>CM031239.1:769752908-770498947 GCA_018340775.1 Taxus wallichiana var. yunnanensis | reverse complement strand
AAAGTTACGTATTGCTTTATTGATTTAGACTAATGTGTCATCACTATTTAAGAATAATTAATTTGACCTCAGGTAAAGTGGGTGTTTAATTAACAAAAAGTGCGTTACACTCGGCGATACTCGAGTGATCGTGGGTTGAATTAATTAGCGAAATGCAATTAATCAACGGTGATAGTAATGGAAATGTATGTGTTGTTATTAATCAAATGTCACAATCGTTTGTAGGAAAAGGGATATTAAGTACACAATAAAGTATTAAAATTGTTTGACCAAGAATCGAGGATGTCTACATTTACTTTTGAGATTTTTTAGATGTTGATCAATGTAGGAAGCCTTCATCGCTATGATATAAGAAAGTATCCCGTCCTTTAGAAGTGAGGTAGTCTATGATTAGGAATTTTTCTTTAGATTTTACTTTTGACTTTTGCTTATCTAGATGGAAGAATAAGATATACTGAATGATAGTTGTCCTTCGAGGGTTCAATCTGTACTTTTGACATTGTTTTATTTACATGAATGATTTTAATTCATGGGGATTAGCTTTGTTTTCAGTGGATAAGATAGATTTTGATATGAGCATTCATAATTTTAATTTTTTATGATAGAGTTGGAGGATAACGAGGTAGAGCCACTTCTGGAGGGGATGAGATGTACAACGACATCTAAGGACCCTTATCACGGTTGAAGCTAGATGTTAAGGTGGTGGATGTAATGATCGTGGGATTCCCACCTATAAGGAGGAACTTTCCCATAAGGGAACAAACTGTAGGCGTAGTCTTGGTTCCCTATATTCAAGGTCATAGATAGGATAATGGCCATTGAGACCACATAATTCCAAATCATTAAGCAATGAGAGATGGAAAGTCTAGTGATGGAAATATAGAATCCTAGAATGCATCACTAAAGTAACATGCTTGTAGAGAACAGTGAATTTGTAGAAAGGACGGAGGGTAAAGGTGTTAGAGAGGTTACATTTTGAGCTTACCATCGAGAGGATGTTGAAATGATAGGCCCTATTATATGGTCAAATCCAATTGGGAGAAACTCTCCACTTTGCCTCCCTTTACAGAGAATGGTGATGTCCGATTTTCTTTGAGGATAAGGTCACTGATGTTAAAATCACATTCTTTTATATGCTTGTTATAGGCAATTTTGATGTGCTCTAGATAGATATGATGATGTTGAAGAAAAAATTAAGTAGTACTTCATCTATTATTTCAATCTATGTTAGACGTTCTTAACGATAGTCCTCGGCAGAGACGAAGTCACAAAGAGAAATGCACAAAGATGGGATTTAAACTTCAAGAGGAAGAATGAATTTTGAGCCATAGACAAAAAGAAGAAAAGGCCTAAAGCACCCATAGTAGGTATTAATATGCTAGTCCGATAAGCCCAAATATTGAAGGGAATATGAAGGTGCCAATTTTGACCTACTTTATTAGTAATTTTGGCAAGGATATCAGTGAAGATTCTTGTTAAGTGGCTTCAGTCACGGCCATTAGCTTGATGGATAATAAGAGATAAGAAGCTAAGCTTGATGTTGAAGGCATTAAAAGTATTGCTTGAGATATATTCGTATTTGAAGGAATTTTTGTTGTCCATGATGATTTTTAAAAGAATTTTAAGCTTTAGCAGATGTATGATATGCCGATATGTGAAATCGATGATTTTGTTAGCTTTGGTGGATGCAAGATGGAATGTATTCCACCCACTCTGAGTGAAGTATTTAATGTTTGTGATGATAAAATGATAGTGCTAAAAAAGAGTGTGGATTTATAAGACTAATAAGATCTAGGCCCCACGTGGAGAAGGGCTAAAGATCCCGAGTCAACATGAAGGCATGGCTAGGACTATCTTTCCATTTTCCTTTTCTTTGTTCCACTCTTACCTTGCATACATCTTCTATGCATTCACCTTCTTCCTAGCAGTTATTCATCCTACATGTGCACCTTGCACTTGCTTCAATCAGCTAAGTCCCTATGGCCCTCTCACATGCCCCACACATTACCTTGTAATAGTTGCACCTTGACCATACATTCTCACTCACTAATTTTTCCCCATTTCCTCCATGCGTGCATTACGATTACATGCCACCTTCCTTCTTCTTCCCCCATGCCTCATTCTTCCACATCATACCTTTTGCCCCTCCTCTCGCCATTCTGCATGCCATGTCATTCTCTGACATGCTTGAGTGTGCCACACACAACCAATCAAAGCACCAACAAGGCACCAATCCTCAGCAAAAATCAATGAGTGACACATGGTAGAAATGACAAAACATTTTTACATAGTTGGCCATCCTTTCAGCCAATCAATGTGTGCCACATGTGTCTTACATGTGTGCATATGGCCCTAAAAATTTTAATAACAACCATATATTTTTCTACACAAAGCTCGATCGATCGCACACCTAGTCTCAATCGATAGCTGCTGATGTAGGCTATAATGCTAGATATTCAAATTCAAATTCTTGGTGGATCTGGTAGGTGAGAAATGGGAAAATGTCTTTTAGGCATTAATGAGTAGATCTGATTACTCCAACCACCCGATTTGATCTGATCCACCCTCCTTCCTTCTCCAACATGCCAAACAACTTGGGAAATGCATTTGATAGATTTATAGGTGGATTTGTAGGCATTGAATGCTTCTTTTTGGTGGTTGTATTTCAAATTCAGGTTTTTCCTCCTTCTCTTCTTTCTTCTTCCATGATTCATCTATAAATGTAAGAGTTGGGCTCATTGTTAATGTTGACACTTTGATCCTTACGCATTTTTCTAAGGACTTCATATTTCTATATTTTGAGTCACAGACCTCTATATCTAGCTCATGCATGTGGATATCGGCCTCTTTCACCATTATAAATAGTTTTGTGCATTTCTGAAGTAATGGAAGCATCATTTTGTGACTATTCTTCTATCCTAAGCATGTTTGTATTCTTTCTTCTTGCCTTTCTTTTACATTGTGTGCTTTTGTGTCATTCTACATCCCTTACAGCTCCATTTTTAGTTGTGTTCCATGAAACTGATCTGGTAAATGTGTTTTAGTTGTGCTACACATGCCTAGCCTTCTTTCATGCCTTTTCCTTTCATTTTCACTCAAATGGATAGTGTTCATCCCTCTTTTTTCTAGGTGTTATCACTTCCTTAGATTAGTTTTCCTTTTATTATCCTTCTATCCTTGGTCCCTTGGCATTGTTAGCTTAGTTTTCCTTTCAACATTAGGAGTAGTAGTAACAGTAGAGAAATAGATAGAGGAACCGACCTTCTCTAGAGATCCATCTCAAGCACGCAAGGTCCCACAACTTGGAGATGGTTCCATTGTTGTCTCAAATGACTCATTCTTCCAGATCCGAGACACAGGTGCAAGTTTGACCACCAACAGTTTTTGCATGCCCAGTGGGACAAGTAATGAAAGCTTAAATTTCATATTGCTAAGTTCTAGTGTGTGTGAACTTAGTATTTCCAGCCTTTGAGGCTTATTTCAACACATCTGATGACTCCCAACATTTCCAAGCTCTTTTTTTATAGTCCTAGTGCACCTTTTATGAGAAGAGTGCATACTAGATAAAGTGTTGTAGCTGAAGGATCCTTTGAATACCTCCATCTTTCACCAAGAAGCACACACGTGTGAATATCTTCCCATGCACATCCCCATCTCCAATGCACACGCACACTCTACTCCTCCTCAAAATAGACAAGTGCCCCTACCATGGCACTTCAACCTCCTCCTCCTCCAAGGAACTTTTCCAAGCTTCACTGGTGGAAGCCCACTCAATCTCAATGCCCAACATGATATGCCAACAAGCCACACTCAAGAGTATTCCATACTTCACAGAGAAAATCAAGTCACCCCTATGTTGAACACATTCAAGATGTGGCCAATGTATGCTCTATCTATCTATTACACATGATGATGTTGTTGTCAGTTACTTACAACCTCTTTCAAGGGTAAAGCACTCCAATGGTACCATGGCCTAAGACCTACATCTATTACTACCTGGGATGAGCTTGGAATGACTCTATGTAATTACTTTGAAGATAAATCAGATCATCTATCACTGGTGGAGAAAATGACTACAACAAAGTGCACACCAATGAGAAGATGACTGATTTCAACATCAGATTCTAGAAGACTTGGGACAAAATTCCTCAAGTGGTAAGGCCTATAGCCCAACATGCTTTCTTATACTATCTAAGGGCTTTGAATAGTGACATTTCAGTCATGATTCAATCCATGGGAGGTAGAACCTTACCTACTACATACAACATTGCAATAAGGGTAGAAAAAATAGTCTCATTCAGCTAGGTAAGTTAGGCACCTAGGCCTCCTACGCCCCTTATTCCCAAAGATGTCTCTAGCACCCCAACTTCTATTGCTTTCTAGTTCTAAGTGTAGAGCATGCAACTAGTTGCATCTACATCCTACTCTCCTCTCACAACAAAAAAAAAGATGATGAATTAAAGGCCCTGATTAGAAACTTGTCCAACAAGGTCATATCATTGGAGAAGCAAAGCAAGCACAAGCCTACAAAGGTAGTTCCAATCAAGCATGCAAAGCCAAAGCAATCAACCTTGGTGGAATCAATATGGGAATCAAAGATATGGAAAAAAAACAAAAATGATAGATGGCATGCTAATGCACACTTTCCTTTGCAAGTTATTCCTCCTACACAACCTCTTCTTCTAAAGCCCAACACAAGTCAAGAACTTTTCCCAGTCCAAAAAAACATGGCACAGAGTCTGAATGGTGCTTTCCTTACAATATGCCTCATAGTCAATATCATTATGCCAATGTGTGCACGTGCAAAAGCCTACATGATCCAGAATGCTTCCAACTATGAGCCTTCAACAAGCACACTAAAGCCCGAGAAATAACCAAGAAAGGCCAGAAGCTCCTCCCTAGAGGAAAATTTGATGTTCTTTTGCATGAGGACTTTTGTGCAATCAACCAAGTTACAGATGATGATAAGAAGACCACATGCCCAAGTTGTAGAACAACACAAGATACAAGAAGAGAATGCTCGAGTCTAACGAGCACAAGTCACAATTCCAACAACACAACACAAGAAACCCTCAAAAAAAAAAAAAGTAGCTAAGACATCCAATAGTAAAAGCTCAAGTTCCTACACCCGACGAGGCTCCACACAAAGCTCCTCCTGAAAGTGGCATGCATGCCCCTCCTTTGGTAGGTCAAGCCTCTATGCTAACTAAGGTTCCTACCTCTATACCCAAACAACCAAGAAAGGATGTTGTTGTTCCTCAAATGCACAAGTCAATGGGTTTTCCATTCAACATTGTGGACTAGATGAAGAAGAAAAACATAAATGTTACAATGTGGGATGCCCTACCATTCCATCCCAACATGACTTGTTGCATGAAGCTCTGGCTCCAACTTCCACATCCATCCAACTATATCAAAAGTCATGCACTTCTATCAATATCTACCAAGAAGAGGAGAAGAAAGTAAGTAAAGTTTTAAAACCCCACCCTTCTATATGTCTTTTGATCATAGGAAAACATCTTGTCCATAATATATGATTGACTCAAGTGCTAGTACTTTTGTCATGCCTAAGAAAATTGTTGATGTCTTAGGTCTTAAGTATAGCCCCTTGACAAAAGGAGTCCTACAACTTGATGGTTCAACTATCACTACCCTAGGAATCATCAAGGATCTTGAGTTAACCCTCCATGCATGTCCAAGTCTAACAATAACTCAAGATGTGTCAATCATTGATCTACCCCCTTTGTTTTCCTTATGTTTGTCAAGAGATTTTACTACTAAAGTGGGTGGTTACTTGTCTTCTGATTGGTCCCATATGTTACTCAAGACAAGGTATGGTACCCAGTTTACCATACAAGTTGAGCCAATATTTTCCTATCATGTAGAGTCATATGTCCCATCCCCTCTCCAAGCCAACTATTTAATCCAAGAAGAACAAGTTTTCATTTTCTAAGAAACCTCTTCCACCTTCTATTCTTGATCTAGTACTTGATGAGTGGGTGGAGAGGCACCATAAATTTGACCCATATGTGAAGAGTTGGAAGCTTATGAAACTAGGCTTGGTACTTACTACATTCTTGAAGAAGAAGTTGTGTGTTGCACACGCTCAAGCTCAAAAAAGTGAAGAGAACCCTAGTCTATGGAAGTTATACTTTGATGGATCCAGAAGCAGAAATGGCATGTGGAGTAGGAGTCATTCTCATTTCCCTAAGGATGAGAAATTATTCTTCACACACATATTGTAGTTTACATGTTCTAACAATGTGGCAGAATATGAGGCATTGGTGCATGGTCTGCTTATTGCTTGAAAAAAAGAAGATTAAGGCATTGCAGATCTTTGGGGACACAAAATTGGTTATCCACCAAGTCACCAACAAGTGCATGAAAAAATAATAAGCTTCTCAAATCTTATAAACACAGAGTTTGGGACCTCCTTGAGAGATTTGATGCTCTAAATATGTAGGTGGTGCCACAAAAATGAATAAGGAAGTGATCAAATGGTCCACACTTGGTTCACAGTTCTCTCTTGCTAAGGACTTTGTCAAAGGAAACACTCAACACATTAAGATGGTGATTAGACCATCCATTCCAGATAACAACACCAAGCTGGAAAGTGTTTGATAGAAATGATGCATGCAGATCATCCAGTTCATTCATCCAGAATGAAGTTGAGTTCTCATCAAGCATGCAAGTTGACTTGCATGATAACTATGGTGACCAAGTAATACAACTAAAGAAAAAAGTTTCCTAAAGGGATGGTCACCTTAGAGAAAATGTTTAGCCCTGATGATGAGTTCAAGGGTGAAGAAAATATATGTGTGCATGTGCAAAGAAGACTGACTCCCCAATCACTATTATTGCACATGGAAAAGGAGTTATTCTCAGAAAATCTTGTGCACATGATGAAAAAAATAGGCCTTCATCTCTCTCTCAAAAATATACAATATATTCTCATGGGAGTATGAAGACCTCAAAGGTTTTGATCCAAGTGTTTCTCAACACTCCATTGACCTTGATCCTAGTATCAAGCCCATCAGAAAAAAAAATGACTACCAATCAATCCAAAGATAGAGCCCTCATGAGAAAGGAGTTATCCAAACTCATTGAGGTGAAGATTATTTTTCCCATCAAGTACTCTACTTGGGTCACGAATCTAGTTCCAAGCAAGAAGAATGGTGAAATCAGACTCTGTGTTGATTTTAGAGATTTGAACAAGGCATCTCTAAAGGATCATTATCCTTTTCCTTCAATGGAGTAGATTCTAGACTATGGCTGGCGCACAAAGATTCTCAATGTTGATGGGTATTCTGGTTTCAATCAGATCCTAGTCAAGGAAGAGGATCAATTCAAAATGGTGTTTACAACCAAGTGGGGGGAACATATGCATATCATAAGATGCCCTTTGGTCTATCAAATGTAGGCACAATGTTTCAACGTGCCATGGATATTTCCTTCAAAGGTTACATCAATGAGTTCATCTTGGTTTACCTTGATGACATTACAATCTTCTCAAAGCAAAGCAGCAGATCATATGGCACACCTGAGAAAGTATTTGAGAGATGCAAAAAAATGGGGTATCTCTTAACCCCAAGAAGTGTAATTTTTTAGTGGTGGCACAGGGGAAAGCTCTTGGGCCATGTGGTTTCAAAGGATGGCATCACAATTGATCCTGAGCATGTTTCAGCCATCCTAGCTCTTTCCCTTCCACACACAAAAAGGCCTTACAGTCCTTCCTCGGTAAGATCAATTTTGTTAGGTGTTTATTCCTAACTTTACAGAGGACTGTTCAAGGCCATCACCCTCATGCTCAAGAAAGACATAACTTTTAGATGGACAAAAAAGGAAAGGAAAGCTTCAACAAAATCAAGCAAGAGATTTTTTGCACCAACACTCATCAACCCAATTACTCAAAGGATTTTATCCTTTATGCTTATGGCATTGATGCAAGTGTTGTTGTTGTTGTCCTAACACAAGAAAATGAACAAGGGATGGAACAACCAATGGCTTTCTTCAGCCTAGACACTAAAGGATTATGAATTAAAATATAGTCACATGGAGAAACAAGTCTTCATGCCATCATGCATGCACACTCAAGAAATTCAAAAGTATGCTCACCACAAATCATATCAAGGTGTTAGTCTCCCACTCTTTTGTTAGAGACTTCATCATGGGAGAAAAAATCAATGAAAAGAGAGCATGATGGGTGACCAAAATCATGGAGTATGATGTGACTATCAAAGCCACAAAGCTGGTAAGAGGTAGTGTGCTCTGCAAGTAACTTTGCTGAGGATGCACACAATGAATCTGAGACTTCATTATTTCTTGATGAAGCTCTCCCATGTAAACTTGAGACAAAATACAAATCCTGGCATGCACATGATTGATGAAGGACATGATCACATTCCTTTCCAGGGTGCATACCCTCCTAGTTTAAACAAGGAAAAGAGAAGACATCTGAGGTTACAATCTATCCCTTATGTTTTGATTGATGGAATTCTCTTCAAGAAGAATCTTGATGGCATGTTGTTAAGGTGTATCAATGACACATAAAAACTGAAAAAAAAGTGTTAGCATAATTTCACGATGGATTCTCTAGTGGACACTTCTCTCCAAGACTACAAAAATGAAGATCATAATGGTAGGTATCTTTTTTGCCTACTCTATTTTTAGATGCACACAAGTGGGTCACAAAATGCAAGGAATGTGCTTTCTTTGTAGGAAAGAAGAGATTGGCAGCAGTGCTTCCCCTCCGACCAATCCAAGTGGATCATCCTTTTTCAATGGGGTCTCAATTCATAGGCATGATCAATCCACCTTCAAGCACTAGACATAAATGGGTGTTGATAACTATGACTACTTTACCAGATGGATAAAAAGTTTCACTCAAGGAATCAACCAAGTCAGTCATCCTTGACTTTCTCAAGGGTATAGTCACAAGGTTTGGCATTCCTCAAACCATTATCTCTGATAATGCAAAAAAGCTTCCTTGCACTAAAATCACTGATTGGGCTCTAAATCTGGGCATCTATCTAAAGACTTCTTCCAACTATTACCCTCAAGGAAATGGTCTAGAGAGTCAACAAACAAGAACCTGATCAGATCATGAAGTGCACAATGAACATCAGCCAAAAATAGTGGCATACAAAGGTCACACACATGCTCTGGGGAAGATAGAATCATAGTTAAAAAGCAATAGGAACTTCTCCTTACAAGCTTGTTCTATGGAAAGGAGGCTACCCTTCCTTTGACACTTGAGTTGAACTCATTGGCACTTTCCCAACAACTAGAGATTTGAAGGCACAAACCAAAGAGAAATCAAATGGAAGAGCTGGTTAATCTTGAAGAATCAAGGAAACTCTGCCATGATCAAGCTAGAACAACATCAACAAGCAAAAAAAGAAATGGTTTGACAAAAAGGCTAGGCCTCAAGCTTTCAAAGTTGGGGACTTGGTCTTGAAATGGGATGTTGACAGAGCTAAACCAGGGTGTCATTCAAAGTTTGATGCACTTTGGAGTGGCCCATACATCATCAATTCATGCAAGGAGGCTAACTCTTTCGAGTTAACTCATCTTGATGGAGGCACTACTAAAATCCCAATAAATGGGATCTATCTCAAACCCTTCCATTAAGTTTGTGCATCATTTTTGTATATATATTAGAGTAGTTTCAATTCCTCCAAGTGTGTATGCACATTATTTTTTTTTTCTGTACATAGTTCTTTCTTCTCACGTGCTTCTTGCACACTCTCTTCTTTTTTCTTCTAGGGTGTCGGATCTTCTTTCAAAATTTTTTAAAGTTTTGCAGATTCAGAATAGAGTCAAGAAATGATCCTTCAAGTGACTTCAAGGGGTAGTTCTTCAAAGCTAAAATCATAATTTCATGATTACATAGTAGACTCCATGCCCAATGGATGCTCTAGGCTACTGATCTCCTTCATCTAGCAGGTAAGATGGCCCCAAAAGTCACCAAAATATTATCCAAATAACTCTCCTAGTTATTTGACAACTTACATACATATTCTAGCTCAGAGATCTTCATTACAAGTGGTGCACACACCTCAGTTGTCTCCTTGGCACATTCACTTGGTCATTGTTTCCTCACACGCCCTTGCACTTCCTTCCCCTTCTCCCCTTTCCATTTTCCTTTTCCTCTTTTCCACTCTTTACCTTCGCATCTTCTTTGCACATTCACCTTCTTCCTCCTAAAGAGTTATTCATCCTATGCACACACACCTTGCACTTTCTTCAATCAGCTAAGTCCCTTTGGCCTCTCACATGCACGCCCCACACATTACCTTGTAATAGTTGTGCCTTGACCATACATTCTCCACTCACCATTTTCCCCATTTCCTCCATGTGCATGCATTTTGCACTTCCTTCCTCTTCTTTCTTCCTCACCTCATTCTTCCACACATACTACTTTTCACCCTCCTCTCTATGCCATTTTGTGCCATGTCATTCTCTGACATGCTTGAGTGTGCCACACACAACCAATCAAAGCATGCACAATAGGGCACCAAATCCTTACAACAAATCAATGAGTGACACATGGAAAAATGACAAAACATTTTACACAGTTGGCCATCTTTTCAAATCCAATCAATGCATGTGCCACATGTGTCTTGTGTGCATGTAGTGCATGACTCTAAAAATTTCTTCATAAACATATATTTTTTACTACAAGCTCTCGATCATCGCATGCACCTAGTCTCAATCGATAGCTTTCATTGATGTAGAGCTATAATGTTAGATATTCAAATTCAAATTCTTGGTGGATCTGGTAGGTGAGAAATGGGAAAACATCTTTCTAGGCATTAATGAGAAGATCTGATTACTCCAACCACCCAATTTGATCTGATCCACCTCTTTTCCTTCTCCAACATGCCAAACAAACTTGGGGAAATGTATTTGATAGATTTACAGGTGGATTTGTAGGCATTGAATGCTTCTTGTTGGTGGTTGTATTTCAAATTCAGGTTTTCCTCCTTCTTCTCTTCTTCTTCATGATTCATCTATAAATGTAAGAGTTGGGATCATTGTTAATGTTGGACACTTTGGATCCTTACGCATTTTGCTAAGGACTTCATATTTTTATATTTTGAGTCACAAACCTCTATATCTAGCTCATGCATGTGGATATCAACCTCTTTTCCATTGTAATAGTTTGTGTATTTCTGAAGTAATGGAAGCATCATTTTTGACTATTCTCTATCCTAAGTGTGTTTGTATTCTTTCTTCTTTCCTTTCTTTTACATTGTGTGCTTGTTGTGTCACTCTACATCCCTTACAGCTCCATTTTTAGTTGTGTTCCATGAAACTGATCTGGTAAATGCATGTTTTAGTTGTGCTACACATGCCTAGCCTTCTTTCATGCCTTTCCCTTTCATTTTCACTCAAAAATGGATAGTGTTCATCCCTCTTTTTCTAGTGCTATCACCTTCCTTAGATTAGTTTCAGTGATAGATATTCAAGATCCGAGTATACTCGTGATGTCGATGGGATTGAGTCAACAAGATTGACACGAGGAATCTACATTAGTAGGGAGAGGATTGATGAATGCGATGAACAACAAAGATCTGATTATGTGGTTTTGAAGGGATGAGAGATGCGAGAGATGTGATGGTGTGGAGATCATGCAAACGATTAGATGAACGAGGCATGGTTTGGATGGTATTTTGATCAAAGTCCTTAAGAAGAAAGTCAACGATATCCTTATATTTTTGAAGGACTTATTTTTCTGCAGAATCGCTAGATTCCCTTAATTTGATTAATGATGAGGTGAGAATCACCATAGATTTCAAGGATTTGAACATCGACCATGATGGCGGGTTGAAGACCTAGGATGAGGGCTTCATACTCAACCATATTGTTAATGCACTTGAAGTTAAAAGCTTATAGGCAACGAGGAATAGTAGTTTCCTAAGGAGGAATGATGATAACACCAAAGACCTCTCCTTGCGACACTTAGATCCATCAAATAAATGTGTCATTCTAAGGGGAGGGTATTCATGATCGATGGTATGGATGGATTCGTTGAGAAATTTCACGTGAGGAATATTATTTTCATGAAGAGGAGCTTCAACAAGTTGGTTAATGATAGCTTCCCTTGATAAATTTCGAGAGATAAACTCCGTAGTCAAACTTGGTCATGAGAATGAGCCATCAAGTGATGTGATCATTGTGGTAAGGCTTAGAATGCATGGTTTTGAAAGATTAAAGCTAGTCACGACAAAGGTTTGATGATTAATAAAATAATGTCGAAGCTTGGAAGTGGTGAAGAAAAGAGCGCAACATAGCAAGTTTTTCATCTTCAGTAATAGGTTCATAATCATGGAGTGTGGCTAATGTAATAGATACTCCTTCTCCCTACCTTGCTCATCGCGATGTGCCAACATGGCACCCAGAAAGTATGATCGGAGGCAGGGATATAAATATAAAATTATCTCCCTCAGCGTGGAGGTGTAAGCATACTTAAGGGATAGAATATAATGCTTGATTTTGTAGAAGGCCTTTGAAATTGGGTATCCCATTTTAAATGAATATATTTGCGAAGAAGATGAAAAGGTTGAAAACGGTCATAAAATCATGAGATAAAATGGTGAACTGATTGAAGTCGGGCCTCAAGACTATAAAGTTTCTTTAGATTAGGAGGAGGAATCTCAAGGATGGATTTTATTTTGGTGAGGCCAACTTAAATTCTCCTTATAAAAAACAATGAAGTCAAGGAGTTTGTTAGTTAAAACTCAAAACATGCACTTCATGGGATTGAGACGAAGGAAGAAACATATGAGACATGCACGAAGAGGATTTTGTGGAAATAAATATGGTCATGTCTATGCTTGGATTTACCCAAAGAGGTCATCCACATAATCCTCTACTATTTTATGGATAAGATCATGGAAAATTTAGGTCATATTATATTATAAAGTGGCCCCCTATGTTTTCAAACTGAAGGCATACATGATAGAAAAAGGTCCTTAAGGGGTGATGAAAGGGTCTTATGTTGTCTTCCTAGTGTGATGATAATTTGATTAAAACTCAAAAAAAACCATCCATAGAGAAAGTATCTTGTGGTTGGCTATTAATTTGAGTTGATTGATCAATGTTAGGAAGGGGAAAGTCATCTTTAGGGAAAGAGAGATTTAAATCTCTAAAGTTTTATAGATGTGAAGCTTTCCAAAGGCTTTGAAATGGTAATGATGTCAAAACCCATTGTGAATAGTCAATGGTAAGATGAAAGTTGAGCGAAATAGGAGATTACAAACTCCTCTTCACAAGGAGGGCAACGCAAGGATGCATACGACATAGATTTTTTTAAACTCACTTAGCTTGGGGGATGGTGATATTTATGGATGAAAATCTTCAGATGAAGGCTTGGCATGTGAGTGTATAACCATGTAAAGGCCTAGATTTTCTTAGAAAGGAAGGTTGTAGTGAAGAATCTAGCTCTTGTAGAATCAAGTTATTGACCAATTTGAGGATTAAGGGGTCTTGGAGAGTCCCTATATTGATGTCGATGGTGGATTCATTGAGAAGGGTGGATGTGTCAGGAGGTAAGGACTTATGAAGATGGGAATATTCTTCCCCATGTAGGAAAGAATGGATTCATCTTCTACATTGAAGAATATCAATGGTAGGGGAATCTTCCTCTACCATATCGGGAAATATGAGAGGAAGGGACCTAGTTTCACCTTCATCCTGATAAGTGACCAGTCCCAAAGTGATGGTGGAGATTAAAAAAAAAAGAAGAAAGGGATATGGTGTCATCCATATCCATGGGGTCATTGGATGGAGAAGAATTAGGTGATGGATCAATGTGCATGGGGGATGTAGAAGAAGATGATGAGAGGATCGGTGGGTTTATCTTTGAAACCAAGTCCGAATTTCTCATGAGGCTTGAGATTGGTCAATGATAAGATCATGCATGCCTTGTTCATAATGTCCAAGACCAAATCCCTTCCATGTCAAGATGGAGGTAGGTATAGGTGAAGGATTTATTATAGAGGAATTTGAATCCATTGGTGTATGGCTTAGTGTGGGGTTGACTTGTTGATGTGAGAAGAAGGGTGATCGATGCCACCATAGATGAGATTGGTTTTAGATGAGGTGGACTAAAGGAAATGATATCCCTAACATTTGGTTGATACATAAGAGATTTTTCAAGTCTACTAAGTCGATTAAGTGTGGGAAGAATCATGAGGGTGAGGAGTTAATACTCCCCCAGTGAAAGACATTGCACATCATGGTATCAAGAGATTCATCATTAGGTAGTTTAGATGAAGATACATGAGAGCTAGTGGATGGTTTGAAAGATTATTCTAGGTTTAGGATGAGCAATCATTCATCCAATAGGTCATGTGGCATGCTTTAAATGGAGGTAGACTATAAAGAGTGTATAGATTTTCCCTCATGCTCATATTTAATACAATGATGGAGATTAGATGGGACGCAACTAATGGCGTGGATCCATGGACATCCAAGCAAGACATTATATTGAACTCCCCATCAACAATGTAAAAGATTCATGGAGGATTTTTTCACCGACGCAGATGGGGGATAATTATTCCCAAAGTAGGGGCAAACAATGTCATTGAAAATCAAAGAACCATAGGTGATTGAGTGATAATGGATTTAGGAAGTTTGAGTTGATCAAAGGTATGGATGAGATGATATTGATGTTGGCACCATTTTCAATCATTGATTAAAATGAAGGTGTCATTGATGTAGACAATGATGAAAAGAGGAAGGTCGTGGTCCTCGGAGTAAGATGTCAGGAATTTTGGAATCATCAAAAGAGATGGTAGAAGAAGCTACAAGAGATTCAACAAAGGTCGCAAAAAGGTTGAGTCTCATCGCTGGTGATTGGGATACGCTATAAGGCTTTGATAAGAGGTTTTTCAATGATTGAGAGATATTTTGATGAGCTTGTAGAGGGACATCTTGATAGGATCATGATGGAGATGCTTTATGATACTTTGTTCAATGATTAAGATTTTGATTAGGTGGAGTGCTAGGATGGATGAATACCATGGCCTTGGATGATGATGAAGATGGAATAGGCTCGTTAGAAGGAGTAATGATGAAAACCTTGGGTTTAGATTGGGTATATGAATTGAGGATCATAAGGTCAGTCAATGAATGGTGAATACTAATGATGTTGATGAAATGAGGGGGACCTTTTTTAAGGAGGTAATGTTGGAGGAAGGGGTTGCACAAATAATTTGGATGAATAAGGGATTTAGAGGCCTTAGGAGGTTTGGATTTTATTGTGGGATTTTGGTGAGATGTGGATGGAAGATGGTGATGTTATTCAATGAGAAGTTCATCCTCTTCTATAAGATTGTCGATAAGGGTTTCGAGGGCCCTACAATGTTGCAAGATCATGTTCATGGGTGCGATGATAAGAACACATGATATTAGGTCAAACCATGTAGGTTTTTTTGTGAATCAAAGGATTAATGGAAGGAAGAGTGATGAAGATTGTTGGATGAGACGTTGAAAGATTTCAGTATATGACCTAATGGGATTTTTTGATGAGGGGGTTTGTGGTTTGCATATGGATTGGAATTGGGAGTGATGGATGAAGGCAAAAGTGGTGTCTTAATTTTGTGAGGTTTTATGGGAGCCTTGGATTCTGATTTTGATTTGGGAAGAGGTATAGATTGTTTCGATTCAGATTTATGATAGGGGATTTGGATGAAGGGCTGGTCCCAAGATGGATGGACAAGGTCCTAAAATAGATGATGAGGTGTTGGATTTCTTAGATGGTTTGGATTGTTGGGGCTTCGGAGGAGGGAGCTCCAATTTATTATGTGGATGGGTGAGATATTTTTAGTAGGGATGTCAAGATTCTTATATTTTTTTACATGAGCTTTACTCCCTTAGTGGGATCACGATGATTTCAATTGGGGATCTTTCGAGGTAGAACCAAATGATGTAGATTTTTGTTTGTAGATGTGGGTATTGAAGATGGAAGTGGTTTTAGATGACATGTTTGATGAGATTAGAAGGAGTTTTAGATTATATGGATCTTGAGGTGTTGGTGTAGGAGTGATTAGACTTGTTGATGATGAGGATGGGGCAAGAACATCATTTTCGATTGTACTAAGTGAAGATGTCTACGTAGTAGATGCTTTAAGGGATGATATGGATTTGGACATAGATTTAGATGTTGATGTGGGTATGGATATGGTCATAGATTTGGATAAAAGAGTATACATAGGAGTAACTATAGATGTAGAGATAAATGTTGAGGTAGGGGGATGGAGTGTATGGATGTAGTTGTAGATAAGGGTAGGGAAGTAGATGTAGGAATAAGGATGGGTGTAGAGATAGGTGTGGTGTGGTAGGTGTAGATGTAATAGATGTGGACAAAGTGGATATGAGTATAATAGTTGTAGATAGGGGTTCGATGGAGATATGATTGTAGATGTAGGGGTGGATATTGGAGTAGACGTGGGTAGAATAGATGTAGGTAAAGTAGCGGGGGTAATAGATGTGGGCGGTGATGTCGTAGATCCTGACTCAAAGTATTGATCATATGGGCATTGGGTGCTTGCAATGTAGGGGGATTAGTTTGATTATTTGGTGGATGATTAGGGAAGGGTTGCTTGAAGATGTCTAGGGGTTGGTTGGGGGAGCGTTAGGATTGTCCAATTGAATGATCCCCATGATCAATTATTCGTTACGAGGTCTTTGAAAGTTTATATTTTTCAATATCATGGTCACATACTTGATGATGCTTGTAATAGTGGTCTTCACGATACCATGTGGGTTTGGGATGTGAATCATCAATGGGTCAAATAGGGGAAGTTGAATGAGATTTGCATCCATAAGTTTGTCAAAGATAGAACTGTAGGATTCTCCAAGAGGGAGTATAGTTAGGAGTTGGTCTAGGAGCCCTTTGTGGAGGATCGACATGAGAAGTAGATGTGGATGAATATTTGACTACGATGGCATTGGCTGTGTTTTAGATTTTCATTATGGGTAGATGACTTAGTGAATTCAGTTTTTGGTTTTTGGATCAAAGCTTGACATGGCCTTGCTCAAGGGCACGAAGTTCCAGTTTACGAGCCATGGTGAAGGCTTCTTCAAAGCTTTGAAAATATTGATTTGAAGAGTGCATGAGATATGATTTACACATGATCAAGAGAATAATTTGATAAGTTTGGTTTGGGGAAGTGAAAAGGATAACTGATTGATGATGTCACACCATCTAGCAAAAAAATATGTGATGGATTCATCATCAAATTGTCTAATGGTGTAGAGGTCAGTAATGGTTATTTTGCACGCAAATATTGATTGATAAATTTTCTAAACATAGTCGTGTGAGTTGAGTGAATGAGAAGAGAGAGTGTCATGGGAATGCCACTATACCAATCTAATGTGAGTCTCATCAAGCTAATGACATGGGAAAAGTGTGAAGCATGGGATCAATGCATGTGATAAGAAGGCAAAGGCGAAGGTGTTGTTGAGGGTCCTCTTTACTATTAAACTTAGAAAACTTAGGGAGTTACTAATGCAGAGGATAAGGTTTGACGAGAACTGATGCAATTGATAGCTCGCTTACAAGATTTGTTCATAAGTGAATGAGATTTTAGGACCCAGAGTAAATGGCTTTGAGACTTGTCATTCTACTTAGAAAAGCTTGCATGGGGTCATTGGAAGTGTGAGGATGATGGATTGATTGGTGAGGTTATGGATTATAGGAAGTGGATGGGTTGGGTTGTGGATGAGATTAGTATTGTTAAGGATAAGTAGGATTTTGTGGAGGTGGTTGATAAGGTGGAAGATAGTTAAAGCTTATGATGAATAGGTTGGGAGATTAGATGTTGATAGATGGGGATATTGATTAAATTTTGCTTAGGATTAGTTGATGTGCGATGTGGGATGGTCAATAATTTGATTGGTTTGATTACGGAGGATGTGTTGAAAGGCACCTCGGAGTGGAGGTTTATAAGTTTGAGTAGACTCTGAAGGGTGGGGTTGCAAGATGATGACATTGGTGTGGACTTGGGATGTAGATATGGGCACCGATATTTGAACATGTTGTTTGGGTGGTGGAAGAAGTAAATGGGATTCTTGATTAGTTTGAATGGGGAGCATTGATGACCATGGTAGAAGAAGAAGTGATGGGGATAGAAGATATAGGAGTGGTGTTGATGCGAGGTAAGTTGGGTGGAATAAGGGCCACCAATTGAGTGGATTGATGAGATTGATGGATCATGGTGGAAGATTCATGGGAACATGCTCACTTTGGGCCATTGCTAATTCATTCATGGCTCTTGGAAATAAAATGGCAAGTTGAGAAGTAAGGACTTGGGTAGATTCGGGTTGTGATTGATAAGTGTAAATTTATTTGAGGGGGTGGTCCATCAATGGTAATATTAGTGTATTTATGGATAAGATAGTCGTGAAGGGAAACAAGATTTGCATCAAGAATCTCTTAAAACTCCTGCACATCCACGAGGGATGGTGGGAGGTCCAAAGGCTCCAAAGGATGTGGTAGATGGGGTGTATCTAGTCTAAATGGAATAGAATGATGACAGAGAAAAGGGTTGGTTTCAATATGGGTATTATTTTGGATGACGTGGGTCTCATGAGAAGGGAACCTAGAAATAAGAGGTTGGGAAAAGAGATGTGTGGTGATCATAGGTGAAGAAGAAACAATGGCATGTGCGGAAGTTTGTTGGGAAAGATTGTTGGAAGTAGGGATGTCGTTGGAAGAAGTTGTTTGGTCCATTTTTTTGGCTTGAGAGCAAGTTATAACAAGCATGAAACAACAAACAATAACTTATGATGATTCTTAATATGATAAGTGAGTCAGCAAAAGAAAGTGTTGATTATCTTGTTTATTAAAAGAGTGTGAAAAAGAAAAGAAATGGGCTCAAAGGGAACCTAGGAAATGGCCAAGCTAAGGATGGTTTCAGTTGTTTTGGATGATGTCCTCAATATACCCGAAGGCATGTCGAGCTCAAATCGGTGATGATTACCAATACGTGGCTTGGTATTAGGGCCTACCCCTCACTTCACACACCTCGAAGTGATAAGGGTGTCAAGTGTTTAGCCTTTATATCGATAATCAAAAAAAATTCTTACATGACCCAAACACCATGACGGATTTCCTATTAGGTGATGAAATCCCAATAGTTCCACCTGAGTAGAAGATGTTTCAGATGTGTTAATTGATTTATGAGTTTGGTTGTGTGTGGAAGAAACATGAATGCAACAAATTACCTCCTAGTTAGACTATGTTATCAAGCAAACATGAAGGTGTTATTTTTAAATCCCAAAATGAAATGTTATATTTGATGAGTTCACACGTAGAAAAAGGAAGGGGAGAAATGCAAAAAGAGAAAATAGGGAAAAAATGAGGAATACCTGATAATGCTATTTTCCTTTTTTTTTTATTTTTAATTTAAGCACACGCGTTGTTGATCCAAGAAACAATCCACCATGCATGCAAGTAAGCAAAGTCCTACCTGTGAGGTTAGTAGAAAGAAAGAAATGGAATATGAAATGAAATAAAGAAATAACTCACCAAAGAGAAAGGGTGGGTCCCACTGGGCATGCCGAATGTTGATCGAATTTTCCCGCTCTTCTTTCAGATTAGTGGAATGGTGGCAAAGAAAATAAGCAACTCCAAATGATGAGAGGGTTTAAGGCTACCTCTTGATAAGATGATGATGGTGAAGATATGGACACAAAGGATCCTCCTCATGGTGAACTCAATGACCTACACAACAAAGATAAACTAAACATGAAAACTATTAGTAGATAGAATCGTGGATTTCGACAACGCCTACCCCGAGAAGTGATAACTTCCTAGGGATGGATGTCAACCCACTTTGATAAAAGATTAGATAAAATGATAATGGATAAATGATAATGAACATATTGGATGCAAAGAAAATAACAAGATAAAACAAAGATCTGAGATATATGCTAGATAAAATAAGATGCAAATCTGATAATAATAAATGATACTAAACCAAACCTAATCGAGTGACGGTCACCCAAGACTAGAAAATACATTCGATGGCGATCAGTAACAAAGTGGATCTGAAAATATAGAAAATAGGTCTCAATAGCAGCTCTCAAACACCGAAAGGTTTTGGATCTGATGTGGAAATGCTGAGAAACAAAAAGGGTGCAAGAAAATTGATAGATTTGATAAATGCGAGTATGGTCGACGCGGCGTTGGGTTAGATCGACAAAGAATATGTTGGATTGATGAAGGATCGTGATATTGAAGATGAAATATGGTATACAACATGTATGTCACAAGAACGGGAGGCTTGATCACTAGAAGAAGTTTTAGGTAAAATGACAGAGATGGAGCAGGGGATAGAAATAGAAGTGGTACAAATCGGGTCAATGGCAACCTGGAAGGGTTGACGAGACCGGAGAGGTAGATTTAAGGTTTGATCTACCTCTCTAGTCTTCTCAATCGACCTTGGCATATGAACGATGAAGCTCAAAGGTGACTGGAAGGCATGCGAGAATCGATGCAAAGAGGATGATGGAAATGATAAGGGCTCCAAACGAGCAAAGATGGGCCATTAAGCAAGAAAATAACTTCAAATCTCCCAAGATGGCATGTAAGATATTCAAAGTAGCTCCAAATTTATGGTCATGCAACTCCAAGAAAAGAGAAAAACACAAAAAAACTCACAAGAAAGCCTGAATTTTCAAATTTGCATCCTTAGGAGAGGGGGGATATGCACATACTCATAGGGTCGACGGCGATCTACATGGGTCGTCATCGACCACATCTTACCCTTGATTTGGGCAGTGGATATGGTGGTTAGCTCAATACAAAGGGCCCTAAAGGGGTAGAATTAAGGTTTCGGGCTCTTTAGGTAGGTTAGGGTTGCATATGGAGGATAAAAGGTAGTTGGAAGATAGGAATGCATTAAATGAGGGTGAATGGGTGTCTAGGGATGAAAATGGAGGATTTAACGAATAGATTAGGGAAATGGATGGGTTTAGGGGTAATTAAATATGATTAAGGGTAGATTATGCGGATAAAATAATAGATAATATTAATATGGGATAAAATAATAGATAGGATAAATGGATTTTAAGAGAGAAGGATGAATTTGAATAGGAAGAGAGGTATGTATGTGCAAGATGATGACGAAGGGGAGCAAGCACAGGGATGGGGGACAAGTGTACTAAAAATTGTTGTCTACACCTAGAAACAACACCAATTTGTTGGTAAAAATTGGTGAGTAAATTGTGAATTAACCAACTTATAATGCAAACAGATCCAGATGGAAAAAAGACCAAAAATAAAACTTTGATTCTCTCATAATGAAATTGAAGCACGAGAGACCTTGGCATCGTTCTTAAAAAGGAAAGGAGTAAAGTGAATAAACCCGTGAACTAATACTCCCCTACACCGCATCAACTCGTTGGAGCTCAAATTTGCATCATGTGGATTTGGTAAAGAGATATGAAAGTAGGTCAATCGTAGTAATTGGTTCTTGTTGGAAGAATAATCACTTTGAGAGGGGGTGAATCAGCTTTCCTTATAAACTTTTACAACTTTTACTCCAATCATTCATCATGCGACCATTATTAAGCAATGTTAATTTAGTTAAGCAATATAGCAACCATCACATGAAAATGAAACAAGAGAGAACACATGAACACATCATTTATGTGGGAAACCCTCAAGGGGAATAATACCCACTGATCTTTGCATATATTTATATATAATAAAAATCAAGATTTAGTGAAGCACCAACTCCACAAGGAGCACCAACCCTTAATTTATCTAGCACCAACTAGAATTTAGAAGGCATTAACTTGCAAGGAGGATACAACCCCCTAGTTTAGTGAAGCACCAACTCCACAAGAAGCACCAACCCTTAAATTATCAAGCACCAACTTAACTTTAGCAAATACCAACTTGCAAAGAAGCTACAACCCCCGGATTTAGTGAAGAACCAACTCCACAAGGAGCACCAACCCATAGTTTTTATCGAAGCACCAACTCCACAAGGAAGAATCACCACCAACTCGCTTACACTTGGATGTTTGTCACCTTAACTTTGTTGTTGATCAATTAATGATGACACTCTCTTAGCTCTTTTTCTCTTCTCATCTTTGCCATGGTATGCTTCATTTTTCTCTTCTCTATCTTCTCTCGCTCTCTTCTTCTTGGTCTACTCTCTATCTCTGATGTATCATCATGCCTTCAAGCTTATTTTGACATAATCTGATCCTCAAACATCCATACACATTCTCTGCTTCTCTTGAAGACTCTTCAAATTGCTTGGTTTTCTTACTCGCTCATCATCTTCCTTCACCTTGACATAGACATGCATAATATTCCTTTCATAGCTAGGTAAATTAATATATTCAACATGGATACATTCTTCATGGTATTTAGGACCTTGTGCACCTTCTTGAGCCTCTATAGCTCACTCATCCTTTTTACAACCAACTCAAATAGACCTAATTTTCCTTGTATATATACATGACTCTAGAGCAAATAAACACATAGGTCTACCAAATACACTTAGGTTTGCCATGCAAAGGTCTAAAAATATTTTATAAACATGGAATAATCACACCATAACCTTCATTAGGTGTTTAATGACTCAACTTAGCTCATACTCCATTAAGTCTCAAGAAGGCCTAATTCATTAGGTTTGTCCCTAATGTTGCACTTTTACACTTCTAGACCAACCATGATCTTCTTCAAAGATAAAAATACTTCAAGAACATTTTCAAAGACCTCCACTTAGATCCTTCATGCTTGAATATCTCTCCACCAACCATTTTCACCATGAAACCTTCTTGAGAACAAGGACTACCAAACTACCCCAAAAACTAGTCTTCAAGAATGAAGCTTGAACACCCTCGAGAAACTCAACCATGACAAATGAAACTTGTAGATGGATGATACATGACCTCATCAACATCACCAAGTGAATTATACTCTTCAACTCAAGGCATAAGGGCTCAAGAACAACTCTCAACTAAGCACACTCAAACGGCCAAAATTCTCCTAAAAATCAGTCTACATAAATTGACTTCATATGACCACTTAATGGCTACACATTGTCCAGAAAACATCATATATATGTAGTATAGGTCCATAACATCCTCAATCATCCATTTTTTTAGTATGTCTAATGTAAACCTTGACTGCTACACCAAAATATTCATTAAATAGTCTTATACATGTACTTTTTCTCACTCATCTGACAACACAATACCACCAGGAGATAGCTGGGAGAGTCTACTACATGCTTCAATCATAAAAATTGATCATCCAATCCATTCTCGAGTCATTTAGAGCAATATATTCCATATCGACTTCAAGCTAGGGTTTTATGAGGGTTTTGGATTTGTTTTTGTGTTAACGATTATTCATTAAGATATGGACCTTAAAACCCAAACTAATGTCCGAGAGATCTTAGCTAGGACATTTATCTATATCTCCCAAAGATCTTAGGTTCCCATGCAAATGTTTCACATACCAATTAGCATAAAAAAGATCACTTCAATTGGGATTCTTCATTATTGTGAGCTCGGTATGACCAAAAATGCAATATCTTGCAAAAACTCCAAACTATGACCTGAAATTTTGTCCACATACTCGAATCAACATGCCAAACAGCTGTCCATGCTCATATTTTCATACTGCTAAAAATGATCCACCTACCTCATTAGGATAGGCAATTCTCAAAAATGGTCTAGTTTCAGACCTCAAAACCAATTTTCATGTTTTCTCCTTCAAGCCCTAACCTCAAAAATTCATGAACACAACTATGACAACTTGTTATACCTCCGAAAATTCTCACATGTTCACACTTACCTTGGAAACAGAACCTCATACCTCATTAGATGATGTTTCTTCACCTTTTTTGGTCTTCATATATGAAGTTGACCTTCACACCTTTTTCTATGTACTCTAAACCACATTCACATACTCACAGGTGATAAGAAAACCTTCACATACTTGACAAGCATTCATGATTCATCCATATTCTATCATGACTTTGACCAATGCTTCTTCAAGAATGAAATGTACAAACCATGACAACCTTCATGTTGTTTTCAAATTCTCTCTCTATCCTTAAGAACCTTTGTCATCAATGACTCATCATGCTTGACCTCAACAAGGACGATCAATAACCCTCCACATCATCCTTTGGTATCAACAAGACACAATCTCAACTTGACATCATTGACAACACCATCATTACCTTGACATCAATGACAACAACATGCTACAAAACTCTCCAATGACCTATGACATCAACCATGACATCATCCACTTGACATCAATGACAATTTACAACAGATTCTCTTCACAAAATAGGTTAGACTTAAGACTCGCTAATGTAAGAATGGGAGTCACTTCACTATTTCTTCTGGTTCTACAAGGCCAAGGGAAAAGACCCTAGCAATTCTAAACTCTCCAATGACATGTGACATCAACCATGACATCATCTGCTTGACATCAATGACAAATTTACAACAATTCTCTTCACAAAATAGGTTAGACTTAAGACCAACTAATGTAATAAGGGGAGTCACTTCACTATTTCTTCGGTTCTACAAGGACAAGGGAAGGACCCTAACAATTCTAACACAAGATGAAGTCAAATACACTCAAGACATGTGTGTAAAAATGTAACCTTTATGACTAAGCACCGAATTGAGTAGACAAATTACTCGGGTTTCTTGCCAACGCTCTAGGAGTCGAAGTCCCTCTACTTAGACGGTGCAACTTCCGTATTTTCATGCGCGTAAAAAGGTGGATTTTTCTTGGTGGCCTTATGACCAAGGATCACACAGGGGCACTCCATTAACCTTGCGGAAAAGCTAACAATCTCTTGCTAGAGAAGAATTTGTCTGGAGAGTAGGAAAGGGAATGAGAATGAGAGGTAGGAGAACTAATGTTGCAAGTAGAAACTCATATTCTTGCACACACTAGTTAGAAATTTCAACACATGCATTCAAGAGAAGAAAACAACAAGATTTCAAAGCTACTAGCTAGAGGAAACCATGCATACAAAGATGCACACATTCATATGCCTTGGAAAACATAAACTTCTTCCTTCATTAGCATTTAAAATCAAGAGTTGTACATGATAGGAGAATGGAGGAAAATAGAGAGGGGGAAATAGTAGAAAATGGCTAACTCTTTGTTCTTCCACAAGTAGGCAAAATATCTCTCATGAATTCACAAATTTGCAACCAACAACTTGGAAAGGGAATGTTTTTACAATTTATAAGAAGAGAAGTGACTCTTCATCTTCCCCCCAATGACCTTCCATATGTCTTCGTGTAACTTAAAACTTTTCATCTTCTTAGGAAAACATTAAGTCCCTTTTTATAACATAAAGGTGACTTTATACATTAGAAACATAAAGTTACTTTTTAATTACATTAAGACATGAAAAAGTGCATCCCCAACGAAAAATTAGAACATTGAAGAGAGAGAAATTTGGGGAGGGTGAGAGAAGAGAGAGAGAGAGAGAGAAGAAAGAAGGAGAAGCCACCTCTGATGAAGTCCACTGATCTTTACTAGATGATCCGATGAAACGCTCCAATGCAATGAAATCTAAATCCTTGAATGCATGGTACCACACGAAACCTCCTTTGAAGGACGCACGGTCACTACGAACTAAGTGTTTAGAAACATTATCGAATGATTCCTTTGGTGACCAAGAGTGTCTCTCATGAAGATCCTCTCGAAGATATTGAAGCATTCAAACCAACCCCGTCATGACTCTACAACACCGCCACATTGTTACGTTGATTTGAACATCCTGATGGAACACACCATGTTAATCACAAACTCCACCTCACACAAACAAACTGAAAAATGAAATGAGTGTCGAAAGACATTGCTTGAGATCCATGTGAGTGACATCACCATCACCTATTCCTGCATATTCCGATGATAGAGCTTGTGCCGGATTTACCCCTATGAATTTGAATTTCATTTTTCCTTGACACTTACTATATTTGGAAAGGGCACTTTACTATTTTTAGCAAGTGTCAAAATTTTGCCTCTCTAGCCCCCAACTGATGATGTTGACTTGAATGATTACCCCTTTGTTCACTCCTATGAAAACTGCTTTTGGAATGACTTACTATTAATAGTAAGTGCCTACAAGACAACTTACTATTTTTAGTAAGTAGTGATTTTTCCAAGTTAAGCTTTGCACAATAAGACTAACATGTATTACTACCCTTGTTTCACTTTGGTCTTTCCCTGATTTCCCTTCTGGGATGACTTACTAAAAATGGCAAGCACCCATATGGGAGACTTACTATTTTTAGTAAGTGATGATTTTTGCTGCTTTTTGAATGGCTAATCATTCGACCTCGTTTTCCTCCTTAGCATACATCGTCTTCATTACTGCAACTTCTTCTGGTGACGACTTACCCAAAATAGCAACCACCCATGTAGAAAGGATTACTATTTTTTAAAAGTGGGTCTCTGGTTCTTGGTTCGCGACGAAACGAAAGTTTTCGATATGGTTTTTTCCCAATAGTGCTCCTCTAAAATTTCAACTTGATTCAATGTCGGAAACATGAGATATTTTAAAATTTAAATTTTTGTTGCGGGAAAATGAGGGTTTGCTCGCCGTAAAAAATTGGGCCGTGTATGAAAAAACTTTCACTTGGATCCTCATGGTCTCTAAAAACTAAATGTCTAGCAAAATATGGCATCTCGATCCATTGAGTATTTTGGGAGATATGAACAATTCCTCCTTCACAGACTTCGAGGGTTTTCAGGAAAAATCTCTTCGTTTTTCTTCATTCAAATCCATTCTTTTTGCATTTTTTCTTGTTTTTAGATTGTTGCAAAGCGTTATGGGATTGTTTGAGGATAAAATTTCAGATTTCAATTGTTGGAAAAAATTGCCAACATTCTTGTAGCGTATGGAGGTGTGGGGGAAATGGTGAGAAAATGGCTAAGTGATGGTATTTATAGCATGCAAATGAGAGAGGGAGGGGTGGGGCGCATTTGTTGTCCCTTTTCGAAAGGTGCAAAGGGGACATGAAATTCCCCTTCATCCTGGGCATGTCATTTGTCACATGTTCATTTGTTGTGCAACTTGGAGGAGGGGGCTAAAATGGAGCACTTGGGGGCTGAGAGAGAGGTGGTTTCGGGTCATATAGGAGTGGGGTGTAATTTTTCAGCACCTCATGTTCCTTTGAAAAGGGACAAAGGGGACATGAAAATGTGCCTTCACTATTGGAACATGATGATTAAGTGGTCCTGGACAACCCTTAATGTATATGGGTCCATCACTAATATATAGGTTAATATTTAATAATATGAAATATTTATATTTCTATTATTAAATATGCTAACCTAGGTATATACTTTAGGTTAAATATTTAATATCATGAAATAATTATATTTCTAATATTAAATATTATAAACCTAGGTGTATGTGTCAACCATTTTAGGTTGAAAAGGTGGGTCGGGAGACATACCCGATCACCTTATATAAGAAAGGACTTTAGGTCCTCATTTGATATATTCGGAAAATATATCAAAGGTGTGCAAATCAAGTGATTTGGTTTTACCCTTGTAAATAGGATTTTAAAGGAGGAGGTGATCTTACTGGATGTAAAATAAGTTCTCTGAAATAAAATGTTATTTTTAAAGTGGTTTTTACCCTATTGAGGTTTTCCACTATAAATATTGTTTCACATGTGTTATTTATTTCCTGTAAGTATTTCTTTATTACTTAAGTTATGATATAATGTTTATTTAAATATTTATTGTAACATTATATAATATGTAAGTTGATTAAATCCATATTTATTAGAATCCTCAAATTATAACATTCATCACAAAAGTTTTCACGTGTCCCTTTGGAAATTTCACTAAGTACCAAATAGCATACCTTGGGAGCCAACTTGCGAAGACGATATCTCGAGCTCCCTGGATGAATTTTTGGGTGAAATTTTATATGATTCCGCCTGAAAAAAACCCTCTAAATCCAATGGTGATGGTCCCAAGATCCAATTTTGACTTAAACACCTCCAAATGGCTCCTTATTTCTCGGGATTGCTTGTTGTGCGCCAAAGAATGAGTTTTCCAAAACAATACTTGTGGTATCAAGAGGTCCTATTTTTTCCACCATGTAGAACATTGAAAATTCTTTCCATAGGTACTTTGTTGGGCTTTCAAATCATCATGGAGCTCCCAGAATCATGCTTTGAAGTTTAGGTCCTCTTTCGCGGTGCATGCTCCTTTAAGCCCGTAAACCCGCTTCTGATGAATTGGCTCCAAAATCTCCAAAACTTCCTTGAATCTTCGAAAATCAATCATATGATGTTCCTAGCACTTGAATATTCCTCTGTGATGAGTTTTGCTCCTTTTCTTCGCTTTGGGGATGGTGCACTAGTCTTAGGAAGGTTGATGGTAGCCCTTCCCAAAACTGCTTGAATGCTTGAATGTTCCAAAAGATCCTAAATCACCTAGGGGGATTGATGACAACCACTTGGGGATCATTTTACTGATAGGATAGGACTGACATTGGGGATGGACTGACTTGGGGTGTCTTAGGAAGGTATAACTTTGAAAATTTTCAACACTATGGTATGGTTGTCATGTTTTCTAGTGAATTTTTCCTTTGCAAAAACATAGGACAACACACTTGTAAAATAATCACACATTTGCAAGAAAATACACATATTTGAATTGCTTTAATGCAGAAATATAAGGGTGTCCATTGCTTGTAGTCCTTCCAATAGAGGGATTTAACAAATGTAAAGCAAACCATACAAGTATGAAGCCTAAGTTATAACAAAGAGACCTCTAAATATGTACATAATGGAAATGGAGATCTCAAATAGGAATTACAATAAGTATTAATATAAAAGTGGGGTTGGTCATTCCAACTTCAACCGGTGACTTCATCCATTAGACCAAATCTGCAAGTCTTTGATGGAGTCAAAAATAATATAAAAGTTGCATCACTTTACACAATTGTTACAAACTCCTCACAATTTGGACAACTAATAAACCACATACACTAAGACTTATCTAATTATCGACAATTATTATCTATAACCCATAATATAGCAAATGCAATGTTGATGAGTGCAAATGAAACCAGAATTCCACAAAGGATTTTATAACTAAGTGTTTCGGTGACTACAAATCAAACCTAGACGCCTAATTACCAAATGGAAATCTTAATAACCAAAGTGAATACACTTTAGGCTCTAATGACTATATTCTTCTAAATCCATCATCTCATTTAAGACTTCAATTAACAAATAGAGCTACTCTTCAAGATTTGAATTACAATGTCCTTGAATTGATCAAAAGTATTCATATCCTAACCACCTAAAACAAAGCTAAATTGAACACCTATAGAACTAAGTAACTAGAAGGACCGGAGGTCCGACCAAAAATGGCAAGTTGGAATATGATTGATGAGACCAACACTTCATCTATTTATACTCTTTGATTGAACTTTCCAGAATGGATAGAAGAAAAAATTGAGGGAATTTGAGATGAGAGGAAATCAAAGTGTTGGATGAAGCATGGCATGAATTACACAAGAATCCCAATAGAGATCAAGTGACAATTAGCACTCCAAATCTAAAATGCAAATGATCTAAGGGCCCCAATTCACCACAATAAGAATCAAAAACACCTAAGGGAGCCTATACATGCACATAAGTGAGAAATGCATATCAAAGGAATGACAAATGGCAAAATAGGCATCACAACTCGTTCATAAACTACTTGCAAACCATACACCAATTTTCTCTCAAAGTGATACCAAGATGTAGCCATTTGAATAATTTTTCCAACACTCAATCGTTCTCAAAACAGCTCTATTCACAACCTACTCCATTAAAATTGTGCAAGGAAGTTATTTTTCTCAACTAGTCTATTTGCAATTTTCTCATTGGGCTACGAGTCACATTTTGATCTGGGCCATGTGGCACATTGTGGTTGGCTACAAGGTTCGAGCTCCTCCATACTCCACCATCTTTCTTTGTTTTCCCTTACACCGCTTTCAAAGAATATGCCACATGTCAATACCTAATTGGTTGACCATTAACCTATGATTGGGTCGTGTGGTTCTATCACGGTTCCTCATTTCCTAGGCTCATTCAATTGTTTTACTCATTGTTTCTTATATGCCTAAATACCATAAATTGTGCCACGTGTCGACTCATATGGGTTTAGAGCCGACTTGTGATTAGGCCACGTGTCTTCATTTCGGGGCTTATCCAACCTACACCCACTTCAAGTCCGCACAACCAAGCACCCATGATTGGGCCACATGTCACAAATTATTTGGGTTTCGAGTGCCCGTGATTACCACGTTGCCCAATCACATGTCCCCGATACCAAGACCTTCACCGCAATAACTTGGTTTATTTTATTTTATTGTGTTACCAAACACCCATACATGGTCCAATCACGTGTCCCAAGATCGAGACCTTGATCGCATCTTGTTTTCTCTTATTTTATTGTGTTACCAAACACTCGTAATTGGTCCATGTAGCCCAATCATGTGCTCCCAATTCTATCGGGTCTTGAGCGCTGTTCTTAGGTTGTGTGGTCGAAATAGGTGTCCCTTTTTTTTGGGCTTGCAAGCGTCTGAATTGTGCCACCGGAGCAATTCTCGGGACCTCTTACTCATGTCTCAAGACTGTCATCTCTTTGACTTAGCCAAATTTTACTTTCTCAAGTTCATGAAATGTGCCGACGCGTGTCCTCGTCCCCGAAATCCCTTAATCGAACCCATGTCTTACCCATTTCTTAAACTTAAGTCAAGAGGCATTATTGGGAGAGCATTTGCTCCTAAAGGTATAAAGTGCTCAAATATAAAAATAACATGTGCTCCACTTTCTTAACAAATGTGGTATTATTTCCTTATATGGCCGACGGATCGACCGTAGTCGATCCCGTTAAACAATCCATTTTTATGGCCAACGAGATTGATCATGGTCGATCCCATCAACTTGTTCTTTCAATAAAACTAGGCATCTCAAATTACCTCGAGCAAAGAAAATCAAGACAACCGCAAACATACTAAGAAGCTCTAAATTTATCCATGTTAGAATATGCGGAGAGAGAAAGAATGAAGAAAGAATAGAATGTACAAAGATGAAATGAAGAGAAGGCGGATTGCACACATTTGAGATTGTGTGTCCATCTATTTATTATAAACGAAGAAGTTACAAAACGGTTGATGTAGTTACAACCGGTTACAACCAACTTGTAGTTAGGCACCTTATAAATAAGTCTTATATTCTCATACCCCCTCTTAAGACTTATTCTACATAAAGCAAAAAAACAAACAATCTAACAAGACTAGAACAAAACAGAGCTACGCAATCTTCAGACACTTTCACTTTGAAAGCAATGCTATGATAAGGTAGGGCTCCATCAAGTTGCTTCATGACCTTCATAAAGGTGTAGCTCTCGAGCTGAATTCTCGAGTTCCCGAATTCCACCTCCCGAACTCCCGAATCACAAATCTCCCGAATTATTGGACAACCATCCATACTGAGCCATCCACAAGCTCCATCAAGTTGTCTCATGACCCTCATGAGGGTATAATTCCCAAGATCCACAGTCTCCCGAACTATCTGAGCAACCATCCATACCGAGCTTCATCTACCATGTATGCTTTCTTGCCTTCAAAGTTTAGAGCAACTTTATATTGTGTATTCGTCACTGTCCTCACTACCTTCTGCATCCGGTGGGTCTTCAACCATGGCTATATTGGTTGTATTTGATATGACTTTACCCTTGAGCACATCATTGGCTCGAACACGACAATCCAATGTATTTTTATTCATAAGTTGCATTTGTATTTTCACTTTCCATGTATGAAAAGTTAGACCATAATATTTTTCTACTTGAATTTCCATAAAATAAAATAAATACTACTGCATATGAGTAAATAGAGAGTAAAATACCAATTTCAAGTATTCCCTTCGCTGCAGTTGTGATACACACTATTTTGTGCCCTACAAGATAGAACAAACAACCTAAAATTTCATTGTGCCCTCGCAATTCGTGACTTGTTCTTTGTTAGTGGCAGTAATGCGACTGTATTCTACCCGCTTTCATGTATTTTCCATGGCTATTTTCATACTCAGAAATCACGACTGTGTTTTAATGCAAATTGTGACTACTAATGACAATAATGGCGATAGCGATTTTCGTCTGTATAAAAATGACTATTTTTTTATTCACTGGTTTTTTGTGCTCTATAAAACCCTTCCGTGACTAGATTTATGACTGTAAAAAGAGACTGTTGCAGGCCCTTGATTTAAGAGGCTTTCGCAACTTTGTTTGCTCCTTTCGTGACTTTAAACTCTTCTCCCGATTGTCGAAACCTCTTGCGATTTCTGTTGATTTGTTTGCAACCTCTAGGAAAACAATTTTGTCCCGTGCCCTAGCTTTGGTACTCGCGGCTACGTTTTCTTCCCTCATGTATTTGTATATATTTTGCCCTTCGATTTTCGAAAAACCTCACAAAAATGTGAACTCAAAATGTAAATGAAAATATTCACGAACATGCCCTAATGGGATTGTCACGAAAATGTCTTTTGTCCCTTCTCTCTCTTTACTTACACTGCGCTCTCGTACCAATGTTAGAATATGTGGAGAGAGAAAGAATGAAGAAAGAATGGAATGTACAAAGATCAAATGAAGAGAATGTGGATTGCACACATTTGAGATTGTACGTCCATCTATTTATTATAAACAACGAAGTTACAGAACGGTTGATGTAGTTACAACCGGTTACAACCAACTTGTAGTTAGGCACCTTATAAATAAGTCTTATATTCTCATAGTCCATAACTTCAAAAATTCTCTCAAGGCCCCAAAAGTGTAGTGGGCATGTTTGGCTGCCAACAGAATACACACATCATTCATGAGTCATGATCACAATAAAAACAGATTAAAAAATACAAGACTGTTGAATAAAATGAGAAAACCTTTTTTCTCCTTAAACTTGGTCCTAAAATCCTCTCGGAAGTTGCTACTAAATTCCTCTTTGCCCTTTCTTCCAAATTGTTTTAGAACTGTTTGATGATGAATCTTTACTGCAATGGTGGTTGCTACATTCCTCCTTGCTCTTATTAAAATTACTGAAATTTTGTAAAAACCATAGTGAAATGAGAATAACATATAGTGTGTTTATACTATTATATAGCTTTAAAGTAGTGTGTTCTAGAACTACAGAGTTATTTTTCAATGTATTGGCTTTTTTTTCTTTTTGTTGTTTTAAAGAACTTGCGCCACAGAAACAGTTGGAAACGCTTGCCCATATGCATGAAAGAACACTACCATTTCTGGCATGTCCCAGGGAATTAGCTATGTATCCGGTACATTTCAGCAGCAATTCATCATGGAAACACACCAAAGCAGAAACAAGGAACGAGGGATGGGGCCATGTGTTACTTGCAATGTAGAAAATGACACCAGGGATTATGCAAAGCATGTGGATCATTTCCAGAACAGTCTATGGGGTATACAGATCATTAGAAGGCAACTCTTGTCTCTTCCTCCTAGCTGTATATTGAGGGCATGATCTATGGGTATATCAATTGTGGCATATCATTGGTTAGATAGCTCCTGGGCATTTATAACATGGCTGGAAAGTGTTTGCACTGCTCTTGTTCTCAAGAGTCAGTTTCATCTGCAAAGGGTCTTCCTCTCGTATGAGCAACTCGGGATATGTACAAGAAGCAGCTTCCTCAGCAAAGGGTCTTCCTCTCATATTAGTTGAACTCCTGAAGTACAAGAGTACCAAGGAACCTATCCATCCATGTAAAAAGAATTTGTCTTCCACTCTCAACAGAAACCTAGATAAAAGTGAAGCAATTAGCATCTTTACTATCCTTCTTAATAGACCTCCTTTACACATGCAGCAAGCACTCCGCTTTGCACGTTGCCAAAATAACAATTTAAGAATAAGAAGATGCTGTCAACTGTGTTGCACGTGTATCACTCAGTCTATTTTCAGTCTATCCATTTGAAAGCAATACAATCTACCCTAGTACTCTGACCTGATATGATTTCTTACTGCATAGCCTAGATACCTAGCTGCATGTCAACTCCTATAGTTTTCCCAGTTGCTAGATGTTACAATCAACAATAAAATGATGTTTTATAAACTGAACCCAAAATGTGACTCTGATGTTATTATAACATTGGGCTTCATGTATTTTGCTTATCCTAGTTAATTAACAATAAAATGATGTTTTAGAAACTGAAATTTAGAAGTTTGACTGCTGAGAGTCATGCAATATGTGTTGTTCGCACTTAAAATCCACAGTAACAAAAAGGCATATGTGGGCTACTAAGTTGGTAACAATTGGAACTATCATCAATAAGATTGGATATTATGGAACACATATACATTAAGATTTGTATCAATCTCTACCAACCATCCCTGATCGCTTTGTTGCTCATATTAGCACCATGGAAGCAAATCTTATAATGCTGATTTGCACACATCATTATTGTTGGTCTAATAGATTACCATTAAATAAACATGATAGAGTTTCCATCTCCAAAGAGTTGACAATTTTGTATATATTGAAATAGGCTACCATCTGCAATGTTAAACAAATGAAAATTGACGATATTGAAGAATAGGCTAAGAATATTAAAAATCAATAGGCACTGCTTTAACAGTGCATCGATCCAATGTTACATTTGATACACCAAACCCTGTTGTGTGACAGGACTCATAATGGAATTACTCTCAACTTAACTTGTGGACTCGATGTATAAGAAATTTAGAGAACAATTAGAATACAGGCAAGAAAATAGACACTTCCTCAGACTTATGTTCTTAACACAGCAGTTGATTTCTATAGTTGAACTCCACTAGCAGCAACCGCAGCTGTCATTGCAGCAGATGCCTCTTCAAGAGTGCGCTGCTTAGCTAATGAGTTGAAAGCTTCAATCGTATCTCCAACATCCCAATCATCAAAGTCTTTTACAGCAATTCCACACTCCATACCAGCACCTATCTGTATGTTGAAACAGAAGAACGGATTAACACCAAATTCCTCAAATCCTAGATTTTTCTGACTTGCATAAAAAGGCACAGAGTCCTGTCCATAAACTCTAGTTACCACAATTTCAATGATCTAGAAACTTATTATAGTTAACAAAGAAAATAAAGCTAAAGGAATAAAATTCTACAGTTCCAAAAGGAAGGGATACCAGAAAAATGGTGGAAATTGATGTTGGTTGCTGCACAACAATTATAATGTAGCACACACCCCAAAGAAAAAGATCGGCTGCAGCAGTCAGCCTGTTGCTTGTCTTCTCTTGGAGGATCATCAAACGTGCATAGTGAATATAGCATGAATTCATTCAAGAGGATTTTCTTTGAGATTTTCACGTATCAGTAGAGTGGTAAAGTTTAAAGGGTAAAGAGGCTTTTTATTTATTTAGTGAGTGGTTGATATAAAAAGACATATGCCTCAATTTTGTGTGATTTCTTATTAGTTCTACAACAGTTTACCCTTAGGAACTGCAAAACAAGAGGTGGTAAATGTTTCTAAAAGGGGTATAATATAGATGCACATAAATGCACATGTTATGAAAATCATTTATGCTCTGACACTGGCTGATACTTTTCTCCATATCTTTAGGGAATGTGCTTGGGTACAGTGTTTCAGGACAATCATCCTTTCTAGTGATTGATTTGAATGTACTCTATCAGCGATTAGCCTTCTGGCCAAATAGATATTGGTAATTGTCTACAAGGTGGCACTTGGGATTACTCAAAATACCAACTTGTAGCTTCTTCCCGGTTCAGGGATCTGTTTCTTTTTATGTAGAAACATCAAAGTCTTCTTTATATTGTCTCACAATGCCGTGAACAATGCTCTAACCTACACGTAGCCTCTCATCTCTCTGTCCACCATTAGCTCTTGAGAAAATCAAACTTGTTTTCCAAAGAAAACAATGTTTTCCAACTGCAAGCCAAAAGAGCCATTAAATTGGTCCTAATTATATGTCAAAATCAAGAAGAAATTTTTCTTTTCTTTGCCAAACTTCTATACTTTAGTACTGGCTACCTATCAAACTGCAGAATTGTTAAATGGGACAAGGGTTTCTCTTACCGTGAGAAGGGCCCTCATAGCCATTGACTATGGCACGACCTATGAGGAGCCCCTGTAGCATCCGTGTGTTCATATTCTTGGCCATTGTGCCATGGTCTCAGAGTGAATTTCAATTCATTCCAGCATTCAATGTTGTTTATGTGGCAGGTGTATTAGCACTTCCAAATACTAGGTGCTACCATCATCTGATTTCTCTCACTCTTAGGTACAGTTTGTTTTTATATATGACTACTGTCTATGACAATAGGGTACAATAAAGGTACCACATGCCTCTGTTACAAGTTATCCAACTATCTTATTGCTATCATCTCTCACATGGCCATAGGCATGCAACTTACTATCCTTTCAGCAGTTTTGTTGCATTGTCTCTGTGGCAGTTATTTTTGGTTTCTTTTGTTGTTTCTATTGCCATCGTGGCTTTGAGTGCTTTAGATTCTGCTTAATTCGACCGGGCCGACACCTCCTGAGCCTACTATTCCATCAGAGAACAAGTTATAACACTATTTGGGAACAGCTATGTTATCAGGGTCAGCCCCGCACCCTCCCGTACCCCCTGGATATGTACCCAGTACGGATATGTCCCAGGTACGGTACTGATACATCCCAGGTACGTCTGGGTATGTACCGGGTACATCACGTTTTGACATACCCGGGATGTATCAGTACTGTTGGGCAGTGGGGGCTCTAAATTTATTTTATTTTGACTCAAACAAACTTCAGTTTTATTGAGGACTCGACTAGGAGGGCATGGCAACCACAAGGAAACTTGGAGATTGTTTAAAATCCCTCTAGTTTATTGAAGAGAAAATATTCAAAGGATATCAAGAACGTTTGAGGTAATTATTTGGGATCATCGCAATTGGCCAAGGAAAGAAGCTATTCAATTAAATTTGGACATATATCTGAGCCTCTGTACAAGTTATTTATGAGATCAAATCTCAGGTGATCTTCAATACTAATAGAAAAATTTGGAACTGCAAATTGCATAGCTTAAAGTTTCAAAGAGCATCCTGTCCTAGAAACTATTAAGGCACAACATTGACTCCTTCATGCATCCTTAAGGAGGATTAAAAGGTGATTTTGGATAATATGAATGCAAGAACCAACCATTGGACTGACCTCTTTAGTTATCATTGGCAGGTTAGAGTCAGCCTAATTAAATAGGTCCTTCAGGAGCTCCCTATATACATCTTTTATGGCCACCATCGCAACACAAAAATTAATCTCAAAGGAAATGGATGAAACACAAAGGAATATAATATTCATATATCATAGACAATGTAAAATCTTAAGTATATTGAATGTTTTGAACATTGATCGTACTATATTTTTCAAGTTTTGTATTTCTTATGGACTAAAAAATGAGTAAAATGAGTATATGAATAATATATATATATATAGAGCAAAAATCATGATTTTTTAAAAGATATATCATTTTCTCTGCATTTGGTGATTTATCAGCGATACATTGCGATTTTTGAATTCACAATGTATCGCTGATAAATCACAAAATGCAGAGAAAATGATTTATCTTTTAAAAAATCATGATTTTTGTGCTGGCGATTAATCAGCGATAAATGGCGATTTTTATGGGTGAAAATCGTGAAAAATTGACCCAAAATCGTGGAAAATCGCGGGTTTAATGTAATACAGAAAAACAGAAATAAAAGTGCCCTTTTCCATGCATTTCGACTCATTTTTTGCTGCGCGATTTCAACCTAGGGTTTTTGCTGGACGAGCAAGTTCGAACTTCGAAGCAGGTGAGAACCGCCATGTTTTCATGTTTTCAATCTCACGTTTTCAATAGGGTTCCTGTCATTCAGGCGGGATATATTATTGCATCTTTTCATGTTGAATTATTTATTAGCGAAATTGCTCTCCAGGGCTGTTTTAGAGAAGCCGAGTGGGTAAACAGCAAACTAAATGCTAAATGGTAAACCATAAACTAAATGCATGTGAGTACAGTCTCGATGAATATATTTCGGTTTCCCGTAATGACAGTACTTTCTGCTTTGAAGTAATGTTGAACAAATCATTTTAACGATATTGTTGACAGTCATAGTTTGCTTTGAAGTAATGTTGAACAAACCATTTTAACGATATTGTTGACAGTCATAGTTTGCTTTGAAGTAATGTTGAACAAACCATTTTAACGATATTGTTGACAGTCATAGTTTGCTTTGAAGTAATGTTGAACAAATCATTTTATAGCTGACTATGACAGTCATAGTCAGCTATAAAATGATTTGTTCAACATTACTTCAAAGCAAACTATGACTGTCAACAATATCGTTAAAATGATTTGTTCAACATTACTTCAAAGCAGACTATGACTGTCAACAATATCGTTAAAATGATTTGTTCAACATTACTTCAAAGCAGACTAAGAGCTGGTAATTTTCTTCCAGACAATACTCACATGCAGTTTAACTTGGCCAGCCCTGGAAATATATTCATATGTTTTGACATTAAGATGACTTATGCAAAGCACTACCGCTAGCATTTAGCATTTAGTTTACCCACTTGACTTCTCTGAAACATCCTGATTTCTGCTATAGTACACAAAACAGCCCTGCAGAGCAATGAGCACTTTAGCTGACAAATAATTCAACATGACAAGATACAATAATACATCCTGCCCAAATGACAAGTACAACTTGACACATTGCAATGCATTATGGTACTGCTTGGAGCCTTGGATTAATAATATTATGATACAATAATAATATTAATGCTTATGGGCCTATGGCATTCTATAGATTCACTTTTCGTGTCATTTAACAATGTTTTACATTTAATTTAAGTTTATTTTATGAATTTAAATGTTTTTAAAGTGTTGATAAAGTTGCCAATTAATGCCGAGAAATTGCCAATTCCCAATTTCCAAGTCAAAATTTGGCCTTCCGATTAATCGCCGATAACGATTTTTTGAACTATGATATATATTTTTATTTTTTAGATTTTTTTAATGTATATGTACGTATGTATCAAAGACGTATCGTACCCAAGGGTTTTTTAAAATTGATGTATCCATGTATCGAACCCGCATTCCGTATCTTGGCAACATAGGGGAACAAAATATATCTCGTGTCCCTACCTTAGAAGCCACTGAAATTGAATGTATTCCTCTGTATTTAATTAATGATTGGCAATAATGCAGCATGTTTATATGACAGAATTTAACAAAGCACAAGGACATGATTGCCACAGCCATTCGTCGGTACTTTTGATGACTGAAAATGCATGTTGCCCTATTGCCTTCCGATCATTTAAAGCTAAATCTTACCTCTTTCTCCTATCTCGTACATTGAGGGCGTGCTCGTGGACTTATCAATCATGGCATATCATGGGTTTGATAGTTCCCAACATTTATACCACAGCTATGTTGCCACGATACAGTGTGGTATGGTACACAGATATGCCGCTTTTCAAAAAACCTTGGTTTGGGTACATCCGTACATATATATACTTATTTTACTCAATTTTTTAGCCCATAAGAAATTAAAAACTTTAAAAATATAGTAGGATCAAGGTTCAAAACATTCAATATGCTTAAAATTTAACATTTTCATTAATCATGTGGCATAATACATATGATATATGAATATCATGTCAATATGAATACAAATAATCTAGAATATATCATCTAGATTTTCCTCAAAATCAAATTCCTGCATGCCACTCCCACTAGCTCCACTTTCAGTATAGCTTCCTCCTTGTGATAGCTGCCTCCTCGCAATGGCAGCCTCCTCCTCAATTCGTCTTTGGCACTTTGCTCTTACACTTGCAAAACCAACAATGAATTGTTTGTGTTTTGGTAATGCTCGAGTGCCTTTTTATAGGTTTTTCAACAAAAAAATCAATTATTTTTTTATTGCCAAAATCGAAAGTTCCTCAGACATCTCGTGTACATCTGGCCCAGATAATCCCAAGATCTCACCATATTAGTCCGTACTCAAGTTTCGCCAAATACCTGATGCCCAAAATTGTTTTATTTTGAAAAAATTTCGTCTTTTAAAATAGGGGTCATTTGTTGTTTTTATGGAAATTTGTATTTAATTATTTTTCGAGCCCCGTATGCCCAAAATTGTTTTATTATGTCATCGGGATTTGTCTCAAGGGAAATTTGTATTTAATTATTTTGAGCTCCCGTTATGAACTCTATTATGATGTTATTATTCCTATATACCGTAAGGATTTTAACTTATTTTAAGTTTTGGGCTTTATTTGTAACTTTTGGCAATTTTTCGTGTTTTTGTGGTGTCCTGCTCTGCTTTTCTCGTAAATTTCTCTCTGAACAACTCCTTCACGGTAAGCCCGATTTTTGGCCCTGAGCACTGGAAAACATACACGCACATTTTGCCCGAGGAAGTCATCATCGAGGTCCGATCACCGGGAAAAAGCGAAGTCGCAGACAGGAAAGCCCTCATGGGATGGGCGCATTTTTGGAAAACAAAGGATTTGAGTCGCGATGGGAAAAATATAAGCCGCAGTAGGATGGGAATTGTATACCGCCTCAAGCAGGTACTTTTTCCCGTGTTATAAAAGTCACTTAAGTCAGCGCAAAGGGGAAAAATAGAGGTCAGAGGGTGGGGGAATTTATTGCCTACCTCAGGGTGAAAATTCCCATGATATAATAAAAGGAAAGTGACTTAAGTGAAATCATGGGATTTTAGTGCCTAAAGAATCCCAGGTAAAAGTCAATCCTATCAATCATGGGATTTTAGTGCCTAAAGTCAAATCAAATCACTTAAGTGGATCATGGGATTGTAGTGCCTACCTCACAGGTAAAGAATCCCATTATGGTGAAAATTCTTAAAAATAGAATTACATGTGCAAAAAGTGCGCCCTTTGGTGATGGATAAAAATAATTAAATTGATTATTTTTAATAAATTCTATCCTTGGAAAAAGTGCTACCAAGCTTGAGGAGGTTGAAAAGTCAAAGGAAGATTAAAAGAAAGCAATTAAATTAATTAAATTTAATTTATTTAGTGGCTGCCCCTCTCCTTGGAAAAAGTGCGCCCCATTTAGGAGTTATTTAATGATTTTAAATGCATTAAATCATTAAATTAATTTCTATTTTCAGTGGCTATGGTCAAAGCACACTGTGAGGCTAAAGTTAAGTGCTCAGTGAAGGATTAAATTGGATTAATTTAATTTATTGGATGGCTGTCCTTAAACATGCAATTTTTAAAAGAGAAAAGCATGATTATTAATTAATTAATTGCCTTTAATTGTTAGGGCAATTATTAATTATAGAATTATGAAGGTTATATAAGCATGGGCAGCCATATGGATTTATTATTCAACACACAGTAAAGAATCGCAGCAAGGAGAAAAAGTGCGCCCCATTAGAGGAAGGATTTTGCATGCATAAAAAGTGCTAACAAAGGCTAAAAGCTTCCAGATTTGGCGCATGCTTGGAAAAGGTTCATCTTCGTCTCGCACAATTGTTTTCACAGTGTTAAAGGAGCTCAAAGTTGATCAAAGGATTCATGATCTCTTTATGTGCAAATTAAACACCATTTTTTGGGGCAGCAGTTTTGAAAAGTGCAGATTTTTATAATTTAAATTCACTATTCATGCTCCGTGGCCATTTTTGTCCAATAAATCAGAACTCATTACAGTGTGCTTTATATAAAAGAAAAGGAGTATTTATCAATGTCCAATACATCGCAAATATCCTCCGAATCAAGAATTGTCCAGATCTCCGCACTCAAGATTAAGAAAGCAAAGCCAAATTAGAAGAAAAAGAATTATTCAGATAAAGATTGATAAAGCTATGGCAAAAGGAGATGAAAAAGAGAGCACGATGGATTCATGCATCGCTTCTAAACTTTCGCATATGGGAGACACGATCTAGGCCCGTAACCTCTTTCTCGATTTGATTGATAGATCCAGAGCCGAAAGACTTCACCATGCGTAAGGTCAAAAGTAGCGGAATTATTCGAGCCGCAGCCTTTCCCATGTACACCCAATTGCCAGAGTTTGTGATGGAGTGTGCTAGATCCTATCATCCTTCATCTAGATCAAGGTGCGTGATGTCATGGGAAAGACAATAATTCGCTTGATGCAATTCTTCGATTATTGTTTGAAGATTCCAAGATTTAAAGGTGGTGACTTCTATTAGCATTCGTGATGCCGACAGAGGGGGAAAAGCATAGAGCCGATTGTGTGAGCATCATGAATAAATGGTTCATGAAGAAGCCTAGATCCCCTTCCAGGTTCCCGAGAACTCTTCCACGATCCAATTTGGTGCAGGAGGCGGATGATATTGTCAAATTGCTATGCAGGTTGAATGGTGAAGCGAATGCCTACACTTTCCGGACATGGATGTATGCTTTCATCAGACTATCAAATCAACAAGGTTGATTCTATAATCGCTGGTCGAAATTATTAAGCAAGAATATCGGTGAGCAATCATGCGAACGTAAAGCGTACCTTCAGCTTCAAGATGACTTCATACTTGGTATATGCTGCAGCTTCACAGGGTGTCTTTTCCAAGCTAGATAGATGTGGTATTCTTTCCAAGGATCCCATTTTCGAGTGCTACCCATTACCTTATCGCACCAAGCAAGTGCGAGAAGGACTTCAAAGTGATCAACGATGGTTTCTTCTACGATTTCATCTCGCAGTTAGACAAAGACTCAAGACTCACAGAGTAAGCAAGGAAGCATGGGAAGCAAAGTGTCCAAGATCGGGCAAGATATTCATCCAATTTGCGTGATTTCACATACCTCGTGGTTACGAGCTTTTCAGTGAACCAACAAAGATGCCAAGGTACCCGAGTGATGATTGATTGCCATGGAGCTAAGCAGTAACTTGTGGAGTTACACGACCTTCACTGCGGCACAAGTCTACGGGCTACTTCCCACTCACCGTGGATATTACAACAGATCAATTCACAGAGCTCGAAGAATGGAAGCACAGCACAAATGTTGTCCGAGTATGAGCAAGAGTTCTTCCTCGCACGGCTTAATTTTGATCCATTCGGAATAGCCAGAAGACAATCTCCCAGAGTACGCACATGTGCCTTCGTTAGAAGATTTCTGATGAAGTGCGTATGAGTACGAGGTCGAAAGAAAGATTTCAGCAGTCAGTTTCAAAGCAAGTATTTGACTTTGACTAGCGCGATACCATGGATCTTAAAGATGATGGGAACGTGGTACTTGACACTTACCATCAAATGGGAGGAGATAAAGCTCTACTACAGATAGCAATGGCACCGCAAAGACAATAAAGAAAGATCCTGAGTCAGTGTTGGGTGAGTACTTCGAGCTGGTCACAACGAAGGGATACCGCTTGATGAAGTATTGATGAATCAAATCACGGCAACTTCGGCGCAGAGATTCCTCAAGCGAAAGCATGAAGGAGAGAGCAGCAGAAGGTCCGAGAAGTCAAAGTACGCAGAAAATCTCAAGAGAAAGAGGAGACCACTTCTACGACCATAGCTTTGACTCCGACTTCTCCAAGACTCCAGTGGATCACCAACTATCGCACCACACAAGAGCCAGGATGTTTCCATGCCTTCATCAAACCAAAGAACGCTCATCTTCTCTCCGCAGCCACTTCGCTCAAAGACCCGCTCCAGAGGAGATGTCAAGCCGCAGATGACGGAGTTCGAAAGAGCTTTGTCCTCGGATGTTTCGTGAGGATGGCAGCCATGATACGTGGCACTTTCTCGATGGAGAGGATGCAGAGCGGAAATAAGAGCGCACTCAAAGAATTTCTCATTCTCCGAGAAGTAATTTCTCGAATGGTTAGCTTGCAGCTGGTTCCTAAGCAAGAATAGAGATGAACTTAGAGGAACATGACTCAGCAGCTACTTCAGATCCGAGCAGTAAGAGACAAAGGCCTAAAGTTGCTAAAGCAACTTCTAGGTTGATCATCGAGGATTCGGGAGAGAAGTTTGCTGAGATATCGATCCCGGCGGAAGGAAAGGTAGAAGAGGAACTCACTGCGAAGATGTGACAAAGACCAAAATACCACTCGGCCAAGCTACCACTGAAGGATCGAAGCAGGACACGCAGACATTGCTGGATGCTTTGTTCCTTAGGCTTGACAATGAAAAGGCGGAGAAAGAAGAGCTACAGAAGCAAATATCTCAATTATGTGAGATCATAGCCAAGGTCATAAATTCCGTCCGTCACCCCATTTCAACAAGCAGAGTGATCATCTTATGCAGAAATGGAAGATGCAAGCAATCAAGTAAAGGCTATCGATGAATGGAAGGATCTCGATTATTCGCCAAGCTTCGGCAACTTGGAGAAGTGCCAGCCCGCCTAAAGGTTATGAACGATGCAGAAAATCAACTAAAGCAACTGATAGAAAGCATAAAAGGAATAAATACAGTTGCAGAGAGTAACCTGAGTGTTTTGGCCGAGATCAACAAGTCACGGAGATGTATCGTCAGCAGAGCAAATTGTGCCTTGATGGATCACCGAGAAGGGGAAGCAAATAGAATTTGCAGATCTTTCCGCTTGAGATCTGCAGAGTTTTGTCAAGAGGATGCAGCACTTCGAGAGCGTAACATCGATTTGCACGGATAGTGTTATTTCTTTCACCGAGGAAAGAGTGGATGGAGGTATTACTTCATACGTATGGATTGCTTTCTAACGAGGTGCATGATTCTCTGAGGGTTCTCTTCTCGATGGTGCAAAAGAGGATTGATAAAGCCACCAAGCCTTTCACGATGAACTCTATCGAGGGTCGGTGACACCGCAGTGCATATCATGCGAGATTTGGGCCAAGTTTGAAGAAGTGGAAGCATGCAAAGAAAGTGTCAATGAAGGATCACGCAATTCAGATGTAAAAGGAAGCAAAGAGCTAAAACAGATGGAAAGATGCTGAACTATATGTTCGACAAGTATATCAGATATCAGAACAAGAAGAAGATGTAGATGTTACAGCTGGCATGACTTCTTCTATTTCTTTCTTCTTCTATTTTCTATGTTCCCGGATGGAATTGTAAACTTCTAAGTTATTGGTTTTGCAACCATTACTCGAAGTCATGAGGAACCTTTCTATTAGTTAAGTGATACATGTGTCACTTAAGAAGAAGTTAGTTGAGGATGATTGCCAAATGTCATCTTTACTTGTTGTTCATACTTTAGTTCAAATTTGAGTCTTCTATTTGTACTTTCCTCCTACATTCTATAAGTAGGAGAAGAACCTTCAAGTTAATCATCGATCGACTCAATTTGTAAGAAGCAATCTTGTGTTCTAGACTTTGTGGCCGAACCCCGAGAGCCAATTGTTGCAGAGGAATACAAAGAAGCAGTGCTCTGAGAACTTTGTCACGGTGTATTTTGTTTCTTGCTTCTAAATCTTAGATCTCTTAATAGACTTTGTGTTATTTTAGATCTAGATCTAGAGCTGCCTTTGCTTTATAATTCTGTGTGTTCAAATCTATTTGAGTTTCTTCTATGTGCATGCAATTAGCTCTGCAATCTACTAATTGGGATGCACATCTTCCTCATTTCTTCTCTGTAATTCCTTTACTTCCTTCTTCTGTAATTTTCCTTTCTTAAACAGCTGCTTACTTATTGTAAACTTCTTAGTTATGGTTCATGAACTAAGTTGTTAAAGTAAAACCCCTGATAGATAGAAACACATTTTTATTGACAAATCTGACACGGGAGCCTCACCGGTTAAATGAGGGAGATTTATCTCATGACTGCCTAGGTTTGATGCTATGCAGAAAATCTAGCCAACAGTTTTTGGCGACTCCGCTGGGGAACAACTATCTTTGAAGATCAAAGCTTTTCTGTTGAAGATCAGAGTGTTTTCCATACAAATCTCAACCTGGCTGAACGTCCGTTCACCAGATCCGTGAAGGCGCAAGGAAGGACGGATCATTTCTTCCGACTGCAGGAGCAATTCAATTTCAATCATCCTCCTCAAGTTAGAAGCCGCAGATCTAGTCTTTCACCAGGAAGGAGAGTGCACACCCATCCAGATCCGGATCGTATTCAGCATAATCCGTCGGCTGGAATTATCCAACAAGTCTATCAAGTCTACACAAGGAGGAGACGTGCTCAAGCTAACATGGCGCACCAAATTGTACCTGTTCCATGGGGGGCGGCTTTTGGACCTCTCAACTTGGCTCCACCTATGCACGATCTGCCAAAGGGATCCAGAAAGAATTTTCCGAAATTCTTTGGAGATGGAAAGCAAAACCCGGATGATCATTTGGCGGCCTTCTTCATATCTTGTGGTGTGCTTGCAGTAGAGCATGAAGATGTCTCAGTCAGGCTATTCATTGAGACCTTACATGACTTGGCTGGAGAATGGTTCTATCGGCTGGCTCCTGGCACCATAACCAGTTGGGCGACTATGCGTGAACAATTTATCAAAAGATTCAAGCCTGCAGAGGACACGAGCACGATGATCACCCAACTGACGCAGTTGAAGAAAGAGCCAAACGAGAACATGCGGGACTTTATTGCAAAGTTCCAAAGGATTTTGTATAAAATCCCCACTTCTGCTGCATTGAGCGACGAAAATCAAAAGACGTTTTTTATAAACGCTCTATTGCCTGAAGTTGGATATCAGCTAAGAAGGGCAAGACCTGTAACTTTGCTGGATGCACAAAATGCTGCCGTGGAGGTTGAAGACGACTTGATCATGGCTGGAAAACTCAAACAACTATCTCACAAAGGTGATGGGGCTTCTTCTAGTACATCTGATCCTTTGTTGCAGAAATTGGCTAATGACATGCTGCAGATCAAGAAGCAGATCTCTCAAACGGGGAATGCACCCCCCTCAAGAATAACTCCTATCCGGACCTTCAATGGTCAACATCAAAATCAAAATCGAAATGCAGACTTCACCGCACTACACGTCATGGCAATAGAAGCTGCTCCAAGGAATAACTTGGAAACTAATGAAGAGGATCTCGACATTGATGAATCATTTGATGATGAAGACTTTATAGATCCCGCTGGCGACTCCAATATTGGTTACCTGGACTACGAATCTGATGAGGGCTATTATGAATCTTTTGAAGATTCTGATGGTCACACTTTTGCGGTGTTTACAAGGTCTCAGACACGCCAAAATGCCGAAGCATCCACAAGCGGCCGGAAAGAGAGAGATGATCCTGGCCCGGATGTTACTATCTTGAAAAGAGGTAGTATTCTTCCTTCTTCATTAGCGCCCAAGGAGAAATATTCAAATTCTTTCAATTCACAGCAAAGAACCAACGCACATCCTGCTGAAGCAAGTCAAGCTTTTGACATAATTGATCACATCAAGAGAAATAAGGTCCAAATGTCAGAAGCTGAGTATTTGAGGGCATTTCCTGATCAGTTGAATAGATTGGTCAAATATGTGCAAAGCAATGGTCCTAGCCCAACGAACAATAATCCACGGGGTATCTTGTCAAGTCCAAAGATTACTCCACCTTCAAATAATGCTGCTGCAAGTTCTTCTTCTTCCACCCCTTCTCCTGCTACATCGGAAAGGATTGAGCCATTCTATGTGTCTTTGCTCATCAACGGACATAAGCTAAGCAATTGCATACTGGATTCTGGAGCTTCCGACAACGTCATGCCTGCCAAAGTCAGCTTGATGCCTCGGGTCTTACATCGACAAAACCATCGGAAGATGTTATTCCATGGAAAGGCAAGTCCTCTTGTGGGGCAAATCAAAGATGCGCAGCAAAGATTGCTTCCTTCCTGCATAAAAGACTCGAAAATGACTATCCTTGTAGCAGACATTCCAGTCTCCTATGGCATGCTATTGAGTAGAAATTTTTGCAAGGAGCTGGGTGGAGAAGTGAAGATGGATTGGTCTTGTGCGCACATACCAATCAGAGGAATAAATCAGAAGCTGGAACCTGAGAAGAAATCTAAGTACACAGTATCAAAATCTGAAGATCCTAGATCTCAGATCTTGTTTCAAGAGTCGGATCACGGAGTCTATTACCTAGAAATGGATAAAGAAGAAATTCAACCGGTGATTCGAGAATCACGTCAAATCGATAACAAGATTTGGACTCTGGAATTTGATGGTAGCTGCTGTTCATTCGATCCGCAGTGTTGTTCTTATCTCTCCTGAAAGGAAGGTGCATGCGCACTCCTTCAAATTGATGTTCGAAAATACTAACAATACGGCTGAGTATGAAGCATTGTTGTTAGGCATGGAGCAGGCGAGAACAATGGGAATCAAATTATTACGCGCAAGAGGAGATGCTGAGCTGATTGTAAAGCAGATAAGAGGCCTCTACCAAGTCAAAAAAGACAAACTGCGGCACTATAGAGATCGGGTCTACTCTGCTATCTTGGATTTTTCAGCTTTCTCGTATCTTACATTCCGAGAGAACAAAATTCAAGAGCTGATTCGCTGCATAGCATCGCAGCCTTGTTGAATCCGGATCAGCCCCCGCATTCTTTAGGCAGGAGATTACAAGGTGGAAATGGTTTTTCGCCCAAAGGTTCCCCGACAACGCCCAAGAATGGCAGTGTTTTCAACGATGATACATTGATTGCTGCATTTCTCCAACAAAAGATAACTTTGAAGAAATCTACTATGAGGGAAGCAATTCACCTCCCAGTGCACTACCGTCGAGAAATGGATGCCGACGCCTCAGAGGTCGAGATTATCCAACTAAAGGGAAATAAAATTCCCAAAGGCTTGGTATCTCTTGAGGAAATGTTTGATAAGCATGATCAGATGCTTAAGAAAAATGAAGAAAATGAGGAAGGCTCTTCCTCCGACACACAATTACTAAATTTGGGAGCTAGCAATGATCCCAAATTAGTAAATCTGGGAAAGAGTTGTTCGGAAGCTGAAAAGGAAGCTTTTACTAAGCTTCTTAAGAAATACATGGATATTTTTGCCTGGTCCTATCAGGATCTAAAAACATATCAGCCTGCGGAAGTTCAACATTACATCCCACTTAAATCAGAACAGAAGCCTTTCAAGCAGAAGCTGCGGCGGCACAATCCAACCATTTCAGGAACCATCTTTGCAGAAATCCAAAAGTTGTTAGATGCGAAGATTATCTATCCCATACACCATTCGGAGTGGTTGGCCAACATAGTCCCTGTAAGAAAGAAAAGTGGTGAGATTAGGTTGTGCGTGGATTTCCGCAACCTTAATCAAGCTTCATCAAGGATAACTACCCTATCCCCATCATGGATCACACTCGCAGTGGTCACCGGATCTCGAGATGCTTTCCATGCTTGATGGCTTCTCGTGCTACAATCAAGTCAAGGTCAGCCAAGAAGATCAATACAAAACAGCGTTCATCACACCTTGGGGAACCTTTGCATACCAGAAGATGCCATTCGGCCTGATCAATGCTGGTGCTACATTTCAAAGAGCTATGGATCTAGCCTTTGCTCATCTCAAAGATATAAGCATAGTTGTGTACCTGGATGATTTGACAGTCTTTTCCAAAGACAGAAGCACACATATTTCAAACTTAGAAGAGGTCTTCATACAATGCCGCAAGCATGGTATTTCTTTGAATCCTAAGAAATCTATCTTTGCTGTAACTGAAGGAAAGCTGCTTGGGCACATTGTTTCCAAAGAAGGAACAAAAATAGATCCGTGAGCGTGTCAAATCCATTCGTACATTACCTTTGCCCACATCCAAAAAAGGAGTTCACTCTTTCTTTGGAAAAGTGAATTTTCTCAGAAGATTCATTCCTGACTTTGCTGAGCTAACCCGTCATATTTCAAATATGATGAAGAAGACACAAGATTTTAAGTGGAGCAAATAAGGGAAGGAAGCTTTCGAGAAAATCAAAGAGGCCCCGTCAAAAAGCACCATTCGCCTTAGTCTCACTCGACTTCAAGAAAGAATTTATTCTTTATCATATTCTTCCGAACATACTATGTCAGCAATATTGATGCAGAAAAATCAAGAGGACGCAGAAGCTCCTATTGCTTTCATGAGCACGCCTCTTAAAGCCTATGAGTCGAAATACACTCCAATGGAAAAGCACGCATATGCAGTAGTGAAGGCATGCAAGGCATTCAGGTATTATATTCTTTCCTCGCACACTATGGTTTTGGTTCCAGATATTGCAGTTAAATCTATCCTTACTCAGCAAGAGTTAGGATTATTGAGAGGCACGTGGGTGACAAAAGTTCAAGAATATGATTTGGATATTAAACCAACAAAGCTGGTTCGAGGAAGAGGTCTGTGTGAACTAATGACAGAAATTAAAGCATCAGTACCTGAAGCAGATCAGGATGGAATAGATGAAGATTTACCTGCAGTACTGTTTATAGATCTGGTAGAGGAATGGTACAGTAACATTGCTTACTTTCTAACGTATGGAGAATGCCCAGATCGACTTTCCAGAAAAGAAAAACGAACTATTAAATTGAAGTCAAAAGATTTTGTGCTTTGGGATAATGGTTTGTACAAAAGGGGAATTGATGGTGTATTTCTCAGATGCGTGGATAAAGCTCAACAGGATCAACTACTACAACAGTTTCATGACATGGCTTGCGGTGGTCATTTCACCCAGTCATCACAAGCGCACAAGATCCTTAGAGCAAGGTATTACTGGCCCACCCTTTTTCAAGATACTGCAGAATGGGTAGCTAAGTGTCAAGCATGCCAACATTTTGTTGGGCGTGTGAAATTGCCTGCATTACCCCTAAAACCCATTGTGATCAAGAACCTTTCCAACAAGGGGGTATGGATTTTATCGGAATGATTAACCCGCTTCCAAATACGGGTCATCATTACATTCTAACAAATGCCTACGATTATTTTAGTAAGTGGGTAGAAGCTTATTCTCGTGAAGAATGCCACTTCCGCCAAGTGTGCAATTTTATAAAAGAAAATATTATTGTCAGGTTTGGCGTACCCAGCAAAATTGTAGCAGACAACGCTCCGAATCTTTCTTCTGAGGAGTTGGTGGAATTCTGCTACACGTATGGGATTCAACTTGTTCATTCCTCAAACTACTATCCACAAGGGAATGGTCAAGCTGAATCTAGTAATAAGAACTTGGTAACTATCGTGCGCAAGCTTGTAACAGAAAATCAAAGGACTTGGCATAAAAAGTTGTTTGATGCATTATGGGCCGATAGGATCACACCAAAGAGGGCGATAGGCATGTCCCCATTTCAGCTGCTATATGGAAGAGACACAGAGCTGCCTCTCACCTTGGAATTGCCTGCCCTACGACTTTCTAAAGCCCTGGAAGATTCCACGTTCACGGATGCTATTGATAAAAGAATCATGTACCTGACTGAATTGAGGGAAGTACAAACTCAAGTTGCAGATAGGTTGACAGAGCATCAGAGGAAGGTGAAAGTCATCTTCGACAAAAATGCCAGGGAAAGAAAGTTTGAAGTTAATGACTGGGTCCTCTTATGGGACAAAAGAAGAGAAACAAAAGGCATGCATGGAAAGTTCGATTCACTATGGAAAGGGCCTTTTGTAATCAAAAAGATCGCCGGAGCAGATAGCTTCATTCTTGCTCATCAGGATGGAGTTGAATTGCCGTTGCCTTTCAATGGGCAACACTTGAAGTTGTTCTAACATGAGAAGCAGGGTAAAACCTGTATGTACATAAATAAAACCTTTGTTTGTTTTTCCTTGTTTTGTCTTGTTTTGGTGTTGTGTTGTGTTGTGTTTGTCTGCCTGACCCCGTGCCCAAAGGACAAGATACGAAACCAGAGATGCTGGGATCTCATCTTTTCCCTTTGTCATTCTGACAAGAGAAAAAGATGTCCACAGACGGAGCCAACTGGTGTCACTCAGATTTCACCCCGAAATCTGTGACTACCCAATTTGAAAAAATTTCGTACTTTTAAAATAGTGGGTCATTTGTTGTTTTTATTGCCTGAAAGTTCCTCAGTTAAGGCCAAGATAATCCCAAGAGCCATATTAGCCCTTTTCGCCAAATACCCAGATGCCCAAAATTGTTTTATTATGTCGTCGGATTTGTCTCATGGAAATTTGTATTTAATTATTTTGAGCCCCGTATGAGGTCAAGCTTATGGCTCTGCTTTTAACTCTATTATGAGCGAATATGTTATTATTCCTATATACCGTAGGATTTTAACTTATTTTAAGTTTTGGGCTTTATTTGTAACTTTTGGCAATTTTTCGTGTTTTTGTGGTGTCCCGCTCTGCTTTCTCGTAAAATTTCTCTCGAACAACTCCTTCACGGTAAGCCCGATTTTTGGCCCGAGCACTGGAAAACATACACGCACATTTTGCCCGAGAGGAAGTCATCATCGAGGTCCGATCACCGGGAAAAAGCGAAGTCGCAGCAGGAAAGCCTCATGGGGATGGGCGCATTTTTGGAAAACAAAGGATTTGAGTCACGATGGGAAAATATAAGCCGCAGTAGGATGGGAATTGTATACCGCCTCGGCAGGTACTTTTTCCCGTGTTATAAAAGTCACTTAAGTCAGCAAAGGGGAAAAATAGAGGTCAGGCAGTGGGGAATTTATCGCCTACCTCAGGGGTGAAAATTCCCATGATATAATAAAAGAAAGTGACTTAAGTGAAATCATGGGATTTTAGTGCCTACCTCTTGCAGGTAAAGAATCCCATCAAAAAAGTCAAATCACTTAAGTGGATCATGGATCAGAGTGCCTACCTCTGGCAGGTAAAGAATCCCATTATGGTGAAAATTCTTAAAAATAGAATTACATGTGCAAAAAGTGCGCCCTTTGGTGATGGATAAAAATAATTAAATTGATTATTTTTAATAAATTCTATCCTTGGAAAAAGTGCGCCCAAGCTTGAGGAGGTTGAAAAGTCAAAGGAGATTAAAAGAAAGCAATTAAATTAATTAAATTTAATTTATTTAGTGGCTGCCCTCTCCTTGGAAAAAGTGCGCCTATTTAGGAGTTATTTAATGATTTTAAATGCATTAAATCATTAAATTAATTTCTATTTTCAAAGGGCTATGGTCAAAGCACACTCGTGAGGCTAAAGTTAAGTGTCAGTGAAGGATTAAATTGGATTAATTTAATTTATTGATGGCTGTCCTTAAACATGCAATTTTTAAAAGAGAAAAGCATGATTTTTAATTAATTAATTGCCTTTAATTGTTAGGGCAATTATTAATTATAGAATTATGAAGGTTATATAAGCATGGGCAGCCATATGGATTTATTATTCAACACACAAAAGAATCGCAGCAAGGAGAAAAAGTGCGCCCCCATTAGAGGAAGGATTTTGCATAGACAAAGTGCTAACAAAGGCTAAAAGCTTCCAGATTTGGCGCATGCTTTGGAAAAGGTTCATCTTCGTCTGCACAATTGTTTTCACAGGTGTTAAAGGAGCTCAGGTGTTGATTAAAGGATTCATGATCTCTTTATGTGCAAATTAAACACCATTTTTTGGGGCAGCAGGCTTGAAAAGTGCAGATTTTTATAATTTAAATTCACTATTCATGCTCCGGTGGCCATTTTTGTCTGAATAAATTGCAGGAACTCATTACAGGTGCTTTATAAAAGAAAAGGAGTATTTATCAATGTCCAATACATTGCAAATATCCTCCGAATCTGAAGAATTGTCCAGATCTCGCACTCAAGATTGAAGAAAGCAGCCAAATTAGAAGAAAAAGAATTATTCGTGATAAAGATTGATAAAGCTATGGCAAAAGGAGATGAAAAAGAGAGCACGATGGATTCATGCATCGCTTCTAAACTTTCGCATATAGGAGACACTGATCTAGGCCCAGAACCTCTTTCTGATTTGATTGATAGATCCAGAGCTGGAAAGACTTCACTCATGCGTGCGGTCAAAAGTAGCGGAATTATTCGAGCTGCAGCTTTCCCATGTACAGCCCAATTGCCAGAGTTTGTGATGGAGTGTGCTAGATCCTATCATCCTTCATCTAGATCAAAGGCGTGATGTCATGGGAAAGACAATAATTCGCTTGATGCGTAATTCTTCGATTATTGTTCAAGATTCCAAAGATTTAAAGGTGGTGACTTCTATTAGCATTCGTGATGCCGACAAAGAGGTGGGAAAAGCATAGAGCCGATTGTGAGCATCATGAATAAATGGTTCATGAAGAAGCCTAGATCCCCTTCCGTGTTCCCGAGAACTCTTCCACGATCCAATTTGGTGCAGAGGCGGATGATATTGTCAAATCTATGCAGTTGAATGGTGAAGCGAATGCCTACACTTTCCTGGACATGGATGTATGCTTTCATCAGACTATCAAATCAACAAGGTTGATTCTATAATCATTGGTCGTAAATTATTAAGAAGAACATCGGTGAGCAACTGCGGAACGTAAAGCGTACCTTCAGCTTCAAGATGACTTCATACTTGGTATATGCTGCAGCTTCACAGGGTGTCTTTTCCAAGCTAGATAGATGTGGTATTCTTTCCAAGGATCCCATTTTCGAGTGCTACCCACAGCTTACTGCACCTGCGTGCGAGAAGGACTTCAAAGTGATCAACGATGGTTTCTTCTACGATTTCATCTGCAGGTTAGACAAAGACTTGAAGACTCACAGAGTAAGCAAGGAAGCATGGGAAGCAGTGTCCAAGATTGGCAGTATATTCATCCAGTTTGCAGATTTCACATACCTCAGGGTTACGAGCTTTTCAGGTGAACCAACAAAGATGCCAAGGTACCCGAGTGACAGATTGATTGCCATGGAGCTAAGCAGGCAACTTGTGGAGTTACACGACCTTCAAATCAAGCGCACAAGTCTACGGGCTACTTCCCACTCACCGTGGATATTACAACAGATCGATTCACAGAGCTCGAAGAATGGAAGCACAAATGTTGTCCGAGTATGAGCAAGAGTTCTTCCTCGCACGGCTTAATTTTGATCCATTCGGAATAGCCAGAAGACAATCTCCCAGAGTACGCACATGTGCCTTCGTTAGAAGATTTCGGATGAAGTGCGTATGAGTACGAGGTCGAAAGAAAGATTTCAGCAGTCATCTTGCAAAGCAAGTATTTGACTTTGACTAGCGCGATACCGCGGATCTTAAAGATGATGGGAACGTGGTAATCGACACTTACCATCAAATGGGAGGAGATAAAGCTCTACTACAGATAGCAAGCAATGGCATGCTGCAAAGACAATAAAGAAAGATCCTGAGTCAGTGTTGGTGAGTACTTCGAGCTGGTCACTAACGAAGGGATACCGCCTTGATGAAGTATTGATGAATCAAATCACGGCAACTTCGGCGCAGAGATTCCCTCAAGCGAAAGCATGAAGGAGAGAGCAAAGCAGAAGGTCCGAGAAGTCAAAGTACGCAGAAAATCTCAAGAGAAAGAGGAGACCACTTCTACGACCATAGCTTTGACTCCGACTTCTCCAAAGACTCAGTGGATCACCAACTATCGCACCACGCAGCAGCAGGATGTTTCCATGCCTTCATCAAACCAAAGCAACGCTCATCTTCTCTCCGCAGCCACTTCGCTCAAAGACCCGCTCCAGAGGAGATGTCAAGCCGCAGATGACGGAGTTCGAAAGAGCTTTGTCCTCGGATGTTTCGAGAGGATGGCAGCCATGACATCGTGGCACTTTCTCGATGGAGAGGATGCAGAGCGGAAATAGTAGCGCACTCAAAGAACTTCTCATTCTCCGAGAAGTAATTTCTCGGAATGGTTAGCTTTAGCAGCTGGTTCCTAAGCAAGAATAGAGATGAACTTAGAGGAACATGACTCGCAGCCTACTTCAGATCCGAGCGAGGTAAGAGACAAGGCCTAAAGTTGCTAAAGCAACTTCTAGGTTGATCATCGAGGATTCGGGAGAGAAGTTTGCTGAGATATCGATCCCGGCGGAAGGAAAGGTAGAAGAGGAACTCACGGCAGAAGATGTGACAGTGACCAAAATACCACTCGGTCAAGCTACCACTGAAGGATCAAGCAGACACGCAGACGTCACCGGATGCTTTGTTCCTTAGGCTTGACAATGAAAAGGCGGAGAAAGAAGAGCTACGGCAAATATCTCAATTATGTGAGATCATAGCCAAGGTTGCTAAATCTTCCGTCACCCCATTTCAAATACAGTGAGTGATCATCTTATGCAGAAATGGAAGATGCAAGCAATCAAGTAAAGGCTATTGATGAATGGAAGGATCGATTATTCGCCAAGCTTCAGGCAACTTGGGAAGTGCCACCCGCCTAAAGGTTATGAACGATGCAGAAAATCAACTAAAGCAACGATAGAAGCATAAAAGGAATAAATACAATGCAGAGAGTAACCCGAGTGTTTTGGCCGAGATCAACAAGTCACCGGAGATGTATTGTCATAGAGCAAATTGTGCCGATGGATCACCGAGAAGGGGAAGCAATTAGAATTTGCAGATCTTTCCGTTTGAGATCTCGCAGAGTTTTGTCAAGAGGATGCAGTGCACTCGAGAGCAGTAACATCGATTTGCACGGATAGTGTTATTTCTTTCACCGAGGAAAGAGTGGATGGAGGTATTACTTCATACGTGCGGATTGTTTCTAACGAGGTGCATGATTCTCTGGAGGGTTCTCTTCGATGGTGCAAAAGAGGATTGATAAAGCCACCAAGCCTTTCACGATGAACTCTATCGCAGAGGGTCGGTGACACCGCAGTGCATATCATGAGATTTGGGCCAAGTTTGAAGAAGTGGAAGCATGCAAAGAAAGTGTCAATGAAGGATCGCTGCAATTCAGATGTAAAAGGAAGCAAAGAGCTAAAACAGATGGAAAGATGCTCGAACTATATGTTCGACAAGTATATCGATATCGTAAAGAAGAAGATGTAGATGTTACAAATTGGCATGACTTCTTCTATTTCTTTCTTCTTCTATTTTCTATGTTCCCTGATGGAATTGTAAACTTCTAAGTTATTGGTTTCAAAACCATTACTCAAGTCATGAGGAACCTTTCTATTAGTTAAGTGATACATGTGTCACTTAAGAAGAAGTTAGTTGAGGATGATCGCCAAATGTCATCTTTACTTGTTGTTCATACTTTAGTTCAAATTTGAGTCTTCTATTTGTACTTTCCTCCTACATTCTATAAGTAGGAGAAGAACCTTCGGTTAATCATCGATCGAATTTGTAAGAAGCAATCTTGTGTTCTAGACTTCAGGCCGAACCCCCGAGAGCCAATTGTTGCAGAGGAATACAAAGAAGCAGGTTTCCGGAGAACTTTGTGTCACGGTGTATTTTGTTTCTTGCTTCTAAATCTTAGATCTCTTAATAGACTTTGTGTTATTTTAGATCTAGATCTAGAGCTGCCTTTGCTTTATAATTCTGTGTGTTCAAATCTATTTGAGTTTCTTCTATGTGCATGCAATTAGCTCTGCAATCTACTAATTGGGATGCACATCTTCCTCATTTCTTCTCTGTAATTCCTTTACTTCCTTCTTCTGTAATTTTCCTTTCTTAAACAAATGCTTAGTTATGGTTCATGAACTAACTTGTTAGTTATGGTTCATGAACTAAGTTGTTACTATGGCTACACATATTCTAGTAGTTGAAGGAATTTTTGGACAAGGAGCAAGTACACAAGCCTTCGGTCTTGCGTCTGGAGTGGCTTGTAGGGTACACTTGGTGTAGTGGCGTGGGGCATTATCACGATGGACCATCGGCGTGTAATTTTTCAGACGGTGAAACAAGCCTTGGTCTCAAGGCTCAGGGACCACTTGCCAAGTGGCATTATCCACTACACGTGAATTCGCTGGTGGACTGGTGGATCTCGTGGGTCGAGGAACAGACCTAGTGGATCCATTGGATCTCGGTGGCTTAGGAGGCACAGGACCTGGTGGATCTGGTGGATCCGGTGGCGGAGGAAACACCGGAGGGAACCAAGGCTCTGGCTTAGGAGGACAAGGGCCCCAGCCACTCCCTCAAGTCTTCTTTAAGATGTCTTTACATTTGCCGATTATAGATGTATTGAAGATGCTTTATAGAACATGTTCACAAGTGTGAGTTCTTATAGCGCGAAAGGGATCACAACCCCGAGAGGAAGGATAGTTAGTTTGAAATGACGTTGCAAGGGCGCGCGCATAGATGGTATAGGAAATATGACCCTCATCAAACGGTGGTGGATTATACTGCTTTAAAGAACACCTTCTTGGCATAATTCCACATCCCTGAGTTTGAACAAAAGAGCATCAACGCCCTGAAGGAGATTCAACAGGGAATGGTGGAGAGTGTGCGGGAGTATGATGCACGGTTCAAGACCCTCTTGTTCATATGACATTCACCCTTCACAACATGCTTAATGGTTTGTTGGGGGTTGATAACTCCATTTAGAAGATATTTATCTCATAAAAATTTCACAGACCCACGTGTTAGAAGCTACTCTACGCATCGAGGCTATTGGAAGTGTTGATACTAGTGTTAGCTTGTTCCTGGAGGCTCAAATTGTTGTTATGGCTAAGCAGCTAGAGAATTTGTCTGCAAACTCAGCCCATGAGACTCGCAGTGGTACATGGTGTACAGATTGTGAAGTGGAGGGGCATGTCAAGGATAGTTTCCCCCAGAGGATGGTACACACCGTAATAATAGACTATGAAATTTTCCAGGGGACCATGATGCAAGTAAATGTCTTTTGTTACAAAGACACAATTCAAAGAATGTGTCTTCCTCTTTGTAATATTTCCTCTCTGAACCCATGATACTAAGGATTGTAGGCTTATTGACTAGATCCACGAGGCCATTGATCATGGGGTGCGCTAGACCAGCATTACCAATAGTTCTAAAGGTGATGATAGTCGTTATGAGGAGCGTGTAGATGGAGGCACGCATGGAAGGGATTTACGAAGGATTTCGTGGTCATGGTAACCATGGAGGAGGAAGAAGTGAGTTCCCACGTGGAACCTGTTTTAATTGTGGGTCTACAAAGCATTACAAACAAGAGTGCCCAGATATATTGCAGTGCTCATGGTATGGGAAGAAGCACAAGTATGAGGAGTGCCCTAAGTTGTTTGAGCACATGAATAAGCAGCACCAGAAAGATAAGTGCGTTGCAATGGTAAGCATTAAGAAGATAGACACACAATGGATGCCACAGGTGACATGTGATGCGGGTTTGAAATCTATTATGGTAACAACAAGAGTAGAGGCCAAGCAGCACAAAGGAAATACCAAGGCAGAAGAACCTAGTTTCAAGGGAAGAAGTGGTACATGGAAGTACCCAGACCTTACACATCAAAAGGAGGTATATCAAGATACCATGGACGTCATTTGGAGTTTACAGGGAGAAATCTAGTGTCTAAGGAGCAAGTCTGGTAAGATGGAAGCTTAGTGGAAGGAGGAAAATAAAAAAGGGGATGTTAAGTTACATCCTACTAGGAACCTGTAAAGCGTTGGTGGGCAACGCATTGGGATAATCTCTTGGAATGGCGCGAAGTGAGAATTGCCTTCTTTGTTTGTTTCTCTAGAAGCAATGCACCCACAACCATCAAGGACTACCATGGTAAGGATCCCACCTCTTTCCACATCCAAGCATGTGAGAGGGTCTAGAGAGAAGGCACAGTGTTTTTACTACCATCTCTATGGGTGCACAAACCGTATTCTACACCGTAGGGTTGTCAAAGCACGCATGCATACATCCACTTTGAGACACACCGCCAAATAAGGAATTGGCAAGAACTAGCGGTTGATCTCATCCAAGCATTTGAGTATCGAAGCACCAAACCATCATTGGATAAGGCATTGCAGGTTTTCAAGTGCCTTACCATAGGGGATAGTGCCATGGCGTAAGCTAGGGCTCACCGGACTTGCTTGGTGAACCAGGTTTGAGGTGCACTTTGAAGAAGAGGAAATAGGAGGTTCGGTTTGAGCACGCGTGTGTGGAAAAGGAGAAATGAAAGCTTGTATATGTAATTGATGGGGAGGAAGCGAAAGCTTGGATGTTAACCATTCAGTAGGACGCACGAGGTAGTGGATAAAGAGCTTGATACTGTGTGCGCGCCTACCATGAACCTTTAAAAATTAAAAATATTAACATCGGCTCAGAGAAGAACCTAAGGAAGCTATCATTTGAGATTATTGGTCGAGAAGGAAGTCTCTAAGATCATTGATCTTTACGTGAATTTGAGGATTTATTCCACGCGGGTATCATGAGCTCAAAGGCATCCACCATTCCTTGGGGAAATGAGGATAAAGTCAAGGACGGTGTGTTCCCAGGTCGAAGAGACCCTACCAATGAATCATAATCCGCGCATGAAGGTCAAGTAGGAAATAGACAAGATGATAGCGTCGAAATCATAGAAGTCATGAAGAATCGGAGTGGATAAGTCCAATGGTAATTACCATCAAGAAGGATGGGCGGATTAGGATTTACGTGGATTATAGGGAGTTGAACACAGTTTGTGTCATCGATCCTTTTCCAACCCCTTCACCGAATAAATTTTGGAGGAGTGTTGGGCCAAATCTATTCCTTTACCATTGGATTTTCAGGTACCAAGTCCCAGACATAAAAGGAAGACCAGGAGAAGACAACTTTCGCCATTGAATGGGGAAGTTTTGCATACACGGTCATGCCCTTTGGGTTGAAGAATGTGCATGTTGTTTTCTCACGCATAGTGGTACAGGCATTCCAGGACTTCATCCATAAATTTCTTCAGGTTTATCTGGATGATTGGACCGTGTATGGACTGGTCAAGGACCATTGTGACAATCTAAGGTTGATGTTTGAAAGGTGTCGGCAGTTGAGGATATCCCTCAACATTAAGAAGTGTGTCTTTTCTACCCCCTTTGGAATGTTATTGGGGCATATCATATGTAAGGAGGGCTTGCTAGTAGATCCTACCAAGGTTGCAGTTATTGTGGGATTGGGGGAGCCTACTAGCCAAAGCGCAGTGCGTGGATTTCTTGGGCATACGGGTTATTACAGGAAATTCATTAAGGGGTATGCCAAGATTGTCGTGCCTTTGGAAGAGTTGCTCAGACATAAAAGTGCCTTTCATTAGGGAGAGGCGCAGCAGAAGGCATTCGACACATTGAAGGATAGGCTTGTCACCATGCCTATATTACGTTTCCCCTCTTGGGATAAGCCCTTCCATGTTCATGTGGATGCCTCTGGAACAGCCATTAGGGCAGTGCTTGCACAACCTGGTGAGGGAATTGTTGATCACCCTCTTTGTTTTGCAAGTAAGAAGTTGACACCAGCATAACAGAATTACACTACGACTAAGCACGAAGCATTGTCAATGATCTACGTGCTTCACAAGTTCAAACAGTATCTATTGGCAACTCCCTTTGTATTTTACACCGACCACATGGCGTTAAAATATTTGGTGAACAAGCCCATCCTACAAGGATGCATATGTTGGTGGGTGTTATTATTTCAAGAGTTTGAGTTCACAGTAGTTGTGAAGCCTGGAAAGAGTAATTGTGGACCTGATCATTTGTCAAGAATTGATTCAGGGAGGATGCACAGAGCATTAAAGATACTATGCCAGACGCGTAATTGTTTAGGTTGCACATGCGCCCTCGGATTTGGAGGAAATTGCAGTATTTCTAAAGGAAGTTGTGGCACCGAAGAGATGAAGACCTTGAGAAAAATAAGTTAGCTATACGCACCTCGCCCCTACATGTTAATTAATGGAGACCTATACAAAATGGGTCGTGATGAGGTTCTGCACCGATGCGTGCTAGAGCATGAGCGTGTTGCTATAATAGAAGAAGTGCATGGTGGGATTGTAGGAGGACACTATGCGGGAAATGCAACCACGCGGAAGATTCTACTCGCAGGGCTTTAGTGGGAGACCATTTATCAAGATTGCATAGAGTTTTACAAGGCCTGTGACCATTTCTAGCACCTTGGCAAACTTGGAAAGAGGGATAAAATGCCCTTGCGACCAATAGCAAGAGCGCAACCATTTGAGAAATGGGCTATTGAATTTTTCAAACCAATCTCACTTGAGTTGAAAAAGGACTAGTTCGTGGTATATCATTACTTGCACTGATTATTTGACGAGGTGGGCAAAGCATTGCCCACTAAGGATTGTACCGCAGCTACAACTGCTAGATTTTTATGGGAGAACATAATTAGCAGGTATGGATGCCCATTGAGCTTGACAAGTGATAGAGGTACGCACTTTCTCAATGAAACAGTCAGGATTCTATTATCAGAATTCATGGTGGCCCATCACAAGACTACTCCCTATCACCCTCAAGCAAATGGAACTACTAAGGCGTTTAACAAAATACTTAGTCACACATTGACTAAGATCTGTGATGTTGGTAGGTAGGATTGGGATGATAAAGTATCAATCCATTCTTTGGGCATACATAACAACCTATAAAAGGTTGAATAAGGCCACACCATTTCAGTTGGTGTTTGGCGCAGAGGTTGTCTTACCAGTTGAGTTTATGTTACCTTCGTTGTGTATAGCGTGCACGTGGAGGGTTGGATGATGAACAAGCGCTAGAAGAGAGAATTGATGAATTGATGAAGCTGGATGAAAGACGATCACTAGCCAGGTGGAGCCAAACAACTGAAAAAGTAAAAAAGAAGGCATGGCATGATTGCCACATTAAGAACAAGAAGTTTGAGGTTGGGTAGATGGTGTTGTTGTATGATTCAAAGTTTCTGCGCCACCTTAGGAAGTTAAAGGTCCATTAGTTAGGTCCCTATATAATCTCATACATCCTTGATTCGGCTCGTGCTAGTTACAAGCACTGGATGGAACAAAATTACCTAGACACTTCAATGGGAGTAGGTTGAAGCCCTACTATAAATAAGGCTTCTTGGTGTTTGTAAATAAGGCAGTTTTGCCAGATAGTTTAGAATTTCCTTTATGCATTTCCTTTCTTGTGTTTCCCTTTCACGTTGTTGTTTTGTTTTGTGCCTTGGGCGCAATAACCTTGTTACTTTTTGAGGGTTTTGAATGTGCAGAGGACCATGCATCGTTTTAATGTGGGGTGGAGTAATGTGAAGGAAAGCGTGGGTAAAGTGCCAAGGAGGATTGTGTTAGAAAGCCCGGTCAAATGGCCCTGTTGAAAGAGGTGCATGAAAGAAAAGGTGGAAAAGGATGGTTGGTGTCAAGATAAGGCTACTTTCAGATCCCACATACAAAGGAGGAAGAAGCACAAAAACAACACGAGGTAGGTGAAAGCAAAAATCATGACAGAAGAAGTGCCTTCGGCCGGTGATGCACGCGCAAGAGTCTCCTATCAAGATGGATTGGTTGTGCACCATAAGGTTGGAAGATTGTCCACGTAGGGTTGGGCACATGAGTTAGGGTGCAAAAGTCGGGATTTGTTTGAAAAAGCCGCATTAAAAGTTAAAATTATGGTGGTAGGTGAAGTAGCATTTAATGCTTAAAAATAGGAAAAACTATAAATAGAGGTTTGGACATTTCATTATTCACTTTGCAAATATGAAGAGAAGAGATTTTGCGAACTAGGGTTTCCAAAGTTGATCCGTGTGAAGAAAAATTGCAAGAATTTGAGCGTGAGTGACCAGTTTGGATTTACAAACTAGAAAGGAAGTGATTCACGGGTCGTGGGAAGAGTTGTGGAGAAGCGTTGTCTGGTGAAAAGAGATTCCAGTTAGGGTTTGGTATCTAGGGCACGGGTCGAAAAAGAGTTTCTTCACTAGTTTGAGATCTAAACTTGGAAAGGGGTAGTAAAACAAAGCAAGTGAAAGAAGTTGAAGTGTTAACATAAACAATGGCACCCAAGAAACTAGTTGGCACACCTAAGAAGGGAAAGGGAAAAGGAAAGAGCAAGCAACAAGAAATTGTTGCAAGTACAAATGAAGAGTGGTATGCAGAAATGCAATACCCAGACGGAGTATTGCTTGGGCGAGAATGGGAGTCCCATTTAAGAAAAATGTCAGTAAATGATTACAATCATCGCTTAAGCATGATCGAGAAGGAAATGGTGTTGGAGTTAGTGTGCTTGACAAATAAAAGGACACTAGAGGGTTTTCCCATCTATAATGATGAGGTAAAAGTGAAGTTGGAGAAGTTAGGATTATTGCAACTCTTTGAGTTGCCCTACTTTGGAAAGCCTAAGTGCCTATATCAATGGTTGATGTCGCACATGCATGAAGATTACTTTCACTTCGTAGGGTGCAAGATGTACATTACCCCTCAGCTTGTTTCACATTTCACATGCCTCATCTGTGAAGGAGAAAGTTTGGAGGATGACCTATGTGACAAGGAGGCAATTAAGGAAACCGTCGCTACTTATGCATACAAAAAGGGGTCGAGGTACTTTGATATCACGGACATCAAGGACCCAGTGATGAAGATGGCCGTGCACCTTGTGACAAAGTTAAATGGCCATGAGAGATGGACCCAGGTAAACAAGTCCTGATGAATGTTTGCAGGAGGATTTCGAGGGCACCATCTACAACTTGTCTGCATTCATCGCATGGATGAGATTGTCGATTAAGCATATGCAGAAGGTGATAAAATCCTCTTTGGTAATGTCCTGTTAACCATTGTGTTCTCAGAGATTGGAGTGTCGGATGCAACGGAAAAATTCATGTGGGAGTACCCTACTGAAGACCCTTCGCCCGCGAAGAGGTTTGAGAAGTACACCTGTGATAGTATGACGGTCATGCACAAGGCGCGCCTGGAGAAGTGGTATACGCACTGCCTGAGGAATGTATTCGGGCGGAATGGAGGATCCTTGAACAACTGCCAATGACCACCAAGGGAGAAGTCGAGTTTGTTGTGTACCAACATTTCTACCTTGGCAAATTTAAACTGATAGATGAGACATGGAGCCCATGGTGCAAGCTCCCTTTTTCCTTCACATCTCAACACTTCCAAGTGGGAGTGAACAAGTTCAAAGAGTCCAAGAAGTTGAAGTTGGACCTTGGTAATCTGGACCAGACCACATAGAAATGCGCAAAGGGTTAGTCTACCCCAACAAGCATGCGTACATGGATAAGTACGTGTCCGCATGAGGTCCAAATGGTGAAACCCATGACTTTTCCCATTGCAAGAGGGTCCGTGGTGCGAGTATACCTCCACATAAGACCCAAATTTGAGAAGGGTGCGTATATAGAGAACGAGGTGTCCATACATGAGGACCCAACTAGCAGGAAGAGACCCGCACCCAAAATAGGAGGAAAAAGAACCAAAGAAGAAAGTACCAAGTGTAGTGGATACACAGGCAATAGGTACCCCTGGGACAAGTGCCAGAACAAGTATGTATTTGCACAAGAAAAAGTCCATAGTCAAAGAGAATACTTCGGAGCCAGAGAAGCCATTAGACAAGGATTCATCGGAAGAAGAAGAGACAGAGTCACCTACACCGGAATCTTGGTTAAGAAGAAGCAAAAGATGATGAGAGAGTCAGATTCTGAGTACACTGAGAGTTTGAGGGCCTACCAAGGTGAAAGGGATGATGATGAGGAAGATGAGCCTGAGGTAAACCAAGAACAACCTGTGTTTAGTGTACATGACTCAGAGGAGGGAGAAGGAGAGAAGAATGAGTACATCTTCGCATGGAGAAAGGGCAGCCAGGAGGAGGAAGGCACTCAAGACAAGGAAGGGAGCGAAGAGGTAAACAAGACGGCGGAAAGAGAGGCTGAGAAGATCATTGAGACCTTGGTGGAAGAGGAGTTGGAATGCAGCACTTGAGCTAGTGATGAATGAGGATAAGGAAGAGAGCACGGAAAAGGACCACGGCAGCACTGGAGGCCCCACTTTAACTGTAAATATTCCTAAGGGCACGCGCACGGGAGGAAAGCGCGTGGAGGAGAAGCCAAGGATGGGTTATATTGATGACCCCAACAAAGTGTTGCAGACGCGCGCATTCTAGAGCACTATACCCACGGAAGAACTTCTAGCTATGGAGTCATTTGACGAAGAGGACGCGTACCCTAGGACAAGGAAGATGCTCTCTTGGGCATTTGAGTCCCATATTGACGAGCCAAAGTTTGAAATATACCAAGGGGAAATCATACTGAAGACCGAATTCTAAGGGAATAAACCCTTGGTAAATGTCCAGCAGCTCTTGGATGAGAAATTATGTAATGCATTGAGCAAACAAGGTCTCGTGGTTGAGATTGAGGCAAGGCTCTTCTAAGAAATGAGAGAGTAAAATTTCTAGAGGAAAATATAGAAAATAAGGAAGAGGAGCTGGCTAAGAAAACTAAGGGCTTGAAACAAGAAGAGTTGATCAATGCCCAATTGCAGCGTGAGTTAAAGGACGAGAAGGCTAGAGTGTGTGAAGTATACAAAAAGGTGGAGTCCATTACAGATGCAATAGTGTTGAAGCATCCGGACCTAGTGCCTCCCACGTAGAAGTATGGATCTACCCTAGAATGCTTGGAGGACTTAACAAGAATCCTCACCATGGAGAGGCAACCAGCTAGCCTTGGAATCTGCAGAAGAAGTGGCCACGCATTTAGAAAAGGAGGATAAATTGAAATTCATGGCGCTCATAGCTGAATATAGCAAGGTCCTTGTTGATGTAAAGATTGCTTCTCGACTGTTGAGGCCACGTACAACAACTGTGTAGACAAAGACAAAGTGGCAAGCATGTTGGTCACCAATGATGAAGCAGAACTTAAAGAGTTCTAGGAGAAGAATAAGGGGAACAAAGCAGAGTGAGAAAAGATCCTCACCGAGGTAGAAAATAAATCAGAAGCTATTGAGGCCTTACGGGCTCAGTTAAAAACCGGCTAAAGGAACTATACCCAGCAGATTACACAAAGGATGGATGCGCTGGAGGATATAGGCAAGGAGTTAGAGAAAATTGTTGACACCATGAGCACACAAGGGGATGGGCTGGGTTTTGATCAGGTGAGCGCCTTAGTAGGTGATCTTTTCCAGAGAGCACAGAATGAGGTCGATGCCTAGAACAATCTGGAGGCCGACTTGTAGAAGAACTTTCCTCTCTTATTGCTTTAAGTAGCATCATTCCCCATTCTTCCTTCTTTTTCTTTATGTATTCTTTATTCTTTGAGGAAGTTTCCGAGGGCGGAGAACAGGTAAAGTGTGGGGTGATGTTGGGCCCCTGAAATATCAACTAAGTCCAAAAAGGGCGCATAGGCGCGCGAGGTTGAAAAAAGTCACACAAGATAAGGCACGCATGGAAGGGTTCAAGTAGGGTTTTGGTAGAACCCAAGATGTGCGCCCACGGAGTAGAATCCGGGACTTATCCATTTTTGACCTATCGAGCAGACACGAGAAAAATGTGAGTTGAGTGGATAAGGTGTCAGCCTGGCAACAAGGTGGCCTGGAAGGAATATAATCTATGGTAGAAGCTTCTAGAAGGACATCATGGTAAGGAGTGGTGAGCTCAGGCCTGGAGGAGCATGCGCCCATGGAGGACCACATTCAGACACTTGGCAACAGATCTGAGGCCGCAGAAGAATGAGTTGGCAGTTCAAGAAGGCTATATATACAAGCGCCTACAGAAGTAAATGAGAAGAAGAAGAGGAGACAAAAAAAGTGGATAGAGGGCGGAGCTCTGCAGAAATACTGCAAGGACTCTATTAGCTTGGGTAAATAAGTGTAGGAAAGGATGTATCAATGGTTTGGGGTTATAAATTTTCTTTTGAGAGCCTAGCTATATGAATCCAGTTATAATGCATGACTGTGGTTTGCTCTTTTGTGACATTATGTAATGGGCCTAATGAATGTAATGAGGTTACCAGTTTATGTGAATATGAACATTAATGGTTCTGATGCATACATCCTTCTTCATAGCTCTTTTTCATTTATATGAATGTTTGTACAACTTCCTTTCGTTTTGGTATAAGTTCTATAATCTATTAAGCACTTTTCTATCTCGGAATGACCTGCAAGGATCTCGAAGCTATTTTGAGCTCTATGGTGTCTCGTATGTCTTATTTCCTCTCAAATCTCTTAAACTTAGATCATAGATGATGTTTCCCACTAAACTCATATAAAGGAGATACTTCGACGCCCGTGCATACCTCGTGTGAGCACCTAGTGCCCATTGGATGATAGGTCGGCGCGCATGGGGTTTCCTTTTTCGTTGATGGGTGTAAAATGACTACAATTTCCATTGAAATGCGAAGCTACCAAATCATTTGAGAAGATGAAGGAGGCCATGTGCACCACTCTAATTCTAGCTACTCCATAATTTTCCAAAACATTCAGATGTGATGCTTCATGGTATGCCATGAGGGTAGTACTGCACTCTAGGGTCATCTCATTACCTTTGAGAGTCATCAATAACCAAATTATGAGAAGGAAATGTTATCCATACTTCTTGTAGTAAAGAAACAAAGACCATATAAGAATATGTCAAACCAAATGAGAAGGAAATGTTATCCATACTTCTTGACACTATCATGGGCGAAGTAAAGACAAGTCATGATAGTTTGAAATGATTCTTAGAGCAACGTTTATCATTTGAAGAATAGCAAAAAGGGTCTCAAAATGTTGGGGTATGATTTTGAGATAATCTGCAAGAAAGGGAAGGAGAATAAAGTTTTTGATGCTCTATCTCGGAAGGACGAGTCGGTTGAGACATTGTTATGTGCCATATCTATATTTTGCGAAGATTAGGTTGAGGAGGAAAGGTTTGAATGACAAGATGACCCAAGTACACAAAATATCATTCAGAATCTCCAACACGATCCAAGCATGTCAAACAAAATTATATGGAAAGGGGATGCTTTATGGTACAAGGATAGATTATACCTATGTAAGAACTCAACCCTAAAAAATAGGGTTCTATATGAACTCAATGCTTCTCCAGGAGGGGGCATTCTCGGTTCTTAAAGACTTGCTATCTAATCAAACAAGATTTATTATGGGAAGGGATAAAATAGGATGTCCAAAATTTTGTGGCAAAATACATGGTTTGTCTCAAAATAAGGTTGAAACAATTAAGTCCATGTGTCTTTACAACCCTCTATTTATTCCTAGTCGAGGTGGGACGAGGTTCCCATGGATTTCATCACATGATTGCCTAAATTAGAAGGAAAAAATGTACTCATGGTTGTGGTGGATAGACTCACCAAATATGCCCATTTTTGTGCCTTGTCAAACCCATTTGTCACAATTACAGTAGCAGCAACCTTCATGGATACAATTCAAAAGCTACATGGGACATCAAATATTATAGTAAGTGATCGAGACCATGTATTTACTAGTAATTTTGGATTAATTTGTTTTTATGTTTAGGTACTCAAATTTAGTTCGTAGCTCATCTTATCATCCCAGGCTGATGGGAAAATTGAGGTGGTAAACAAGTGCTTGGAAGGATATCTTCATTGTTTTACCTCAGATAAGCAAGTGAGATGGGTCCAATGAATGCCACTTGCAAAATGGTGGTATAACACTTCTTTCCATACTTCATCTAAAATGTCTCCTTTTGGCATTATATGGGTACCATCCACCATCCATCACCTCATCCTTGAGAGGCCAACCAAAGGTTAGAGCAGTTGAAGAGCACATTCACCACCAACAAGAGGTACTTTCTAGTCTCAAAGAGAACTTGGCCATGGCACAAAACTACATGAAGCAACAAGTTGATCAACATCGCAATGAAAGACATTTTGAAGTCGGTGATTGGGTTTTTGTGTGTTTACAACCATATAAGCAAATGTATTTGAAACAACAGAAGAAGGATAACAAGCTTTCACCTAAGTATTATGGCCCTTATCAAGTGTTGCAAAAGACTGTAGCATCAGTAGCATACAAACTAGAACTCCATCGACAAACTGAATACATCCAATCTTCCATGTTTCTTGCTTGAAGAAGGTAATCGGGCAAAGGGTATCATCCTGACAGCGAGTGTTTCTTGAGCTCGATGAGGAGGGAAGAATCATCTTGGAACCATAATGCATCCTCGAGAAACGCACTAAACGATTGAGGATAAGGGTCATTATTGAGTATCTAATCAAGTGGAAGAATCTAGACATTGAAGATGCAACATGGAACGATGCAACATTCCTACACAAGTATCCAGAGCTTCGCAACATTAGGGACAATGTTGCTCCGAAGGGGAAGGGCATGATACGTCCTTAATCCTATATCTTATGTTAGATGTGTATAGTTGATTTGTGGCTATCATAACTTATTATTATGTTGTATATGTTTCATATATGTTATAATATCATTAGTAGGTCGGTCTTGGTGATGGCCATAACATTGGAATAGTATATATAGGAGTTAGAATATATAGGAATTAGAATGTATAGGAATTAACCATCATATTGAACACTTAAGTCTTATTGTATGGTTTGACGTTGCCCCCTCAAAGTGGCTAAGTTATTCTACTTGCATATTGTGATTATTTCTCGACATTTTGATTTTCTTTGGTGTTCTATTACTCATTGATATTCATATCTAAGTAATTTCATTACAATCAATAATGACAATCTTAAGTCCCTCATACTTCTCTAGGGCCCGAGCCCACAAACCCGCATTGAAAATAGGAATAAGGAAAATATTGAGTTTCTTGTGCATGATTGCTTGCCCGATAAGATTAGAAGTGGAGGACTTCCCAAAATCCACGTCATCCCTTCCACTACTACTCTTCGTAGGGAGTTTTGCTTCGCCACATCAAACATCTCAATCACCTCTTGTTGTCATGTTGAATGTCTAACATTCAAAATTGAAAATTTTGGTCATGACAATTAAGCTTATTTGACAACCCACGTAGTCACTTCGGTTTGTGGCATCCTCATTATGGCTGAGAGAAAAGTGCTAACATGGTTTTCAAGGGTGTTTCATGTGCAAGGGAATGGATCCAAGTTGAATTCACAGTAAGACTAAGCTTCGAGGTGGAAGAGTACTCTCCGGGGCACTAAATTGGCTTTTTTAGGCATATTGCAGATGAAGACACCCTCCGGAAACCCGACTAGAAAGGATCAACCCATCTGGGATTAGTGTAGGAGAGAAATGAAGTGATCTAAGGAAGTTTAAGGAAATTTTGTGATGGCAATTGACATTGGGAACAATTCAAGCAAAACTAGGTTGTTTCAGGCACATGGAATGAAGGCTTCAATGGAGAAAGTCACCTTGTTCTAAAGATTTTGGGAATTTCAAAAGATTTAAAAGCCCATCAAATAGTCAATGGAAAGCTCTTTGAATTATCCACATGATGGACACATCAATTTTCTCTAAGTCTTCAAGATCTTTCGTGATAGCTCAAGTCACTGTTGTTGCTCCTTCGTGCCAAAAGGGTGAATGGTGTCATAACTCAAATTGAAAGTTGAATCAAGTCTTGAAAGTTGTGAATTCTTTGAGTCAAAATCATATAAGATTTCTCGCCCTAAACTCTAACTTTTGCTCTTGGAGCCGAAAAGTGACCTCTTTGTTCTAATTCTACATTGGGATGATGACATCAATGTCACTTAAAGCCTTGAGTGCACTTTTGGACCATGTGTGTCCCCTTTACTTTGTCCCAAGGTGCAAGGAGACATGAGGTACACAAAAGTGTGCCCCTTATGCATGTTTTTCTTTTGTCGCTTAAAACTTGTGACTTGGTTGGTTAGGTAAGCATAATGCAAAGTCGACCCCCTCCTCATGACAGTCTCACCCTTGGTGCATTTTTGAGGTGGTGTGTCCCCTTTTCTTTTCCCAAGGTGCAAGGGGACATAAGGGACAAAAAGTGTGCTCCCCTATCTCGGTTAGCCCCGAACATGAAAAACAACAATTGAGCCCCAAGTGCTAGATTTCCACGCCCCTCCACGCCTCTCATGACAATTGGCATGATCTAATGTAAAGTGCATTCTTGTGTCCCTCTTGTCCCTTTGCCCCTCTTGTCCCCTATTTTTTAGGGTGCAACTCCACTTCAACCCTCATCTGACCCCGGTTGAGCTTGTTTGGGTTAAGCATGAGTTAAGGTGTGCAAGTGAAATAGAAAAGCCTCATATTCAAACACTTAACCATTTTTAAGTTTTAAAGCTTTATTTTTCCATCTCGAAGCTCTCTCCCATGTTATTATGCCAAAGACCTCATATACTGAAAATGGAAAGTTGTTCATATATCTCAAACCCTTTGTCTAATTTCTATGAGATTTTAACAATAGCTCCTTACAAACATCTTGCAAATGATTCTAACTTTGCATCCAATGGTGGTCTAAATTATTTTTAAAAACTCATTTTTCAAATCTATGGTGTTCTGGCAATTGAAATACTCTAAAAATTGGAGCAAAGCATCCTTGTAAAATAACAAAACTTTTGAGACCACTCTTAGTCCATTCACAAACCAGAAGTCCCACTTTTAAAACTAGCAAGTCTTATTAAGTTTCACAACCTATAAATAGTAAGTTCTACAAACAATTCATTCTCGAGTTGTCATTGCTCCTTGCACATCAAGAATATTCAAAAGTGCCAAATTGAGCAATCAACTAAAATAGACTTCTCAAACTGAGAATTACTAAAAATAGTAAGTGTCGGGATATTGGTCAAGGAACAAAGATGTTGAGTTGCCCATGTTGATGGAAGAACACCTAGATGTGTTTTTGACAGACTCATAATTTGACAATATACACTTTCAGTTGAGTATGGGAATAGTTTCTCTATTTTTGAGAAGAAGACCTTTTTCAATGAAGAATGGATGGACAAGAAGGTGTTTGAGTCTCCCAAGCTCTATTCCATTCAAGGAAGGAGGTATCTTTGTCACAAAGGTGAATTTTGAAGTCACGAGGAGTAAGGTGATGATCTCCATATTCCAACTCCAACCTTGTGTTCAACTCTCTTTCCTAGTGGTGGCAGAAGAGGACCATCATGTTTGCAAGATCAAGAATTCATCACAGTCCACTTGGTGCAAGTCTCACACAGTGTTTTTGAACACTTATTCAATGCTTTGGAGTGTGTCTACATCTCACAGGAAGAGGAAGTTGCAATCACAAGTGTTTTCAAGGTTAACATGAGGTCAAAGGAAAAGAGCTTCATTCTCGAGACATTCTCCCAAGATTCATCAAAAGCAGACTCTTCATCAACGAAGCTTCCCCATCTCTCGAATTTCCACTTCTCTCTCTTCTTCTCTCCCCCTCCCTCTCTCTCTAACATTCTATTTCTTCATTGGGAATGTACTTTTTCACTCTTTCGTCTTATTCACTTAAGTGGCCTTATTTTGCATTGTAAAAGTCCCTTTTCAAAAATAAGAAAAGGACTTAATTTCATTCCTAGGGAATGTGAAAGGTCACAAGTGGTGGTGAGATGAAAAGTCATCTTTGTAAGCTATAAATTGGGATGACTTTTCCATTCCAAAGGGGTTAGCATTTGTTGATTGTTGTTAATTCTTGGCCTTTGTTTCACTACTATTGCAAACAATAACCTATATTCTTCTATCTCCTTGCATGTGTTCTTCTACTTTCTCTACGTTTCAATTTTACAAGCATTGTAATCTTGTACAACCAAGAAGGAATCGTTTTTAATTAATGAATCCGTAGAACTTTGTGTCTCTCGATTCATTAGTGTTGCTATTGCTTACATGGTTGATTTTTTCATATTGAATGTGGAAAAACTCTAATAAATATTGGTGAAAATCGGGAGTGCGTACTCACAATCTTAACCCCTTCTCTATGTTTTCCTACTTCCCTTTACCTATTTCCGAGTAAATTCCTATCTTGTACATTGTACAAGCCCATGCCACACAGTTTAATGGAGTACTTTTGTGTGATCCTCGGCAGCAAGCCACCCACCATCTTTTTTTTTCCTACACTCAATAAATGAGAGTCTCCCCATACCCAAGGAGGGACCTAGCCCCGTGATCATTGGTGAAAATCACTAATTTGTCCTCCAACAAATAATTTCACCAACACCTATGCACCAAACGTGAACACTAGGTACACTAACGCCTTGAAAGTAAGGATTTTAAACCACCTCGGGATTCTTCGAGGGGCTAGGAAGTGTGCAAACACCATTAAGGTTTCTACTTCCCGGCACTATTCTTTCCTTGATGATTCTTTCTATAGATAATTGTGGATCATTCTCTATCCACATATAGTTGTTACATACCCCAATCTTCTGGCTCCCAATCAGAAACTCATGTTGCTAGAGTTCTTCTTAATTGCCAAAAAAATTCATTACCTTGCACTTGTTAATGTCGCATTCCATCCCCTATTTATCGCTCCAAACTTGAATCTTCTGTAGCATTTCCTTGAGGTCTCCTATAAAAATTTTCATAGCCACCAAGTCATCTGCAAACATCAACCCAACAATAATAGCTTCAATAAGCCCAGTACCGCCACGCCCATCCCCTCAAAATCATTCATTATGTCATTTATGAAGATGTTAAAGAGGGTGGGCGAAGCCGGGCAACCCTGCCTTACACCTCTTTTCACAAGGATGGGAGATGACAACAAACCTTCATACCTAACACGAACCAATGAGCCGTTATACAGTTCTAGAAAGAAGTGGAAGGCCTTCCCCCACTCCCCGCCCCGAAGCTTCCTAAACAATGCCTCGTGTGGGACCATGTCATAGGCTTTCTTAAAATCTATGAACACCATGTAAATAGGCTTCTTGTTTGTATTTGTTGGCATTTTGGGAACTTAGCACCTAAAGATTTCGTGAATGTTGGAATTATGTGTGGATGTTGAGTTATTTCAACACCTCTCTTGATTAGACAACTGAATGCGATGAGGATGATATGATGCCTTGACATCAACTAATTAGGTGACTTGGATCAAAGCGGGCTAGAAGAGCACAAGTATACAATCTTCTAAGATCTTGTTGATCAATGGTTTCGCCGCTTGAATTTAATTTTCCACATTTCGTAATCAATAATTTTGTTGCAGAAGTCCAAGTATTCAATCTATAACATTGTAAAGTTGATGTATCATATTATTAAAAGCCATGTGTGCATTCATAAGCATAATGTTTTGTAATCCATGTGCATTCGCAAGATCAAACTTGCAATGTAGGAGGTCGATAGGCCGACTCCCCAAAGCGTAAATAAAAGATCTAGAATTGGTGTAAACCACAAAAAAATTGTGCATCTCATACTCAATAGTCCAAAACTTCAAAGTTATTGAATAACAACCTTGAATGTATTATATTGTTAGGCACGCACATGTGCATTCACAAGCATAATATTTTGTAATCCATATGTGTTCACAAGACCACACTTGCATTGTCACAGTGTCTGTGAAGCATTTACACTGCCAAAAGACAAAATACTAGAAGATCTAGAATTGGTACTAACCCTGAAAAAAATTGTGCAAACGCATTCTCAAAGGTCGAAAACTTCATGTCTCCGAAAAAAGCCTAAAAATAATGATTCACACATGAGCCTTTATCCAGGACATTACTAAATGTGATAAAAACATGAAGGAATTGCCTTCCATCATGCGATATCTGGAACTGGAATGAAAGCAAAAGGAATAAGAATAATATTTAATAAATATAATATAAACAATATAAACGTAAATAATTTGGATGTTAATTAGATGAAAAAAAAATTATTGATCGGGGATTGACTGAAATTACTAAATCACGATCTGGCATCTACAAACTGAAAATTTCATTTTAAATTATACCTTTAGATCATTTTAATATGAAAGAGTTTAATTTGCTTCTATTCCATGGAAGTTCTTGTTATCCAAAATAAGCCCCTTGCTTATTTTTTGGCTAACTCCCTTCATTCCTCCCTCCTGTGTGCCTCAGTCATGAATTTTTCACTTTCAGGCTCTCAAAATGTTCTGGAAATGGCACCATTGGATAGAGCTCCTTCTCAGCTTTCCAGAAAGGTAAAGTTTTCCTCCTAACTCCATGTATTTTTGAAGTTATGGCTCGGTGGAGTTTTTGTGGGAAATTTTCCCTGGGCGCTTCATTGTGCCAATCGAAACTACCACGTCAGCATCGTGGCATCGGGAGGTGGGGGAAATTTTCAAAATTTTACCAAGTATTGGTGCAATGGGAAAATTTCCCATGGAAGGTCCACGACGAATGGGAGCACGCCACGTCAGCAAAAGTGGTGGGGGGCGGAGTCAACTTAGAAATTTTTAACAAGTGTTTGGCAGGGTTCAAGAGAAAAATTTGCCCCGAGGGCACGCCGGCAAATAAGATGAGGCCACGTGTCAAGGCGGGGAGGAGTTAGGAGAATTTTCCCAAAGGATTGGCGCAAACAATTTTTTTCGGCCCGCATCCAATAGAATTGTGCCACATGTCCTTAGGCCGAAGGAATGTCAGGGGCAAAGGAAATATAAAAATTGCCAAAGTGTTTGGCAGGGGCGCAAAGAAGAAATTTTGCCCCGAGGCCCCGCCAACTAGTGAGATCGCACCACGTGTCTTCGGGGCGTCGGGTTCAGAGGTGCGAGAGGATTTTTCCTTTTCGCCCAAGTTTGGAAAATTTCAAAAGTAAAGCCCGCCCCCAAACCCGAGCCAATGGGAGGAGGCCACGTGTCCCGGGGCGTCGAGGGTCGAACCGGTGGGGAGAAGTTGGGAAAATTTCCCAAAGGTTAGCACAAAGGAAATTTTAGCCCCAAGCCCCGCCAACCAACAGAACCACCTTACATGTCCTCAAACCAGTGGAGCACGGGAAAAGTTGGGAATTTTTCCCAAAGCAAAATCAAAGAAAAAATTGAAGGGAAAGCCCGCCCCCAAAACCCGAGCCAATAGGATCATGCCACGTGTCCACGTGGCGGCAAAAACACAAGGCAAGCCCAGAGGAAAATGAACATGAAAGGCCCGCGTCCAATGGGGTTGTGCCACGTGTCCGGCTCAAGGAAGATGGTCAACGGCTGACGGAAGAGTTGAGAACAAAGCTCGTGACCAATCAAATCACGCCACTTGTCCTCGGGTCATCCAACTGGCGGAGAATTTTTGGAAAATTTTCCAAAGGCCGAAACGATGGAAAATGAAGCAGGAAGGGCCCGCAACCAATCAAATCATGCCACATGGCACCGGGCAATGGGGCACGGAGATTTTGGAGAAATTTTCCCAAATGCAAAAAAGTGGGAAAATTTCAAATTTTTGGCCCGCCAACCCATTTTGGCCCTGTTTTGCCTTAAATGTTCATAAGGGCATAACTTTCGATCCAAAGCTCGGTTTTTCGCGTTCTTTATATCAATGTAACGTTGGTGAAATTCTCTACATGATTCCAGGTTGATTTTGTGTTTTGGTGGAGTTTGGAGAGAGAAAATTGGAAAACGCCTCTGGCACATGGAAATGAACAAAACTGACATTTCAACCACCATTTTTATGAAGTATGGCACGCATTCTCTCCCAGCATGGTTAAAATCGTCGTGGGGATGGACTTTTGAGGTGCCCATGTTGTTTTAATACCATTTGGTTGGTGGTTGAAGCATCTTTCATATTTTCCCGTGTTTCTCTCTCCTGAGCTCGAATGGGCATTGTAAAAGCCAGAATGGGCTCATTTTTGAAACAATTAGACATTTTTCTTGCTCTGCAACTTCTCTTTTCTTCCTCATCAGGTAGATTTGTGGAGTTTTTACCTTTTCATACAACTACAACATCTCTTTTGCCTCTTGGCCATTGTAATGCACTGTATTGGACCTGGAATGATAATGTATGCTCTATGATTAAAATTTTCTCAATCCTTTCATGTGTTTATCATTGTTTCCTAATCTATCATTACATTTTGGCAATTTGTGCATGTTTTGTGCTGTATTTTCTTGTGAATTGTGTATGTTTTGCAGTAGCAGATGTCTACTACTCCTTTGGTGCATCACCTTAATTAGACTAGGTTTATTCTTTGTATCTTCTCAACCTTGTCTCCTTGGCAAAGTTTGATTAAAATATAGGTAAACCCTCTGCAGAATGTTATGCACACCTGAACAGAGGAGTTGAGGAACCAGCCTCTAATCTGGAGGATCTTTTCCAGTCCCTGCAATTCCCACACTTGTGTGAAAAGATCCAATGTTGTGCAATCACACTGGATGCTAAAATGTCAACTAGAAATCTGATAGAACATCCAGAGGGTGCTGCTGATTTGCACTAACAGTTCCATTTTTCCAGAATGTATCTTGATTTTAGCCCTATTTCTTCTTACTTTCATGGCTTTTAGTTTGTCATAGGTGTATCCCATTTTTATACACTTGAAATATATGACTTTGTACTTTTCAAAGTAAACAATCTTATGCCTAAAACAACCAAAACAATTGCGATAAATCTTAAGTGCATAGTGCTGCACTTATACTTCCCCTCACGAGTGGCAATACAATATCTCCAATTTGTCACTTTGGGCAAGTACCTACATGCTATCAAGAAGCAGTAACCTGTAAACTAGGAATTCCCGTCTATTTGATGTAATGAAAAATGATAACTAGAAAGAAAAATACAAGATCTCTGGAATTGGCAGATTGAAACAGTCTCTCTTTAAAAATGAAGGGAAAGACCCTGCTCTTAGCAGAAGAGTCAATCTTACGCCTAAAACAACCAAAACAATTGTGATAAATCTTAAGTGCATAGTGCTGCACTTATACTTCCCCCTCATGAGTGGAAATACAATATCTCCAATTTGTCACTTTGGGCAAGTACCTACATGCTATCAAGAAGCAGTAACCTGTAACCTAGGAATTCCCATCTATTAGATGTAATGAAAAATGAAAACTAGAAAGAAAAATACAAGATCTCTGGAATTGGCATATTGAAACAGTCTCTCTTTAAAAATGAAGGGAAAGACCCTGCTCTTAGCAGAAGAGTCAATATAGAAATAATAAAAGACAGGTTTTTCATTAATAAAATAGAAAAATGACATGTGAATTGCCAACTGAAATTTGTTGATCTCAAAAAGAATAAAGAAATTACATAATCCTGTAGGATCACATGGAACAAGGGCAAGACAAATAGACCAAAAAGCAGCTACTACTTTCTTCATAGTTCCTTTTGGCCTCCCGGTAATTCAAATCGGATCCCGAATCTTATCTGGTTTCCAATAAAAGCTTACAGTATGCAATGCATCCCTTGATGAACCTTAAAGGGCAGATGTGACTGCCTCCAAAGAGGGTGCAGATTCCATCACATGCAGAACCCACATAGGAACTCTCTAATTTTGAATTCACAATCATTTGAATCGCCGTTTTGCTTCACTGTATAGAATTACCCCAATGACCGTGAGGGTGTAACCAAGCATTCCTATAAAAGATACAGGATTTCTGAAAAGCAAGATAGAAACTACTACTGCCACAGCTCCTTTGCATTGCCTAGTACCTGTAAAATAAGTTGGCACAATTTTATGAAATTCTTCACATTCTAAACATAAGTAATCCTTGGAGGAGAGCTTTCTTCAATCATATACTGACCCATCCAGCAATCTCCAACAACCTCAAATACCATACATTGGTATAAATTTTAAGAAAATAAAGATGATAACTTTATTGCCTATCGCCTAATTCTCAACGTAATATGGATATAATGCAATGAAGCAAAATATTTTGTAGGATTACCTGAAATGCTTGAAGAAATGATTGACAAGCAAAAAGGACAGTTCTAATGGGGCTAGTAATTATCAAAAACTGTGAGGTGCATCAATTTTAAATAAAAAGGAATGCAAAATTAAAATAGATAGATAAAAATAACAGGAAAAAATACATAGAACAAGCAAATTTATGGCTTGCAAAACTACCCTTGAGAAAGAGCTTTGCAGAACCACTTGAAGTTTATATCACGAAATAAGAGATTCAAAATACTGATTCAGATATTATAAATTGAAATTGCCACATGAAAAGCAGACTTATTTCATGTAATAGATATAAATTCAAATAAATCAACTAAAACCCAGAACATGTTTTCTGTATAGGGGCATGTTTATAGTTTTAAAAGAATGTTAAAAATAAGAAATATGGCCAATTTAAAGCTCAGTAAAGTAATATTATTGGGCAAAAACAAAACGTGGTTGAATGATAAGAAAAATCCTCATCTTGATAAATGTAAACTTTATCAGTGAAGCAACTTTTTCCCGTCAAACCTGAGCTTACTTGAGGCCACAATGACTAAACATTTAACATGCAAATTCATATCAGCCCTTTACAAATGCTGCTCATGTAAACAATGAAAGTGGCCAAATCATATAACTATGCATTAACAACACAAATTCATATCATTCGGTACAAATCCTGCTCATGCAAGCAATGAAAATGGCCGCCATTTGAGCATTGAAAAATACAGAAAAAGGCCAAATCAAATGTTTTTATCTTCCATTAAAAATAAACAAAAGATATCGTAATTGAAGGCTTCTGTGAGCAATTTAATTAGATTACTAGTTTTTTGGGATTTTATTTGTGTGATCCATTGAATCTGAGCAAATGTAAAGCCAAACCTTATAAGTAGGCCTCAAACACAAATTCACCCCAGCGCTCCTGTTCATGTGAACAGTGCGGCCATCTGAGAATTGAAAAATATAAAAAAGATGTATCTGCTCTTAAAATTACACAAAAGATATTGTAATTGAAGGCTTCTGCGTGCAATTTAATTAGATTTCCGTTTTTGGGGATTTTATTCGTGTGTGTGTTTAAGTCATCTCATGATGATCTCCATGAGCAGTCATTACCCTAATAACATTGTGAAATCCCAAATAACTAATACTCTAATCAATATTGTGAAAGGTTATAATAGCCTATCATATTGTGACAACTATATATTAGTTACTGGCTTACTCTAGAGATGGCCACTTTAAAGCTCCGTAAAGCAATGATCTTGGACATAAAAAATGTGGATAGATCATTAAAAATTCCTTCTAACGTGAACTTTATCAGCAAAGCAATGTTTGTTCCATTGAATCTCAGTAAATGTAATGCCAAATCTTATAAGTAGGCCTTAAACAATCAGAACATACAAATTCACCCCAGTGTTTCCATTCATGTGAACAATGTGGCCATCTGAGTTTTGAAAAATATACAAAAAGACACATCTGCCATTAAAAATAACAAACAAGATTGTGTTAAGGTTCTAATAGCCTAACATATTGTAACAACAATATATATTTATAGGATTCCAGCTAAATTGCTACCTTGGGACCCTAGTCAAACATCAGTGTGGTATATACTACTGATTAGGCATGTTTTTAGAGTTAAAGTTTTCAACATAAGGTCTCGCAATCCAACAAAAAGTTCAAAAATCCAAAGTTATAATTTGAAAGGCAGATGGAAAGTTTGAGACCATCTTGATTATTCACATGAATATATATGCTGTAACAGGTGTTTCTCAGGAAAGGAAAAATCTTGGAGAACGAAAAGCCCAGCTGAGTTGAATAAAGCAGCCATAGTACGTATAAATGTTAAAACCGGATATATTTAATAAATAAAATATTTCTAAAATGTTTTCCTAAAACAGACTATGCAAATTGATCTCTTGAGATGTTAAACATTATTATTTTAAACATTACTGTCTAATTAGTTAGTGATTAGATATTAATTTACATTAATAGTGGCATGCTTCAAACAAAACTAAATTAGGTTGAGGATTTTAAATAGTGTTCTCAACATAAAAATATTTTCAATATATCAAACATGTCAGAACTGCATTCTAGTAAGTTGAAACTTGGAAGTAAATCTCTCTTGCCCTATTTTCTTGCAAAACCAACTACATTGCGGAATAAATACAGAAAGATACTGCCATCTAGCTTCAGTTGACAAGAAAAACAGCTTAATCAATACGAAATGAAGATCCTTATAAAAATCCGAGGAAATCCCTATTTGCTACCATGATTCTTGCAGTGTCTGACTAATCTGGGTGGCAAAATACTTTTGTGACTCAAAAGATTGCCTTCCATATTCTGAGCTCAATTGTCTGTCATCCTAGAGTAATTTATTATTCTGAAGTCTGAAAGTTACAAATATACAAAGCCATATTAGGCAACTTGGGTAAGGCATGGATTGCAGCATCAAATACTGGCATAAAAGGTGCTCTTGGCATAGAAAACCTGAACTCTTCTAAAAAGACATGCCAGATACCAGCCAATTAACAGCATAATTTTATCCCAATCATCTTAGGAGATTGCTGCATACAAAATTGCTTGCTTCCTAATTAAGACTGTGTGAAATAAATATTACAAATAGCATAAGACAAACACCCTAAAGAAACAAAAGAAACAACACATGGGAAGGACCAAATGGATCTATTGCTACGATTTTGATTTTGATTTTGAGCAGGTGATGTACAAGGACAATGCTTGCAACAACTTATTCATCCTTCAAGTTAGAGCCTCAACCGTCTAGGAATTACCCCCAAACGTGCGCTACCGCTGTGGTTGCATCCAAACTGCCTGTGATCCCACTGTCCAGGGATTGCACTAACACGTGAACAAGCACAAGGGTCATCCGCCCCTGCACCTGAAACATGCGCCTGGTAACACTCATATTACTATCGCCTTTGTGTACCCAACAATAAGGTTTTCCCTACCCAACTGGGCATTGGCTCATTGTATTAGAAAACTGGTGACATGAAAGATTAAGCACAAAGTGAACTCACAAAAGATAAGAAAAACTCAGGATAATCCAAGGATGAACAAGACAGCTTTTGGTTGAGTGACAGTATTCTTCTGAACTGCGAATGATACGAAACATATTCAAGTAGGCCAAAATGTAGAGAACTGAAGATTTAATTGAGAGCAAATGAAGTGAGATGGCAAAGAAAGTATTCAGACGGGCATGCACTTGGTCAATTGCTCTCAAAGATAATTGAATTGAAAAGTCGATCATTATTTTCAAGTATTCAAGTATTGATTTGACCAAATTGCATTCTCAAGTCGTATGGGTTGTAGCAACAGAAATAGGTCAACTGTAATCAGATTACTCATTATAAATGAGGTAGTTCAATAGATATTGTTTCTATGGTGAAGTATCCAATATATGATGTGAAATTAGATCTCTAACATGTTCACCAAACTGAGAGATGAATCTAAGGCATAATATGTATATCAAGGTGGACCAAGATGTATCCAACTCAGGGCTCTGTAGACCTTCAAGTCAAACCCAAAAGAAATGATCAAGGAAGAAAGCATTCACATTAGCTTTCAGATAGTTAATTGTTGTGGAAGATGATTAATTAAAACATGTATTATTTTCAAGAGCCATAAGACATAAAATCGTAATCAATCATCCAACATTGCATCTCTCTAGTCATGTGACCTAAGATAGATTGTGATCAGGTTGGACAGTACTAGTGAGGAAATGCAATAGATCTTACTTCAGTGGCGAATTGTTCAGTACAAAAGATATTACACTGTACCCCCTCTGCTTTTGCTTAGTGCTTGGAAACTTTGTATAATGTAACAATTGGCTTGAGTAAGCCCACGGACAGTTCTAGTGTGTCAACAAATGAAAAAAGTTGTTTTTTTTTTTAATTCACCAGATACATGTCAGTTTTCTCAAGCAAATGAATCGGCATGCAACATGTGCAACAGCAGAAAACAATTCTAGAATCACAATCAAAAAATTTAGAACAGGCTGACAGTTTAAAGTTACACAAGGCTGATTGAAATGAAGCTAATAAACGACTCGATAGCTCAATATTTCTGTTAACAACAGCACAAGAATAAGAAAAGAATAAACTGTACGCTTAAAACACCAGAACTCTGATGGACAGAAATCAACATGCAGGTGGAATGACTGCATTGAATCTTATCTTAATCTGTTTCAATTGATTAAATCTTGACCCTAGGCTTTGAGAACATGCAGGGAGTAATTAACCTGTTCAATTCATTCCCGCTGCAGGGAAAACAATAGGAGCAAATACATAATACATATCAACACACACATATATATAATACATCAAAGGGCATGACCTCTCAATTAGATTAGAACAAAACCTCTTGTTACTATTAACATTATTAGTTTTTCAAGATTTTCTAGAGACAGTTGGGCATGAAGATGAAATGATGTGGGATCATTGAGGCCAAGAATTGTTTGTGAAGATCATGCCAGGGTAATCCAAAGTGGTTCGACTGTTACAGATTTGGTTACTTCTGTTGATCAGATTAATCAATATAAAAGGATTCAACAATGCAGTTGAATTAAAGTTTCAATATTTTCACGGTCCATAAGATGGAGAACAGGATTCTGGATTTGGAACTGCATGAGAGTTTTTAAATCGACACGTTTCGAATCGACACCCATGATTCATCATCAGTAACGACCATTTGAAAGAAATTACGAATTGAATTATAAGAACAATTATGCAGATGTAGATTGTGTGTGGTTTACCACAAATAAGGCATTGCGTGTGGAACAATTGTTTATACCTCCAAGCATAAGAGTTCGCAATAAAGATCAATGGAAGAAGAATTTCAAGGCAGATCATATTTTTCTATAAAAGTGACTAGTATCCCTAGCTGGCTACTTCAGAAGAGCCAAAATAATGCAAAAGCAAATTAAAGCACATGTTATCCAGTTTTCTCTAAACACAATCTCTGAGCCACTGTCCACTTTAATTGATTTGCAATGTTAGCCCACAAATCAAGATAACCTAGATCTAAAGGGAAAACTACATCTGAAGATAGTTGCTGCAGTCCCCCAGTATAACCCTACAAATCTGACCAGCGTCAGGCCATGAAGTCCATATTCTTATAAGAGCTTGTGTTGACATGCAAATACAAGGCAGAAGTAGAACTACCCACATGAAACAAAATTGTCTACAGAATATGGACATGCATAGCTTTCTACATATTATTAAAAAAATGCATTAAGACCAATCAAGCACATCTTCAAGTAAAATCTAAACAAATTTCAAAGTTCATGACTAAAAACTAGTTCAAAATTTGTTCTGAAGATAGCTGGATGGTGGATACTTAAAACTACTAATCGATGGTAAAAATCATTTCATCATAACGCATAAGAAGGAACAGGATAAGTTATAACTTAAAGAATGCAACATACCTGGAGAGTTAAAGCACTAGTGTGCTTGGTGACCAAAAATTTGTCAAGTTCACAAAATACGCTAGGGCTGAGTTGAAAAGAAGGTAGAATACAATTTTCACGTCCTTTCTTGCAAGTGCTATGGTTATCCCAAGCACATTAGGTTCCATAAGTAGTGTTGCAGGTAGCAGAACTACTACTGCAATAGGAGCCATATAAAGAAGCAGATTCATGGAGCTCAGCTTCTCCCTGTCATTGGTCACAACAAACAGACAGAGAATAAGATATTCTGATGCTTTTAAATATTGAAAAGGGCATGTTACTCAAAATACTTCAGAACATCAAAAGTTAATTTTTACATCCCGTGATAAATTTTGCAGCAAAAACTGATATACCATCATGGTGCGGGTGCATTTGCAGTAGTTTTCTTTACAAGAAAGAACATTTTTTTATCAAATACTGTGTTTTGTTAATGCACATTCTTATGCTGCAGAGAGGAATACTTTGTTAAAGGGCGTGTAATTATATTGTTAATTTCAATAAATAATCTTGTGAGATGCCCAAATAGTAGTACTAAAATTCTTTGCATGCTTTTAAAACACAGTTCTCGGGATTTATAAGATGTACATTGGACATACTGCAAAATACTAAATCAGATATGTCAGGAGGTAAATAATTTGCTGATGTCCAAACACCCCATGAACATTCGAGCTTTTAGTTCAATCGATTCTAATCTAGGCTAATTCTGCTTCAGATGTATTTACACTACATTCCTCTTAGATCCACGAACAAAATTGCACAGAACACAAGTTTGAGGAGCTCATATCCTGTTCAAATATTTCAATCAACAGCACCACATCTAGCCAATCACTAGTGAAACCTGATTCTTCTATCATATGCAAGTGAAACTGATTGATCAAAAAGCATTTTCCATACTCTTCAAAAACATAATACATCCTTTCCACATGGCACATGCTTTATTATAATTCAAGATGAATATTGCAAGTATACAAGCACTTTACCATGCCAGTGTTTAAAGTCATCAGGAAAAAAAGAGCATTCAGGGGTTTCCTTCAGTAGAAAGTTTGGATTACAGGGAAAAATTCAGTAGCATGGAAAAGAAACTTCTCCGTTCTTGTTAATTTAATCACTTCAATACCAAACACCACAGACGCTTTTGTGCATGCTAGTAATTACCAATTATTTCAATTAATGGAACCAAATCTTAGCAAACAGTTACAAATGGTCTAAGAGAAAAAGGAAGAGCTTGAGTTTTTTTAGCACAATACCCTTCAGAAGATAGTAAAAGCCCCTGAAGAGAAAAAAAGGAAGAGCTCAAGTTTTTTTAGCACAATACCCTTCAGAAGATAGTAAAAGCCCTGAAGCACGGATTTGAGAGCTCTTGCAGCAGTAGCTGAAATGCACATTATGAATCTATAGAGATGAAAACTTGGCTCGCCCTTCAAAAACCAAAAATCAGAGTCACTTGTAATGATGTAATGCTCTTTAACACAGCAGATTGTACTACAAAATCCAAAAAAACAGAGTCACTTGTAATGATTTTAATGCTCTTTAACACAGAAGATTATACACAAATAAACATGAGAACCAAAAATACATGCACTGAATGCAAACTATTACATAAAGGCAGCAACATGGAAAACATTAAAAGAAAACAAAAGAGCAAACCAACAATCTAGGCATGCTCTGTCAAATAATGTGGGTTATCCCTCATATTCTTTTAATATAAATTGTAAATACAAAATAAAGATACAAAGTGAACAGAGAAGCCCCCTCCCAAACACACACAAGCAGGGGTCATGGAAGCCAGTTTATTTCTGCCAACACACATTCACATGAATGTAAATGTTCGTGTGAGTATGTGTGTATTCGTCTGTGTATACATGGGATGGGTGGATCAGCAAGTCTCAGTGTGCTCCAAACTTAGTCGTGAGGTCAAAATCTAAGGAGTACAAAACTTGAACAATGTATTCAACCAAAATCGATAAGGTTTTCTTTTTCTTCTACAAAGGGGCACATATGGCCCAGAGGCACTGATACTTCCAATGTACATGCGGCCAGACTGGTACTCCCAGTGTATATGGATTGACGAGGTTTAATTTACTCACAAGCTTGGTCACTGGGTCGAAATCCAGGTGTTCACATTTGAATAAATATAAATTAGATGGAAAGAAATTCCGTAGTGGGCATTCAAACTGGAATTGGAGTCTCATAAACCAAATTGGCATCTGATTTGCTATAATGAAATAATTTTAATTACATGCACAAGACCCAGCATTTGCGTGTATATACAAATATACACACATTTATGTATATATAAAGTGTGTCTATATATATATATATATATATATATATATATTGAACAGAGAATCTCCTTGGCACACAAGCAGGGGGACATGGGAGCCAATTGTATCTCTGCCAAGACACGTGTGTGAATTTTACATACATGTACATATTCATGTAAACACATGAATATGTACATATAACACCACCCTGACAAGTATATATACAGGGACATACAACATATATTCACACACGCACACACACACATTAGTTTCATAAAAAGAACAGGTGGGAAAATAGAACTGACCCCGCTGGCAATGATGACCCCTGTGACAACAGGAACAAGCGTAAGATATGTCAGCCAGGCCTCCCTCTTCACAGTCATGACATAGGCAAACACTGCAGTAAAGAATGGCGTAGTTGCCCCAACTGCCTGGTTAAATGACACCGGCAAAAACCTCAACGAGATATTCCCACCCACAACAGACGTGCAGAAAATCACACTGAGTGCAGAGATTTTCATGAACTGGACCCTTGACCTAATTGTTTGCATTGGGACCATCTTCATCCACACTATGCCCACATAGCTCAGCAAAGAGCAGGCGGTCATATGGCACATGGTCAGAAATATAGGGAACCTGAACCCATAGTTGCTGAGAAGATATTTGTTCAGCAGCAGTACCCCTATGTTTGAGCAATACCAGGCACCCACTAGGCCTATGGTGAATACCCTGCTCGAAGAATTTGCAGATTGCTTGAGGGGATTCGATCCCCTGACCGAAGGCAGCAGCTTTTCCTTCTCCTGAACCAGAGGATTAGCCATTTTCAGATCCTCTATGATTAGTACAGATCTATTTAGCTACAAATACACAGATCTGCATTGTGGGTATTGATTAACTCAACGAAGACTTATGTGGGTATTGCTTATTTTAATGTAGGCTTTTTGTGTAGGTGTTAAATTCAATGGAGGCTTGTATGCATATTGGTCATGGAGACCTCTCTGGTTAATAATGGTCAATTCGGGGAAGACTTATGGGAGGGGGAGGTATTCCTCAATTCAATGCCGGCTTCTGCGGGCATTTATCAATTCAATGTAGGGTGATGTTGTTATTAAGTCCTTAGAGGCCTCGATCCCAGAATGATATTATAGAGGAGAGGATGGCATCGGTTGGTGACTCTTGGTAGTGAAATAAGGCCACAATTCTTGGCTCAACAACCTGGAGAGTTTTATATGGAGTGAATGCCCAGGAAGCTCTTTTTGACGATCGACGATCGACGATCGACGGGGAATATGTCGGTGTATGGAATTTGCTTTGGTCTCATATGCTTGTTTAGCTAGTGTAGAGGTGCGCGTCACACACTACCAAATGGAAGGTGAAGGTCAATGTGTTCAAGCGGTACCTAACTAGTGGTTTGGAGCTCTATTTTAAATATTAGTTTGATTTAAGAGGAAAAAACAATTTTATTTCTTATTTTTGTCGTTTAGTGAGAAAGAAGTGGTTGTTTCTACCAACTAAACCACAAGCCACGAGCAAATAGGCCATTTTCTCTTTTCTTATTTTTTTATAAAATGGGGTTTTTTTAATTATTATTATTGGAATTGCCCTTTTTATTAGAAAAAATAAATGAGAGTTACAAGAGTAAGGGCAAGCGGAATACTCACGGTCCCACAAAAAGTTAAAAGGGCAATACAAAATGCCCAAAGGGCCAACAGAGAACGCCACGAGGGCAAACACGAGAACTACATAAAACTAGAGAACATTAAGCACGTGTCGCCGCTCCGGGGGGAGGAGGAGGATCATCCCGAGGAGGGATGAAAGCTCCACTCGATGGCTCAGCCAAAGGAGGATCAACCTGCCAGCCATCTTGATTGGGCATTTGCATTTGCAGAGGCACCATAATTCCCCAACCAGGGGGCGGAGAGCTAGCAAACATCTAAACTCCATGCAGAGGAGAGGCCCACCACGAAGAACCTACCACAGCCTTCCCGTGGAGGACTCCATCTCGGCCCTAAAGAGGACAGTGAAGGGCTACCCCATATAGAGGCGAGCGGTGGTCTGCGAGAGTGACATCTACATATGCAAATTGCCTGCAGAGGTGGCCAGTAGCGTGGCGAGAGATGGTCGAGATGGCGGCAACAAATGGTCAGGAGGGACCCGACTCATCGTGCAAGGAGCACTCCCCCAGTGTGCGAGCAATTCCTGCATGTGAGCAAACTCCAAAGTAACTTTTTCAACTTGAGCTTGAATTTGTATGCACACACGTGAGACAAAATAACCACTTTATCATTAGTGGAAAATACAACAAATTGATCACTTTGGAATATATCAGTATTACGAGCTTCCCAAATTTGAAAGAGAATACAAAATCTAAACAATTGCCATAGAGTATTAATAAACGTAGGCAAGAACTAAAATCTCCAAACAATGTCATATGCCAATGAAAGAATTCAGGGTGGTAGGGTTGAAATAGCGTATGAATCCAAGACCAAACGGCTTGAACATGGGAACAAGACCAAAACAAATGCTTAGATGACTCTAGTTGAGAACAAAAGGGACGTTTCGGATTGGGAAGCCTAATGTGACTAAGTCGTTCGCCAGCAAGAAGACCTTGATAAATAAGGCACCATAGAAAATGGTTGACTTTAGGTTCCAACAAAGGGTTCCAAGAACAGGAAAGCTAACGAAGCCAAGTAGTTGGGGGAGATTACAAACCCCAACGGGTGTTGAGTTTGGAAATGGTAGGCGAAATAAGACTCAATAGCTGGTAAATGGTGCCAACATTATAGTGAAGAAAGGTAATATTATGATTCCACCGCCAATCCCGCTACCATGCATCCAGAGGTTTAAGACCCAACTTATGAAGCATGACATCGACATCAACTCTTGAATTCTATGGATAGAAAAAAGTTTTGAATTGGCAAGATTGAATTTCATCTTGAGCTCGGGCTAGGAAATCCAGGAAACCAAATCTTGAATAGTGTGAATCCCTTTTCGAGATAAACAGAGAGCTTTGATGCCCGAAGTTTCAACAAGCGATACTATCTTCTTTAATAATGGGAGACCACCTGGATATTTTGGGAATTGAAAGACAGGTCAATGTAAAATCCATCTCCAATCCAACGCAATAACGACTTCACAACTTCAAAGGCCTTCATATGCTTTTGTCAAAGAACGTGTCAATAATCTTAAAAGGTGTCTTGGTGATAATTAAGATATGTAACCCTATATTATTCCAACATCTTTTTACGTAAGGGAAACCTAAAGCAATCCAATGACGAAGCAGAATTTTTCAAGCTTGATTACCCAAGAGGCAACGCACCACCCATTTAGAACATAAAACAATGTTTTGCTTGTAAACATCAATAATACCCATGCCACCTTGATTGTGGGGTAAACAACAAACCTCCGAAGCGACCCGATGAAAGCCAATTGAACTAAAACTTTTACACCAAAGGTAATCCTGGAGCATCTTGGCAAGTTTGGCAAAGGAATCCCGAGATGGGCACCAGCAAGCAAAATAGTAAACATGGGTGGCCGCAAGAATCTTGGTACACACCTAAAATTTACTCGGTCAAGGAGAGAGATTTGGAAGACCACCGAGAGACCTTGTGGCTCAACTTTGTCAATCACATATTGCCATAAAGTAGCAGAATCACTATCAAAGGCAAAAGGAATGCCCAAAAATTTAAATTGTTCTTTTCATACTGTAACGCTCTCGATTTTGTATGTTATCTTGGTGAAAGTTTTTCATGTTGTTATAATCATTGGAATGAAAGCAAACATGTTAAGATAAACTCGATCTTAAAGGAATGTGTTCTAACTTGGATTCTCGCATGCTTTGTGATTTATTGTTAGGACAACAGCTTATTGTACTTGCGTGTTTGCTTTGATGTGACGACAAATTGTCATATACTTGCTAAACTCTCATTCTTTGATTGACAAAGACACCTTGAATCAATTTCATTGATCCAAAGTATGCTGAGGGCTTCTTTTGATTTCTGTGTCGATTTACTCTTTAACCGAACCCGAGATTGTTATGAACGCGTAAGCGTCGATTGCAGGTATGAGCAACTGGCACATAAATGCCAACAACAGGGATTCGATTCTTGAACCCTGTACTGTCGAACTTGGGACCTCATGAGGCAAGAAATGCCTGGACACGGGTGGCCTTGACACGTGATCCAAAGGACGGAACGTCCTGCTGCGCATTAACGTGAATGTCAATTGGAAGGCTGGATGGAAGTTGTTTGGTGTTAGTGGTTAGTAGGAATTAAAACCCTAAACTAATCCTAAGTCCTAACATGCATCCTAAACTACTATCCTAAGCGGATTTTTTTTAAATTACAAAAAAAGGGAAAATAGACCTAAGCCCTAATAACCTAAGGCTAAACTAAGACCTAGGTTGAACACTATATGCAACCTAAACTAATCCTAATCTAAAGGGGCGCGCAGACCCTTGGAGGGAGAGGATAAGGATGAAGGAGGGTATTCATTAGCATTTATTGGTAAGTCCATACGTGGACAGCGCCAGTTTTGGCGGGGCAGGTAAGAAATGGAGGCATCTATTTGGAGATAGAGCCAAATTCGGTTTTGCATGGGAAATTTGAAAATTGAGTTCGCCAACTCAAGTTGGCAGTGGCGTGGGAAGTTAGGAAAAGGCAGAGCCTTTAATGCATTGATTATTCTTGGTCCTCGCGACCAGCTCGCCTTGGAAAGTGTATGAGGGAATTCTGATTTTCATTTTGTCGATTCGGGCTTTTGCAAAGTTGCTCTGCATTTGGTTTTTCTGGTCTGGTTCAGTCGAACCAGCTCTTGGAATTTGACACTGTTCTTGGAGATTTTAAGGCTGTTGTTGAGCCTGAAGAAGAAAGGAGTGTTGGGAAGTTTGTGCTGCCGCGGTGGAAGGAAATAACTCGGCAAACGAAGCTTTCTTCGGGTTCTGGAAAAGAGATTACAGGCATGTTAAGCCCTTCTCTTTAAAAATTCTTGCTTTGTTTAAGTGTCTCATTAAAACAACCCTGCTCTTGGGTTTGGATTGTGTGATTGTTGTCGGGTCGATTTGATTTGGATTTCGTTGATTCTTGCCTTCTTTTTTTTGAAAATGTTAAGAAGCTTCGCTTCTGGTTGCTAGGCTTTGATTCGTCTTTGCACGAATCAAGTTGGAACATGAATTACTGTATTAGATGGTTGACAGTATGGTGGATTGAAATAGATAGTTTCTTTCTCTGTTCATGTTATGTGAAATTGGAACAGGCTGTGTGATCGTTTCCTTATTGTGTAATTGTTTCCTTGCTGTTGTGTTGGAACTGCCTTTGCATGTAAAGAGGAAATGGAAATACAGTCGTGTTATGTTGCTATGATTTGGGTTCGTCGACCCTTGCTGTCATTTTTGGAAATGATGGGGTAAAATCGTTTTCTTGCTGTCGTGATTGATCTGTCCTTGCATTTTATTTGAGTGGAAACACCTCCATGTTGTGCTGGTTGTTTGACAGTAATGGGGAATTCGTCATGTGTATCATGGGACTGTACATGTTATATGAGTTGTTTTCACTATTGAAACAATCGTTCTTTTGCTAACGAACTGGAATGGAAGAAGCAATAGTTGTTTGAAGTTGTTTCTTATTGAAATTTTTAGGAAATGGATCCTTTTCCTTCTACTGTTTTGGATTTTGATGGAAATGGCATTTGGGTTTTCTATGAGTATTTGAACTCGATTTGAATGAAGTAATAGCAATATTTTCATTGTTGTGCCTTTTCTTGTATAGAAATGAACGAATACGTATTGGGTATTCGTGAAAGTAGGAAAAGTTAACTGTTTTTCCTTCTGAACTTATTAATGAATTGTGTTTCTCCTTGCTGTGCGGATAGGATGGTTTATTGTGTTTTAATGATGCTGTTCGGTCTTCCTGTTCGGATTGTAGACACGATTACAAATTGGTTTTGTATTCTGTGCAATAAATGATCATACTTTCTTCTTGCTGTGATGAAAGGTTGATTCCATTGCGTCTTGTAGTTGTGGTTTGACCTTCTGATTTGAACTGTCTTGTGAATGCGAACTTGACTTGGATTTCTGTGTAAATAAATGGAAAATATGGGAATTAGCTTGTTTTCTGAGTCTGACCTGACTGTACCAAGCTTACGCTATTGACACCCTACGCGGGTTTGCCTTTATAGAGGTATTGATATATGAATATTATATTTGAGTCCTGTACCTTATTAAGAAAATGGAGAATGCTTTGTTTTTGGAATTAACGGTTGATCGAGATAGAACTCGAAATGGATATTCATTGTTTGTGGTATATTGATTGAAACTGTACAGGCTATGTGAGTTGCTTTTCAATAAGAACGATTGTTTTGTTATCTTTATAAGTTGAGCTGTCATGCTAAGATAAACACGATTTGGGTGTTTTTATTTCATTCTGAACAAAATGATTGTTTCTTAATGAAATTATAGGGAAATGAATTCTTCTTCTGCCTGCTGTTCTGACTTGGTGAAATTCGTAGTCATGTGATTATTGGACTTGCTGTAGGTAACAGCAATGAATAAAATGTTATTTTGAACGGGATACGTTCATAGGATTAGAAAGTCATGTGATTAATTGACTGTATGATTGTATAATTGTTTATCTGTTTAGCATACAGTGAAAGAAATATGGTTTCTTTAGTATGGTAAATATATGGTATGCATCCTTATACTGTTTGATCTTGGATGAACATAATGTGGTACTAACCTGTTTTGGATTTTCATATGAGCCTGATTCAAATGAAATATGGATATGGATGATGAATTCTTCCCTGTTTTCATTAAAGCTGATTATGAATGAAATTACTCTACTGCTGGAAAGTGAATTCTGAATGGATTTTGTAAGTTTCACTCTGAACTGTTATCTTGATTTGTGTTTCGTTTGGATTCCATTTTTAGAACAGCCATTTGGAAAGAAATAGGGTCATGGATGAATGACTTGGAAAAATGATCTGTTCTTCTTTCATTCAGTTGGAAATCTATAATTCGTTGGTAACGAATCTTGTAGTGCTTAGATATGAGCGACTATATGCATTGCTTTTCGCTTTCTTGTCTGTGCTTGATTGCTTGGATTCTAATATGATGCATGAACTGAAAGGAAAGTAAAGAGGTTTACATTTCAGTTAGTTTCATCCTTGCATTTATTATTAATGAAAGGCGTGGAAAGGATAACAGTATGTTATATCAGCAGCAAGCTATTTGTATTTCTAACTTTGTAATTATTGTGAATTAAGACTTGTAACGGTTATGTGGAAACGGGACAGCAGTTCTTTGGCTGATTGTGATGATATTTTGATAGTTCAGTTGTTATGCTGATCTTTCTTTTGTGCCTATTTCGTGATTGATGTTTTACTGTCGTTTCATAAAAGCAGGGTTCTTTTATTGAGACAGATTAGTCAAGCACCTTATTTTAAGGATAAGTGCTTAATATGCTCAGTTCATTGAACTGACCCGTGCAAATCATTTTGCAGATGGAATTTGATTAGAATGAAGACATGGTTGTTTTCTGATGCTTCTTGATTAGTTGAAGATGAATTGTAATTGTTGCTTTTATTCCTCTTCGAGGAATTGTGAAAAGAAGAAAGTATATTCTTCTATCTATGAGTTGTATTGATGTTTTATGTAAACCTTGTCCATTCAGTTGGATTGGCAAATGTATGGATCATGACATGAAATGATGAATACAATTACAAGTGTGATATTTTTAATAATTATATCAGTTTGATATTGTTGACTAAATTGGAAATATAATGTTATTTCTTGATTTGGATTTGTTTAATTGTCCTTGGATGGATGCTAAATGGGAACTGATATCTATTCTTACCTAAATGCAACTTTTAAGTTGAAATATGCAATTAGTTCATACTTGGGTAAAGATGAATTTTTAATTGACATTAAAAAGGTTTAAGAAGAATATGATTCCATAATCGAAAGGGTATTCAGGATTAGCTTAGGAGCTAAGGAATATCAATTAATTTCGGAGTATTCGAACTTCGCTTTCGAACTCCATTAATGATCTCGTATGCTAAATTCAGAATAAAGGATATAGGATAAGTATATCCATAACTAATGGACCTTAACTATATAACGTTAAGGAGAACAAATGAATACATTTCTTGGGAATTAGACCTCGTTTAAATGACGTCTAATAAGTTAGTATTCTGAATTTAGTTACAGTTGGGAAAATCTTGGCTAAGTTTAATAGGTTAAACTTATCACGTCCGTCGGTACGGACTGCTTAATCCAATGATTAAGAAGAGAACCAAGTAGGGAAATGTAGCCCTTCGATACGAAGGAGAAGATGCATAGCAAGCTAATGGACGGATTTAGTCCCTCTTAGCTATATACAACTGTAACGGAAACGAGGATAAAGGGATCGCATGGATGCTGAAAGTTGACTCTTAATTATTAAATCGTATCCAAATCACTTGAGCAGGATGTGTATTCTCGATGGGAGGATTCTGTAGGACATTGGCATATGCCAGCTACAGCAAGGTGTCTCCATGAAGACGGGGTCTTCATGACGACACAATGTTGCAGCTGACATATTGCAATGCCCTCCCGAATTAAAACATCAAGAATACATAGGCTGAATGTGTAACTCTTAGCAGGGATAGGGTATGATCTGGTATACGGAGTGACTCCGGAATACTAAAGATAACTAGACACACGGAGTCGTGGGGAAACGACACCGTATGTCTGACGTATCTTTAGTTACCAGGAGTGCCTTCCTATATTCGTTCATATTACTAGTTGGAATTGGAAGTTTAAAACTGACCTTAAACGAAGAGGACTGGTAGGAACCAGGAAAGACCATTCTAGATAACAGGTGAAGTGAAGTGAAGGACGTATTCCGTTGATGTGTATCACATCCAGGAATATGATCATGCAAAGCATGTGAAAATCTTTGGCCAAAGTATCGCAATTGCTTTGGTTGTGTTGTCCTTATCACTTAATTTAAGATGCGGATGTCGATGAATATCGAATGAAATATTCGAGATAGGCTTCTTAAATGGATCACTTGATAATCGGGAACAGTTAAGAGAACAGTATATATAATATACTATGCATAAATGAACATGAAGGATCGGTTGTTGCCGAGTCATGAAATGAAGGATCGTTGAAACTCCGAGCCATGAAAATGGAAGATCGGCAGCTTCCTCGAGTCATTTACAAAGAGATATAAAATCTATTATAAGATTGAATGGCATTGAATGTGTGTTCCATATCAGTAAATCTGCGAACAGGGAACATTCATTTTAAAAAGAAATTATGTGATCCAAACTGTGTTGTTTGGGCAGAGAACAATTATTAAAACTTGAACGTGTGTTTGAATTTTATAATTCATAACAGAGAACGTTATCAAAAAAAAAAAAATTCCCTTGTTCTGGTATCTTAAAATGGGAATGTTACAGCGCCCAATCCACTTCCAAGGGTAGGCTTTTAACCAATTAGGCATAGGCCAACAACTTTGTTGATAGCCCAAAGTTTTAACCATCTAAATGTTGGATCCTAAAGCAAGGCAAATGTAATGTCCCTCTTTCTTGAATAGTTTAATCGAAGACCTTTAGCCCTTTTTGTCTATCCGACGGCCAAAGGGTGAGTTCAAGGGTGACTTAGGTTTCTTAATTTTATTATATTGTGTTGGAATTAAATAAAATATCACTAAAAGCACATATAATGAATTAATAGACTTAATTTTGACTTAGACTTAGGAAAGTACATGAAAATAAAATAATAAAATCACTTAATGTACTTTCCTAGGCAAAAAGTGTGACTTGCCTTGGTATTAAAAAAAAAAATAAAGCAATTCCTCTCCCATGGGGAAAAGTGCGACTTGCCTTTTTAGGGGTTTTGGCCTTTAAAGGAAAAGTGTGACTTGCTTTTGGGGGCAATCGATTATTATTATTATTTTCCGACAATTGGAGCTTGAAGCTTTTGCAGACCAAATCCAAGGACGAAAACCCTCTGGATTATTCCTCTTGCGGACGAAAACCCCAGGAGAAGTGAGAGGAGTTTCTATTCAGGAACTTCATTGTATTCACAGGTTATTTATCATTTCAACAGTGTTAGAAAAAGAAATAAATTGCAGTAGTGGGTTTCCAGACAACTTCCAGAGTGGGGCGACTTATTCTGTGGATATTTTATGCTGTGTTAGAGGTATTTTCCTATCAGTTTTATATTGTCACTTTCAGCTGCAATTATAAAGCAAATCGACTTGGTTTGAATAAATTTCCAGAAGGGTTTTGGTAGTATTTCATTTACATTTATGAAAGTGGTTATTTTGTCGTAATTATTTATCATTAAAATCGATTTTAATTCACAATTGAATGGAGGGTATTTATTTATGAAATATTTGTGAAGGTTTCTTTCATCTAAAATTTAGGAGGGTATTTCCTTTCATCTATCCAATATTGCAGGGTTCGTTTTTATTTAATTTGTATTCAGTGAGAGAATGGTATTCTATGATTTCTATTGACATTGCCAGTATAGTTCCAAGCCTGAAAATTATATAAAAAAAACAGACAACAGGGTTGGGATCTTTCAGTGGTATTAGAGCAATGTATTCTCCCAGCTTGTGTGGGAAGGTACCAGAGTTTTTTATTTTAAAAAAACCATATTTGAATGCAGCGAAGTGAGATTGGCCCACACCGATACTACACCCGCAGACGAGCACGACTTGAGGTTGGTTTTGAAACAGGTGTCAGGGTTGAAATTATGGGTGATAGACAGGAGAGTCCTCTCGAGATGAGCAAGCAGATCCAGACAGAGAACTTTTCAGGACTATGGTAGCCACTCAAAGAACGGTTGATTCAATCCATGGAGCGTATGGGTTCTACTCTAGACAGGTTGGTCTTGGATAGGCCAAGAGATAGACATGACAGGAGAGACAAGTTTGTATCAGTAGCCAGTAGTCACAAGGGGCACAACAGATCACCTTCGGAGATTGGTAGTGTGAGGGGATCACCTCGCCGTGAGAGGAGGCACACTCATACAGATGAGAGGAGGCCTACCCGACAACAAACAGGCCTATGCAGCCTAGTTTTTGCCTAGAGAGGATCCGCCAGAGATTGAGGTTTCGCCTGAGGAAGTAGCCTTCCAGGATAATGTTATGGCAGCCAACGATGAGTGGAGGAGTTTACCACGCATGTGAGGGACGTTTTCCCCTTCCGCAGTATTGTGCTCAGAGGAGGGATAACTTGAGGGCTAGACAGACATGAGGCCTAGAGCACAACAGAATAGGGAGCTGAAGCAGAGTTACCAATAAGGTGACTCTTTCCACTTTTGATGGTAGTGAAAAGATTAGTGCAAGGCTTGATTCATAAGCTCGACACATATCTTACCCTCAAGCCCATGCAAGAACAAGAGGCTATACAGTTCGCTACTCTACACCTTGAGGGTGTAGCTTATGATTGGTGGCATCATGGGTTGATTACACAGAACCATAATCTTCTGCAGTCTTACAGAGAGTTTAGTGAGAGACTGATAGCGAGATTTGATCGCAAGGATGTGGAGCTATACTACAGGGATTTGGCACAACTCCACCAGATTGGTCATGTTGATGCCTACATCAACGAATTTCAGTGTATAGCAGTTATGGTTCTAGAGATGCCCGAGAAGAGGGTAGTGATGCTATTCATAGAGGGCCTTCATGACAGGATGAGAGGATTGGTCAAGGCTCTTAAGCCTAGGACACTGCATGATGCCATTCAGATGACATTGGACTTGGACACATCCCCCACTTCTTATCAGCCCAATAAGAAGTTTCCCACGAGCTCCAGGCCATTTCAACGCTCTACTATTCAGAAAGAGTGCACCCCCTCCTAAGGTGGATCAAGAAACTCGTAATGAGTTGAGGAGGAAGAAGCTTTGCTTTCATTGCAAAGATCATTGGGAGCCTGGACATCGTTGCCTTGGTAAAGGCAAGGTGCATCTCATTGAGGTGGTTTCAGATGAGGACGATGAGCACTCACCAGATACAGATGCAGAGGGTGATGATAGCGGTCATGATGCACAGGGGAGCAGCCCCAAATAGAGCTTAGAGAGAGTGAGGCATTGGATTCATCCAATGTCACTATTGCTACACTTTTAGGAGTTCCTAGGTACCATCCCTTTCGGCTAAAAGGAGTACTTAAGGGGCAACGGATTGTTTGTTTGGTTGACAGTGGAGCTACGCACAACTTCATTGATGAGGGGTTGGCTGCGAAGTGAGGATTACAGGTTGAGGATTTTGATGGGTTTAGTGTACGAGTAGCAGACGAGTTTGTTATTAGTTGCACTAAGAGGATTCCACAACTTAGTATCCAGATGGGGGACTACACATTGACTGATGACTTCTATGTGATTGGGCTCGGTGAGATTGATACATTTTTGGGCATTCAATGGTTGCAGTCCCTTAGCAGATATGTATAGGACTTATGGAGGATGGAGTTGGAGTTTATGGAAGGTGGGAAGAAAATTGTGCTTCATGCTCTTTCTAATGATGGGCCTAGAGTTGTTTTGGAATGCAAGATGGAGTCTATAGTCAGACATGGAGAGGTTGCATGGGCAACCCAATGTTTCATTTCATCCAAATCTTCTTCAGATAGTGAGCAACCCTTTCATATAGACATCCAGTCCATACTGGATAAGCACGGCCTAGTGTTTGGTGACATTCCTCCAGGTAGACCACTAGATAGAGGATTTGAGCATGTTATAGAGCTTGAGGAGGGTGTTATACCCGTGATGACTATGCCTTATCACCATCCTAAGACATATAAGGATGAGATAGAGAAGGACATTAGAGAGCTCTTGGAGATGGGACACATCTATCCTAGTTCTAGTCCCTTTTCTTCTTTAGTTGTCTTGGTGAAGAAGAAGGATGGGACCATGAGGATGTGCATTGACTACATGCCCTCAACAAGAAAACCATAAAGAATAGGTATCCCATTCCTCACATAGATGAGCTTTTAGATGAGTTGCATGGAGCTATCTATTTTTCGAAGATTGATCTTCAATCAAGATACCACCAGATTCATGTTCGTGATGAGGATATTCACAAGACGACCTTCAGGTGTCACTACGGGCACTATGAGTTCTTGGTGATGCCATTCGGTCTCACTAATGCACCTGTTACATTTCAATCATGCATGAACCATCTCTTCAATAGGAAGTTGAGGAAGTTTGTGTTGGTATTTTTGATGATATTCTGATTTACAACATGACATGGAGGAGCATTTGAGGCATCTTGATGAGGTACTTAGCATCATGGAGACACAGTCTCTATTTACTAAGATGTCCAAATGTAAATTTGGACTTATAGAGATATTGTATCTTGGGCACGTCATTGGGGCCAACGAGGTCAAGGTTCATTAGGAGAAGATACAGGCTATGCAGGATTGGCCACCACCCAGGAACATTTCAGAGTTGCGTGGATTCCTGGGGTTATGTGGTTATTACAGGAGGTTCGTGATGATTTATTCTCAGCTTGTAGCTCCATTGATAGATCTTACATGAAGGGGGCATTCAGATGGACGATGAGGCACAAGTAATATTTGAAAGGCTTAAGGTGACTATGAGCACTTGTCCAGTTTTGGCTCTTCCAGATTTCTCACGGCCCTTCATATTGGAATGTGATGCTTTAGGATTGGGGATTGGTGTAGTTCTTATGTAGGATCACCATCATATTACCTGCGAGAGTAGGAAGTTGAGAGATAATGAGAGGTTTTACTCCACCTATGATAAGGAGATGCTTGTCATTATGCATGCTTTGGCAAAGTTCAGACAATACTTGGTAGGTGGGAAATTTGTGGTGAGGACCGACCACAACAACTTGAAATATTTCCTGGAACAAAAGGAGCTCAATGAGAGGCAGCAAAAATGGGTCAACAAAATCCAGGCATATGATTTTGACATTGAGTATGTCAAGGGAAGAAGAATATAGTGGCTGATGCACTTTCTAGGAAACCCCATCTCGTTGCCCTATGTTCTTTGAGCGAGATTTCAGCAGATTGGAAATCTCAACTATTAGTTGAGTATTCCAAAAATACTTGGGCATGTGACATTATGGATGGAAAAATTCAGGATGACCGATATAAGGTAATAGTTGATTTAATTTTGTATAAGGGTAGAATTTACCTAGTTCCTGAATCTGAGCTTAAGGAGAAGATTATACATGCTTTCCATGATGCTCCACTTACAGGACATCCAGGGTACTTTAAAACATGCAGGTAGGTTAGAGAGAGATTCTCTTGGAAGGGTTTCAAGGATGATGTCTTGCGCCATGTTCGTGAGTGTATGACTTGTTAGCAGAACAAGTCAAAGCATACTTTCCCAGCAGGTTTGTTACAGCCATTATCGATTCCGGAGCAAAAGTAGTGGAGAGTATTTCAATGGATTTCATTATAGGTCTTCCCATAGTGCAAGGGAATGATCGCATTTATGTGGTAGTCGATCGATTGACAAAATATGCACACTTTTTTGCCATCCCTACCAGCTTTAAGGCACCACATGTGGCTGATTTTTTCTTCCGTCAGGTATTCAAGTTGCATGGACTTCCGAAGAACATTATCAGTGATCGGGATAACAAATTTTTGAGCATATTTTGGCAGGAGCTTTTCCGTTTGGTTAGCACCGAGTTGACTCCGAGCACTAGTTATCACCCTCAGATGGATGGACAGATGGAGATTGTGAACAAATGGATAGAGGGTTATCTATGCAACTATGTTGTGGGGCAACAAAGGCATGGGTAAGATGGTTGTATTTATGTGAGTATTGCTATAATACTACTTACCATATGTCTATTGGTATGACTCCATTTCGAGCATTGTATGGATATGATGCAAGATATTTCGTTGATTTGATTTTGGGGACAATAGAGCTCCCAAGGCTCAAGGAGATTTTACAGGATAGTTAGGACATCCTTAAGGTACTTAAGGATAATCTTCAGCGGGCATAGAATCAACAGAAGATGTATGCAGACAGACATAGGATTGAGAGGACATTTGAGGTAGGAGACATGGTATTTTTACGTCTTCAGCCATACAGACATAGTACTCTCAAGAAGAGTGGGGCTGAAAATCTCAAGCCTCGATTCTATGGACCATACAAGGTGCTTGAGGAGAGTTGGTGAGGTAGCATATGAGCTAGAGTTACCTTCTGAAAGTAAGATACACAATGTTTTTCATGTGTCTTGCTTGAAGAAGGCATTGGGGCAGCACATTGTCTCTTCTGCAGAGTTGTCACCCTTGGATGAGGAAGGGAGGTTGGATTTGGTGCTAGAGGAGATCTTGGATAGGAGAGAGAGGATATTGAGGAGTAGAGTTATTCAGGAGTTCCTGGTGAGATGGAGAGATTTTCCACTAGAGGATGCTACATGGGAAGGTGAGTCTATACTTCAGCATCCAGCTTTGCAATTGCTTGGGGATAAGCAATCTCGGGAAGGGAGGATTGTAATGTTCCTCTTTTGATCAAGACCTTTGGCCCTTTTTGTCTACCCGATGGCCAAAGGGTGAGTTCAAGGGTGACTTAGGTTTATTAATTTTATTATATTGTGTTGGAATTAAATAAAATATCATTAAAAGCACAAATAATAAATTAATAGACTTAATTGTGACTTAGACTTAGGAAAGTACATGAAAATAAAATAATAAAATCACTTAATGTACTTTCCTAGGCAAAAAGTGTGACTTGCCTTGGTATTAAATAAAATAAAATAAAGCAATTCATCTCTCCCACGCACGGGGAAAAGTGTGACTTGCCTTTTTAGGGGTTTTGGCCTTTAAAGGAAAAGTGCGACTTGCTTTTGGGGGCAATCAGATTATTATTATTATTTTCCCGACATTTGGAGCTTGAATATTTTGCAGACCAAATCGAAGGACGAAAACCCTCTGGATTATTCCTCTTGGATGAAAACCCTAGGAGAAGTGAGAGGAGTTTCTATTCAGGGAACTTCATTGTATTCACAGGTTATTTATCATTTCAACAGTGTTAGAAAAAGAAATAAATTGCAGCAGTGGGTTTCTAAACAACTTCCAGAGTGGGGCAAATTATTATGTGGATATTTTATGTTGTGTTAGAGGTATTTTCCTATTAGTTTTATATTGTCACTTTCAGCTACAATTATAAAGCAAATCGACTTGGTTTGAATAAATTTCTAGAAGGGTTTTGGCAGTATTTCATTATCTTTTCATTTACGAGATGACTGGTTATTTTGCCGTAATTATTTATCATTAAAAATCAGATTTTAATTCACGGCTGAATGGAGGGTATTTATTTATGAAATATTTGTGAAGGGTTTCTCATTAAAACCCTAGGCGCATTTCCTTTCATCTATCCAGTATTGCAGGGTTTGTTTTTATTTAATTTGTATGCAGTGAGAGAATGGTATTCTATGATTTCTATTGACATTGCTAGTATAGTTCCAAGCCTGAAAATTATATATAAAAAAACACAGATACAACGAGGGTTGGGATATTTCAAAGAAAATATGTTAAGGCATTCAAAAACTTCAACAAAATTCTACTCATTTTCAATAAGGGTAAGAAAAGAATCATCAACAAAGTGCCCATTAATGAGCTGAGTAGAATGATCGACAAAAATCCCTAAATGCAACCTTGATTAGCACACCTAGCAATAAGATATCTAAGAGCATTGGCGACTAAGACAAAAAGAGTAGGCACAAGAGGGCACCCATGTCTGATAGAGCAAAAAATTCCAATCGTAGAGGACTGTTGACCATTGATAGTGAGGTAAACAAAAGTGTTTGAAAACGAGTTCGAATAACCAAGGTAAAAATTTGCCAATACCTAAAGATGTGTGCATAGCGAGAATAAAAGAACATTTGATACGATTGTAAACCTTTTCAAATTTAATTTTAAGAAATAAGGGCCATTGCAGAGACAAACGAGCCCATTCCATTCCTTCCCAGACCACAATGAGATTATCCAAAATGTAGCGACCTTTGACAAATCTTATCTGCTTGGGTCGAACAATCTTAGGTAACAAATAGGCAATGTGAAGCGCAAGGGTCCTTGGTAAGAATTTTGTAAGAAACATTCAACAAAGTGATAGGTCGCCAACTAGTAATCGACTTCAAGATCACCCGCTTTAGGGATGAACTTAATGTTGCCTTGATTGATGAAGCTCCCTAAAGAATTGGATTGGAGAGCTTCATTGTAGACTCAAGCAATTATAGACCAACAAAAGACCAAGTAGCTTTGTAGAATTCATAAGGAAATCCATCCATTCCAAGAGATTTGTCATCAACAAGACACACCACATAGCAGCAGATATAGTTCATCCAAAGAAATAGGGGCATTGGAACAAACATGATCATTAGGAGAGATATTGATAGGAACCACCTCAATGCATTGTTGCAAAGTGGTAGCTTTCTTATTGGTGGCCTCTTGCACTTGGAAAATTAATTGATAATGATCCACAAAAGTGTTAGTGATATCAAGAAAATATGTGATCCAACTTTGAGCAACTTGAATGGCTTTAATCTATTTACGAGCATGCTTGGCATAGAGGGATTTGAAAAAGGGCTTAAACGCTTTGCCTTCCCACCTTGAGCTAGTGTAGCTTCGACTAGATATGAGTGCCACGGGCCGTGAGATTTCATGAGCTTGAGCCTATGTCGAATATTGATGACCAGAATCGAAGAAGGGTGTCAAAAGGATTCAATTCAAGGAGAACAAAGACCCTCTTGAATTCTTTGCGTAGAGAAGATTCCACTTGGTTACGCACCCGAGCAACATGCTTACCAAATTGGTGGAAGAATCAGGTGGTGCGCCGAATCACCGCTTCCCACCACTCAATCCAATTAGCAGAAAAAGGCGGACGTGGCGCCATGTTCCAAACTTTAGCAATAAGAGGGACCACCCCCGAGTGACTCAACAAGGAGACATTAAGAAATAATTTATTTGATGGGACTTTAAGAGGGGCCCCATGCCAATTAATCTTAAATGAGATCAAAATGTGATTTGACAAAAGAACATCTGACCACACTATGACAAGGAGAGGCCTTGCATGTTAAAATCAAAGATTTGTTGTTGAGAGAGAAGTACATGATCAAGCCTTTTAAAAACATGATCACATCCTTCTCAAAGATTGGTCCAAGTATACCAAGCTTGAGACTTAAAATCCTACCACAATCGGAGCAAAGAATCAAAATCCCCAACGGATTTTAAAGTAATACCGAGCTACATGCTTTCCAACACACCAATGCATAGGGAGGGCATTGAGTTTGTTGTCAAGATGTTCAATCATATTAAATTCACCACAAACCAACCAATAAGCAAAAGGCAAGTTATCACCTAACCATTTCCATAATGTCATTATTTTTGTGCCATTATTAAGAGCATAAACATTAAGAATACCAAAAGAAATATCATTAATCATCATAATCACCCAAACAACTTGATTTGAGGGATCTTGGCCCGAGGAGGTGATTAAGGCAAGAAAATTTTGGGCAATGGAAATACTAGCACCACCTTTGCCATCAATATGCTTTGAGTATGAAAATGCAAAAATAGGAGCAATATAAGTTAGCATATTCTGAAGCAAAAAACCAGAAATTTTAATTTCCTATTAAAAAAAAATCCAAAAGATAAAACGTTGGTAGGCTAACCAAACATAATACTTGTAAGAGGGATCTATGATACCCCTAACATTCCAAGAAATGAAATTCATGAAAAATCGACATATTAAAATGCCCCGAGTGTTCGACATGTCATCCTTTGAGCCAAGGATTGTAAAATTATTAGCAAGCAAGATTTGGTCTGAATTAGAAATTTCAACATGAATGGAGTGACATTTAACACCATTAGCTCCCTACAAGTCATGGGACACCTCCCATGGTAGATTGCATGAGTGATGCGGTAGAGACATTGAAGCTAAATTCCCGAGAGCTCTTCATTTATGAGGGAAAAACTTTGCTCTGCGAGGGCTTGGAAGGAGTGAAAATTGGCGAGGGGAAGGACCCGACCCAACTTATCCTTGGATGGAAAAGGGGAAGGAGAAGGAGCAGGGGGCACCACAAAAGTGGATTTTTCACCTGAAGCCTTCTTATTCCCAATTTCATTCCAACCATCAGTTGGTTGATCACTTTTAGGCTTAGACATCGAGGGTTGCATCACCACTTGTTTAGAATGAGATAGAAGAGGACAATCGCGAATGTGATGGTCCAGGGCTTGACAACAAAATCAAGTGTTGGGGAGGTTGAAATAAACCACCTTTTGAGAGATACGTAGGGACCTAACTTGAATATCCAAGTGGTCCCGCAGATCTTTTGCAAGGTCAACTTCGACACAAACTTGTTTATTAAGACAAGTGTAAAAAAATGCTCTTCTCATGGTATATCACCCATGGGTGTATTTATCTTTGGAAGGAAAGACCAGAGATGAACGGGGATTCCAGGAAGCTTGATCCAAACCAGGATTTTCAAAGAAACTTGGCTGGTGGGGCTAAAGTCAGAATTCCACCGAAAAGCACAAAAAGGTGTTGCCTAAATACCAAAAAGTAGCCTTAAGAAGGAGAGCTTGGACCTAAGAAGGCTCATGAAATGAAAAGAGATAAAATCCTTGATGAGGTTATGGATTCCTGAAATTAGGATATCGTTAGACTCCCAATTGTTCTTTATCCAATTTTGCAGGTAAGATTTTGAGGGAATGCGGCCACAAAAATAAGAAATAAGGCAATTGTTACGATACCATTTGACCATAGGGTCTAAGAATTCATTAGAAATCACAACATCTGGGGATGATTCAGAGTCCATACCTCATCATAGACCTTCAACACAAACTTTCGAGCACACTTGGGAGCCATTTCCACCGCCAGTTGCATCATGATAGTCATTGTAATGGATAGAGAGGTAGCCATTTATAGGCTACTCATCACCTTATCGATGAGAAAACAATTGGCTAACACTATGATAGGACCAAAAGGAAAACCCTAGAAAGGCTAAGGAGGCATAGTGTAAGCAACAGGATTAAAAAAACATACATGAAACCCTAGCAGACCCTAATTAAGGTTTACTCAAAATTTTTTTGGTTGGAAGGCATCGGTATATTAATTGGGAACACAAGACAGTTATGATAAAAAGTGGTTGAAAAAATTTGTAGTGCTAATAAAAGTTGGAGATACACACTATAGCACCAAAAAATAGGAGTTAGGAACATTTTTGTAAAAATAAAATCTATTATCAAAGCAAAGTGATTGCATCCTTTAGTGACATATAGGGTTTATTATCCAAGTGCTACATTAACTATGACAAGGAACAGGGAAAGGTTTCCAATGGATAAGATAGTGGAGTTAAAGGCATAACAAGTAGTGAAGGGGATTTTAGGGGCTCAATGTCTCCAAACCCGCTTCTTTTGCGGAGATGTAGAGAAGAATAAGGTTGTATTTTCTAACCCAACATTGATCCCATATATGGTGGATAAAGCAAACAAGGTGCCTACCATGTTAATTTTAAGTGAGGAAGATGAGATATGTGTCAATATTATCAATAATATGCGGTTTAATGGGTTTTATTGCTATTTTGCAAATTTGTATCAACGAATCCTCACATACTAAACCAAATACTCTATAAAATCCATTTTTTCTCCAAAGGATTTTTCATTGTACATTTGTCTTCAAAAGAATATTTTCAAATGGTTTTAAATGAGAGACCTTAGTTATGCGATAGAGAAGGGGTTTTTAATTTTATGGTTCCCTGGCTTTAACCCAGACACAATGATAGTGTTCAAAATGTCGATATGGGTTCACCTTCCAAATATTCCCCTTCATTTTTAGAAAGTTTTGGAATTTTTTGGGAAAATATTAAAACAAATACCTTGAGTGAGTAGAGTTGAGGTTGTTCTCTTATGCCCATTGGTGCATGGAGATAGATATACTAACTAAGCCACAACCTACAAACAAATAGGTGAGGAGCTTAGCTTCATGTTCTTTCAAAGTATGGTATAGATGATCAAATGAGTGAAACTTGTCAAAGATAACTGACTCTTGTAACAGAGTGAGAATAATTTGTGTACAAAGATCTTCTCATTTATTATCTTCTAATTTTTGTTCATCTTAGTAAGCATGGTATTATAGTACATAACATAATCATTACTTGTTTCATTGGAACCTTGACGCATTTTAGTCATTTGAGCAAACAAAACTTTGTCTCGAATATTGATAGAGAGTTGTGCAAGAAATTTACTAGCCAAAAGAGTGAAATTTTGAGCAGAATGCATGTGGAGATCATAAAAACATTGTAAAAAAAACCATTGAGACACCAAGGAAAATTTTTGGTAAGTAATGTGTCATTTGAAGAATAATCTAAGTAAGCAACATGGAATGTATGTAGGTGTTCTTCATGATCACCCTTGTTTCCATAGATAAGAATCTTGGGAGCAATGAATTCAATAAAAAAATGATAGGAGGCCAATTCTAGTGCATGTGGGTTATGAAGCAATTGAGTAGAATCTATAGCATGAGAAGAAGCATATGTGCCTTGTTGTAATTGTAAAATTTGAGCTTGTAAAGTATGAATAATGGATTCAAGAGTTTGTGTGATAAAAGAAGAAAAATGTGAGCACTATGAGTATTTATGGGAGATGTAACAACAATAGTGGTCACAAGAATAGACATAACGGGAATAGTGGATGTATGTAGGTTAGACAATAGATTATTGGGATCAACTATAGAGGATATGAGATTATTCTTGAGTTGTTTTGGGACAATATAGAGAAGAATACCAATATTATCATGATGTTCTTATAAAAATCATGTAAAATTTTGTGCATCATTACTACATAAAGACTAATTATCAAATGTGTTATGGGAACCCGCACCTTGTATATTGTTAGTGAAAATCTCGGAGATAGAATACGTAAAAATATCAACAATAGAATATGTATACATGTAAGAGTTAGAGATGGTAGCATCAAATTGTATATCAACACAAGTAGAATCAACATATGGTTCCTAACCCTCGCATGAAGGAGGAATATGGACTGATTAAAAGCATAGTAGCTACTTATAGAACAAGGGCATGAACTCTATGGTTGGAGATAAATATGAAAATAATGATAATCATCCATGATGATATGCAAAAAGGCAAAGCCTTGAGTTAGAACATGCCAAAATTAGAAAGAGGAAAACCCTACAACCTTTAGGGTTTAAGCACTAGATTCAATTCAAAACTTGGCTTCACAAAATGTTTACACCATAATTAAATTATGTTAGGGAAAGTTCACAATAATAAATAGAATGTAAGGGTTTGTTACAAGAGATTATTCTGATCTAATTAATTCACAATTGACCATGCATAATTATAATAACACATTAATACTTGTAATAATTATAAATGATGAAATGATAGCTCAAATACATAAGAGAAGATGAAGACCTAGTTTTACATGTTAGAATAGAGGAGATCTGTATGTGAAGACATGTAGAAAAGCAATATCAATAATTGTAAATTTATCCTTATCAATACTAGAACTAGAAACAAAGTTGTTGCAAGACCATATAACTTATGTACGGTCCTAGTTAGAGATGTAGGTCTTAGACCCTTCATTTCTCGGTTCAAAACTTTCTATGTGTTTTATTTTCTTGTAAATTTGCTTCATTATATGCCGCTCTTACTCACACAACTTTGAGATGACCTATAATCACCCATAGAAAATTGGAAGACACCTACAATACCCTTTATCAATTTTTTAGATAATCAAAACGAGAAAATCATGTGTGGTAAAGTTAGATTACCCTTGGCGGTTGACCCCGTCGAACCAATCCAAGTATTGTATTATATGCCCTTGTGTGGGATCAAGACTCATGTAGTTCAATTAAGTGCATATGCAAGTGTGAGTGTGATCTAAGCCAAGCCCTCTAGGTGCCCTTGTGTATCTTAACACAAAGATAGTGGGATAACAATATAATAGAGAATGTATTGAGCATTGTAGTAGTGTAGTGTAGTGTGTTTCAACTATGTGACATAACCTTTATCCCTTAAAACCCTTTGACAATATTTGGAGTGACTTTTCTCTTGCTAAGTCATGCCTCTAGAACTTTGCATGCTTAGAAATACAAGAATCTAAAGTATTTGTAATGTCCACAATAAAGCAAGACCAAAACACAAGCCAAAATAAACCAAAATAATTTTTTTTTCTTTTCTTTTATTATTTTACAAAATCACCAGGGATCACTTAGTACGTCCCAACATCACATGATACACTTACACAAATATGGACCCACTCATACAATAGGATAAGAAAGTGGTTGACACCAAAAGGAAAGGCGAATCACACTAGCAAACCTACCTACAAGGCTTGCGAGGAGGGGGATCATCATTGCAACTACCACTTATAACTCCACTAAGGAATCCTAGATAGCCTTTGGTTCCTCCAAGATGATATACACCACATCAACTTCAACATCCCCCTTATCCCTCCATTTAACACATGCACTTATACCTCCACTAAGACTAGCCACAAATTTCTTTGGTTCCTCCAAAGCATCAACACACAATACTCCTTATTCCTCCCTTCACTAACAACACCTTATTCCTCCAATAACAATGATGCAATCTCACCCCAACATAATGAAACTTACACACAATCATGACGAAAAATATCCACATTTTCTCCAAAGAGCGATACACGATACAATAGTACAACCATAAAAGAGAGATAGAAGAAAGGACATTATCCACAATATACATAGTTTTCATGGTTTAAATTTTAATTATAATTGAATTTTTTTGTTTTGAACCATTGATTTGTATGTCATTTAATGTACATACAAAGCATATATTATCGTTTTTAAGTAACAAGTTTTCCCATTTTATCATAACGTCTACTCACAAGAATGCACCCCTATTTGTTTGCATTTTTGGTTATAATTGAATTCCGTATTTTGATCATCTTTCATAATACCTACGAGTCATATAGGACTCATTTTCAAGTTAGGGATTCATGTTTTCAAGGTTATGTTCCCACACGAACAATTCATTTTACTTATTAACAAAATGGGATTAACATTGAGTCAAAGATAGGGGCTCAAGTTTCACTTTACATTATGTTAAAGGGGGGAACTCAAGTTTTACCATATACTTGCAATACATCTTATAGAAACAATTTATATAATAGTTATTGATTATAGATTTCATCCACTAGTATCCTCTGAAGAGGTCTTAGGCTTCATTTATTCCACTTTGCAATTAAAGGGACTTAGGAATAATTAATTCCAATTTACAAAGTCTACCACCTACTATGAGGTCAAAAATAGGGTAGTCAATATATCCTTATCTTGCAAACTCTTCGTACAAACCAATGGTATTCCCTTACTACTTGTCAAGGTAACACTTTTATTTGTAAGGGCTTAATGAGGATCATTCACAAGCATTTATTTCATATATGAACTAGTACTTTGAATCCACTTGCATCATTTAGACCTCATAACAAGATCAATCATTGGTGTTATGACCCTAAACTAGTTTCGTAAGAACTTGCTTATCCACTAGGTCTCAAAGTATTATTACAAACATACTCAATTCAACTTATTCACCTTAGAATTGTGACACCATGATGTACAAAATTTACTCACCCAAGACAAGATAGAGGTTACGAAGTATAGTCCTACCTCTTGTAAGGTCACTCAAGATAAAGAAGTGGTCTCGTTCATACACTCCTCATAGATGTATAGCCGTATAACAACTTGTGACAATACAAATGTCTTCTCATATGATGTTAGGGGTTTACAATCTAATCATGCCTCACTTAAGAGGAGCAAACATAGTGGAAAGTCAGTAGAGAACTCATTTGATTTTAATATTTCAAGTGTTTTCCTTTAATACTATACACTATGAATGTTAAGGAATTATAATAAATATCGTGGTAAAAAAATTCATGCATCTAAACCATATAAGTATAACATATAAATGCAACTCAATATCAAACACAATACATACATGATAGTCAAACTTTTTCTTCTATCAAATTAGTACTTCACACGTGATTCTTTATAAAACAAAATATTTCCTTATTCCATGAAATAAACATATCACATGGTATATACAACTTACAAATTAAAAATTCATAATTCATTTATATTCGCCACGCTACCTGCAACCCGTAGAATCATGTAATCATATGTTGGCAAATGAGTCAACATGGATCCCACCCTTCCCATTTAACAATGCTAAAAAAACTTGTATCAATGGTTTAGAGAGAGAGAGAGAACAATTTTCGTATCCCACAACCTATCGGTTCATAATTACACATTTTGGGTTTTAGAGAGAGAAGTAGAGAGAAAATTCATACATTTCCTTTAAGTAAACAACTAGTTTATCCACATAATCAAGATGAGATGAAAGATATAACAATCAATTTTTCTACACGACTTGTGAAATTAAAACATGTTTTTAAGTTTGGGATAATTTTTCTATTTTAACGAACAATCTTTGCTTACACTACCACTAAGGAGGTTCAATTAGGAGCACAATATTTTACACAAATCTAGATCTTTCATCACAAGTTTGTTTAAGTATTTTAATCTCTTGTTCACAATTATAAAACATGTTTCCAAACTTCACATTTTTTTACCCACTAAAATTTTATCGAAGGGTCGAAATAAGCCTACTTGACCTAGTTTATTTATTATACAAACTAGCCTAAGTGGTTACATAATGACCTTACAAAAATTTCACCAAACACCCGGATGGAACATTTCTTACTTATAACCTATTCTCTATAATACGTAGAATGTAAGGGAACCGATGGAACCCAAAATCATTAACCAAAGCTCAAATTGGAAGTATATTTCTAGAGCTACTTAGTCAATTTTTGTTGTTGTACTTCAACAAACTAAGCTAAGATGGTTCCAAAATGGATGCAAAAAGTGGTTTTAGATGGAGACAGTGAAACCAAATATGTTGTGCAATTCAACGTACTATAAGAAGAGGTTTGAGGTGGTAGATTCCATTTTTGTGGTCCATAGGTATTTCAAATACTGTGATTCAAAAGGGGTTTGCTATGTTAAGTGGTTTCCTCCTATAACTAGCTCTCCAAGGTGCTCTTGAAACCCATGTTAGAAGAGGTTCTTAGATTATAACATCAAAACTTGTAATAAGTTGTAGTCTAGATTAAAACATATGATATAACTAAGTGTTCAATTACATAATAGACATAATACAAAGATTTAAGAACAAAAGAGCCATATCACAATAATCTATAAGGAAATTAGGATAAACATAGCTATATCAAAACACATATGAGACAAAGGAACTCATATTAAAGTACTTTTTATTAGGATCCAAGATAAAACTTATTGTAGTTAGGATTACATAGCTTTATACAAAATACGGTGACTATTGACTTACCATTCCTTTCATCTCCTTATATATTTAGAGGTTTTTCATATTCTCTACATATGCACAGGGAAGATATATATTCTAGTGTTTGTCTTATACTAATTATATACATACAAAAGGATTGCAAACTTATAGATTATATCCATGTCGGCTTGCTATTATATTTTACTATCCAACACTTTCTCGGGCTTAATAATTATCTCATCATGAGATCAAAATTGATTTGAACTGTTGGAGAATTGTCTTTGTGTTTGTTTATGTCTAGTGTCGAGTGGTGATTTTGCTGCATTGTAACTTATTTTATTCGCAATTGACATAGAGGACATCGTTTACCAGTTTTCATCCTTTGTGCACTACTTAACCACCCTTTTAGGTTTTCAATTAAGTAGACTTCCCAATAGGCCCTTTCAAGTTTTCAATCTATGAAAAAATTCCCTCATAGGCTTCCCTTGTAGGTTTTCGGACTATACGAGACTACTCATAGATATAACAAAATTCGTGCATTTAATATTTTTACCTAATTACCTTCCGTAAAATTACGATGCTCTTTGTTTATTATTGTTTCTCGATCTACTTTTTCTGCTTCATCAACACGCTTTACTTGTGAGGGGTGAACAATGGTGGTGACATTATGAGTGCAGATGTAGCTCTTTGAAAAAGCATGTCCAATGGAGTGAACCTTGGTGTGTTCTTCATTTTCTATGCACTTGGGAGAATGACCTCTAGATCTGCCTTGTATGTATTCCAATCTAGAAAGGATTCATTTATTCTCATGTAGTACATTTTTAATTGCTTTAATACCTACATAGCTTCATATAGTTGATCATCCTTGAATTTTTGGGAAGCTTGGTCATGAATCAAAATCATGATCTGGATATCCTCAATTAATGTCTTGATTCGGTCTCTCATTCGTTGTGCTTGAACCCTTGTGAAAATATTCCTTGACACATATTGTTCCCATTCCCATTATTGCTCATTAACATTATCCCTAGATTGCAATGATGACTACAAATCTATTTCAATTTTTTGATCCTTTGCCTCTGTCAGCATCTATTGGTGTAGTTTTGTCCTGCTTGAATACCATTCTTATTATCTCTTATGGAATCATGCAAGTATGTATTTTAATTCGGGATCTCGAATGTTAGTTATTTCACCCGAGTTTTGATCTACTTTAGTAGTGTTATATACTCTTTGAGTATCATGATTACATCTTTTACTTCTTGCTTAGAATTTTCTATTTGTGTTGTGAGCTTTCATCGCTTCATTATTGTTCCAGATTGTCCACCACTTACCAATGAGAAGTGTTATCTCGCATTATTTCTCTCATGACTTGGTTGCCTATGGTATCGTGACCAACTTGAGACGCAGTGTTGTCGACGACATACGACCTCAAATTATGTAGTTTCTTCTGCAAGTTCTCCTTCTACTAGGCCATTTGTAGTGTGGTTGCTCCAATATTTTCTTTCGGTGAAAATGATTATTATTCAATGTGAATTGGATTTTTTTTTTGTTAGGGTTTCTTACTTACATGTCATACAAATGTACACACCTTGGGATCTACAGGATAGTATTTTCCTTATTAATTTCTAGGGTTTTCCACCCTCTGGGATCACCTATATAATGCTACTCCACTTTGAGCTCGAATATTGATGTCGAGGATGGAGATCTGGAGTTACGACCAATGGTGCTTTGCCACATAAACATCCTCGAAATTTTTTTCTTGAAGGTCTTCTAGAGGTAATATCTCTCTTCCGATGTTGTTATACATGTTTCGTATTCAATGTTGTTTGTCAATGGCTTGAATAGTTTTGCCTCGTTGTCATTTTATGGGTTGAATCCCCTCTGAAAGCATGCTCAAATCCTGGTTAGCTTCGGCATGTGATGCCCATGGCATCAATCTTGAGAGCGTACAAACATGACTAAAGGGTTATTTATTTTTCGGTTTTCTAACCCCTCGCATGCCCCAACTATTCTAAACCACTTAGTGACTTGGTATGTTTAGAACTCCTTAAATTCCTCGTTTGGGTAGAATTCCCTGTCTTACTGCTACCTTACATGCATTTTCTTCATCAAATTACCTCCTCAATTGGGTGAGTTATTTGCATGGATTTGGAACACTTTTATAATGGCTACCCTAAGAAACGGGTTTGTGTTGAGGTTGATCTCTCATAAGAATTAAGATAGTTTTGGAGATTCAAATGGGCGATATTCACTATTCTCATCCAGTTCTTTACATTAATATGCCTAATACATGTTTTCAATGTCAGACCTCTGATCATAAGATCAAGGATTTTCTGCTTTATGTGCCACAATAACTCATCCCATAAGGTGGATCTTTGAGTCTACTAAACCCCCACAAGAGGAAGTGTGAAAAACTATAGGAGGGAAGAAAAAATAGAACAAGGTATCTTAAACCAAGGTGATAGTTAACAATGGTTCTAAATAATCAATTGTTAAGGAACATACTCTAGGTTTGCATTGTGCGCCGAGAGCTAGTTTCAAGACTCTCCAATTTCATTACCCAAATTCTCTAGCATGCTAAAAGCGATCATGCGGTCCTCATGGACTGTCACAAACTCCTTCCGGCCTCCCTCAACACTTATTGCCTCCCATTTATTCTTGACATCCAACTCATAAGGCCCATCCAAAAGGGCCCAAAGCCCCTCACGACATCGCATACCAAGTTGTGATCATAGCCCGCATTTATCATTGTGGATTCAAAAAGGAGGAATATACTATTGAGTATGTTGGATGAAGGAAATTGGAATTGCATGATTTTTTGAATCACAATTCCTACAAAACCAATTCGATGCTTTAGATGGCCTAGATGTCAATGGTATGGCCCTTGACCCATGTTTATCATGAATTGCATGTCATGGAATGTGAGGGGTCTTACCGACTCCAATTGCAAGTATATTGTTAGAGATGCTCACCAAATATTTGTGAACTTGGATGTTTTGTGTTTTCAGGAAGTTAAAGTCACATGTTTTCAACTATCAATGGTTTGTAAAATGATTTGTCCTAACAACCCGACATTCACCAACCACCATGATAGGGGTGTGGGGTTTAATTTGTATTTTTCCCATAAATGGTGTCCCTCCTTTATCGATCAAGGTGTAGACCCCACTAATAGGAATATTTGGGATCTCTTGAATAGTGAAAGCAACCCTTTTGGCATCATCAAAATTTATGCTTTGAATGATGTGGTGGAAAGAGCAGATCTTTGGCGATGGATAGCCAATTAAATTCCTAATGCATATTAGGTCACTAGAGTGACTTTAATATGGATGAGTTTCCTATGGACAAGTGAGGGAACCTTCCTATGCGATGGACAAATGACAAAAGAGAGGCTTGGTATTACATGTGTAATAATTTTTGTTTTATGATCTAAATGCCTCACGTCGGCATAACTCTAAAACTTGGTTCACTTAGACCAATCTCCGATGTGGATCGGATCGGGTTCTTAAATGGCTCAACAAGGCTATGTTGTCCACTTAATACTTTTTGATTTTGAAAAAATTTATTCTCTTCCTATGGAAGTGATGCCAAATTTCATCATTTCTGACAACTCTCCCATCAAATTTCGCATCACTTGGCAAACCAATCATCCTTTTTTCATAAGAGCTAATTTTTTTCTTAATACGGCCCTTATGAAGCACAATCCCACACTCAATCATATCAAATAGGTGTGGAACTTAGTTCCTAGGCCATATCACCTGCATAATCATCATCCACCTCTCATGTCTAGCTAGACTAAGTGGTGGGTGGATGCAATGACTAGGATTGCCAAGTTCCTTATAATATATGGGTGACAACTAGCCAATATTAGGCATTGATCTTATTCTACCACCTCATATAAACTTAGCTATGTGGTGGTGGTGCTTGAAAGAAATCCTTTCTCTGAAATCCTAAAACTCTAAGTGGCTGAACTTAGACAAAAAATCCAAATTGCTAATAACTATAATGCTCGGGGGGCAAAAATTCGTCACCGAATCCACTTACTTAAAGTGGGGGACTGATTCTTAAAGGAATTCTTTCAAATGCTTAAATCTAGGCATTCCTTTCAGCAAATTAAAGTCATATGTGATGGGAGAACTCGGCTCATGGATCCCCAACTCATGTTGCAGGCGTTTGTCAAACACTACAACAAGTGTTTCAAGCCCAAACCCCTTCACCTAAGCAGAATGTTTCCTTGAAACAATACTCGGTTATTATGCCATGCAAATTTTCTCAGCACAAAGAATTACCTATGATCACTTTCTCTCTATTGAGGATTTATAAGAAGTGGCTATGTAAATAGCCAATGATAAGACACCGGATGCGATGGATTTCCTTACGAATTTTGCAAGGCTCTTTAGCATGCGGTTGGACCGGATATCCATCGTGGGTTATATGAGGGCTTCTATTCTCAAACACTTGGCCCTCATATTAACAAAGGGAATATCAAATTCATCTCCAAACCTAGAGACCCCAAGCTAATAAGTAATTGGCATCCCATCATTCTCGCTTAATGTGTCATACAAAATCATAACCAAAGCTCTTGCCATTCGGTTGCGACACATCCTCCTTGTCATTTTTGGTCTACACAAACTAGATTCATTCAAGGGTGATATATCCTTAACAACATCATTGTATTTTGAGAACACATGTAATGGGATCCTAGATCCAATTAACAAGCCCTTTTCATTAAAATTGACTTTGAGAAGGCCTACTACTAAGTAAAATGGCCTTTCATTTTTTCCATACTCAAAGTGTTGGGATTTGGTTTGAATTTAATTTTGAATGTCATTATGCTATTTGTGCATTCCTCTACCCATATGACCATTAATGATAAAAATTCGAGTCATTTGGTCTTTTCATATCCATCTAGAAAGGATGCCCCCTTGCATCTACCCTCTATGTTTTAGCGTAACGATTTGGATACTTTCTTGCCAAAGTTCAATCTTAGGGGCTTTTAAGGGGAATTGTTCTACCCTCTGTTGATGGCTTCCAATTTCTCAATGGCCATTTCATGGTGAATCCTTCCTTACATATATTGAAGAGGAAAGTAACATTACTAACGTCATGTAGTGCCTAGAAACCTTTTGTTTAGTATCTATCTCTTCCATCAAATGGTGAAAAATGTAACATTACAGACAATCCTTCCTTCTCACACCGCACCAGTTAGCATCCTATAATTGGAAGATGCTCAACCACATAGAAATATTTAAGTTTCTTGGCATTCCTGTTTCCTTTCAAGCTTCTCTTGTGAAGCTATGGTAATATGTCATGCAACGGGTGGCCCGAAAGTCTGGAATCTTGGATCACTAAGTCGTTATCTTTAGTAGGTAAATTGTGGGCCTATGTTTAGTTCTCGTGGAGAAGTAGTAAATAGTCGTTATCTCTAGAGTTCTTAAATCCACGTATGTTTACTACTCCTATTTGGGTTCTTGTTGGTTTTCAAACATGCACCCGTGTCTTGGATCTGGAAGAGTTGAGTTGTTTGAGACAACAATGGAACAATCTCCAAGTTGTAGGGACCTTGCATGCTTAAGATGGATCCCTGAGAGAAGGCCGCTTCCTTTACCTATTTTTATTACTACTGCTACTCCTAATGTTGGAATGGGAAAATAAGATAACAATGCCAAGGGACCGGGATAAAAGGATACCATAATGAAAACTAAACTAAGAAAGGTGATATCACCGAGAAAAAGAGGGATGAACACTATCATTATGAGTGAAAATGAAAGAGAAAGCATGAGGGAAGGCTAGGCATGTGTAACACAGACCAACAAGCATTTACACCATTGATTTCATGAAACACAACCAGAAAATAGTGATGTAAGGAATTTAAAGTGACACAGTAGGCACATAATGCAAGAGGGAGGTAAGAAAGAAGAATATAAACATGCTAAGGTAGAGAATAGCCACAAAATGATGCTTCTATTACTTCCAAGGATGCATAGTCTGCATTATAATGGTACAATAGGTGATATCCACATGCACGAGCCAAATCTAGAGGTCTATAACTCAAAATACAAAGATATGGAGTCCTTAACAAATGTTAGAGGAGCAAAATGTCTAACCCTTTGATGAGCCAAGCTCTTACATTTATAGATGAAGCGAAGAGAAGAGAAGAAGAGAGTGAAAGCTCAACCAACAACCATCAATGCCTGCGCAAATCCACCGGAATCTATCAAGCATGGTTATCCATGTCCTGCATTTGACGTCTTTGGAGAAGGAATGAAGGTAGATCGATCAAATATAGGTGGTAGAAGTAATTAGATCACATATTAATGGCATGAATGATGTTTTCCAGCTCTTTACCTACCAAATCCTGTTGAAATTTGAATTTGAATGGCTTAACATGTATCCCATGTCAAAAGATTTCTAAAAATTCCAGTGTGAAAGGATTTGAGAACTAGAACAAAAGTTATGACTCATCACAAAGGATCTCGAAGTGCTAAATGTGCACACAAGACACGTGGCGTGCATGGATTGGCTAGAGAAATGGCCAATTGTTGATTTTTTGTGTTATTTCTACCATGTGTCACATATTGGTTTGTTGTAAGGATTTGGCATCTTGGTGGTGCACTTTGATAGGTTATGTGTGATACACTCAAGGTCTAACATTTCCACGTGGCACAAAGAACACAGAAGAAGGTGCAAAGGCATGCACATGGAAGGATGAGGTGAGGAAAGAAAATAGAGGGAAGGTGCATATAAAGGTAACACGTGCAAGATGAAATGGGAGAAATACCCAAGGAAGAAACATATGGGAGAGGTAAAATTATTACAAAATAATGTGCAACAAAGCAAGGAGAAAGGGCGCACGAATGTTAGGGACTTAGCTGATTTGGAAATCAAGTCTAAAGCATGCACCAAGATGAATAATTACTTGGAAGAAGGCAAATGTTCGAAGGTGCACATACGAGAAGTGTGGAAAAAGAGGAAAAGTAAAATGGAAGGAAGGCGCAGAACGAAGGCGTAGAAGTAGAGCGCGCAAGGTGTACAAGGAAATACAACCAAGGAAATGTGCCAAGTAGATAGTTGGAGTGCGCACAACCTCTATGTAGAACCTCAGAGCCAGAATGTGAATGTAAGTTGTCCAAATAACTAGGGGAGTTATTTGGATAACAGTTTTGGTGACTTTTGGGGCCATATGCTTGCTAGATGAAGGAGATCAGTAGCCTGGAGCATCCATTGGGTATGGAGTCTGCTATGTAATCATGAAATTTTGATCGGGTGACCTTGATGAACCGCCCTTTGAAGTCACTTATTGAAACATTTCAAAATCTTTTCTCGAATCCTCAGAAAAAAGCTATGCTGAAATGTTGAAAGAATACCAACATCCTTAAAGTAAAAGAAGAGTGCGCGTAAGAGCACATGAGAAAAAAAAACTATGTACAAACAAAATAATGTGTGCATAACACGCTTGGAGGAATTGAAACTACTCTAAAATTTACAAAATGATGCAACAAACTTAATGGAAGAGTTTGAGATAGATCCCAATGACCGGGATTTGTAGTGCGCTTCCATCAAGATGAGTTAGCTCAAAAGAGTTAGCCTCCTTACATGAAATTATTATGTATGGGCCACTCTAAAGTGCATCAAACTTTGAATAGCACCACTGGTGTAGCCCTCTCAGCATCCCATCTTAAGACCAAGTCCCTAACTTTGAAAGCTTGAGGCCTAGCCTTTCTGTCAAACCGTTTCTTTGTTTCTTGTTGATGTTGTTCTAGCTTGATCATGACAGAGTTTCTTGATTCTTCAAGTCCAACCAGCTCTACCATTCTAATTTCCATTTGGTCCGCACCATCCAGTTCCAATTTCTTAAGAAAATGCTAATGAATTTTACTCAAGTGTCAAAGGAAGTGTAGCCTCCTCGCCATAGATAACCTTATAAGGTGAAGTTCATATTGCCTTCTTCATTGTAATCCTATCCACCCGTGAGTGTGCGCGAGACTTTTGTATGCCACTATCTTTGGCTGATATTCATTGTCTGTTTCATGATTCTGATCGGGGTCTTGTTTGTTGACTCTCAAAGCCATTGCCTTAAGGGTAATAGTTTGATGGAGTATTCAAGTATATTCCAAGGCTTAGTGCTCAATCGGTGATTTTAGTACCAAGGAAAGCCTTTGCATTATTATAAATAATGGTTTGAGGAATGCCAAACCTTATTACAATGCCTTTGAGAAAGTCCAAGATGACTGAGTCAGTTGATTCATTGAGCGCCACAACCTCTGTCCATCTTGTGAAGTAATATGTAGCTGTCAACACCTACTTTTGGCTAATGGTATGAAGTCAAGACCCCATTGCGAAAAAGGTTTATCCATTTGGATTGGTCATAGGGGAAGTGCTGCCAATATTTTCTTACCTGCAAAGAAAGAGCATTCTTTGCATTTCAGGACCCACTTGTGCATGTATGTGAACAAAGTAGGCCAAAAGAGTCCTACCATTATAATCTTCATTACTTAGTTTTGTTAGAGAAGTCTCCACCATAGAATCCATCATTAAATTCTGCTAACACTTTTTTAGCTTTGCACATTGTCGTTACATGTGAACAACACGCCATCAAAATTCTTCTTGAAGTGAAGACCATCAATCAACACATATGGAATATATTGAAGCTGCAGATGTCTTCTCTTTTCCTTTTTTAATCCAAGAGGGTATGCACCGTTGGAAAGGAATGTGATCATCTACTTCATCCAATTTGCACATGCTAGGGTCTACATACTTTTTAGGTTCTGCGTGCGGGAGCACTTCATCCAAAATAATGAAGTTTCATGTTCATCTCGCACGTCCTCAACAAGCTGCTTGCATAGTGTACTACCTTTAACTAGTTTTGTGGTTTTGATAGTCACATCATACTCCATGATTTTGGTCACCCATCGTGCTCTCTTTTTGTTGATTTATGCTCCCATGATGAAGTATCTCACACTTGCGTGTGAAACTAACACCTTTATGTGATTTATGGTGAACATGATTTTGAACTTCTTAAGCACGCCCATGATGGCGTTGACCTATTTCTCTGTGTGACTGTATCTCAATTCATAATCCTTCAGTGTCTATCTAAAGAAAGACACTGGTTGTTCTAGTCCTTGTTCATTTTCTTGTGTCAAGATAGCAACAACACTTACATCAGTGTCATAAGCATATATGATGAAATATTTTGAGTAAGCCGGATTGATGAGTGTTCGCACGCAAGAAATCTCTTGTTTAATATTGTTAAAGCTTTCCCCTCCTTATGTTGTCTACTTGAAAGTTGTATCTTTCTTAAGCGAGAAGGGTGATCAGCCTTACTAGTCTTGCAAAGTTAGGAATGAAGCACTTACCAAAATTGATTTTACCAAGGACCGTAAGGCTTTTTATGCCCTGTAAGGGAGAGGGATAGGGCTGCTGAAATGCGGTCGATCGATTGCTATGCCATCCTTTGAAATGATATGGCCTAGTAGCTAGCTCATGCGTCACGGAAAAATTACACTTCTTGGGGTTAAGAGAAACCCCAAACTTCATACATCTCTCAAATAATTTCTCCGGATGTCTTTATGTGATATGTTGCTCACTTAAAGAAGAGTGTGATGTCATCAAGGTAAACCAAGATGAACTTGTTGATGTAACCTTTAAAGGAAATATCTATGGCATGTTGAAATGTCGTGCCTTCGTTTGAAACACCAAAGGGAGTCTTCGATAGGAATATGTTACCCACTTGGTTATAAATGTCATGTTGTATTGATCCTCTTCTTTAACCAGATCCGATTGAAGCGAGTATCCATCCAACATAGAAAATCTATGCGTGCTAGCCATAGTCTGCAAAATCTTCTCCATCGAAGGCAAGGATAGTGATCCTTTAAAGATGCCTTGTTAAAATCTTTGAACTCAACACAGAGCCTGATTTCACCATTATTTTTACATAATGGAACTAGATTTTCTACCCAAGTAGAGTAATTGATCGAAAAATTATCTTTGCCTTGATGAGTTTGGAAAAATCCTTCCTTATGAGAGGCTCTATCTTGAATTGGTCACCACTACTTTTGTATGATGGGCTTGATATAAAGTTCAAGGTCAATGGATTGTTGAACAACACTTAGATAAAATCATTTGAGGTCTTCATATTCCCACAAGAAGATATCATTGTATTTCTTACAGAGAGCTATGCAGATTTGCTTTTCATTATGCGTGTAAGCTTTACTTAGCAACAACTCCTTTACACGCATAATAATTCGGGGAGAAGTCTTATTATACAACATGCATATACTTTTCTTCACCCTTGAACTCATCATCAAGGCTAAACATTTGTTCTAAGGTGACTATCCCTTTAGGCAACTTGTTTGTCTTCAATTGTATCACTTGGTCACCATAACTATCATGCAAATTAGCTTGCATGCTTGATGAGAACTCAACTTCATTCTGAATAAATTGGACAATCTATATGTCATTGTCAAACACTTTCTAGTTGGTGTTATTATCTGGAATGGATGGTCTAATCACCATCTTGACGTGTTGTATGTTTCCTTTGACAAAGTCCTCAGCAGGGGAGAACTGTGAACCAAGCGTGGCCATATGTTCAAATTCTTTATTCATCTTGCGTGGTACCACCTATAGATTTAGAGCATCAAAACTCTCAAGGATATCCCAGAATCTGTGTCTATAAGCTTTGAGAAGCTTATTTTTGTAGTGCACTTGTTGGTGACCTGGTGGATAACCATTTTTGTGTCCCCAAAGATCTGCAACGCCTTGATCTTTTCTTTTCTAATTAGAAGGCCTTGCACCACCACTTCATACTCTACCACATTTTTAGAACATGCAAACTATAATATGTGTGTGAAGAATAATTTATCATCTTTAGGAGAAGTGAGAACAACTCTTGCGCCTGCGCCATTTCTACTTCTAGATCCATCAAGTATAACTTCCACAGACTAGGGTTCTCTTCACTTTTCTTGAGTGCATGTGGCAACACAAATTCTTCTTCAAGGATGTAGTAGGTACCAATCCCAGTTTCATAAGCTTCCAGATCCTCAACATATGGATAAAATCTATGGTGTCTCTCTGCCCATTCATCTAGCACTAAGTCCGAATAGGAGGCGCGAGAGGCTACTCTTCAGAAACTAAAACTTGTTCTTCTTGGATTAAACAATTGGCTTGGAGAGGGGATGGGACATATGAATCTACATGATAGGAAAATATTGGCTCAACTTGTATGGTAAATTGGGTACCATACCTTATCTTGAGTAATATATGGGTCCAATCAGAAGACAAGTAACCACCCACTTTGCAGTGAAATATCTTGACAGACAAAGGGCAAACAAAGGAGGTAGGTCAATGATTGACACATCTTGAGTTATCATGAGGCTTGGACATGCATGGAGGGTTAAATCAAGATCCTTGATGACTCCTAGAGTGGTAACAATTGTCCATCAAGTTTTAGGACTCCTTTTGTCAAGGGGTTGTACTTAAGACCTAAGACATCAATAATTTTCTTAGGCATGACAGAAGTACTAGTGCACAGTCAATCATGTAATTATGCACAAGGTGTTTGCCTATGATCAAGGACATATAAAAGGGTGGGTTTTGACAACCTTACTTATTTCTCCTCTTCTTGGTAGATATTGATAGTAGCACGTGGTTTTTGAACAACAAGCTCAATGCGTGGAAGTTGGGTTAGATCTTCATGCAACAAGTCACACTGAGATTGGATGGTGAGGGCATCCCACATTGTGACATTTATGTTAGTATCATGCATCTGGTCCACAATTTGAATGAAAGACCCATTGAATTATGCATTTGAGTTACAATAACATCCTTTCTTGATTGTTTAGGTGGGGAGGAAAGAGCCTTAGCTGGCACAGAGGCTTGACCTACCAAAGGAGGGGCATACATCTCTTCAATAGGAGCTTTGCGTGGAGCCTCACGTGTAGGGACTTGAGCACTTTTACTACTGGATGCCTTGGCTGCATCTTTCTACTTTTGAGGATCACCTGTGTTTTTGGAATTGTGACTTGCACGCCATATTCGAGCATTATCTTCTTGTATCTTGTGTTGTCAACAACCCGGGTGCGTGGTCTATTTTTACCAGATGTAACTTGGTTGATTACACAAAATTCCTCGGTGCCAAAGAATATCAAGTTGGATTCAGGAGGAACTTCTAGCCTTTCTTTTTCTCAGGCTCACTTACATTGATGGAAGGTTCACAATTAGAAGCATTTTGGATCATATAGGCTTGTGCACACACATTTGCACAATGATATTGACTGTGAGGCATGTTTTAAGGGAAGCACCATTTGATTCTTATGCCATATTGTTATGAATAGAGACAAGTGTTTGAATAAAGTGTTGGCGCTGGAAGAGGTTGTGCAGGAGGAATAACTTGTAAAGGAAAGTGTGCATTAGCATGCCATCTATAATATGATTGGTTCTATCCATATCTCTGGTTTCCATATTGATTCCGCCAAGGTTGATTGTTCTAGTTATGCACCTGATTAGAACTATTCCTGAAGGCTTGTGCACATTGTTTTATAAGGAAATGACCTTATTGAAAAAATTCCTAATCGGGGCCTTCATTTTGTCATCTTCTTTCTACTGCACAGGAGAGTAGGATGTAGATGCAACGGGTTGCACGCTTTGTGTTAGAACATAAGCAACGAAAGGTGGGAACTGGAGACATCTCTAGAAATAAGGGCGTGGGAGGTTTAGGGGCAAACTTTCCCGCATGGATGAGACTTTTCTCTAGCCCTTATTGCAATGTTGTATGCAACAAGTAAGGTTCTACCTCCCATGGATTGAATCATGACTGAAATGTCATTATTCAAAGCCCTTAGATAATACAAGAAAACATGTTGGGTTGTAGGCCTTACCACTTGAGGAATCTTGTCCTAAGCCTTCTAGAACCCGATGTTGAAATCGAGTCATCTACTCGGTCGGTGCTCTCTCTCAGAAAGTCGGTTGCTCCACCAAAGAAAAGTGATCTGACTTGTCCTCAAAGTAGTTGCATAGAGTTATTCCAAGCTCATCCCAGGTGGTAATAGATGCAAGTCTCGGACCTCGAAGACTTACCATAGTGTTTTGCCTTTGAATGAGGCTACAAGCGATCCTGATAACAACATCATCATGTGTGATCAGGAGACCAAGCACACATTTGCTACATATTGAATATGGTTGACAAGAGTGAATTGATTTTCTCAATGAATTATGGAATGATCTTGAGCACGGGTACTAGTATATCATGTTATGCATTGAGATTGAGTGGGCTTCCATCGGTGAAGCGCATAAAGTCCCTCGAGGAGGTCATTGTAGCACCATGGCAAGGTGTGTAGGTTTGTTTTGAGGAGTGGAATGTGCATGACGTGGTGGATATGGGGATGCACAAATGGGAGCTCACTGCAAGTGATTCTCGGAAAAAGATAGAGGTACTCAAAGGATCCTTCAGCTAAAACACTTTATCTTGTGTGCACTCTTCTCATAAAAGGCACTCTAACTACTAAAATAATCGATTTGAGTATTGGTAGTTTCCAAATGTGTTTAAAATGAGCCTCTAAAGGCTAGAATTTGCTAAGTTACACACCAAACTTAGCAATGCTGAAATCTAAGCTTTCTTTCACGCTTATCCCACTGGGCATGCCAGAAATTGTTGGTTGTCAAATGTGCACCCGTATCGGATCGGAAGAGTTGAGTTATTTGAGACAACAAAAGAACCATATCCTAGTTGTGGACCTTGCGTGCTTGAGACGGATCTCCGAAGAAGGCCGATTCCTCTACCTATTTTTATTACTACTGCTACTCCTAATGTTGGAATGTGAAACTAAGCTAACAATGCCAAGGACCATAGATAGAAGCATAAAAAAATGAAAACTAAACTAAGGGAGGTGATAACACCGAGAAAAAGGGATGAACATTATCTCTGCTTGTGTGAAAATGAAAGAGAAACTATGAGGGAAGGCTAGTCACGCATAACACATACCAACAAGCATTTACACCATCAATTTCATGAAATATGGCCAACCCCACCCATGACCGACTCATTGATAGATGCCCTATAGTTCTATCTAGGGTGTCAAGTCTAAACTATCTAGATGGGGAGAATATCCTTCCTCGGCTTGCCTCTTCCCATATCTATAGAGAGGGTGCCCCCACCTCGCCCCCAAGAGATCTTGATTGATATATGGCCTAACCACTCTATAGCTCGGTTGGGCCCATATCCATATAGTTCTCTATAGGGAGGGGCATCACTATCAATCACTAATTTAGTATGGATCGCTAGTTCGGAAGGCATAGAGTGGGCTCCCTCCATATCTATATATAGGGAAAGATCTATATCCATAGATACTGCAATGAAGCTTCTCTCAACCCAAGGAGTGAACCGAAGGATCTACAATAGATTTCTTGCCATCTAGTGAAACAAGTATAATCTAAATATGATTGGTTCCCATCTCATAGAGAGATAGTGCCCATCTAGATATGACAATGACCTACTCTCCTTTCCCACAACCATAAAATGGTGATGCAAGGAATTTAAAGTGACACAACAGGCATGCAAAGTGCAAGAGGGAGGCAAGAAAGAAGAATATAAACACGCTAAGGTAGAGAATAGCCACAAAATGATGCTTCTATTACTTCCAAGGATGCACAGTCTGTTATAATGGCACAAGAGGCCGATATCCACATGCACGAGCTAGATCTAGAGGTTTGCAACTCAAAATACAAAGATATGGAGTCCTTAGAAAATGCTAGAGGAGAAAAAATGTCCAACCCTTTACAATGAGCCAAACTCTTACATTTATAGATGAAGTGAATAGAGGAGAAGAAGAGAGTGAAAGCTCAACCACCAGTCATCAATGCCTACAAATCTGCCTCTAATATGTCAAGTGTGGTTCTCCATGTCTGTTTGGCATGTTGGAGAAGGAAGGAAGATCGAGATCAAATATGGGTGGTTAAAGTAATCAGATCACATATTAATGGCATGAAATACATTTTCCAGCTCCTTACCTACCAAATCCCATTGAAATTTGAATTTGAATGGCTTAACATGTAGCTCATGTTAGTAGCTTTCAAAAATTCTCGAGCGCACAAGGATCTAAGCACTTTGGAAGAGAAGTTATGATTGTCGAGCATCTGCAGGTGCTAAGTAGGCATGCAAGACATGTGGCGTGCATGGATTGGCTGAAGAAATGGCCAACTGTTGATTTGTTTTGTCATTTCTACCACATGTCACACACTAGTTTGTTGCAAGGATTCAACACCATGGTGGCGCACTTTGATAGGTTGTGTGTGATACACTCAAGATCTCGATGATTTCCATGTGGCATAGGCAACACGGGTAAGAAGGTGAAAAGGCATGCATATGGAAGGATGTGGCGCATAAAGAAAACAAAGGGAAGGCGCACACAAAGGTAACACACGCAAGACAAAATGGGAGAAATACCCAAGGAAGAAACGTATGGGAGAGGCACAATTATTACAAAATAATGTGTGACAACAAGGAGAAAGGGTGTGTGAATGCTAGGGACTTAGCTGATTTGGAAAGCAAGTCTAAGGAACACGCCAAGAAGAATAACTACTGGGAATAAGGTGAATGCATAGAATTTACACGTAGGGAAGCGTGGAACAAAGAGGAAAAATAAAATGGAAGGAAGGCACAAAAGCGGAGTGCACAAGGAAAGTGAGGACATGCAACCAAGGAAATGTACCAAATAGATAGGCTGGAGTGCACGTAAACTATAGTATAGAACCTCAGATCTAGATTGTGAATGTAAGTTGTCCAAATAACTATGGGAGTTATTTGGATAATAGTTCCATCTAAGAAGTTTGTACAAAATCTTGAAAAATTACTTAAAGAATTCCTTTAGACCAATTCTTCCATAGGTAAAGGCTTTCAAAAAGTTAAATGGGAAACTTTTTTCCTACTTAGAGACTCAAGCAACTTAGGCCTCATTGACATTTTACAACAAGGGCAAGCACTTTGTGCCAAATGGATTATCTAAAGAAAAAATGAAAACGAATCATGGAAGGCACTCCTTAGAAATGGTATTACAAAAGGCACTTTGTATGGCCGCGGCCTGGAATGGCATTGGCTTTGCTAATCTTCTCATTGCCCCTATTCTAGTTCTGTTGGCGAGAAAATTTGTCGTGGACAAATTTGTGGGTTTCTTGCCAATGCTTTGGGAATCAAAGTCCCTATACTTAAATGGTGCAGCTTCCATAAATGCATATGCTAGTAAGGTGATTTTTATCTAGGTTGGCCTTGCATGGGTGGGGATCCTACAAGGGCACTCCACCGACCCCGTCGTAAAATCTTGTGGATACCTGCAAGAGAGGAATTTTCTAGGAGAGTGGGAAAGGGAGTGAGAATGTTAGATAAGAGAACTAATGCTGCAAGTAGAAAATTATAGTCTTGCATACATCAGTTGGAAGTTTCATCACATGCATTAAAATTAAGAAGAAACAACTCTGCAAATAGAAATAAGACCGATTATAATTTATGAGCACAAAGCCTCAATAAATTCCTTAGTCAAAAGAGGGCTAGAAACTCCTCCTTCTTGTATTGACGATTAAACAAAAGTTGTACATAGTATGAGAATAGAGGAAATTTGAGAATGGGGAATTGAAGAATTTGCTATCTCTTTGATTTTTCACAAGGATCTCTCTCTCATGAATTCACAAAAACAACTAAGAAGACCCTCAAATGAGGAGTTCATTACAATTTATAGAATAAGAACTCTTCATCTTCCCGGTGATTCTTCATATGCCTTAATTTTGACTTTAGGTTGTTCATATTCCTATCAAATATTAAGTCCCTTTTATAAAAACAAGGTGACTTAAATGTTACATCATGTTTCTAAAGTCACTTAAAGACATATCAAAAGTGCAAACCCCAACATAAAATTAGAACATTGAAGAGAGAGAAACGTTGGGAGGGAAGAGAAGAGAGAGAGAGAGAGAGAGAGAGAGAGAGAGAGAAGGAAGAAGAAGAAAGAGGAAGAATCATGTAGAAGAATGAGCTGCTCCATTGGACTTGATCTCGCTCCTTGACCGGTCTCCATCTCGTGTTGCTGATAAGATCTCATTTTCCCCAAATTCCTTACTGAAACAAGCCACTACGGGTTCCACTCTATTGGCGTGAGGAATACACACACAACTTAGAGTTTCGTCCACCCGTCAGACACACCATTAATATCTTTGTACTTCTCGAACCATGATGGGTGTTTCTCTGCAATGAGTGCAATGGCGGCTCGGATCTCTGAGAGAAATTCTAGGTATCTTTATTGAAGGATAACAGATTTTCTGCCTCTTTTTAACATACTCCTTGAATGGTCCAATCAACTCATCGGTAGTTGTGTCTTCTCCCATTATAGGCACTCCAAGTTTCTGAATTTGGTGATTGATACTATCCTGCAACTTGTATGCTTGTTCCTCTTTATCATCCAACTCAGTAATGGCTTGGTTGATTGATTCAAATCTTATTTCCAAGGCCCTTACCCACATGCATGAAAAGTCTTCAGAAGGGGTGTCAAAAACTTTTCTGTTAATCAACTCCTGAGAATGAGTGTTGCTCATTTCACTCACCACTTGACCCAGAGGGTCCCAGTAATCCCTTTCTTTCTCCAAATCTTCTCTAAGCACATGTGTCCTATTTATAATTGCACACATGTAGGTGAAGAGTTTGACTACCTCTTAGAGCACCAAATTTCCCTTTTTAGAAATTGCACCGATCCATTCATTGTTAGCTCATCCCTGCATCGTGAGCTCATGCGTCCTCTTAATAGATTCTAGCTTGAAGCTGTTGATGGGTGTAATGTCTTAGATGGGAATTTTTGTGACATTCGGGTCCACCAAGTGTTGCACATAGGACAAAAAGAGTTTGCACTGTTCTTTTAGCTCATCAATCTTCTTCTTATATTCTTTGTTCCTTTCCACCAAGTGAGTGGAAGACTGCTGATACATATGTAAATCCCCTTCATGAGTAGCCGACCCTAGTTGGATTGTGCTCATTTCATAATCAACTAGTGTCATTTCATCCACTAGCTTGATCACCTTCTGGTCAGGCTACTTCAATATACTGATTACCTATTTCTCCATTGTAGAACCGTGAGGCCATGTGCATGAGCTTCCTTTTCCTTCCCTTAGCCAATGAGGCAATTGCTGATAAATCAGGGGCTACCACTTGTTGAACAATGCAAGTATAAGGTGCTATTGTCTCCTACATCCATGGGAACATTTCATCGACTTAGGATCTATAATATGTGCATCAACTGTTCCCTACTCTAGAAGAGAAGACATATCTTGGATGGGAGAGGAATTAGTGTTGACAAGAGGTGAGACCTCCTATGGTGGTTCAAAGACTAGGTCTTGAACTGCATGCTCTTCCACCACTTGTGTTTCGCCACTAGATCTTCTTCTTACATTTCTGCAACCAAGTCTACCCCTTGCATTGTTGCAGTGATCCTTCTTCTTTGTCTTGGCTCTTTTGATGAATTTTCATGAGACGAAGTCTCCAATTCCACAAATATTTGTTTTGAACTTTCTCTAGAGTGTCTTGAACTTGAAGTAACTTCCACAACTTTTGATGATGACTATTGTGAGGCTTGTTTTTGACTTGTGGGGGTACCTCATGATTGAATGACCATGGATCTCTTTCTTTGAAACCAATCCCTCATTCTCCTGACCACTTTCTTAGTTTGTTCCTTTATATCCCCTAACTCGCAAACATGCCAATTGACTTGAGGAAATGGGGAAACCTTGATCACCGCATACTCAGGATCATACATTTTGTTCCATCATCTTGTAAAATATCTTCATACCAAGAGAACTTGAATTTTCTCATCTCATCAACTATCATCCTCATGTGATATTTTTCCCATACTTCAAATTCATCAACACAATTGGCCCAATAGTATTCAATTTGTGGATCATGGTGCAAGTATGGAACATGAAAAGAGTCAGGATCATCTCATGTCAAAATTGGGTTTGACAATGTAGGAATGCAGAGTCAAATGTGCAAAGGCAGCCTCTAGATGAGATGCATCATTTACATTCTTACATGTGAACACCCCAAGAGAGATGGGGAATGAGATAAGTTTCTTTTTCTTTCTCCTGAGTCTGTTGTTTACTTGTATGAACTACCTATAGAGCTCAAATAATACAATTTGGTCACTAAGGTACTTGGGAAACCTTAGGGGAGCTTGGTCGAAGCCGAAACTCACAAGTAGGAGAAAGTCGAGAATTATATGAAATAGGAACCATATTTTTTGATTAAGGATGCTACTTGTGGCAACATCCTTGCCTCCAAATCACCCTCCAAATTTTAGACCATGTACATTATGAATGCATCATTCACACAGGTGAAGTGCCTGTGACTTTCCTCCATTATCAACTGCAGGAGTTTCTCAAATGCAGGTACCTTGGCAATAATGTTATGTGTGAGAGCCAATCCCTTGAATTCCCTCGAGTCAGGTGCGCGAGAAAATAGACCAAGTAATAAGTCATGTGGAACTTCTTTTTCATGGGCACCTGGAGTAGTTGTAGATACAATTTTTCACCGATTATCTCGCCCTAGTCAATTTGTTACTTACCTTGATCCTTACTATCAAGATTAAAAGGGCCATCCAATCTTGGAAGTCCTTCATGTTCACTTCTCCCATAAGTTTGCCGAGGAGAGTGATTGCATTTAAATAGCCTCCAAAAAACTCACATCTCAAAAGTGTTTTTGGCATCCTCGAGGGCTTTCTCCTGTCTTCGTCCATGATCCTAGTGCAACCCCTTACATGTATACATCCATCTTTTCCCACTCGCTCATAGCCATATCCTTCATGATGATGACTATGTGGTAGATTTCAGAGCAAGTGAGATGGTTTTGGGGTTAATGAATGTCATTTCCATACCATTTTCAGCTCTAATTATCCATGTTTTAGGCTCATAACGGTGTGAGCGAGCCCAAGACCAACACAGTGCTTTGTAAATAAGGGGTGTCACGCGGCTGAACAACCCACTCGTGAATACTTGATCTTCGATATTTCCTCTTTCCTTGGTAGTTATGTGAGCCTTCAGATCATTGAAATCGATATAGGAGACATCATTTTCCTATATCTTGTAATCAAAAGTGAAAGGTTGTGTCGGCTTTTGTCCTGAAATCTTGTACTTCATGATTCCTCAACACTCACTACTTCTAGAAAGGAAACTTACTATTTTTAGTAAGTGTTAAAATTATTCTCTCGAACTCCAACTACAAATCCCAATTTGAATGTTCAACTCTCAGAATACTCCTTTTGTGAAATTCACCCTCTAGAATGATTTACTATTTTTAGTAAGTGCCTAATGAGACAACTTACTATTTTTAGTAAGTATGAAAATTCAGCTCCTTCAAACCTCAATTGGATATGGCAACTCAAATTCCTTCTTCTCCCTGTGTTCCCCTCACCTTCTGGACCAATCCTCTATTTTTAGTAGGTGTTGATGGGATCACTTACTATATTTTGTAAGTGTCAACTCTGGACCGAGATGACCCTTTCAACGAATTTCGCCTGCATTACCTTCTCTATGTTCACCGCCTCCTTCGCAACTTATTCAAATGGTGGCTTACCCGAAATAGCAGTCTCCCATGTAGAAGGCTTGCTATTTTTAGTAAGTATGCTTCTAGTGGTTGGATCACGGTGGAACAATTTTTTTATGATAGGGTTTTTGCCCAATATCACCCCTCTGAAATTTCAAGCTTACCCGATCATTGGTTTATGAGATTTTAAAATTTTAAATTTTTCACCGGTGGCAACTACGGACATGACAACCATTAACGGAGCTTGAAAATTGCAAGTCTGGTTTTCTCCTCTAATTGTGACAAAATTGATATTTTTGATGTGGTTTTTTTTTCTTGTTCCACCGGTGAATTTTCTCTTCAAACCAATTGTCGATTTGACGGGAAATCTGATTTTTGTTTTCGTTGTGCCAAGAAGAGATTTCTTTGCTATGAATAATCATTGCTGAAAACAAAGAGATCTGTTGGTGAGATTTTTATGGCCTTCAAGAATGATGAACACAATAGCAAATAGTTCTTCGATTCATGCACCGGTTTGTAAGATATGTTGATTTCTTCGTCTCTGTGTGCAATGAGGGGTTTTAAAAGGAAATATTTGTTTCTCTCTTCCATTCTTCTTTCCTTCGATTATATTTTCCTCTAATATCTCCGTATTTTCATGATGTGGAGGATTTAATGGAGCTGGTTGAGTGCTAAAATGGTGGCAAGAAGTTCTGGAAAAGAATGAACAGAGTCCGACAGGTGTGAAGTTGTGGAGAAGAAATGGAGGGAAAAATGTCAAGTGTTTAGCTTTAAAGCATTTAAAAACACATACCAGGGGTGGGGCACATTTTTATGTCCTTGATGTCCCTTTAGCTAAAGGGATGAAAGGGTCATCAAATTTCACATCGCGCCTCCTCGTGACACTTGTCAAAATCTGACGGTTGAGCATTAAGGCTAGGGAGATAAAGAAAAGCACCGAGGGTTAAAAATAAGACGTATGGAGGACCAAGAGGCATACCTAGGGCTGGGAACATTTTATTGTCCCCTATGTTCCTTTAGCTAAAGGGACGAAAGGGACATCAATTTACACATCGCGCTGGAGATGACACTTGGCATGCATCCGATGGTTGTGTATTTGGCTCCAACTAGCTCCTGGGGATTGAATATTGCATTGTAGAAGGTCACATTGATGATCCGGGGCCACAAGGGGCTGGGAGAATTTTCATGTCCCTCATGTCCCTTTTCCAAAGGGATAAAAGGGTCATCAATTTGCACATCTGTGTCAGGTTACAACACTTGGCGGTCATCCGTGCACTAAGGAGATAGGCTCCAACAAGCTCCTGGGGTCTGAAATGGCAATGCAGAGGGTTCCATGGGTGACCAGAGGGAAAAATAGGGTTGGGTACATTTTACTATCCCTTATGTCCCTTTTCTTAAGGGATGAAAGGGACACCAAAATGCGCCAAGCTCCTGGAGCTAACATATGTCCATTATAAGAATTGGCTAAGTATGAAACACTCACTTGAGCCAACTTGTGATGGTGATGAATTAAGCTCTCAATAGAATGTTTTGAAAAAGGTTATATGAATTTTAATGAAAATTTCCTTATTAATCCAATGGTTTAGGTATCATATATTTATTCCCTTATTTATGCCCTAAAAATCAGATTTTTACTTTGGCTCCATAATCGAGCATGAGAAAAACTAGATATAAACCTATTGCGCCTAGGTGTTGTGAAGAATTTGATTCCACCATATTATATATATCTGAATTACCTTTCCTTCGATGTATTTTTTAGCTCCTAACTCTTTCCATAGCTCCTAGAATCGCGTCTCGAAGCTCAGTAGCTATTTTGGCCCCAATGCCTGCACAACCTAGGCCTGAGAACCTTCTTTCTGATGAATCTTCCCCAAGACCTCCAAATATTTCTTGAATCTTCCAATATCATTTCCTTAATGTTATTAGAACTTTGATTCATCTCCATGTTGGATTTTTCTCCTATGTTCTCGCTCCGGGGGGTTGCACCAATCTCGAGAAGGCCAATGGTAGCCCTTCCCAAAACTGCCCAAAATTTGCATTCTTCAAGAGCTCCTAAAATCACCTAGGGGTATTGAATTGAATTTCTTAATTCACCTAGGGACTGAGTTAACATCCATTGGGGGATCATTGGACTAATTGAGTAAGGTGGTGCGGAGGATGGGTAGATCTAGGATGTCTTGGAAAGGTAAACTTGAAAATTTTGACATAAGGGTATCGTTGTCATGCTCAAAAATTGTAAATTTTCCTATTGAAAATTTACATGAAAAAAGAGTCAAAGTGGTTGGTACCTTCATGCTCAAAATCATTTAGAAATCTTAGGAGAAAATCAAGCCATGGAGTCCGTGGAATAGAAACAACTATGGTGATGGCCTTTCATTTAATCTTCACTCTGGGTGGTCTCCCATTATTCAATTCCAGGATCGTTGTCTAGCTAAGGTGCCTTGGATTCCAGATCTTTGCCTCTTCAAGTGTAGAATTCACACTATCCAATACCTTTTCTACAAATGCACTCAATCTTGGATATCTTGTAAGAGCTCAAAGTGTAGTTCAAACTAGCTCTGCTAGATAGAGCTCTCATCAACAACATCATTTCCTTTGTGTCAAATCATATGATCCACAAAATTGTTATTATTCAAACTTGTCTATGGTGGATGGACTGGAAATGATATGTGGATACCCCATTCTAGACTTATTTTGCTAGCCAAGGCTATGCCTACCTTTCACCACATCTTCCCATGCGGGCAAGCTCAATATCTAGTGGGGAATTTGATCCTCATCATCAATCTGGAAAATAATATTTGCTATTGTTTGGTCCACCTATGTGGAACCTAAAATTACACACTTTTTGTGGTGTGTTCTTCACCAAGGCCTTCTGCTTGGTGCATGTCTGGTGCATCTAGGAGGGTCTTCCCTAAATGACTCTTTTGTGGACATCTGGAAAGTTTTTCTCACTTGTTCTGGTACTATCGTAAAGCCTAGAGGGCTTGGAATTAGATTCATTCTTTCTTCCTCCCTTTTCACCGAGTGCTTCACTTGGCAACATGTTCTCTTAGGAGACAATCCTCGAATGTCGCACAAATTTTCCCAGATTTGGCATGCTTTTAGAGGGGAAATCTTATTCTGGTTATGGAAAGAAAGGAATTCTTGTTTATTTTCTAATGTTGAAGCTGATCAACAATTCTCTATTTATAACAAGTTTGTGGTTATCACGAATGTATTTCTACAGATTCAAGTTCAAGCCAACAAAGTGGCGATTGAGGTGGAGCACTTGCAAGTGCTCTTGTGCCATTGGGGCAACACCCCTTGTAATTTTTGTAGAGAACCTTTATCCCGCTCTCATTTCTTCTTGCTATATGGTGGTGTTAGTGGGTGCCAAAGAGGTGGTGGCTTCCTGAGCCACTCTCAATGCTTCTCTTTCAGCTATGCCTCGTCAACCCCTCACAGCTAGCCTCCTCAAAGGATATTTTTTTCTCAGCCTTATTATCACCACCAAAGATGGGACGCCCCCTACTACCCAACCAAATCAGTTGGGGCTCCTTGGTTTCCTCGAGCCATGTACTCATGATGGTTGGAGTCTCCCACCTCCATGTGATAAATTTCCAAGGTTGTCTCTCACCATCTCACCATCTCGGGTCCCCGTTGAAGATACGAAGAAGGAATCCAACCAAAATTTTGTTGGGACGTGCCGAATAGTGGAAAAGATCTACCTAGTTTTGGTTGGCATGATCGGGACCCACCCTCGGAGGACAACAATTCATAGTGGTGGCTTAATCTTTCTACCTTTGTGCTTTTTGATGTTTTGTAATTTTCATTGTTCCTAGGCTTTTCCATAGCCTAGTTTGGTTCGTGGTTTTGGGGCATGATTCCATACCACTCACTTTTTGTGAATTATCTTATATCATTTTAATTGTTAATATAATATAAGATCTTATATATATATATATATATATATATATATATATATATATGTACTCTTTTGTAGTGATGTACTCTGTTTCTATGTTTGCAATGGTAATTGCTCTAAATCGACTTCCACCGTACTAACTATAGACTATGAGATCATAGCCTACATAATCGCCATAGCGATATGTGGGATTAAGTTACTAACATGAGACGTAGGGAGAATCAACTTACGTTTTTGTGTTGATGTTATTGATTATGTTTTCCACACAAATTTTTGTGCATCCCCCTTATTTGCTTCTTCTACCTCTGTTGGTGTTATGATGAATGTCTCGGCCTCTATTTTATTGTGCTTCATAGCTCTTTGTTCTCATGTTGCTCTCTTATCTTCTTATTTCTTTCTTCTTTGTTCTTCTTTTCTCTTCACTTCTTCTCGCTTCCTTTTCTTTTTCTTATGATTATGCCTTAGCTCTTACTTCCTCTTCTTCTATTTGTTTGTCCTTTTTGCTTCTTCTTTTAATTTACATGTCTTTTTATGCTTCAATCTACACAAGTTTTATCTTCTACTACATTTCTTCATGTTCCTTGAGAACTCTTTATTCCTCTTTTCTTTGTAATTCTTCACTTGTTGTTTGCGTAGTTGTTCTTCATCTTCCTTCTACTTCAAGCGTTGTTATTTGATTACATAGTCTTATTGCCCAATTATTTGTACTAGTTGCTCCACTTACTAGGCATTAGTCTTCATGATGTCTTCTTGTTCGTGCATTTCTTATGCACTTGGCATTTCCAAAGTGCACCAGTTTTAGATGGATTTTTACCTCTTTCTGAGATCGAGGAGGAGAAGGTGTGCCTAGTATTTAGATTGCAACTTTGGGGATTGTGCTTTTGATTCTTCTTTTCTTATTAAATTCTCGTCTCTTCTACATTCTTAACTCCATATCATCAATAAGCTTTTCTTACACCTGATATACAATTGGATTTTCTTGTTGTACATCCTCCTGTGTAAGAAAATATTTCTTGCATGTGCTAACACTGCATTTAACGTAGTTGGTTCTTAGACTACGATACAGTCGCACCACTCGAAAGTGATTGTTTCACTTTTCGTCATCTTAAAGCGGGAAATAGGAATTTTTCAAGGTGACTCTTTTATCCATAAGGGATTAATGGGATCATTCACAAAAATAGTGCATAGATGAATTGGTACACTCGAATCCACTTGTATCGTTTAGATCTCACAATGAGTCAACCATCAATGTTATCACCCTAAACTAGTTTCACAAGAACTTGGCTAGCCACTAGGTCTCAAAGTTATTACAAACATATTGAATTCAACTTATTCAATAATGACTCTTAGAATTATGACACCTAGACGTATAAATTTTACTCACCTAAGACAAGATAGAGGTTACAAAATGTAGTCCTACCTCTCATAGGGTCACTCAAGATAAAGAATAGGTCTCATACGTAGACTCCTTATAGATGTATGACTCGAATATTGACTTGTGACAATTCAAAAGTTATTGTATATGATGTTAGGGGTTTAACAATCTAGTCATGGCTCAACTGAGAGGAGAAAACATAGTGGAAAGGTTTAGAGAAATCATTCAATTTCAATATTTCAGGTGTTTTACTTTAACACCATACACTATGAATGTTGCAAGGAACTACAATAAATACTATGGTAAACAATTGCTTTCATGCATATGAACCATATAAGTACAACATATAATTGTAACTTCATATAAAATAAAATACATACATGATAGTTAAAATTTTCTTCTATCAAATTTGTACTAAAAGCACGATTATTCATAAAATAATACATTTCGTTATTCTAGCATAAATAAGCATATCACATAGTATATACAAATTTCAAATTCAAATTTCATCATTCATTTATATTCCGCTATACTACCTACATACCTATAAAATCATGTAATAACGGGTCAACAAAAGAGCTACCATGGACCCCACCCTTCCTATATTAGAACACTAATAAAACTTCTATCAATAGTTTATAGAGAGAAAGAAAACAATTTTCTATTTCTCACAACATATCAGTTCATAATTACACATTTTGGGTTTTAGAGAGAGAGAGATGTAAAGAGAGAAATTCATACATTTCCTTTAAGTAATCAACTAATTTATCCAAATAATCAAGATGAGATGAAAGATATAACCATCAAGTTTTATGCATGAATTTTGGAATTAAATCATGTTTTATAGTTTGGGAGATTTATTCTATTTCGACATAGTCTTTGCTTACACTCGTCACTAAGGAGGTTCAATCAGAGCACAATATTTCACGTAAATCTAGATCTTCCATCACCATTTTTTAAAGTGTTCCAATAACTCATTTATATTTATAAAACATGTTTTGAATGCCACTTTTTCTTTACCCACTAAAAGTGTCATGAAGGATTGAAATGGACTTACTTGACCCAATTTCTCTTTTGTATAAAATATCCGAAGTGGCTATAGAATGGCCTTGCAAAAAGGTCACCAAACACTTGGATGGAACATTTCTCACTTCTAACATATTATCTACAATATAGAAAATGCAAGGGAACCGACATGACCTAAAATCGATAATTAGAGCTCAAAGTTAAAGTATCTTTGTGGAGCTAATTGGTCAAATTTTATTATTGTGCTTCAACAACCTAAGCCAAGGTGGATTTGAAATGGATATGAAAAAAGTGATTTCGGGTGGAGATGGGAAAAACCAAATATGTTTTGCAATTCAATACACTCGTAATGAAGAGTTTTATGGCGGTATATTCCATTTTCTAGGTCTGCGTGGGTTTTTAAAATAGTGCAATTCCAAAGGGGTTTCACCATGTCAAGTGGTACCTCTTGTAACCGGATCTCTAGGGTACTCCTGAAACCCACTTCGCAAACATGTACAATGAATGTTTTAGTAAGGTTTATAGATTGAGAGGAGATTTTCATATAACTAAGAATAAGTTATAGTGGTTAGAAAACAAGGAAGAGGTTGGGGATGCTTCTTATGCCTCAATTTCCAAGAGGCATTTGGCACATTTGGAGGGTTCTTTTTGTTAAACCCTGGTCATTGGTGTTTTCATTGATGTCAAGTGGCATTGATGGAAAAGCAGTGAAATGTGAAGTGAGACCTTGTAAGGAAGTTCAAGATGGTCTCAGTGCTCTGCAGGCTTGGTTGGTGAGGCAGGAGTCCAGTGGAAGCATGGACATGGCGGACATGGCGACATGGCTAGTTCAAATGTGGTATATGTCAGGTATGATGGTGTAAACATGATAACAAGCTTCTATAATTAATATCATGTTAGTTGATGAAAGTCTTAGTTCAAACTAGCCCATTTAGGCCTATTTCTTGAGCTTGATGAGGTATGAAAGTATGCCATAGATCATGAAAAGACCATGAGAGCATGGAAGCAACCTAGTAATGTTTTCTAGGTCATATTTGAGCAAAAAAAGGCTTGGTTTAGGTCTTGAAGGTAAAATTCAATAGTCAGCCAAAGTTTCTCTTGAGGAACCCAACTGTTCTTGCATGAAAATGAGATGGGTTAGAAAATTTCAGAGATAATCATGTCAAAAAAATCATGGGAGATGATGGAGGAAGGTGTCCTTGTGCTTCATGTAAAATTTTAGGTCCTCGGGAGGTCATTTGAGAAAGTTGTGTAAGTTTTTGCAAAACTGGTCTATTGAAAAGCTCATTTTAAGTTATCTAGCTTCTTAGCAGTCATGCAAAAATATATTGTCTCCTTTAGATAAATCATAGAATGAATTTTTGAAGAGGATTCCAAGCATAAACTAGTGTAAAAAAATATAAGTCATTAAAAAGATATGAGCATTTTAGTGGAGCAATTTTTATCTTTCCTGGATTGTGTTTTGAAGCACTAAGAGCAAGAAGAGGAATTTGATCTCAAAATCTTGGTTGATCACTTCTAGAGTGTTTATAATTTCATTTATGATGTGTTCTTGACTCATAAGGTGTTTGAAGGCAATTTCAATCTTGAGTAATTTTTCTCTACATGGAGAAGTTGTTTATAAATAGTGGCTTGAAGCCATAGTATTGAGGAGTCTGCCTTTATTGCTTGCAATTAGTAAACTTTGTCATCATGTTCATAGGCTAAAACATCTTGTCTCATCTATTTTATGGATCTCTTGATAAAAATATAGAATTTGGTGGTCCATCTGTTCATTGAAAAAGTTCTTGGTTTCATGCTCAACTATTCTCACCTTTGAAGAAGTCTCAAAACAAGGAAGAAGCTAAATCATAAGACTATCAAGCTAAATGTTGAATATAAGGTATATCGGGGTTCATGAAACATGCTTCTCTTCTACAAGAGAAAATCAATATGTTGGGATCCTTCAAATGAAATGGTAATGTGTTGTTACCTCTAAAGTGTGTTTTGACTTCTCTTTGTAGAGCGTGTAGATAGTCTATCATGAGATTTCTTGATAAGCCTCATGTTTCAGTGAAGGTAAATCCCAAAACCCTCTTGGTGTTCATAATGTAAATGAAAGTGCAGGTCCTTCAAAGATGGATTTATGTCATGAGTGGTTGAAGTTGAAATCTTGTGCTTGTAAATAGTCGAAGAAGAAGATATCCTTTGAGTGCGAAATATGTTCAAACATGATAAATTTGTTTCTGACCCATAGAGGTGCTTGAGCATAATTTTCTTAAGAATTTATCATCATAATTCAGTCTCCTTATCTTTTGAGATGCTTATTCAAGACCATTTTGTATGTTTGCATTCTCAAATCCAACTACTGTCATACTCAAATCCATTGTACTTGTAAACTCATATGTTGGGAGCTTATAAAGAGATCTCAAAGTTGGTTATGGTTTAGAAGAGACAACTAATGCTTATACAAAGCCTCATAAGAAATAAATTTTTCATTTAATCTAGTCTTAAAGGAAATATCAATTTTATTTTGTTGTCGGGCTTGTCAATCCCATTACCCCGAATCTAGGGTTTCTTGCTTAGTTTTTTTATCAAATAAACACTTTCATCCAGCCAAAGTCGATAAAAATTGGTACAAATATCTGTATAAGCCTAACAACGAGTATGTAACAAGAATTAGTGAAATTCATGGAGTATAGAAGGTGAATTCTATAACTGAATTTTTGATTTCGAAAGTACGTACTAGAAAACGAGGTTTTCATCTTGTTTTTTAAAATATCTTGAGGTCCAAGGAAAATTTAGGATTAATTGAAGATGTAAAGGAAATTTTCAATCTTGGGAATGCCTTAAGTGGATATGGTTAAGCTCAGTAGATATTATTTGTTGCACTATTTCCCAAACCGGTGCACAAGTTGTAAAATTACTTCTCACAAGTCTACACTTCTATCATTGTAAACTCGGAGGCTATGAGGGATTGAATGATCTGTTGGAGGCTTGGAAAAGTCTTGGAATCAAGCATTTAAACTTGAACAACCATTACTCTATCCTGGTATGTAATTCTTCCATTGAATGTGGTATGTATGCTAAGCCGCACAAAACCTTAAACAAAGATTGTGGACAAGATCCTTCATCATCAATGGATTTCAATGAAAGAGAGCAATCTATAAGGCATTATTAACCATTACTAGATATAAATGAAGGCTAAATGGGGAAAAAAAAATGGTATGAGAACCAAATCCATAGTGTTTCATCTAAACTCCAACAAGACTAGTTGATGACTGACTTTTAACATTTTGTGGAGTTGTTTGGCTTGTTTATCAACTTGATAAGTTCTTGAATAAATTTTGAGCCACTTGCAAAGTTAAAAGACATGAAAATATTCCTCATTTCATGGAAGAAGTGCAAGAGTCACTAGGGTATATGATAAGTCTTGAAGGATCCTAAAGTAAATGAATAAAAACTTTTAGATGACAAAAAGGTTGATGTTTTCTTGTTGACTAAATGTGGAGTTGTAAATAAAGGAAACATAAGAGTCATAAATTCGAAGTGAACAAGAAAAATAAGTTGAACTGATATAGATATTATTGAGAAGAGTATATTGTGTTGAAATACAATTTTGAAAGTGTTGAAAATCTTGTCTTGCATCCAAAAAGAAAAGGGGATAATAATATCATAATGGAAAGGATTATGAAGATATGAGCAAATACATTGTGAGAAGTGAAAAAGTAATGGGAGTATAGACTATAACTTGTTTATTTTAACAAAGAATCGACTGAAAATCGGTGGATCAGTGTGTGAGATCCAGACAAGATAAGAAAGTGGAAGATATGTACATACCAAGTGAGCCAAAATGTTGAAATGCACACATGACCATCTTGTGAAGTAAGTAAATTGAGGAAATAGTGGAGTATAGAAGAACTTGAAGAAGTGCGGAAGTTAGACAACTTGATGATATTAATGAAAGGTATATGAATATTTCTAAAACATTGAAAAGAATGATATTGTGAATTGAGCATAGTAAGGCAAATTGGAAATAGGGAGCTATAAATGTATTATGAAAAAGGTAATGAGTTGGATGTATGATAGAAAAGTTGCCTTGAATTGATGAACATGACAAAGAATGGTTAGAGGGCAACCGAGAAGCGAGTTGAGTTGTAAGGTGAGCCTAGTATAACACAAAAAAAATATTGAATTTTTGATTAGATAAGAAGAGAAATCAGGAGAAAAATTAAGAAGCATGGAAGAGAAAATTTAGAGGTCACTATCAAATGTGTGAGACAACAAACATAGTGTGACCAAATCTTGTAATCAAGTCTAGGTGGCAGCTTAACATTTGGGGAGTTGAAGCTTCCTTGTGAGTTAAAGCTCACTAAATATCAATAGAAGCTGATTGAATTATAGGGGTTGAAGCCTCTAGAATAAGTGGCAGCTTGGTCAAATTGTGGAATAGCAGCTCCAGGTTGAGTTGAAGCTCAACCTTGAAACTAGTGTAACATAAGCAGGACAAATTGGTCCTAGTCACAGTTCATAGTTTAAGTGGGTTTTCTTCCCATTTTGGGTTTCCCACATTAAACCTTATGTCATTGTGTAATCTCTTGCAAATTTATTGTGTGTGTGTTTATGGCTTTATCATATCAAATTTGATAAGGAAATTTTGTGAAGACATTGACTCACCTCCCCTCTCGTGTCCTATTTTCTAATAGTTTTAACATTGCAAGTTTAAATTTTTAATCATTTTTTTCATTTTGGGTTGAATACCTACTATTAAAATACGTTAGTGAGCATGTTTTTGGATTTATTATAAGCAAGATCATGATCGGTACTTTTTGCATTGCCCATGACGATTATTTTTTTGATGTTTTATCTCAATATGGAAATCTGTTTTGTAAATCTAGTTTTAAAATGAAATGAGGATTGCATATTTTAAATATAGATTTAACATTTCCATTCTCTACTCAAATTGAAAATGAAATCAATTTAGGAGAGGGAAGAGATTCCATGCATGAATAATCCCCATGGAGGCAACATAAAGTCTTAGGAACAAGAATATGTTGTTGTTGCAACAAAAAAACCATTTCTCCATGAAGTTTGAAGGACATTTTGACTACCGGTTTATGAGCATTGTGCATGCCTTCACCTTTGCAACATGCTTATCAAGAACTTGAAACTAAAAATTAGACCAATATCCACCTTCCAAAGTTGCTTTGGTGGTTGTCCATACGTTTCCCCTAACTCCCATTTTGGCATAAGCTTGGGAGATGCTACCAAAGATTGTGGACTTTTGGCTTTAAACTTGCCAATGGAATTTACTTACATACCCTTAATTTATTTTCAACAACCCCATTTCGTACACATCTAACAGCTTAGAACATTCCATTAGACTACATTCCTTGAGGCATTTTTAAAAACAATTTCCACGCATTGTGTGAGTGTCCACATTTTCCATACACATCTATTACAACCTTTATGATTGCAACATATGACATAAACACACTTTCAATTAATTTGTGATGGATCTCTATAACTTGTTCTCAATCTCCAAATGTGGCACATGATGGAAGGAAGGGTGTAGTTTGGGAGGGGTTAGTACTTTCTTCCATTGAGGAAGGATTTGATTGAATAACATGCACACTTCTAATGCTTCAATCATACTCATTCCATGTCAATTCCATTCTCCTCCAAACAACGCCACCCCCAATAAATTTTCAAATTAGAAAAAATAATTTTTATTTTTCCAATGCTTTGGGGGCATCCCAAAATTTAATTTGAAACTCCTAGTGGAGGTCCATGCACTACTCAATCTTGGCATGAGATGGTGGCACTATGCCTATTTTAAACTCACATTTTGGCATCGAAGGGAAGGATCTAACAAGATTGTGGAGTCTCCATTTCTTGAGAGTTCCAAAGGACATCCTAAAACATATTTTGTGCCTTTCCTTTAAGAAATACATTCCACGAGACATATTTCTTTGCTTTATTCTAGTAGTCCACGTGGCTAGTCATGGGAAAGCCTCTGCAAGAAAATTACTCCACTATAATCTATATAATCTGGCATAATGCCCCTTCAGTGCCTCAAAACATCTATAACAACAAAAATCCACTTTCGAAGTGCTTTGGGAAAACGTCCATAACCTATCCCAAAGTCCTTATTTTAAGCACGGATGAGGAATTACTTGGCGGGGGAAAATTTATTATATTGATATTCATTGGTTGTATTTGGTGAAATAATAAATGTGATGAGATGATGTCCATCACACATTTCATATCTATTCACCATTACTTCCTCCTCCAAATCCACCAACCGCCACAACCTCCTCTACTCCTCGACTCCCCTCATGCACTTCTTCAAGCATTCCCACTCATTTTCTCTTATTTGTTTTATTTTATTCATAATTTGTTTTGTTTTGTTTTGTTTTACTATTTTTATTTCATTTTATTATTTAAATTAGTTTTAATTGTATATATATTTTTAATTATTTTAACTATTTAAAATTTATTATTATTGTTATAATGATTATTATTATTTGTAATTTTCTTATTACCATTATCTCATAATATAATTTATAATAGGGTCATGGGTTTTGAAACCAAAACATGTAAGGCGACATCCAAGAAATGACTGGTACTAGCATGACAACTACAAATAGGCTCAAGAGCCCTTTTGTGACGAAAACCATATTTGTTTGGCTTAGGTATCTCAATTTTCAACTAGAGTTTGATCTTGGGTCGATTACTTAGAAATGCAAATCCTTTCCTTCACACTGATTAGGGTCTACACAATGTTCTTCAAGGATTGGATCGGTTAATTCGTGCAAAATGTCAAAATGTAGTTGTTAACAAAGTTGACGAATTTTGCCTAGACTTAACGAATAGGTGCGACAGGAAAGGCACTACACTTTTTGACCTAGTTGAGTGCTTTAGACATGTAGTAGCTTCTTCTTTAAATAATCTGCAAGTTATTTTGTAATATCTAAAATAGCCTTGAGTTATTTTGGAATGATATTTGCAATAATAGCTTGTAAGAGTGTGAGGTGAGCGATATTAATATTTACTTGCTTAGAAAAACTTTTGTCGTGAAATATTATGATAAGGCCATCCCTAGAAATATTAAATGACACAAGAAATATATTCAAATTGAAATCAAAGTCGAAAGATAAGAAGGGTTAGGACCGTACAAGTTGATAAGGTTCATATAAAGTGTCATGGCTAAAGTGTACACCCAAGAAAAGAAGTATGCGATATGAAACAAAAATTTATACAATGATGCACATGGATATTTTACTACTTTAATTGATTAGTATTTTCTAAACTTGTGACAAATCAAAGTGTGGAGATGAACAAATCATGAAATAGCCGAAATATGCAAGTTATTGGACTTAGGATGTGAGCATTTGGATTAGCAAGGAGCATAGCGAAACTTGTCATTGCGCTAATTGATATTTTACCAAATTTGAGTGTCTGAGACATACCAATTATATTTCTTCTCTTCCCCCTTCTCAATCACCTCCCATCCGATTTACACTTGAAAATATATAATAACAAAATTTAATGATTTTGTAAAATTCTAGGTCATAACTAATGAAATGACGCATCTTACTAGCATATAGTGATTTTCATTGGAACATTCCATCCCTTTTTTTAAGTTTGTGTGCACTTCTTTTGTTTTGTGCATGTTATAGTGTGTTTCCTATAAAAATAAGGATATGCTAAAACTGGGTGTTTTAATAATTTATATAAATGGGATACTATAAACAAACAAAAAAACCATAACCTGTTCATTAACTTAAATTGAACTTATGAATTTAATTTCCAAATCATCAGGTCATATTGCCCCATTCAATGGGTCACCCTCATCCCCCTTCTCACTCGGTTTTCATATCCTTTTCGTTTTATACTTTTATTCCTTGCATTAGTAACAATATTTAATTAATAAAAATCACAATTTTAGATATCATTAATTTGGTTAACTAAATTATAAACATTCTCCTTTCCTCTATAATCCATTTGTCGTGTATGATATTCCAATATTCTTCATGCATATTGCAAGGTTGAAGAATTCTTCTCCACATCAAAGCATTTCCATCATATCGAACCAAGAAATTATAGATATGAAAAAATAGTAAAAGACTAAACCATTTATTTTCAAAATGTTGTATTTATGCAATATAATTATCTTGATATTCCTTTTCATTCTCCTAAACCCTTTTTATGCATATGATTCAATTATAAACTTTTTATAATTAACTTTCTTGAAGTCCTTTTGTATTACAATAACCAGGATTGTATTTTTTCAACCAAGATTTTCTTTCCATTTCAAATGACAATGTTTACAAAATAATTATTGTGTTCATAAAGTGTTCTTTTTTGAAATACCGAAAAACAAAAATATTGAATATTAAATATTTCTTTTTTAACCAATCACTTTAGTAAATGAACAAATAAATAAATTAAAAATCACATAATCTAGTAAAATAATTAGATAAAATATTATAAATTAAAATAATCAAATAAAAATAATACCCCGACCCCTCCATCAATATTTACCCATTATTATTTACACACATGGCTCATTCATGGCCCCTTACTCTTTGTTTCTATAAGTATCACAAATGAGATGAGAGAGCATGTCATCCTCTAAGTGTGGCGGGGTGACACTTTTGTGTCATTGTCATTACCCCTTAGTGCATTAGGGAGTGTGGAATTCCCATTGGATGGGTTATATCAATGTCATTTCAATTTTTTGAGTTTTGTGCGAGGAGTGGACTTAGATGGTCTGTAACATTCCCATTTTAAGACACTAGAACAAGAGAATTATATATATATATATATATATATATATATATATATATATATATATATATATATAACGTTCTCTACTCTAAATTATATAATTCAGAACACACGTTTCAATTTTTAATAATTGTTCTCTGTTCTAAATGACATAATTTAGAACACACAATGCTTTTTAGATCAATGTTCTCTGTTCACATATTCATAATATGGAACACACATTCCATGCCATTCAATCATATAATAGATAACCATATGCAACTGTAATGACTCAAAGAACTACCGATCTCCCATTTCATGGCTCGGAGTTTCATCGATCTCTCATTTCATGACTTGGCTACTTACCGATCCTTCATGTTAATCCATGTATTGTATACTAAGTATACTTGGTTCCCTTTACCTTTTCGGTTATTGAAGTGTTCCATTTAAGAGGCCTATCTGAATATCTGTTACCGATATTCATCTGAAATCCTGCTTCTTAAACTAGGTGATTTAGGACAATGCAACCAGCAGCTTGCGATACTTTGGCCAAAGATTTTCACATGCTTAGCATGATCATATTCCTAGACGGCATACTCATCAATGGAATATGTCCTTCACCTCACTTCATCTGTTATCTAGAATGGTCTTTTCTTGACTCCTGTCAGTCCTCTTGTCCAAGGTTGAACCTTAATCCAAGTTAGGAACATGTGTGATAAATCTTATACATATTTCTTAAGCAAATAAATGTGGAAAGCATCATGCATTCATGATAAAGTATGAGGTAAAGCTAAACGATAAGCTACGGGGTTGATTATTTCAATGATTTCAAAAGGTCCCATATAACGAGGTGATAACTTGGCGCCTTGCCAAAAGTTATATAACTCTTTTTCAGCTTAACCCGAAGAAAGATTTTCTCACCAAGTTTGAATTTCCTATCAACCCGTTTTAAGTCTGCATAACTCTTTTTCCTGTTGGCAGCCTCCTTTAAACATTCACGAATCATTTTAATTTTCTGTTCCATTTTTGTAAGGATTTTTGGCCCAATTATCTCTCTATCCTCTACACTGTCCTAGCTAATAGGGGTTCTGCATTTCCTTCCATACAATGCTTCGAAAGGTGCCATCTTTAAAGAGGCGTGATATGTGTTATTATAAGCAAATTCAACTAGTGGGAGGTACTCCTCCCATTTATACTACTTGATCCATGCAATACATTCTTAACATATCCTCTAAAACTTGATTGACTCTTTCAATCTGTCCATCCATTTCCTGGATGATATGCAGAACTGAAATTTAGTTTAGTTCCCAAGGTTGCATTAAGTGTTTTCCAAAATATTGATGTCATTCTCGGATCTCTATCTCGATATGATTAATTCGGTATTCCATGTAACCTGAAAATCTCATGTACAAACCTTCTTGCTAACACCGGTGAATCGTCTTTTAGATTACCAGCAATAAAGTGTGCCACTTTGGTTAGTTTATCAACAACAACCAGGATAACATCATGTTTATTCCTAGACATAGGCAATCCTTGAACGAAGTCCATAGTTATCACTTGCCATTTGTACTGTGGAATGTTGTGAGGGTATAGTAATCCGGTGGGATGCATATGTTACGCCAAACTTGGGCAAACTCCTGAATTATTGATGGTTATTTTAAATACTATTTTGAAGACTTAAATTTTAGTTCTGTTATGAACATATGAATGGAAGGATGATAACTGAATTTTGTCCTAAAACTCTATGATTTGACTAATTTGATCATCGGGACGATGATTCTTTTAAGAAGGGAGGTATGTAACATCTTGATCATGATGGTTATTATGATAACTTCTATTTTTGACACTGCAAATGTTGAAACAAGAATTGTCGTGTGAAGGTGTATTCTTTGATTTTGAAAATCATGTTTGCAATAAGTATTACTATTCAGAATTCGTGCATACTGTAACTCTGCTTACTTGGAAATGATGTCATTATATCTTGTGATTTGCAAAGTTGTGAACCTGCAGAATTTCCTTTATACTTGATGAATTTATATATATGTTGACAACACACCTTGAATCAATTCCATTGATCCAAGGTATGCTTCAGCCTTCTTTATTGTCATCTTGTTGATTGACTTTCCAAATGAAATGAAGTTTGGAACCGAGCTGGGGTTTGTTGTAAATTTTAAAGAACCTAGTTATAGGTATACTTACTTGGCATCATGCTGCCAATAGTAAGATTTGATTCCCTAAATACATATAACTTATAAAGTTGGAAAACGTAAGATGGAAAAAGGTTTGATACAAGGATATTAAGGCATATATTTAGCCTTGGACGGAATGTCCTACACTATACTGGTTTTAAACCTAAGGTGGTAAGACCTACTTGGAACCTATTATTGAATTGCTAAGGGTTATGTTTTAACCTATGAAATAATGTTTTATCCTACATGGATTTTAATTTAAAGGTTTGTAAACTAACCTAAGGTGAATCCTAAGGACCTACGAGCTAGAAGGAAACCTAACTATTAATATTGTGACCTAAACTATTACTAATCCTAAAAGGGACCTATGGGTTACGTGGCAAATGGGAGAATGATGGGAATGTTACGGGGTCCTTCCTAGATGAGGGACCACAATAAAAATATAATATGTGATAGCTAAATTTATTAAAATCAATTTAAATAATAAAACAAAATATTATAACATGAAATTCTTATGCGCTAAAGTGGTTCCCCTTGCCTTGTTATTATTATAAAAAATACACGAGGAAAAATGTCATTAGAGTAATGAATGCTCGTGGAGGTCATTTAGTTAGTGACTTGTTGGCGAGAATATTTGTCGGTTGAACAAACCGGTGGGTATTTGCCAACCATCTAAGACTCTAGGTGGAAAAATTGGTGGAAAATTTATCATGCGTGCATGAAATTAAAATCTGTGGTGGCCAAAAGGCCGAGGATCTAACAGGGACACTCATCTAAACTCGTGGCAAAAGCTTTCAATTGCTTACTGAGGGAATAATTTTCTTAGGAGGTAGAAAAGGAAGGGAGGATTAATATCTTAGGTAGAAAATCAGATTCCTACAGACATCAATCAGATTACTTCAACTCACATAGATATAGAAAGAAAATAACTTCTTTACTCGCATCAAGACAAGGTAAAATTAGGAATGCAAAGCTTCAATAATTCTCTCATCAAAAAGGCAAGAAACTCCTTTCTTCTTCATTAATATTTTGGAAAGATTGTACATAGTGAGAAATAGAAGAACATAAAGGAGGAGAATAGAGTAAATTGCTCTCTTTTTCTTCACTTCAAGTAGTAATCTCTCCTTGAGCATACAAAATTGAAAACCCTTAAGAATGAGGGTGTCATTATAATTTATGGTCTTTGAGAAGGCTCGTCATCTACACCCCACATGAATTTTCATTTCTTCCCTTACAACATGTGACTTTTCGTATTCCTAGGAATAAAATTAATTCCCCTTTTATTAATTAAGGGTGACTTATTACTTTACAAACTAAAGTCACATTTAAATGAGTAAGAAAATAGAGGAATAGGACAAAATGAAAAATTAAAACCCTCCAATGAAGGAAAATAACATGAAGGAGGAGGGCAAGAGGGGGAAGAGAAGAGAGAGAAAGAGAGAGAAGGAGAGAGAACCATGACAATAAAGATGTCACTTTTATTGATTCGCCTCACCACCTGATTGATCCTTCTTTGAGATCTACTAGAAATATTTCCGATCCCTTGAAATATTTACTATCTTGACTGGCCGCGAAATGCTACTTTATCTACTTGAGGAAAGTGGACACAACTCAAGGAATAGATTCAACCATCCGAGACATCATTGATGTTCTTACTTTTTATGAACCATGACAAATGTTTCTCTATAATGTTCAAAATTTTGGCTCTAATATCAAATAGAGACTCCTAATTATTTTTTTGAAAGAAAAGGGGTCCCCAACCTTTTTCTGAACATACTCCTCAAACAACCCAAATAACTCATTTGCGGTATTGCTTCTCATTGATGGCGGGCACTCCAATTTTTATGTTCTATTGTTGACGTTGTCTTACAAATTGAAGACATGATCCTCATTTGATTCCAACTCATCAATGATTGAATTCAACATTTCATATCGAGAGGCAAGGGTTCTTGTCCACACACACGACAAGTCCTCAAATGGAGAATTGAATACTTTTCTAATCACCAACACCTGGGAGTGAGCATCTCCCATCTCCATCACCAATGGATGAACTTGGTCCTAATGTTATTTTTCTTTTTCCAATCCTTCTCTTGTCATCTGGACCTTGTCAACAGTGGCGCACATGTACTTGTACAGTGAGATCAACTCTGGAAGTAATACTTTTCCTTTCTCTATGATCATGCTCGTCCATTTGTCATTTTCTCATCCCTACATGGTGAAGGCCTGCGTTTTCCTAATGGACTCCGGATCAAAGATACTCGATTGGAATAACTTCTTCAATTAGGAGCAATGAAGAAGCATTTGGGTCCATGAAGTGTCGCACATATGAGGAGAGTGTTTGTACTTTGCCTTCTAATTGGTCATTTTTCACCATATACTCATTGTTACTCATGAGGAAGTGAGTGGAAGACTCTGAACATGTGTGCATCTCCTTCGTGAGTTTTGGGCCTATGGGGATGGTGTTCATTCTATAGTTTTTCTATATCATCTCTTTAATAGGCTTGATTACCTTCAATTTGACAAATTCTACATACTAATTACCTGTGGCACCACTAAAAATTGTAGAGCTTCTTGACAAAAAAATTTCTTCTTCCCCTTGGCCGGTGCAAATATTATTGAAAAATTAGGGACCATCACCTACTAGACTGTATGAGTTTCTTTCATGATAATCATGAATATTGTATCCTACTTGGGGTGAGATGGTACATATTACATGGGGAGTAGAAGTGGAGGTACAAGGTGAGTAACTTTGGGGCTACTATGAAGCTGAGAGGTGAACTAGCTCATTCTCTTCAAGCTCTACTTATACTATAGGATCCTTTATTGATCTGACCTTATTATGCAATCTCTTGTAGTAGGGATCCTCTTACTCCACCACTTTGTGCTCCAAACTCTCTCCGGAATGGACTGAGCCTGAAGTCTTCTCCACGACCTTCGATGAAGAGTGATGTGATGCCTATCTCTGAAGGGAGGGGAAACTTCCTGATGTGATGGATGAATCCTTCTTCTTTTTGAACCATTCTTTTGGTATTTTGATTACAACTTCATTCCACTTGCTTATGTCTCTCGACTTACGAACGCTCCATGTTACTTGAGGCAAAGGTGAAGCGTTCACTGCTTTATATTCCGGTCATACAACTATGTTTAATAATCTTGAAATCCCTCTTCATACCATTCAAACTTAAATCTCCTCATTTGTCTGACTATCATCCACATATAGTCTTTTTACCTGACATCAAATTCATCTATGCAATTTACCCAATAATATTTAACCTGTGGTACATGATATGACTCGAATATAGAAAGTGTCCGAATCATCATAGTTCTCGAAGTCTCGCCCTTGGTGTCTATGAATACAAGCTCGGGTGTGCAAAGGTGGATTCCGAATGTGATGCATCATTGAAACCCTTACAGGTGAAGATTCCAAGTGAGATAGGGAGTGAGACATTGTTTATTTTCCAATTCTTGATCTTGATGTGAACATGTTCTAGTTGTCTCCAAAGCTCAAATAACATGATCTTATCACTAAGATACTTAGGTAGTTTGAGCGAGCAAGATCAAAACCTAAAATTTGGATGTATGAGAAAGCGGAAAATTGCATGAAGTATGAACCATACTTCTTGATCAAATAATCCACTTATTGCGACATCCTTGAGCAATGGTTCCCCTCATTGTCCTGATGACGAACATGGTGAAGGCATCTTATAAAGTGCCGATTGATTTCCGTTAAAACCAACCGAGGATATCTCTCGAATGTTGGGGCCTTGGGAGAGATGTTTTGAGAAATTTATAACCCTTTGAAAGGTATCAAACTCACAATATCATCCACCATATATGAAGTCATTGTGAACTTCTTTGAGACTCATTGAAACAACTGGTGGTGTAGGTTATCATTGATGATTTGTCCCCAATCAATCCTCTGCTTGTCTTCCATGATCATGAATATGAAGAAAGCCATCCAGTCTTAAAATTACTTTGAGGTTTCTTTTCCCATCACCTAATTGAGAAGGATGATTTCATTTGAATAGCCTTCATGGAATTCACCTCACAGAAAAACTTGGGCACCCGTGAAGGTTTTCTTACTTGTTTTAACTATGAACCAACAAATGAGGCCCTAAAGTTCTAAGTCTATTTTGGTCCACTCTCTCGATGTAACCTATTTTGAAATGATGGCCTTACTGATCCAAGTTGGTATATACATTGAATGGGAAATGGATTTCAAAGCCAACACTTTGCCAAGGTGAGCCATCATCCTGCTGATTGGTTATGCTCTGCATTTCTTTGAAGGGGAGATTGAAAATGACATTGTCGAAGCTCCCGAATGAATTAGTAGGAGCTTATTTATATGATTTTGACTAGAAATAGAATTTTGAAAATTATGGGATGGGTATCAAGGTATGATTCACCTTAAAAATTTCTAAAAAATGGAATTTTTGATCAAGACCGTTAGTTGTGCCTGCAAAGAATAAGTTGTGGAAAGCAATGTATGGGTGTTGTAAAAATATGAGATTATCACCATCTTGGAAATTTAATAATATTTCTATTGATATTTTTTTAACCTCTAAATCATTTTCGAGCTCCTAGAATCATCTCCTGAAGCCTGAGTTCTTTTCGCAGGTCTGAAGCTCCTTTGACCTCCAAAACTCACTTTTGATGAAACTTGCTCTAGTATCTCCAAATATTTCTTAATATTCCTAAATATATTGTAAAATTATATTTTCTCATGAATATAGTTTCTTGGTGAATTTAGAACTTGAACTCAACTCTAAAGAATGTGCACTTGCTTGAGAAAGGCTAAAAATAGTCATTCCCAAGCCTGTTGAAAGATCCACCTTGAAAGGCATTATCTTGAAAGAATCCTTTGGACTTGTTTTCTTATTTTTCACCCATGGCAGAGGGTTATACCATATACATAGACATATACATATGGGGGATAATCTTGGCATAGGGGATGGACCGACTTGGAGAGGTGTCGGGAAAGCATTACGATTAAATTTTTGACACTAGGGTATAGTTGTCCTGTTTTCAAGTGAATTTTGCCCTTGCAAAAACATAGGACAACAATTGGATCTCACTTGGGGACTCATTCTAGATTGAGAAAAGTGAGGAAAGGATGAGAAGGAACTCCAAAATCTCAGTTTACAAATTGGACCAAAGGCCTTATTAATTGGGATTCACAGAGTCATTATGAGTAACCTAAATATGGAAATATATGCCTAATCGATTACTATTGCAGCGATAAATGAATAAATAATTAAGTAAAGCAATTAAGCCAAACAAATTAAGTTGAAAAGTATAAAACCCTAAATGCAAAGAGAGGGTAGAAATCCTTAGTTGATTAAGTAGTTAATCATGGATTGTGCCAAAGTGTTGACCAGATGAATAGAAAGGGAGAATCGTCACATAGAGCCTCAAAAAGTGTGTGAGATGAATATTTTCTTGGACTGGGGTGCCTAGAGGGGGACAAGGGCACTCGTGGGCACCCTAGGCCTATTTCTCGGATGCCTGTGGATGTGGAAATACTCGAAAAAACCTCATCCAATGGTCGCAAGGTATTTTTGTTGTTCACCTTTGGTCACTATGAGGTCACATAATGATCCTTTAAGTTGCTAAAACTGTAATGAAATAATGACCTGTAAAACCCTTAAAGAGACATCAAATCCTAAAAAAAAGAATGCAAAATGAGGGGTCAGATTGTCCTTAGCTGTCACAATGGTGATCTTACGATTGAGCACTACACTACATCTCAGACCCAATGTAGTTCTATGTGTGTGTGTGTGGAATTGTGCCCTAGGTGGCTCTTGTGCATGTCACACTTGATAGCGAGAAAGTAAGCTAGATGTAAAGAAATGTAATAGATGTGTGCATGGAATATAATGAAATTCCCTCCTATGAAGTGTGTATGTAGAGTAACCAACCCTTGTGTCCCTTGGATGGTGCTATATGGATGCAATGGAGCTCTTAGATGCTTAATGGATACAACCTTAGGTGGTGATAACTAATGCTTAGTGCTTGGTCCCTTATTATGATCACATAAATTTATATTTATATGATTCCCTTGCTTGAATTTTGTAATTAACCATGAAAAGGATGACTACCAAAAAGATAAGATGCTCAAATGGCTTGAAAGACCTAAAAGATGTGAACAAAGTACAAAGGGGTTAGGGGTGCACCGAGGCGTTTGCGTCTTGGTTGGGCACAGTGTCCAGGATGATAAATGCTAAGGTATAAAAAGGTAGACTGAGCAAGTAAGGGTGCAAGAGAAAAAGTGGCAACAAAAATCAAAGAAAGGTGGCCAAAGACATGGGTTAATTAGTACTTTTCTTACTTAGGAATCATATGAATAGTAGTATGTAATAAAACTAGATAATTACCCAAAGTGTGTGATTTTGTGTCTACATTTTCCCCCACTTTATGTTATTGAGTGAATGCTCGATAACATAAAGTAGATAAGAGATGCATACCTAATAACCATGTCAATCGATGATGAAATCATGCCAAGGGATAAGACAAAGTGTGGAGTGATAAAAGTGTGAAGCATGGATGCTAAGGAGGAACAAGTGTAAAAAGTGATAACAAAAATGTCTCTAGGGTGGAAGAGCATGTGTAGATGTCACAATGTTCTTGTTGTTGATGTTGATGCTTGTCTGTTTGATGTTGTTGATGTAGGATGATGTTGAATGATGTTGACTATTACTTCTCATACAGACGGACCTGTAAAAGAGAAGAACACACAAGTATTCAAATATGCATGTACATGTGTAAAAAACATGTAATGAAATATGAAAAATGAAAAATGTGAAAAAGAACATGTGCACCTGATCCATGATAAGGAAAGAGTGTAGAAAAGATCTTGTAGATGTTGTAGAAGACCGAGTTTTTTGAGATGATCTCATGCCGATTATGTTGGTTGTGATTTTTTTGAGCTATCTCACGCCAATGATATGGAAGAATTTTAGGGAGGAAAGTATGGTATCATCCTCCAACCTTTAACTGCTTCCCAAAATGTAGAACACCATTACATATGGTGTGTAAAAATTTGAACAATTCGATCCAATGCGAAAGTGAAAAGTGTTGTGTAGTACATGCATGTCAAATATTAAGGATGTGTGCCTTGAAAAAGCCACTATGTGGAGTTTTGTATCTTGTGATAAAATTCCAAATGTTGTGTAACTACCCCTTGATTACAAGCATATAAGAAGGGTTAAGGGCACCTACATGTTACTTTTTTTGGACTAGGCGCTAGTGTTTGTTTTGTGCTAAGGACCCAAGTCTGATTCTGAGCCTTGTCTAATACTAATGAATGTGTTGTACTAGTATTGTGTTATACTAAACTCGTGATTGTATGATATTGTATGGGGTGATTGATTCACCCAAATTATGCCCCCTCATTTGGGGTACATGCATCCCAAAGGAGGATTGACCATTGTGTTGAAACTGCCCTGGAGGGGGAACACAATTTACTTGGTAGAGACCAAGGCACATGCAAACAAAGTGGTTGGGAGACAAATTTTAGTAAATACAATCAAACATAAACAAACATGTATAAAATGTAAGCTAAGATGCAAGAAGACAATGTAAACATGCAAGAAGATAATGTAGACCATGAAAAGTGGGTTACAAACATGGGACACCACTCACAATGTCACAAGGAAATCAAGGATGACTAAGCCAAAATCATACAAGTGTGCACACAAGACAAAGGACAAAGCCCACGAGATAAGAGAAAATAATGAATGGAAATGTAACAAATAACCATAGAAGCATAAATTCCTACATAACGAAAGGTTGTACATGAAGCAATTATTATCATGTTAGGGAGATAAAAATTATGTCGAGCATGTATAATCGATAAAGAAATGTGCTATAAAACAAAATGAAACAATAACACATGTAGTTTACGCAAGTGGATGCCCCTAAGAGCCATTGTGGGATTGGTAATAGAATTGTGCCAAACATCCATGATACGTGTATAGATCTCGTATAATCTGCAATCAAAACTAGAAGGGCAAGTGAACGTGAATGTGTGTATGATAAAGATAATGACATATAATATATCTATCTAGCATGTGTAATAATATGTACATGTAACAAGTAAATGTAAGCAAGACTAAATGCGACCAAGATATGTAGTATGTTGTGGATGAGATGGAATGGGATGCAGAGTGGATGATAGGAGAAACATGTTCCCTAAGTAGATGTGTATGTATGAGATGAGGTTCGTTTATTTATGCCCCCTTAGTGGTCAAGAATGAACCATAAACAAGAGTGCATCATCAGGAAATGGTTTGACTTATGTTTAGGAGAAAGATGTGATTATCAAAGCGCTAAGTGTGGGTTGTAAACACATGAGCGAGTGATTTCACATGTGAGTGTGATGAGGTCCATTTGAGATATGGACCCTCAACAATTTAGTATGGACCGTGGAACTAGAGTGCATCATTGGGTGGTTTCTCGTGTTGATTGTGCTCGAAATATGTGTAATGTGATGTGTTGTTTGCATATGATGTGTCACTTGCATAGTATGTTATGTCCGATGTTGTCGAAAGAGATTGATTATGGGTACGTTGAGTGTGTAATGAGTTGTTTTATGAGAGATGAACGTGTCAAGCTTGTAGGATTTTTGTCGTCTGTATATGACAAAGATATGTTGTGAAAATGTCGAGTAGATAATGTCTTGTGATTATGGAGATTGTGTAAAATGTGTATGTTGATTGTGCGCAAGAGATATGTGTCGTGTAATGTGAGATAAACATGTTTGTGTGGTGTGGAAGAGATATGTTGTGAAAGCATTGAGTGTGAAGCATGTTGTAAATGTGTCAAGTGTGGTGTATGTTATGTTAAATATGTGTGAAGAGGTGTGTTTCTAATGTGTTGATTTTGTATTGATAGATAAGTGCGAGAATAATGTATTCTGAGTGTGTTGAGTAAGAATGTGTTGCAAGGGTGTTGATTGTATAGTGATGAATATGTGTGAGAAAGATGATGATGTTTAATGTAGTGTGTAGTGTGTAATGTAGCGTGTAGTGTGTGAGGTTCATGTGTATAGGATGCCCTCAACAATCAAGTGTGAACCATAGCACGAGAGTGCGTCATCGAGAAATGAAGATAGTAATGTATTAAGATTTGTATGTTGTTTGTAAGAGATTAGATGTGAAGTGATAAGAAAAGTAGGATGCTTATTGATGCTAGGGGGAATAGGTATGATGCTCCCAAGTATGTGATGATAAGAATGATCAAGTAATGTCATCTAAAATTTCATCATTGTCATTTTCAAAGTCGAATGGTGAAGCATCTAAAACCTGATAGGTGATAGTATCAGGTTGGTCAAGTGAGGATCCATTGAGACACAAATTATACATGCCCATAGCGTATTCCTCATCAGTAAAAGGAGGTAATGGACACCCATGTGCATACCAATGAGTGAGATTTGGTGAATAGCCAAGGAATGAGTTATTGTAAATGAAAACACGACCAAACATAAGGGGAAAGGATATATCAATATGATAAGGGTCTAGTGTGCCCCTAATGTAATCAAACAAATAATTTTCAAGAATAAGTGAAGAAGGGTGAGGAGTGCATGCAAGAAATACGGCAAGGTAAAAGACACAGAGACCATAAGATGAATTAATTTGAATGAACCCATGATAGAGATGAGAAGAGTGAGGTGGTGGCATAAGATCATCAAGTGTATACCTGAGCTGAGCTAGACCATCATGTGTGTAGACAGTGTCGACAAAGTAGGATCAAATGGAATGTGCTCCCAATAAGGGTAATTCATGAAAAGTGTACATGTAAATGGAGGTCATGTTAATGGAGGTGGCTCATGAGAAGGTGAAGGAGATGGAATAATGTCTAATGTTTGGATATGCCCCCGATAAAGAATCATAGCAGTAGTAGGAGGAGGAGGAGGAAATATTGCATATGTGACTATATCTAGCATGCAAATAACACCTTCAAGTGGTGGTAAATGATCCAGAGTATAAATGTGTTGTGGTTCATTAGTAGTATCAGAGTGTGGAGTAGGAATTGTAGTATTGGGATCACGATTGTAATATTTGAATGGGTCACGATCACTAGGAACTGTATACTCTATTCCCTCATGTATGAATTTGACATAATGATGTACTATAGAAGTAATGGATTAGATGGCATGAAGCCATAGCCTACAAAGTAAACTTGTTAGATGAAATCATAAAGTCAATGACAATGAAAACTTTGTTAACGGTTTTGGCCCTACAAAGTGATAGTCGGAGTAATGTGACCTACACATGGATGAAAAGAACCATCATATGCACGAAGAGAAAGACACGATGGAATAAAATTAGCAATAGAAATACCAAGCTTCTCGAGGAATGACATAGGAAAATATTAAGTTCAAATCCATTATCAATTAAAGTACGCTTGACACCCACATTGCAAATGCGAGATCATGATATGTAAGGATGGATCATTGTAAAAAATATTAAGATCAACATTAGGATTTGATGAGAAAGCAATATGCTTTGAGAAAATGCATATAAAAATGTTTGATATACTATATTTGGATGTATATTAGCAGGAATGTGAGTGGTAGCTATGAGAGTTTTGATTTTATCTCTTAATTCAGGATTGATGAGCAAGAAATCATTAATAGATATAATCATGATGAAGAGATCCTAGAAAGATAGGAGCAATGGAAGGATGAGGATCCTAAGAGTGTTTAGATTGAGTTCAGGTTCACCAAAATGATTAAGATAAATATGGAAATATATGTCTAATCTGATTGTTATTGCAACAATAAATGAATAAATAATTAAGTACATAAATTAAGCCAAGAAAACTAAGCTTAAAAGTATAGAACCCTAAGTGCAAAGAGTGGGTAGAAATCCTTAAGTGATTCACAATTAATCGTGGACTTTACCAAAGTTCGATCAGATGAACAAAGAGGGAGAAGCATCGCATAGAGCCTCAAAAAAGTGCACGACATGACGATCATCCTAGACTCGGGTGCCGGAGGGGACAGGGGGCACCACCGTGGGCGCCCTAGGATTTTTTGGGTTCATGTGTCTATGGAAATGCTTAGAAAACATCCTATGAATGGTCACAAGGTATTCATTGTTTTTCACCTTTGGTTGCTATGAGGTCACAAAATGATCGCTAAAGTCAATGAAAACTTGTAATGAAATAATGGCCTACAAAACCCTCAAAGAGACATCAAGTCCTAAAAAAAAAGATGCAAATGAGAGGTCATACTATCTTTAGTTGTCACAATGGTGATCTTATGACTAAGCACTACACTAAATTTCATACCCAATGTATTTTTATGTGTGTGTGTGTGGAATCGTGCCCTAGGTGACTCTTGTGCATGTTGCATTTGATAGCGAGCAAGTAAGCTAGATGTAAAGAAATGTAATAGACGTGTGCATGGAATAGAATGAAATTCCCTCATATGAAGTTCATATGCAGAATAACCAGCCCTTATGTCCCTTGGATGGTGTTATATGTATGCAATGGAGCTCTTAGATGCTTGATGGATGCAACCTTAGGTGGTGATAGTTAATGCTTAGTGCTTGTTCCCTTATTATGATCACATAACTTTATATTTATATGATTCCCTTGCTTGAATTTTGTAATTAACCCGAAAAGGCCAACTACCAAAAATATAAGATGCTCAAATGACTAGAAAGGACCCAAAATATGTGAACAAAATATAAAGGGGTCAGGGCCACCGAGAGGGACGAGGGTGCCTAATGCTAGCATCTTGGCTAGGAGTGGTGTCCAAGATGATAAATGTCGAGGTATAAAAAGGAAGACTAAGCAAGTAAGGGTACAAGACCAAAAGTGGAAACAAAAAAGAAAAGAAAGGTGGCCAAAGACATGGGTTAGTTAGTACTTTTCTTACTTAGGAATCATATTAATAGTAGTATGCAATTAGGACTAGATAATTACCCAAATTGCGTGATTTTGTGTCTACACATTAATAACAAATAGCTTGAAAGGAGTACACACACACACAAAAGGAAACACACAACACACGAAAGGGAAATAACACACACAATAGGAAATGGAAACACACACCTAAATAACCTATGATACAATGATGGGGATAACCTTCTTTCAACGTTTGTACCATTTCAAATATTTCTCACTATGGGGCAACTCCAACTGTGTTCCATCCAGATATGACATATAAAAGGAATTTTCTCCACAAGTTTCATGAATCTGGAATGGACTGAGCCACAAAGAGTTGAAATTCCCATGGCTTCCCTTTGGTTCTCTTTGCTTGTCCCAAAGCAGAACAAGGTCTCCCATTTTGAACTCTTAAGCCTTTGCCTTCTTATCGAACAATTTATTGATCTTCAATTGATGTGGTCTGATTTGGTCCACCACCTTGAACCTATCTTCTTCATGATTTTCAAGAAAAAAATTCTTTTATCAATAGCATCATGATATTTCCCATCTTCTACTGCTTGGAGAAATTTGAGTGTTGACATCTCCACAATGACTGGAATATCTTCCTCGATCCCATAGAGTAGTTGTAATAGAGACATACCAATTGCTTTCTTTGGAGTTATCCTTTCTGTTGAAAACACATCATAACGATTTTTATACTGGCTCCTTTGATTTTCATCCACCAGTTTTAGGACTATGGTCACAATGTTTTTGTTGTTTGATTTTTCCTGACCATTCCCTTATGGGTAATAGTCTAATGTGTGTGACAGAGAGATTCCATAGTCATAACAAAACTCGGTCAGCTCCCTGAAGGAAAAATATGTGGCATTGTCTACCATGATCTTTTGCGGCATACCAAAATGAACAATGATGTTCTCTTTGATGAAGTTTCACACTATTTCGGTATTGGATTTCTTGGTTGTGATGACATCTACCCAATTTTTGAAATAGTAAGTTGTCGTGAGTAGATAGGTATGGCCTACACTTAAATGAGTATTTAGGACTCCAATGAAATCCAGACCCCATTGTTGGAAATGTTCTTCAATCACCATTGGCCTAAGGTGGAACACAATGAGATGTGGTATCCCGATAAACGTGGACATGCTTCACATTTGGAAACCCACTCTTGGGCATCCACGAAAAAGGTTGGCCACAGTATCTTCCATGGAGGATTTTGTTAGTTGTCACCATTGCCAAAAAAATTCCTCCACATGCTTGATCATGATATGCCTTTAACAACTACTCATTTTTCTCTTTATTCACGCATTTTAGAAATCACCAATCAAATCCTCTCTTATAGAGCACGTGATTACATATAACATACTTTTCTACCCTTATCTTGAGCGTTCTTTTTTTGTGTGATCAAGATGAGGAGGGAGCTCATTGTAGGTTAGGAAGTAGGCAATGTCCGCGTACCACTCACTTATCATACTCACGAAAAGAACTTGAGGTAATTCTTTTCCAATACATTCACATCACATGTGTTCTCCTACATCATTATCCTTATGCAATGTTTCATGTTCTGCTATCAATCTACATGTCCCATTTCCTCGACCAAGTTCGAAGGTTTGATCTTGATGTAGATATGGACCCATAAATCAATCTTTCATTCATAGACTCAAAAGTAATCACTTAGTAGTTACTCAACCACAATTTTATTAAGAAGAAAAACTAGATCCGATACCAACATGGTATTAAATTTTTTTACTTGAAAGTTAGAAACATTTTAAACATGCTTAAATATGCCAATTCATCATGACCATGCTTCTAGAAAAGTTCCAATCTTTCATTTTCTTCTACTTTCCCTTTTGACTTCTTCTTAGGCTAATAGCCATATTATTTAGTACGTTTCCTTCAAAATACCAAATATGAATGATGAATCTTGACTGTAAAGTTTTAAATAGTCTTTTAGGCCCTTTAAATAACTACAAAGTTTCAAGGCTTCACCATTTACCCATTTCTTTTGTCCCCTTTTTACCATTTTGGCTCAAACTAGCAATTAGCTCTCTAGAATGACAAATCAACACATACAAGACAACTGGTAAACATTCAATAAAATTCACATACCTTTTCTAGCACTCATTAGGCCATATTAGCTTTGGGGAAAGTTTCATTCTTCAACTCTTGTTCCAATTTATCCACCTCACTTTGATTATTCTTGCCTAGCTAATCATGCTTGTCTAGGGTTTAAGTAGCTTTTGAGGTTTTACTTGCTTGTCATTATTTCTAACCACTGTAAACACCTTTATTTGGACTAGCACACTTAATTCATGCCTCTCATCTCCATTTGTGTCAATTACCAACTTCCCACTAGTCACTTAGCAATTTTGCTCCTTAAGTAAATACACTAGTTCTTGTGCTCTCTCACCCTTCTTACCTTTGTTTCACCTCTTCTTCCCTTTCTATGATTCTTGTTAGATATATTAGCTTAATTTAATATTGTTTCACCTCATCTTATTCCCATATCTTACCTATTTTCATTACCACATATCCCATTCACCATTTGAAGCAACTAGCTAGTTTCTTGGTCTTTCAATGTTGCTCAAGACATCCACAATCTACTTAACTTTGTTACTCACTCTTCCAACCTATTCAAGGTCCTTTCTAGTTTTAGAATCCACAAAAATGCCTTCATTCACTTCTTTCACATTACTTATATTTTTCTTTGATTTTACTTACTTATTCTTTACTCTTCACTTGCCCTCCCTAACCTACAACGGGGTATAGAGGAATGTCAAACTTTTAAGGGTTCATACAAGAACTTAATGAATCCAAACTTTGAGATTAGCTAGAATAACATTCAAACCTATTCTCCATAAAAATTTATCAATTTTCCATGGCTCAATTTCAAGATATGATCAAATCTGTAAGAAACCCTAGGTTAGGGCTTTACAGAGGACATTATAAAAAATAAGGTTTATCTTAAAAATTAAAGCTCTCCAAATCTTCTAACATGCTTCCTAAAATCTGTATTCATATTCTCTACATTTCTCATTTAGATGTCACTATCCCAAAAGGCTTGTAACCCCACTTACTGGGTAGCCTAGGCTTCATTTTAACTTAGAATACTTGACATTCTAAATAAGAATGTTGCCATTATTTCCTTTTATTTCCCAAATAAGGTCTCAAATATCCTTGGAAAGATTAAGTAATTTCTTTAATCACTATCCCATCATCTCCTTTATGGAATTTTCCTCAAAACCCTCCAATCAATTTAAATACTAGCATGCAAGTTCTAGCGTTCTTGTTTCCTTCATACACAATCTCCTTTTTTTCAAAAAAAAAGTCTACACTATTTAAGAGAGTAACATAGGTTTATAATGATTCAAACTACTCCCACTTAGTCATCCTTATAGGATTCCATATTTCATAACAACATGCAATATTAAGATTCCACGTTTTCCAACTAAAAGAAGTATGCCAAACCCTTTACCCGTTATCCACAGTTTGTGACTCATTGTCTCCTCTTTTATTTAACGCTTCATTCATGCCTTAGGCCCTCTATTTCTCATGAAAACACATACAAATCTTTATCAAATTATAAGAAAAATAAACTTCAAGGTAGAAGAATGCATTTTTTTGACAAGGAACAAATGCTTGTAACCCTTAACTAGGTACTTATGACAAAGTACACTAGAGTGACTTTATTCAACACCTTAAAACCTCTTAATCTCCTCTTTCAAAAGCCAATACTAAATAGAAACATTCATTATACCTCTTCCACATTTTTGAAACCAAAAAAAAGACTCAATACTTATAAATGATCAAATATTCCTTTATTTATGAGTACTAACCCTAGGTATGTGATTTACCTAAGACCTTACATCTTGCTTAAAATTTCATTATTATTTTTGCATTACCAGGTTTTTTAGGGATCATAAGATTTCAAGAAGGTTATGAAAAGGTTCACCACCATTTCTAACTACAATAAATTCCCTTTTCTCACAAATTTGATTTCAACCATCAATAAATTGCTTCATTCTTTATTAAACCCTTATTTACTAGTTTCATTATCACAATCATGTATCAAACAAGTTGAATCCTTCATGAGATTAGCTATTGTAAGAAAATATTCATTATTTGTGAATAGTTTAATGTGGTACAAATACAAACAACACAAATAACTCAATGAATCATAAGAAACAACTTAAAATATACTTGTTAAGGAGCATTCAAGAAGGAAATCTGGTTCTTTATTCTCTATCATCAAAATTACAGATCCCATATTCCTTCTTTGTCCTCTCCTATGTATTCTCTCACCAAAATCTTCCTCTATCATCCATAACTAACTTCTATAAATCAAATACCTCTTTTCATATGCTTGACTAAAGGTGGTTTCTCAAATTTTACCTAACTTACTAAGGTTATGGATGAGTTTGACTCATGGTTTCTTACACAAGAGTGTGTCTACCTTTCTCCATTCTCCTAAGGTCTCAAAATGACCTCTTATAACCCTTAATGACATCATTTTTACACATTACAACTTTCAAGCACACCTTTCACATTCAAATTTCAAATTATCTCTTTTGGAGGGAAACTTGAAATTGCTTACCTAACACACTAGGAAGGTCTTAAAAGACCATGAAGGAGCTAATAACACTTATCTAGACCATTACAACCTCATTCAACCCTTTCTTGACACAAAATTGAAAAATTGAAGCCTTTACAGTGATGCTCCTGCATCATACTCCCCTAGTAGGAATTTTTTTAAAACCCCATGGAGGTTTAAGTCTTCTTTCTCTTCTTCCAATCTCTCTCTTGATTTCCATATTCTTCATCATTGTTTTGCTTGTATGCACCTTCAATTCTCTCAATATTTTTCTTGCTTGAATTTTCTTTTCTTGCTTTGAATTTTCTTTCTATGTCTTCATCTTTCTTCAATTATTCCTCATTGTCCTCATTCTCTTGTTCTTCCTAACTCGGTTATGTATTTCCTTCATTTTCTTGTTTTTTTTTTATCTTCTTTGATCATTCTTTGACTCTTACCTACACAAACAAAACTAGGAGCAATATTAGTTGTAAAAAGATGAGACAAACTTGTCTCATTTTGACTTTCTTTCTTTTTTTCCTTGAAATTTTCATGCCATTTCTGATCATCTTCTTTCATCCTTGTTATTCTTGACTGATTTTATTCATATTCTCCCTCTTGTGCTTGCTCTTGTACATGTATTTCATCTTTATCTTCTTTAAACTTCTCTTTATTCAAGTTTACCAATGTCTTTTCTTGTATTTCTCCTTCATTTCCTTATTTGCTATTACACTCCCCGACTGATTGGACCTTGGACCTTGTACCTATGAATAGCTCCTCAAGCCTTTGTATTTCCTCATACAATAAGTATTCATTCTCCTCTTCACTTGCTTCATCAAATTTAGGACTCTTTTAAATCACATGCTAGTTTACAAAAATCAACTTTCACTTCCTTTACCTTCACTTCATCTTCATCTCTCTTCATTTTTCTATCTTATTCTTCTTGAATTTCATTCACATAGTCTTCATCATGCATGTTAGTATTAAAAAATAACCCATTCTCACTTTCAAATGACTCATTTTTTTCTCAACCAAAACATTCAAATCATCATGCTTACCTTGATTTTCACTCACTTGCTTCTCTTTCCAAGCTTCTTTTGGGCTTATTTGTTCTTATTTTCTCTCCTTAACCTCCCACACTTGCTTTCTTGTCACCTTAAGCTGATATGTACTTGTATTTTCAGTTTTCTTTCTTGTTTTAAAGGTTGGTTTGTACCTATACACACCTTCTTCACTCTTCATTTCTTGATCACATCCATTGCATGCTTGCTTCAAACTGAAATCTAACCTTTTCCCATATTTTCCCTCTTGTTTTCCATTGTATTCTACATCCCCATTATCCTCTTTCTTGCATTTTTCCTCTTGTTCACAAACAACTGATTTTCTAAGCCATCTAGGCATAATATACCCATGGTTAAATTCATATTTTGAAGAACTAACATCTTCTTTCCTTGTACTTCCTTGTATATCAAAGAATTCACCAACACATGTATAAATAAATTCATAATTTCCATCTTTCCATACCTGATCATGAACCAATTTTGAGACCATGTCCTTTGGATTTTCCTTTTTGTCATCCATCTTCTTATTTTGCCTCTTTTTCTTGTCTTCTCTCTCTTGAATTCTTTCCAAAGCATCATAAAAATATGTAGTTTCTCCTCCCTCTTCATTAGTATGCTAAAATAACTCATTCTTTTCCTCGTAAGCTCCCATAACTTTCTCTTTTCTTCCTTCATGTTCATTTGACTCAAAAGAGTCTCTTCTTAGCTTTTCATTTGCAATTTTCATTGTCTTCTTCTTGATTGTATTCACAAAATCTTTCATACCTAGATACACACATGCAAAAAAACATTATAATATAAAATCAGAGACCAAACTATCTCAATAAATGACTCTTTCTTGGGAACTATCCTCATTATCCATTCTTCTTCTCTCTCGAGCACCTCATTTTGAACTTCCTTCTGCTTCATTTTTCTTCTTTCATTGTGTTATCCACTATGAGAACTCTCTTCTCTTCCTCCTGTTGCTCACATGGCAACTCTCTTCTCTTATGCATCCATATGCTCTCACTTCTTTGCTTCCTTCACTTATTTTAGTTGTTGGGGTTAGCACACCGGTTGTGCAGATATATTAATCAAATCTAAGCATAAAATAATCAATATTGAAATAAAAAAGAAGAAAAAATACACAAGATTTAACGTGGTTCACCCTATGTGGGCTATGTCCACCAAGAAACGACTAATTTATCATCATAGAGGAAATATAATGAAGATTTGCAATCTTCCACACCTTCTTGGATGTCCTGTACTTTCTTCTCTACAAATTTCTCTTTTTATCTCAAAGGAAACTTCTCTCTATTCTCAATTGATTTCTACCTTTTAAACCCTAGCTTCATGCTTATATATGCATCTACAATCTTAGGGAACTTTAGCTATGAAATTAAAACTATTAGACGCACTTTACAAATAAAGATAGATCTAATTCCTACAACTTAATTATAATAGTCACACATAGGAAACCAATGTCGGTTAGCCTTAACTGATGCCAATTAGACCTAACCAATGTTGGCTCCTCCTTGCTGACCGATGCTAGTTACTATGTATTCCAACAAGTTTGTAAAATCATGTCAGTGAAGCGATTAAGCTCCACAACTCAACAATATCCCACTTGGAGATAAATTTCTACATTGTACTGTATAACTCCATCCTTTGATCCTTTCCTTTGGCTTATTTCTCCCTCTTCAAGTCTCAAACTCGAAGACCAACATAAGTGGAGTGTAGCTCCAAATTATCCTTTGTCAACGGCTTCATTAGCATATCCATGCAGGGTTCTCCTTTGTATGAATTTTCTCCAACTTTAGTTGCCCATCCTCCAATATCGCCTATGAAGTGATATCTCAACTGAATGTGTTTCATTCTAGAATGAAACACCAAGTTCTTTGCCAAATGAATTGTACTTTGACTATCAGTGTATAATCTACAATCCTCTTACTCTTTTCCCAACTCTTCCATGATCCTGCTCATCCATATCATCTCCTTGCTAGCTTCTATAAGCGCAACATACTCAACCTCTATAGTAGACAGGGCCACAACCTTCTACAATCTAGAAATCTAGCTAGTTGTCATGCCACCTATTGTGAAAACATATCTAGTGGTGCTCTTCCTACCATCCAAATCACCAACCATGTTTGAATCCACATAGCCACGTAAAGAAGTATCTAACCCTCCATAGCATAACTACATGTTAAATGTCCCTCTCAAATACCTGAGAATCCATTGGATTGTTTTCCAATGCTCTTTACCTGGATTAGCCATAAATCTACTCACAACTCCCACTTCCTGTGCAATGTTTGGTCTGGTATAAACCATAGCATACATCAAGCTCCCAACTGCTGAAGCATACAAAACTCGTGCCATGTACTCAACCTCCTCATGTGATGTAGGACATTGATCTTTTCTCAATTTGAAGTGTCTAGCCATAGGTGTACTTACAGGTTTTGAATTTTGCAAATTAAACCTTTCCAACACCTTATTGATATAATGCTCTTGAGACAAATACAACTTCATGTTTTTCATGTCTTTGTGAATTTGCATGTCAAGGATTCTCTTTACAGCTCTCAAATCCTTCATTGCAAATGTGTGAGCTAGATTTTCTTTAAGCTCACCAATGTCCTACATACTAGATCCTACAATAAGAATATCATCCACATATAATAAAAAATAATATAGCTCCCATTTCCAAGCATCTTGAAATAAACACAATGGTCATATTCACATCTCAAATAACCATGCTCATGCATGAAACTATCAAACCTCATATACCATTTCCTTGGAGCTTATTTGAGCCCATATAGGCTCTTTTTCAATCTACACACAAGTTTCTCCTTACCCTTGACTTCATACCCAAGTGGCTGATTCATATAAATCTCTTCCTCTAAATCACCATGAAGAAATTCCGTCTTGACATCAAGTTGCTCTAAATGTAAATATTCTACTACAATTAAAATCAATACAATACACATAGAAGTCATCTTAACAAAATAAGAAAATATTTCACTAAAGTCAATACCTAATTTCTGTGTAAATCCCTTTACTACAAGCCTTGCCTTATATCTCTTCTATCCACCATCTTCTTCCTTGATCTTGTAAACCCACTTGTTCTGCAATGCTCTTTTACTGTTGGTAACTTAACCAAATTTCATGTCTGGTTCTGCTCTAAGGATTCCATCTCCTCATTCATGTCATGCTCCCACTGTTTGTGAGCTTTATCCTGCATTGCTTCTTCAAATCTTTCTAGTTCACCACTATCAGTCAATAATAAATAAGAAAAGAAAGGTGAAAATATTTCTGGAGGTACTTACCCTTTGTGACCTTCTTACTGAGATTTGGGGTGCCGAAGGCTCAATCTACTCATCTTGTAGATTTGTATCTACTTTGTGATGACAGTGACCAATGCCGATCTGTCTCTTCTATAATCTACACCAAGATGAGAGGACCGATATCAGTTAGGGGTAAACCAATACCGTTCTTGTGTAAACCTATAGGTGTTAATTTTGAATCTGAGATTTCATTTTCATCCACAAAATTCTCCACCGATTCACCTTTGGGTACCAAAACTTGATCCATGTACATTCTCTTTTCATTCCAATCAATGTCATGACTCCTAATTATCTTAGAACCTTCTAAATCCCAAAACCAGAATCAAAATCACGAGCCATAACCAATGAAAGTACATCGTTTGGATTTTGCATCCAATTTATTTCTATTTTCCTTATCAATTTGCACAAAAGCTTCTGAGCCAAATACTTTAAGAAAAGAAAGATCTACCTCTTTTTCAATCTAAGCTTCTTCCGGTATTCCACCATTCAGTACACTTGAAGCTCCATGGTTAATCAAATAAAACACACTGTGTCTACTACTTCCACCCAAAATTGTAAGGGCAATCCAACATGTATCCTCATGCTTCGGCACATTCCATGATTGTCATGTTCATTCTCTCTGCAACACCATTCTCCTGTCATGTTTTAGGAACTGTCCTTTCTCTGTTTATTCCATTTGCTGAATAATAATCATTGAAAGCCTTGCTGCAGTACTCACCACCATTGTCAGATCTAAGGAACTTTAACTTTGAATTCGATTCATTTTCAATAAGGGATTTCCATCTTTTAAAAGTTTCAAAAACATCATATTTACGATTAATACAATAAACCCATACCTTTCTTGTGCCATCATCAATGAAAGTAACTTAGTATTGGGATCCTCCGTGAGAAGCTACAGGGCTGGTCCCCGCACATCCGAGTGTACAAGCTCCAGTTTCTCTTCTTATTTGTTGCCCCAACTTTGAGAAATCTCACTCTCTTCTGCTTTCCAAAAATACAATGCTCACAGAAATCAAGATCTACACGTTTTAGATCTGATAACTTACCCTTTGCCTTTAAGATCTACATTCCCTTTTCACTCATATGGCCTAGCCGATTGTGCCACATGCTTGTATCTGAATCTGAAGTAGATAAAATAGAAAAGGAATCAATAATACAGGTAGATAAATACAATGATCCTACCTTCTTTCCTCTTGCTACAATAAGATATCCCTTGGTAACTTTCCAAGATTTGGCTATGAGTGTAACCATGTAACCAATTTCACATAATTGTCCTGCAGAAATTAGATTTCTTTTAAGGCTTGGAACATGCCTCACATATTTCAATATCCATGTATTTCCATTTTGCAATTTAAGATGAACTTCACCTCTACCAGTAATATTGCATGGTTCATCATCTCCTAAATAAACATGCCCAAAATTACCCTAGACATAATTTCTAAAATAACCCTTATTAGGGGTTGCATGGAAAGAAGCTCTTGAATCTAAAACCCATGACTCAATTTTATTATCCAAGGAGAGAATTAGGGCATCTTGCATTACCTCTTTTGCAGCAACATTTTCCTCTTTACCTTTCTCTAGTACATTCTCTTTGTTTTCCTTAAACCAACAATCCTTCTTTGCATGACCTTTCTTTCCACAATTCTAGCAGATTATACCTCTACCTCTGGATTTAGATCTACCATTCTTAGACTTTGATTTCCCATTATTCTTGCTCTTGGATCTCTCCTTCTTCCTTCCCCTTCTTTCTACATTCAAAGCATTCCCAGATGATGATTCTCCTATACTTTTCCTACGTATTTCTTCATTCAGGATTATACTAACCACATCATCAAACTTTAAAACATTAGTAACAAACATTGTATTACTAACATCCATTACCAAGTTATACCAACTATCTAGAAAAGAGAATATTAATAAAAGTGCTTTCACATCATCCTCAAATGGAATACTAACTGATATTAATTGATTTACAATAGACCATAAATCATTCAAATGACTTGATGCGGATCCACCTTCTTGCATCTTTAAATTAAACAATTTTTCATCAAATAAAATTTATTTGAAGCACTAGGTTTTTCATAAACTCTACCATAGATCCTACTTCGGTAATATTTGAAGCCACAGATGCTGCTAGGCTCAATCTTATAGATCCCAAAGCCTTTCTATCAAGAATTTTCCATTCTTCATCAGTCATCTTTGCAGGTCTTGCCTTCTCATCCAATGGTAAGTATAAATCTTTTTGATATAGATAATCCTCCACTTACATCTTCCATAATAGATAGTCATGGCCATAAAATTTATCAACTCTAAATTTTCCTTCTTCTGCCATTTCTTTGCTCCCACTCAATCAAAATCTCTATGTGAGTAAATCACAACACACACAACCCTCAAACAAAGATGCTCGATACCATTGTTGGGATTAACATACCAGGTTGTACAGATATATTAATCGATCTATGCATAAAATAATCAATATGAAAATAAAAAGAAGAAAAATACACAAGATTTAACGTGGTTCACCTAGTGTGGGCTATGTCCACCAAGAAACAACCAATTTATTATCACAGAGGAAATACAATGAAGATTTGCAATCTTCCACACCTTCTTGGATGTCCTATACTTTCTTCTCTACAAATTTCTCTTTTTCTCTCAAAGGAAACTTCTCTCTATTCTCAATTGAATTCTACCTTCTAAACCCTAGCTTTATGCTTATATATGCATCTACAATCTTAGGGCACTTTAGCTATGCAATTACAACCATTAGATTCACTTTACAACTAAAGATAGATCTAATTCCTACAACTTAATTATAATAGTCACACACATGCAACCGATGTCGGTTAGCCTTAACTGATTCTAGTTAGCCCTAACCGATGTTGATTCCTCCTTTCCTAACCAATACTGGTCCATGGGTGACCAACGACAATTAAATCACCGATGCCGCTTCACCGTGTACTCTAGCAAGTTTACAAAAGCATGTCATTGAAGCGATTAAGCTCCACAACTCAACATTAGCTTTCTTCACAAGTGACTTGATTGGCCACTTCACTCTCCTTTTCAAACTCCATCCATTTAGATCTCTTCTTGCTTAACTTTTTAACTAATTTCTTACTTGTAGCTGCGTATTTTCTAAGGCTTCCAACCTCTGCAAACCACTTCTCAACTCTGATATTTCTCTCTCCATTTCTAACCCTCGCTTCACATTCTTCATTTTCATGGCTTTAGGCCTTCCTTGGTAACTAACACCAGTAAACAAAGTAATGTATTCTTTGTAATAAAATTGTTAAAAAATTATTCTCCTTCTTATTCCTGCTCGATACCAAAATTATGTAGCTATAGACCCACAAATCAATCTTTCATTCTTAGACTCAAAAGTAATCACTTAGTAGCAACTCAACCACTAGTTTCTTAAGAGGCCAAACTAGCTCTAATACCAACATGGTATTAAAACAATGTAATCAGAGTTAGAAACATTTTAAACCTGCTTAAATATGCCAATTCATCATGACCATGCTTTTTGCAAAGTTCCAATCCTTCATTTTTTTCTACTTTCCTTTTGACTTCTTCTTAGGCTAGTAGCCCTAATATTTAGTACTTTTCCTTCAAAATGACCAAATATGAATGATGAAGCTTGACTGGTAAAGTTTTAAATACTCTTTTAGGCCTTTTAAATAACTACAAAGTTTCAAGGCTTCACCATTTACCCATTCTTTTATCCCCTTTTTACCATTTTGGCTCAAACTAGAAATTAGCCCTATAGAATGACAAATCAACATATACAAGACAACTGGTCACCATTCAAGAAAATTCACATAGCTTTCCTAGCACTCATTAGGCCATATTAGATTTATGGAAAGTTTCATTCTTGAACTCTTTTTCCAATTTACCCAACTCTCTCTTTGGCTATTCTTGCCTAGCTCATTATGCTTGTCTAGGGTTTAAGTAACTTTTAAGGTTTTAGTTGTTTGTCACTATTTATAACCTCTGTAAACACCTTTATTTGGACCATCACTCTTAATTCATGCCTCTTATCTCCATTTGTGTCAATTACCAACTTCCCACTAGTCACTTAGCAATTTCACCCCTTAAGTAAATACACTAGTTCTTGTGCTCTCTCACCCTTCTTTACTCTGTTCCACCTCTTCTTCTTGTTCTCTGATTCTTGTTAGATTTCTTAGCTTCATTTAATATTTTTCACCTCATCTTATTCCCATATCTTACCTATTTTCATTACCACATATCCCATTCACCATTTGAAGTAAATTCCTAGTTTTTGGTCTTTCAATGTTGCTCAAGACATCCACAATCTAATTAACTCTATTACTCACTCTTCCAAAATATTCAAGGTCCTTTCCACATGTTTAGAATCCACAAAAATACCTTCATTTACTTATTTCACCTTACTTCTCTTTTGCTTTGATTTTCTTGACTTATTCTTTACTCTTTCTGCCTCCCTAACCTACAACAAGGAATAGAGGACTATCAAAATTTTAAGGGCTCGTACAAGCACTTAATGACTCCAAACTTTGGGATTAGCTAGAATAACCTTCAAACCTATTCTTCACAATATTTTAGCAATTTTCCATGCTCAATTTCAAGATATGATCAAATTTGTAAGAAACCCTAGGTTAGGGCTTTACCAGGACAATATAAGCAAAATAAGGTCTATCTTAAAAATTAGAGCTATCAAAATCTTCTAACATAATTCCTTAGGTATGTATTCATATCCTCTAAATTTCTCATTTATATGGAACTATTCTAAAAGGCATGTAACTCCACTTACCAGGTAGCATAGGCTTCATTTTAACTCGAATCTTGAAATTCTAACTAAGAATACTGCCATTCTTTCCTTTTCTTTCCCAAGTAAGGTCTCAAGAATCCTTGGCAAGATTAAGGAATTTCTTTAATCACTCTCCCATCCTCTCCTTTATGAAGTTTGTCTCAAAACCCCCAATCAACTTAGATACTAGCATGCAAGTTCTAGTGTTCTTGTATCCTTCATACACAGTCTCCTTTTGCATCAAAATAAAGTCTATAGTATGTAAGAGAGTAACATAGGTTTATGATGATTCAAAATACTCCCACTTAGTCATCCTTGTAGCATTCCATATTTCATAATAGTATGCAATAGTAAGATTCCATGTTTTTCAACCAAAAGAAGTATGCCAAACCCTTTACTTGTCATGCACGACAATTGTGACTCATTGTCTCCTCTTTTATTTAATGCTTCCTTCATGCCTTAGGCTCTCTGTTTCTCATGCAAACACATACACATATTTATACAATTAAAACATCAATAAACTTCAAGGAAGAAGGATGATTTTTTTGACAAAGAACATATGCTTGTAACCCTCAATCGGTAGATGTTGTGATAAAGTACACTAGAGTGATTGTATCTAACACCTTAAAACCTCTTAATCTCCTCTTTCAAAATCCAATACAAAATAGAAACCTTTAGTATACCTCTTCCACATTTTGACACAAAAATAAACAAATTACAATACTTATAAATGATCAAATATCCCTTTATTTTTGAATACTAACCCTAGGTTTGTGATTTACCCAAGAGCTTACATCTTGCTTGAAATTTCATTATTTTTTGCATTACCATGATTTTCAGGGATCATAATATTTCAAGAAGGTTGTCACAAGGTTCACCACCCTTTCCAACTATAATAAACTCCCTTTTCTCACAAATTTGATTTCCAACCATCAATAAATTGCCTCATTCTCGTTAAACCCTTATTTACCAGATTTATTATCATAGTCATATATCAAACAAGATGAATCCTTCATAAGACTAGCTAGTGCAAGAAAATATTCATTCTTTGTGAACAATTCAATGTGGCACAAATACAAACAACACAAATAACTCAATCAATCATAAGAAACAACTCAAAATATGCTTGTTAAGGAGCATTCAAGAAGGAAATCTGGTTCTTTATTCTCTGTCATCAAAACTACAGACCCCATATACCTTGTTGGCCCTCTCCTATGTATTATCTCACCAAAATAATCCTCTATCATCCATAAATAACTTCCATAACTTGATTTCCTCTTTTTATATTCTTAACTAAAGGTAGTTTCTCAAATTTTACCTAACTTACTAAGGTTATGGATGAGTTTGACTCATAGTTTCTTATCTAAGAGCGTGTCTACCTTTCTCTATTCTTATAAAGTCTCAAAATGACCCCTTATAACCTTTAATGACATCATTTTTACAAATTACAACTTTCAAGCACACCTTTCACATTCAAATTTTAAATTGTCTCTTTTGGAGGGAAACTTGAAATTTCTCACCTAACACACTAGGATGGTCTTAAAATACCATGGAGGAGCTAAGAAAACCTATCTACACCACCAAAACCACAGTAAACCCCTTTCTTGACACAAAATTACAAAATTGAAGCCTTTACAGTGATGCGCCTGCATCAAATCTCTACATCATAATCTTGAATTCTCACCACCCGGTTGCCTCTTTTTGTTCTTGGATCTTGTTGAGTAAGAATTGACTTGATGGCAGATCCTGACACCATTACCATGGTGTGGGAGTTGAGGATGTAAAGCCTAAAGTTCTTCACCACTTTAACCATGACATAGGCATGTTTTTCCAATTGGTTATATTTCAATTCGTGGTTCTTCGGAGGGGAGATCATGAAAGAAACGAGAGATTCAAGATCTTCTTCATTCTTACGTACCAAAATGGTGATATCGTTTTCTCCGTCACATAGTAGTACAAACTAAATTCCTTATCAAAATCTAGGTGCACTAAATTCAGAGCCTTTGCTATTGCTTATTTGATCACCTCAAATGTTATCTTTCCTTCTTTTTCCATTTGAAGCTAGCTTGCAGCTTCATCATGAAACTTATGTGTTGGGTCAACTTGGCGAAGTCTAGGATGAAGCGCTGGAGGAAGTTGACCTTGCCAAAGAAGGAATGTACTCCTTTTATTATTCGAGAACAAAAATTATTGAATTTATTTTATTCTTTCTAGATCCATCTTTTCCTCTTCTTGTTCACAATGTGCCCAAGGATTTTGTATTTAATAACCCTAAAGATGCACTTTTTGGGATTTAGGGATATGTCATGCTTTGCCAAAATCTGATGAGTACCTATTCAAGATGGTGTATATGGTCTCCTCGCTTCTTTGAGAAGATTGTGAGATCATATAGGTAAATTATAATACAATGCTTGAGGTCTTCAAATTATAGATCCATTACCTTTTGAAAGGTTTCTCATGCATTGATCAAACCGAAGGGCATTTTGTTGTACACAAAATTACCCCAAGGTGTTGTGAAGGTTGTCTTCGTTTTATCTTCTTTTGACAGTTCAATCTGATTGTCCCTCGAGAATCATCAAGCAATGAGAGCATTTTAGACCCTATGAGTGCTTGCAAGATATGATCCATGATTGAGAATGAGCAGGTTGTATTTTAGGGAGGCATGGTTTAGTATGCGAAAGTCTACATAAATCCTTATCTCCCCATTTTTATTTCACACAAGAAGAATTTTCGCTACCCACATGAAGTGGTGGATAGGCAAGATGATTCTTGCATTTAACATCTTTATTAATTCATCCTTAATGGTATCCACTATCTTTGGATTTTATGGTCATTGCTTTTTCCTAAAAGGTTTGGATTTAGGCTTTAGAGGGATAGAGTGATGCATTTATTGGCTGAAAAGATTTAACTTCATTGTAGGAATAGGCCAAGACATTAGAATATTTCAACAAAGTGAAATGAAGTATCTTTTCTCCTCGTGTGAGCAACACTTGCCAATATTCACCATTCTAGGTTACTCTACAGTTCAATGTTTTCCTTCTCAAACTCGGTTGTGCAGTAATGTGATGAATATTTTGTTTTTTTCTTGATGAACGTGTTGTTTTTGTCAAACATATCCTCTAGTGACACCAGGCCCTTTGGAATCTTGTTCCCTTTGAGATTTATTACTCCCTCTAAATCAACTCCTTCAATTCCTTCCTTTTCCTCTTCTGCCACTAACTCCCAAAGTGAGGATTTTTGCTTCCCTCATAGTAGAGACTACTGAAGTTATATCTTTAATCCAAGAAAGCAAGGAGGTAACTATCATCGTTGAAGAATTGCCAATGGTTTACATTGTCTAGCACATGTAGTCCGAAAACCATTTCGACAGTCACTTTTCCTTATTGAAGGATGGATGTGGAGTAACAAAAAGGTTGAGATCTGAGAAAACCAAACTTTTTCATTCTTCTTGCAAGGATTGGATTGAATGAAGGGAGCATTAAAAGATTCAATGCAGTCCCAAACTCTATTTCTATAGTGCTCGAGTCTTGGGTTTTTGACTTGATATTAGTCTTTTACTTGCTTGACTATTACTTCATTATCTCTAAGAAACTTGAGATTTTTCATACCCATTGACTTCACGACATTGTTTCGAGGAGGATATCCCTGTACTTTGTAGTATTGTTAGTATTTTCAAATTGTAGCTTGTATGCAAATGGGAAGAATTCACTGAGGGAGAAGTCAAAATAATGCCGCTCCGAACCCTGGACTTGAATGACTTCCATCAAATTCCATGGTCCATAGTTAATATTCTTCATCTTCAATAAGGAGAGGCAATTTTTCATCTCTTTCAGAGGTGAGGAAGTAGTTCCCCATCCCACTTTGTCTGGAACAATATGTTTGCTCTTGGGTCCTCCAAATCTTGGTATGTACTTCATTTTTCATCTTTGAAGTAACTTCTTCATTTCCCCTTTCACTAGAATGGTTGCGGAGGACCAATCCATTCAAATTTCCCCACCTAGGTCTCTGCAAAAACTTCTTCTCAACAACATACCAAAGGATGTTGGGATGTCTACCACCAAGATTGTGAGAAACACCTTCTTATCTGAAAATTCTACCAAGGCCACTTGTGCATCTTTGATCCTTCCACCAACGACACTTCCTTGGATTCCATAGAGTAACAAGAACCATTTACTCATGTAAAATTAAGTCCTAAGGCATTATAAACTTTGATGGGCATGACGTTTTCAGAGGCTCTTGAGTCTATGATATAGTTGTTTAATTGGTAGCCTTTGATTAGGAGGGATAGGTAGAAGGGTTACACCTTATTGGTTTTAGATGCACTTAGTGCTAACATGTTTTGTGTAGGAGGCGTAAGTGGTGTTGGAAGTAGGCCCTTAGGATTAGAATTCACAGTGTTAGATTTTGGGATATCACCTTGGACAACATTGAAAAAACTCTTGAATTGCTCTGGATGAGTTTGTAAATATTCAATTTCAGAAATTTGAACTTTGGTCTTGTTTGCATGTTTGACGTAATTGAATGTAGCTAAGGTGGGTGAACTCAATGTTCAGGGATAATGAAGGTTTTTCATTATGGAGACAGTGTTAGCTTAGGAGTTTGAGTATCTTTGGTGGATGATGTAGTGGATTTGGGAGGAGTGGCTGACTTTGACTGAGCCTTAAGGGATTTTGCAAAGTATTAGCATTAGGTAAAGGATCAACTTTAAAGGTAGATTTTTAGCTAGGGGAAACACCAAAGGACTTACTTGCCATGAAATTTGGCTTTTACTCGCTATTGGGTCCAATTTCTCCTTTGTTAACTCCATTGACGATGGAAGTGGAGATCCTCTGCTTATGATTTTGTTATGTGGAACTACTACTAGAGGATCCTCCTTTTTCTTCTTTGTAGCATGTTATCAACTAATTTTGACTTCACAAAATTATAACATGAATTTTTTTTTAAGTGTCCTTTCTCATGGTTTATTACCTTCGTTTAATTAATATTTTATCTTTTTATTTAATAAAATTAAATTTATTAAATTTTAAGGTTTTTAATTAATAAATATTAATTTAATCCTCATAAAATTTTGTTTGACAAATTTGGAAGAAGTTTCTCATTTTCTCCACATGGGCATTTAATTGCCATGGGAAATTATAATTTCACTTTCATAATCCAAGAAGCAACGAAGAAGATAGTTACACGAAGTTATAGAAGCTGAGAAATTTGGAAGAAGAAGAAGAAGGAAAAGTTTGCAGACATCCAGAGCTAGAAGAAGGAAAAGCACGTTCCATAGGCACTCCTTAACTTTCACACGGAAACCTAGCACGAGCATTGGCTAGAGCCAGGTAACCTTGAAAGTTCCAGGTGGTTGTATCCATCAAATTTATGCCCATAGCCCGATTCAAGGCATGGTTTCGTCTCTAGTTTGTGTGTATTTTTTATAGGTAGCTTGAGTTTGAGTCCCAAATACTCCAGTTTTTCTCGTAGCCCTCCTACACAATCAAGTTTGAGCTCTTTATTACTGCCTATGCTCGAGCCCATTATAATCCGACCCGACTTGATATTCATCTATGCTCAAGGAGGTAACTCATTTCTAGTTGGGCATATGGACTTTGGTGGATGCTTGGCCCAATCTTCCTGCTCATGAAATTTGTTCACGAATGACCCGACTCATCCATTTTTGGACTGATCCATGGACTGTGTAAGTCGAGCTCGATCAATATAGCATGCAAAATGTTGTATTACCTGCTAAATCTCAGAATAACATGAGATGACTTGAGTTTAGAGGATTTATTTTATTTTGCATGTCGTTTTTATTAAAAATATTTTTTGGTTTTATTGTGTACGTTGATAGGCCACGCATAGGATGATCACAATTGTTAATATGGTGTTGTAGCACAAGTAAAGGCACGAGATTAAGATGACAAGAAGGTAACATGAGCTAGAACCATTTTTTTAGCACGGGAAAAACATTCACTTCTTCCTCCCGAGCACGCTGGGACCAACACGAGCCAAACACATAATCACCAACACAAAGTGGCCGGTTATAGTTGATCCTGAGCCAAAAGCACGAGCTTGAGTTTTGGATTACAAACTAAGCCCGACCCAATTCTGTTCTATCGAGCTCAAACTCGAGAATTGAATGATTTTCTATTTGCACCAAGTCTGGAGGTAGCTCGGTTTCCAAGGCCGAATTCATAGCATTTTGGCCTGATTTGTAATTCGAGCTCAAGCTCAGTATTTCATTGTATAGCTCGAGCTCATACCCAAGCTCAAGCTCATATTACCACTTTGTAAAAATTGTAAACCCAAAATTTCTCAACTCAATAAAAATAATAATAATAAGAAGTATTTTTCCTTGCAGTTACGGTGGTCCAAAGACTAAGACCCGACACCTTCCCAACATGTTCTTTCCTTTTCTTTCCGCTTTAAAAACTCACAATGGGAGAACGCTCTAACAAATCAACACTTAAGTATGCATATCAAGGGTTAATCCCAACATCTTCCATAAGCTCAACATACGATCACATTTCAGATACTAATATGGGCCATGTGGATATGATCCAATTTTGCGACAGAGTTAGGAGAGAAGGAAAAACTATTTTCTCAAAGAGACTTTACCACTACACCACCTGCCTCTAGCGACAACATTTCTAGTTACAATACAATGTCCTGAGTTTGTTCTGGCATGTGCCGAACACTATGACCCTAAGCGTCGGGAGTCTTTAACGACATAAATGAACCCCTTCTACTTAACTCTCCCAAACACATGGAGGAGATGTTGAAAGTGCCACTGTACGAAGAAAATGCTGACATAACGCAAGAATCAACACAACAATTCTGGGATGAAGATCCCTTAAGATGGTCAAAAATGGTAAATAAGAATTGGTTAGTTAAACCGAAAACTCACACTTCAAGGATACCCAAAGAATTATTTCATGTGGAGTTTCATGAAGAAATAGGAGATATGATCACTCTCCTTAGTAGGGTTTTTGGTCTCCCTTCCACTAAGAATTTCCATCCTTGGATGTACAAATTCATTTGTATCATCCTCGATGTGAATATGTTCATTGACTGGGTGAGTATCATCAGCAACACTCTCCACAAGTAGTTGATTGAGGTGAAAATGATGGGTCACTTTTACATGACCTCATATTTGATCTATGTTGTAGCCAGGAGGAGAATATTTTCAGGGTTGACAACTAGAGGCACAATGGGTCCTGGTAAAAATAGTGTTTTTCACTATTACCCACAACTTGAATTCAAGAATGGTTCTCACCATTTCTAGAGGGTCAATGATGCCTTCCTTTTCTATGTAATCAGATCACTAGGGAGAAATCCAGAAGAAAGGTTTTCAGAGGATGCCAAAGCCATAATAGAATAGTGGGGAACTTGGTATATCTAGTTTCCTTCTTACTCCTATATATGGGTTAGTGGATTTGTGGGAGCTCCTTACAAACTCCCTAAATATGTCAGTGACAAATTGGCATTGATGGAACTTTCACGTCAACTTTTCCAAGTCCATTGCCTACTTGTGAATAAACATAGAGAAGGCATTCATTTCCCAATTCAGATTGGGGAATATAAATGTCCAAGTTCCTGCAGTGTGGAACTGATGGAAAAATAATTTTCCCACATCACCATACATTCTTTCACAAGTAGGGCTCAATTTGATATTAAAGGGTCCATGGAAAGAGTCCTAAGAGCAAGATACAAGCACAAAGAAAGCATAGAAGACTATTGGGCAGGATGTGTAGATGACAGGGAGGTAAGATGATGAAAATTTTCTCATCTCACATTGGCTCAAATAGAAAATTATGGATTGAGAGATCCTCCTTTGACCCTTGTTGATAATGGAATTGATCTTATGGATCCTACCTATGATCAGATTGTTTTCACTCCACTCCCTAGTATTGATTGGAGTAAAGGAGATGAAACTTCTCTAGATACCATGAATCAACCTGTGTTGAGAAGAACTATGATATGGTACGAGAACCAAATAGCCAACCCTCTCCCATTTCAGGCACATATTTCTGAAATATAAAAATTACCAATGAGAGGACTCACACAGAAAAAGGTGGTGCAAACCTCTTCACAACAGTCTCCACCAACATCATCGCACGCATCTCATAGGCAAAGTTGGTGGTTACCAAAATCTGTCTCTTCTGAAGAAGTAATGTCTCAAAGGTCAGTAAAGAATGTGCATCCTAGAGAAGGAAGAGAACATGTTTCAGGTATTTCTACCCCAAACTCATCTATCCACATCACTGAGAGTTCCAATAGGCTCACTAAAGATCCAAGTCATCAATGTCAGACACTTGAGTCTAAACAAATCCCAATGGTACAAATATCCAATTCTTCCAAGCATCAAGGTGATGGGAATATTCCACAAGAACATGATGGTAATCAAGAATGTGTATGCCACTTCACCAAGGATTGAGGCTACAGAACAATTTCCTACTAGTTTTAATCATGAGGAAAGTAAAGAGGATATCCCTTCCAATTCTCAACTCTGTTGTGTCAAACTAATGAATGAAACACCTCCTGGGTTGATTTTGAAATAAAAAGAGGAAGAGATTGATCAAAGTGGCCAACATCGATTTGGAAGCTCTTTCTGCCCTTTCCAACGAAGTTGTGCCAAAAATCCCAAGGTCTTCTCTAGGGTAGCTATTGATGATAGTGGAAATAAATTTGTAGAAATTACAGTTCCAACAACTGAAAAGGATCGTGGAGACATGGCAATCACTGATTATGAAGTATCCAAAATAGCCCTCGAAAGACCACTTTTGAAAGTGATGTTTCCATGGTGAAAGATTCAATGAATAGTGTGCTTAAAAGGTTGGAGAGATACAAATCTCAAATTTCCCAACTCAAAGAAGAGAAGAATCAGTTGATCTCATACGTTCAACATTTGATCAGTCTAATTGCGTCTTCTTTTCTGTTCTAGAAATGGTGGCCATCCCAGATCAGGAAATTCTCAATCAATCAAAGGATGTGATCACTCTAGGGCACACTGTAAGGTCTTGGGTTTCTAAGATAGAAAATGGTGGGTTGAGAACAATTGATGAGGTGATAAAAATATCTGAGAATATCTATGCCTACCTTGATCTAGTGTTTCCATTCAAGGAATGCCTCATTGCAAAATTAATAGCTATGGATAAGATCTTTCCAAGTCTTCAGGAATTGCTTGCATGGAATCTACATTCTTAGCCTCGGAGGGAATCCTTGAGTTTGACCATCACATGACAAAATTCTATGGCTAAATCATGCTAAGTCCAGGAAATTGATTATGGAAGACTTAGTAATTTAGTTTGATAGTCTTTGTGATGAAGCTTATACTGCACTCTCTTCCATTCAAGCCTTCATCGAAGATATTCCTTGTACCTTTATCAATGAACACAACCAAAGGAATTCAATACAACATTTGAAGGAACAATTCACAAAATTGATACATGAAATGTACACTCATATTGATAATTTTTCCACTTCTTCTATTGATCAATGTTATAGGATCAAACACCTTTGTGAAGAGATCCAATCTAAAGTTCAGACCTGCATACCATACTAGGTAGGATTCTTGAACTACAGGTACTTTGTGAGGCTTTTCTTCTTCCAAGTTGTTTTCTAGAGGAAGAAAAGATGCACTAGACATTGTAGAAGCTCAAATATTTTGAATTGGTGAAGGATCAAGACCCTTGTTTCACCAACAAAATGGTGGGATAATTTCCTATGTTATCTAATGGGTGTGCATGTTCATTTCTCATACGAATGAGAATAGGTGAACCCTGCCCAATGGATAAGGCACTAGTTGTTTTACTTAATTTTCATGTGTTTTTCTGCATGGGGTCCACATGTACCCATTTCCCTTTATTTATGTACTTCTCCTAAAGTGACTTTCAAATTGTTATAAAGTGATGTTGACTTATTTTAGTTAGGTCATTTAAAAGCAAGGTCACTTAAGGTGCCCTAATTTGATATTCATGTAAACCCTAACTACCTTGTAACCAACTTTTGGGTTATAAAAGGAAGTTAGGGGCTCATTTGTAAGGGTGAATTTGAGAGAGGAGAAGAAATACTTTGGTGCAAGCTTTGTTTCAAGAAATAAACTTTGTGTTCTTTTGTGAAGACATTTTGGAGAGTTAATGAAATATGAACTTTTTGTCCCATTCATTATCTCTTGTAGCATTTGATGTTCTTATGTTCATTAGATGTTAGTGTTTAAATCTTGCATGTGAATATTATATTTGATCTTATTGTCAACATTATTAATTTGTTGTTCTTGTTCATAGTGATCAAGATTTGATATTTACTTGCTCATGTGTGTTCCCTTTCATTTATTCTTGTTTAGCTAATTCAAACTCTATTTTATTTGAGTTGGTTATTCATTGTTCTTCTTCTTCTCTATGCAATATTAGGCTCTATTTTTACATAACTATTGTATTCTCCTTTCATCCATTCCTTTCCATTTATTTCCTTCATTCCATTTCATCTCCCTCATTCACACTTATTTCTATTTGATGTCCCAAAACACCCCCACATACAATTTTGAATGTATAGATGTAAATACAGTTTTTGTTTTCAATAAAGGCAACCTCACCTTCATTGAGGAGAGACTTTGTCCCTTGATTGTTGCATGTCATTTACATGTGTGCAAATCCCTTTTGAGGCCCAGGGAGTGGGTGAACAAAACACACGAGAAACTTGGTGCTTCTTCTTCATCATCATATTTGTCTATTGAGTGGTACTTGATGAGCCCATGTTGAGTTTCACTGTCGACCTCTTCAATCTTAAGAACATTTCCATCTTTATTTTCTTCTTCTTCTAGCTCCTCCACTTCTTCTTCTTCTTCTAGTTCTTCTCGCATCACAAGTTGTATTGATTGGTGGTGCCTCAAGGGAAATCCTATGGGGAGGTGGAGTTATCCTTGGCCTATTTGGGAGATTGGTATTCTTTGGCACATTCCTCATGGTGGTTTGAGAGAGTTTCTTCTTGAGAGAAATTATATCATTGGCTATTTTTTGAATCATGGGGCACGTGGGAATGGAGCTAGAACTCTGGCCTTTTTGTTTTCCATTCAGGTTCTTCACTTTACTATATAAAATCAGATCATCCTCCATTTCAATGACATAGCATTGTGCCTCTATTAGATTTCTAGGTTGGGATATCCTGAGAATGAAACCAACTTTGGGCAGCTAAGCGCTTATGTAGAATCTCTTGATGTTATCATCTGAAGGCATGGCTTTGGTAGGTATCCTCTTGATCAATCTATTATATCTAGCCATGAAATACCGCATGCCTTTTTTATATTCTTTATTCATGTGTACCAATTGCATCGGAAATCTTGACAATCTTCATAGATTTTAATCTATCTTCAACTATTTTTCGATATCATCCCAACAAGTGATTGATCTTGCTAGTAGAAGGTAGAACCATTTGGCAACCTTGTCTGTAGGGACTCCATGAACAATATGATGGAAACCTCTTCATGTTCAATATTGAGCACGCCACATGTGGTGATGAATGTTTCCACATGTTCTTTTAGAAGATTTATAACATCTCCCTAAACTTAGGAAAGTTTTTTTGAGCCTCGTGGCAACTCATGAAGGGGTTGTGGGAGTACAAGTAGGCATGTGTTTCTACCCAATGACACAATGGGTTATGGCATTTCTTCGACTCCCATTATGACTTCAGATTCTATCTCATCCCTTACTCTTGCTTCAGCTCTAGCCGCGGTTCTCGCTTCTTCTCTTACTCTAGCTATTACGTCTACTTCCAATTTTACAAGGGCTTCTACTTGAACTTTTGATATTGCTTAAGCTTCTACTTCATTTTCTACTTCACCAAAAATTTGAAATCTTCACTAAGGTTAGGAAACTCAATGTATAAGGGGTTGACACCATTTAAACCACATGTGAGAGTAATTTTAAGAAAAGGGGAGTGCCTTGAAATTCCGGCTAGTTCTTACCTTCTTTATAGCTATTCAAAGATTGGGTCAAGATTTCCTCCTTATCGTCATTACAGTATATCTCAGTGATCAGCCGGTTTGGAGACTTGAGATTATCCTAAGCTCTTATTTGTTGAAGCTGAGATTTTTCTCTCTTTCTCTTTCTTCTACACATTACACTTCGATAACTAGCACCACAGTAGCTAGTAATGTACAAATTTTTCTTGATTGTGTTAGATAGCTTCCCTTGAGTTGGATACAGATATCTTCTTGAATGTGGAAAAGAAATTTACTCTCGAATATAAGGGTTATCGAGAATAGCCATGGATATGAGACATAAGGCTATGTGACTCTTCAACTTCCAATTTTTTTATTTTTGGATATTTGATATTTTTTTATGTTTTCTTGTGATTCATATTTTGGGTGCAAATTTTTTTCATTCTGATTTCATGAACGAGAAGGGGGCTGACTCGGTGTTGCTTGAAACTTACAATCAATTTCCTTTTTCTTTCCTGTATATGTTGTTGTTAACTATCATTCATTGTTATAAGCATGCAATATTGAACATGAGATCATAATAATGAGAAGCATACACATACATTCACATGAGGAGACAAGATATAATGTGGGAAACCCTTTCAGGACAAAAACCACTGAAACCGTTACTTATATTACTCAAAGCAAGGACTCATAATAATATAAAAACATATTACAATATTTTTTTAGTGAGGCAAAAACCCCACAAGGAGCTCCCACCCCTACACCTCTATTGATATTACACAAAACAAATGACTCTAGTGAATATTACACATCAAAAGAGATTTCTTTTAGTGAGGCACAAAGCCCATTAAGAGCATTAACCCCTAATTTAATCAGCACCAACTAATCTTCTACAGGCACCCACCTACAAGGAGGCTACAACCCCCTAAGACTTGCTAAGCTACAACTTAGACTTATGTTCATACAAATTTGATCATCTAGTTTCCATGTTGCACATACAATAGATTATGATCACCTTGTTGTTTCACTCTTTTAAAAACACTCTGCAAAGTTAGATATGCAATATTTTCTTTACCTCTTTTCTGGTCTCTCCTCTCTCACATCCAACATATCATATTTTCTTCTTTTCTTTGCTCATCAGTTCTTCATCTGATAGCTTTGTCTCCTTCTACACACATCTCTTATCTTTCTCTCTCTATACTGGATCCTTGTTATTTAGAAATGTCTTCTTTCTTCCTCTCTGAAATGACCCTATCATCGATTACTCCTTGCTCTTTTCTTCGAAAATCCACGTCATGTAGCTATCTCTTCTTTCTTTTCTCTACTTCTCATCTCGACTCTCTCTCTTTTCAAATTTTCATTTCTTCATCTCTGAATGAGAGTGTTCTTGTAATGCATCTGGTCAAAATTTTAGACTCTACTCGATATCTACATTACTCTTTATGCCTTTCACTCTGGTTTCTTCTTCAACTCGAATGCATTTGTTTCACCTTTCTCTTTGTGGATTTGACAAAATAGATAAGGGTATGGGCCAAGGAGGAATACCTGTTGCGATGGTTGGTGGGAGGTTATGCATGCATTTTGACTTCTTGATCCAATGTTGAATGTGTAAGATTCCTTTTGGCTAGGAGGAACTACATGAAATACAAAACAATACCACAAAAGAGAGTTAAACAATCTATACCAAAATTGGGCTACCTAGTGTGTGCTAAATATAAGAAGTGTGGTACTTCCTTAGTGGTATTCAACTTTGTTTGATACAACTTAATGTAAGAAATGACGTAAATAAATAATGTCATACTATAGTTGATATGATTTAGGTATCTCATCCAAATACAATAAAAAAATATAATATAACAAGCTAGGTTATGATCAGATCTGGAAGTAGGGTAGGTAGTCAAGATCTTGGGACCAGTCAGGGTCAAGTTCTGGGTAGCTTGGGTTACTTGAATGTAGGTTATTAGGTTTTTTTTATTGGCAGGATTACCAAATACAAAGACCGATGTTGGTGAGGTGTGACCGACGACGGTTAAGAGGAACTGATGATAGTTAAGGTGGGATGGTAGAAATTCAATAAACTGGGTTTTGGGGGTTTGTCTGAGATTGAACAGAGATGGTAAGGGGAATAGTTAGGTCTGTGGAGGTGTTGGGAGTACTCGAGGTATTCAGGAATCAAGTATATGTGATTAAATGATTGTGGGTGATGGAATGGTTGGGTTCATAGGAAGGTAATAAGGGTGGGATGAAAAATGCAAATAGATGTTGATAAACAAAGATGAAGAAACTTTGTAATCTAGACAAGTATGAAATGATGTAGGTTAGAGATACACTTATTGGTGTTTATAGATTTGATGGCTGGATGATGGTGATGGTTGATCTATGGAATGGTGCTCAGTGTTATGGCAATGCTTCTCGGAATGCTACCGTGAATGCAAATACCTTCGGATCCATCTTGGTGCTGGCTATGGTTGTCTGGATGTGTGAAAGGGCTCTGGTTCTTGCTTGCATGTAGATCTCCTTTATTCCAAAATTGAGAAATGTGGCCAAACTCTCAAACAAGGTTACCAAAATGAATATATGGTAACCGATGATGGTTTAGGGTGACCAACGTCGGTTTAGGGTTGATCAACATCGGTTAAGGCGGGAAATCCTAGGTTTACTAAAAATGACATATCTTGGCAATCTCTTGGCCAACTTTGTCTATTCTCATGGATCAAAATGATATTTTGCCGGGAATGTGGTTAGAGGATGAATAGGCATGTGATTTTAGGGTTGAACTAAGTCTTAGTTAATTAAGGTAGGTAGGACTAAGTCTTAGTTAGTTATGGTGAGTGAATATTGAGTCCTAGTAAAAGGGAAACATGCTAAGAATAGGTTTATGATGAGGTGTCTAGGTGAGGTGGTGGGGTGAGGTGTCTAGGTGAGGTGGAAATTAGTTTTAATTAAGGTAATTAAATAATGAATGAAGTGAGGATGAGTATTACTTTAATTATAAATAATTAAACTAATATTAATGTGGGGTAAAAGGGTCATGGTTAGGTGAATATGTTTAAGTTGGCTATTTGAAAAGGGACCAAGGGGAGTGTGACTCAATTTTGGTGTCTACAACATCATTTTCTCTATTGAGTAGCCTTTTCCTTTTGTTACTCCTTCAACAATATTTTCTTATTTCATCCTTTAGCAACTCTTAGCAATGGCATTGAATTTCCTCTATATAGTCAATTAGCCCATTCGCACTTGCTTTTGTGTTTCGTGTAATCTCTCCTACCTTGTTGCCTAAAAATATGGTGCATTAATTGCATTCAACTTATTCCATATTTTTCCCTTACTATGTTCAACTTGATTTCTTCTTTTTCTATGCATTTTTCAGACATTATTTATGAGTCGACTCCTAAAAATAGATTTCTTGTATTTTTAGGATTTCCTCATGATCTGGAATAGACGAGCTCCTTTCTCCTTCAATATTTTATTTCAAATTGACATCAGGAATCTTCATGGAGAGTGTAATTGAAATACTTTGAAGTCAACAAGCATTAAATTCTAACAGTTGGAACAATAGACTTCATCATTCAATGTGGAGTTCCAGTTGTACATGCAGCCATAATATTTAGATAATCGAATCACCATTGATTCACATGAAAAATATTACTTCTTCCAATTTAAACTCTATTTGATTATCCTTGATTCATCTCCAGTTCATATTTTCTCAATTGACGGCTTCTCTTGGCTTCTCATATCTTTTCCCTTGTATCGCGAGTCCTTTCTTTGTTCTATAACATTTCTCCTTCTTCGGAGGATTTTCGATTATCTGCAGGTTCTTCTATGATTTTGCGGATATACTCCTTGTCCTTCATCTTTACATTTTTGTTTCTTATATGTGGATCTCACTTTGCCTTCTAATGAATTTTTTCACATCCGTGACTCCATCCTTTCATCTCTAGCTTTGTCATTTCTGCGGCTTTCTTCCTTAGAGACATTTCTTGTTCTATGCGGCTTTTCCCTTATGTGCGGATTCCTCCTGTTTTCCCTTTATTTGGTGGCTTCTCCAAAGTATTTTCCTTTACCTCCATGTTGCTTTTGACTTCCTTACTCCGCGATTTCTCCTTTACATAACCTTTCTTTTGTGGCTCATCCTTTATGTCCTAATTACTCGTGCGACTCTATCTTCATGTCCATAACTCTTCCCTCACACCCATGGTTTCTCTGGTCTTACGAAAATTTCAATCCTTATCCTTTACGCACTTGTTTTTTTATTTTTCTTTGGTGGCTTCATTCATTTTCTCACGACCTTTACATACCTTCCATGACTTCTTCTAGAGTTCTGCATCCTTCTACAAGTTATCGATTCTTTGCTTCAAGACTTGGCGGTTCTTTTTTTGAGTTTCACGGTGAGTCCTCATGCACGTAGCTTGCATTTTTATTTGTAACTTTTCTTGTGGTGTTAAACTCTTCTCCTTGAACTCTCTCGGACTTTGGCAGCTATGTTTTGACCTTTTTGACAATCTCTAGTATTCGGTGGATATCTCCTTATCTCTGCGGCTTGCCCAAAAATTGACTAAGTCCCTTAGAACTTATCTTTGATCATCTAAAGCCTGTTTCACATCTAACTAACCTTTAATGTCCTTATTTGACTTCGAACACCCAATTCAATTTCATGAGGCTATTGCATACTGATGAAACATTTGTTATCCTTTAATGCCACTATCATGCAATCACCTAGTTCAATATTCAACCTTCTCCATATGCTTTCCTGAGTTTTTTTCTCTGTGAGTTGGCACTACCAATCAACCTTCATCTTCATTACTTACTCACTTTACCAAATCGACTCCTTTTGCCATCAATGTAACTTGACATCAACTGATTCAACTTGACATCAATGACAACACATATGACACATGACAAAGGTCCAACAATCTCCCCCTTTGTCATTGATGATAACACTCTAGCATGTAAAAACCTTATAACCTTTTGATGGAAAAATGATTACATACTTGAATTCACCTTTCTCCTATTCTTCTATATCCGCGGACTAGTTTCTAGTTTCTAGTTTCTTTATTTCTCCCCCTTTGACAACAATGACAAAGGGCCATCTATGCCACATATAACTGAATATACTTGTAATTTGGTTTCTTCATGTGCTTACCTCAAGAAGCTCCCCCTAGGCTTGTGTTCCATCTTCTTTGACTCCCATCATCTTCTAGCAGAAAACTGATTCGTTTGTTCACTAGTAGCTCCCCCTTGGATTATGCTTCATTTTTAGCTGTTAAACCACTCTCTTTTATGCGTGTTGTGCTTTACTCTAATTACCTTGAACTAGGCACTAAGATATCCTTGTCCATATACTCTTGCTAAGGTTGTGTTTCATCTTGTATGTTGTAGATTTCTCTCCAGACACTTTTCTCACAATATGAATGCCTTCTTCTAATTTCTTGATCTCCACCTTCCTAACACTTATCCATTATTTGGTGTCATGTTTCCACTTACAGTGTGCATTAATATTCTCAACAACAAACTTCTGAGCATGTGGTTTACATAGTTTGGAGATACCAATTGTTACACTACTTAGATCATCAGGAATTTGTCACCAACATCTTTGGGGGATTATCCTATGCATTTGAAAATGATGCCCTCTTCCATACCTGTAATCTGTAATTACTTTCTCATTACATATTACTTATACACATTCTGTCACTATTTCTCAACTCATGGACTGTGAAAGTCTTGCATTACTTTACTCATCAGTAGGTTGTGTGACAGAGACAATTCACAATTCTGGAATAAGCACTTCTATGATGAACACACACATGTACTTTACACATTTTGCATTGAGGGATCATGTCAACAGACTTGACACTTGACACTTATGATTGGAATTTTCAGGCATCAAGATTCACATATGACCAATACACGCTAAAGCCATATTTTGACACTTGAATAGGATTTTCTTTCTAGACTCAAAGTACAAGGATATTTGACCACATGACTCATTTTCAACCATGGACAAACCATAATGTGATCATTCTAATCCATAAATACTTAATGAATATCAGAACAATTCAGATTCAGATTTTACCATACAAACATCTTGTTCATTGATTCAAGATTTCTCTCATGGAGCCATTTCTCACTTGACTTATACCAATGACAAGGTTAATGAGACACATGTGTGAATAAGAGACAATTGACAAATTTCTTTTCCTATGTCGGCTCAAGGGAATATACAAGGAATTCAATATGTAAAGCACTATATAACATGGAGCAAATCACATATGACATACTTTGACATCTTGCTCGAGTCATTTCACAACTCTGCAGGCACTAACCAAGATTATTTTTACTTTCTTGTTCAAATTCATGATGAATTCTGAACTATGCTTCCTTCAGATTTGGTATACCTTCTAGAAGCTTAGAGAATATATATCATGTTCTTCTTAGGCACGGTTAGAACAACAGAAAGTCATCAAAACAACATGATGACTTAGTTCTATCTTTCCTGGTCCTTGTTTTCTTGTCAGTCTCTCTAGATGTATTATTTTGTATCATTGTCTCATTACTTGAGTTCTCATTTCCATTTATGCCTGTGAGACACATATACTACATTTTCTCTATCACTGCTTGAGGAAGAAACTCTTCACTACTTGTGTTTGGCTTGTCTTCCTTCTTCTTTCCTTTTTCATCATTCATTGTTGCCTGATCTATGTTGGATGTCTAAATTTTTACCTCATCTGCTCATGATGATTTCTTGTCCTTCTTTTCTTCTTTGACTTTTGGTTTTGCTTCCTTGACTCTATATATCCATCTCATCTTCTTTTCTTTAGGAGCTATTTGAGTCTTGGCGGTTTTTGTATGATTCTTAGGAATCATTTTCATGGTATAATCTTTATTTTCTTTCCATCTGAAGGTATGGAATCTCTTTTTTGTGTTTAGGTTTCTCATTTTGATAGTAGTGCTTTGAATAATGCCCAATTTTATGACATGTATAACACATTACATGATTTATCCTTTTATCTGAATGTGTGTGATCATTGCTAAATTGTCTTAAGGATTTTTCTAAGCAGTACCTACAATGTGTCCTCTTTCATGACAATTGAAACACATCCTATTCTTCTTAGACTCAGATCTGCTATCCCTCCATGGATGTTCTTTGTCTATCTTGATCCTTTTACACTTTGCGGCCTTGTGACCAAAACCATAACATGAATAACAACATCCATTAAATTTTCTTTCATACCTAGATGCGTTGGGTTGCTTGATTGACTTGGATCGTCTAGTGTTAGTCACCTTGGTTTGCTTCTTGTTTGATTGCATGTTGGAGCTAGCCTTTTCATCCTCCTTATTCTCTGAGCATCTTTGACAACATGTTTGTCTTGAATCATTTTTCAATCCTCTTTGCTTTACTTGCTCCATTTCTTCTCTGAGAGCCATTAAACATCAGTCTTTCACATTCTTTATTCTTTGCATGAATTGATGCTTTACATTCCTCATGCTCTAATCTACCATTATTGTACTTGTTTCATTTCTGTCTTCACATTTTCTTACTTTTCCTAGTCTAGTTCCTTCTCGAATGCCTTCATGGACAAGCTGATTTTGTCACATTCTTCAATTTTGTCCTGAGATATTTGGAGATCAGATTGGCTTGTTCTTCAAGTTCCTCAATATTTTCTTCATGTTATTTCTCCATTTGGATTGCCATTACTTCATGATGTCTGATTTTCTCTTCTTTCTCCATCACAGATGTTCTCAGATTGGTAATCTCTTCTTCCTTGAGCTTGAGAGAGTTCAATACTTTTTCTAATTCTATGCATTCTTGAGCATCCTTTTGTTCTTGCTTGCTCAACTTCTTTTCAAGGAGAGTGATGTGCTTCTCATAGGCACTAATGTATGCTTTCAATTTATTATTCTTATTCCTTGATTTTTCTAAATCCTCTAGAGCACATTCTAACTCAACTTCTAGATTTACCTCTGCTTCTTCATCATCTAAATTATTTCTTAGAAGCTACTACAACTTTCCATTTCCATCATCAACCTTTCTTTGTGAGCTTCATCCTGATACTTTTTGTAAGTATATTTTTCCATGCTTATTTTTCTCTAAGATCAACTCCAAGTTATTAAGCTTTACACAGGAGAACCACCACTTTGATACCAATTATTATAAATTTCATGCCTTTGAGAGAAGGGGGTTGATTCAGTGTTGATTGAAACTTACAATCAATTTCCTTTTTCTTTCCTATATTTGTTGTTGTTAACTATCATTGATTGTTATAAGCATGAAATATTGATCATGAGATTATAAGAATGAGAAGCATACACATACATTCACATGAGGAGACCAGATATAATGTGGGAAACCCTTTCGGGACAAAAACTCACTGAAATTGTTTCTTATATTACTCAAACCAAAGACTCATAAGAATATAACACATCTTACTAGATTTGTTTGATGAAGCACCAACCCCACAAAGAGCTCCAACCCCTACACCTCTATTGATATTACACACAAAAAAGGACTCTAGTGAATATTACACATCACAAGAGATTTATTTTAGTGAGGCACCAAACCCACAAGGAGTTCTAACCCCTAATTTAATCAACACCAATTGAACTTCTGTTGGCACGCACCTACAAGAGGCTACAACCACCTAATACTGCTCAGCTACAACTTAGACTTATGTTCATACAAATTTGATCATCTAGTATCCATGTTGCACATACAACAAATTATGATCACCTTGTTGTTTCACTATTTTACAAACACTTTACAAAGTTAGATATGTAATATTTTCTTTACCTCTTTTTTGGTCTCTCCTCTCTCACATCCAACGTATCATATTTTCTTCTTTTCTCTTCTCATCATTTCTTCATCTGATAGTTCTGTCTCCTTCTGCACACAACTCTTCTCTTTCTCTCTCTATATTGGATCCTTGTTATTTTGTTGTGTCTTCTTTCTTCCTCTCTGTAATGACCTTATCCTCAATTTCTCCTTGCTCTTTTCTTGACAAATCCACGTCATGCAGCTATCTTTTCTTTCTTTTCTCTGCTTCTCAGCTCAACTCTCTCTCTTTTCAGATCTTCATTTCTTCATCTTTGAAGCTCATGAGAGTGTTCTTGTAATGCATCTGATCAAAATTTTAGACTCTACTCTCATCTCTGCATTACTCCTTCCACCTTTCACTCTGGTTTGCTTCTTCAACTCGAATGCATCATTTTCTCTATTGAGCAACCTTTTCCTTTTTTCACTCCTTCAACAATATTTTATTATTTCATCCTTGAGAAACACATAACAATGGCATCAAATTTCCTCTATATATCCAATCAACCCATTCACACTTTCTTTTATGTGTCGTGCAATCTCTCCTACCTTGTCGCCTAAAAATATGGTGCATTAAATGCATGTAACTTATTCCATATTTTTCCCTTACTATGTTTGGCTTGATTTCTCCTTTTTCTATGCATCTTGCTAGACATTATTTATGATTCGACTCCTAAAAATAGATTTATTGTATTTTTAGGATTTCCTCGTGATCTGGAATAGACGAGCTCCTTTCTTCTTCAATATTTTATTTCACCTTGAAATCAAGAATCTTCATGGAGAGTGTAACTAAAATAATTTGAAGTCAACAAGCATTAAATTAGGCAGCTAGAATAGTGGACTTCATCATTCAATGTGGAGTTCCAGTTGTACACGTAGCCATAATCTTCAAACAATCAAATCACCATTGATTCACATGCAAACTCTTACTTCTTCTAATTTAAATTCTATCTGATTGTCCTTGATTCATCTCTAGTTCATATTTTCTCAATCTATGGCTTCTCTTGGCTTCTTAGATCTTTTCCCTTGTATCACAGATTTTTTCTTTTATTTGCAACATTTCTCCTTCTTGGGTGGATTTTGATTATCTCGTAGTTCTTCTATGCTTCTCGCGGCATTCATGTCTCGTGGCTATACTCCTTGTCCTTCACCTTTCCATGGCTCGTTCATTATACGTGGATCTCGCTACCTTCCAACAAATTTGTTTCACATTCGTGAATCCATCATTTCATCGTGGCTTTGTCATTTCGTGGCTTTCTTCCTTAGCGACTTTTCTTGTTTTGTGCAGCTTTTCCCTTATGCATGGCTTCCTCCTAACTTCCCTTTATCTAGCAGCTTCTCCAGTCTTTTCCTTTACCTCCATGTTGCTTGTGACTTCCTTACTCTGCAGCTTCTCCTTTTCCTATCCTTACTTTCGTGGCTCATCCTTTATGTCCTCCTTACTCATGCAACTTTATCTTCATGTCCATAACTCTTCCCTCACACCTGTAGTTTCTTTGGTCTTATGTGAATTTCAATCCTTCTCCTTTCTGCACTTGTATTTTTATCCTTTTTCTTTGGCGGCTTCATTCCTTTTCTCACGGCCTTTACATACCTTCCGTGACTTTTTCTAAAGTTTCACAACCTTCTACAAGTTATCGATTCTACTTCAAGACTTCAACAATTCTTCTTTGAGTTTCACAAACTAAGTCCTCATGTCCACGGCTTGCATTTTTATTTGCAACTTTTCTTGTGGTGTTCAACTCTTCTCCTTGACCTCTTCTAGACTTCGGTGGTTATGTTTTGACCTTTTCAGAAATCTCTAGTATTTAGTGCATATCTCCTTGTCTCCGCGATTTACCCAAAACTAACTAAGTCCCTTAGAACTTATCTTTGATCATCTAAAGTCTCTTTCACATCTAACTTACCTTTAATGTCCTTATTTGAATTTTGAATACCCAATTTACTTTCATGAGGCTATTTCATACTGATGAAACATTTTTATCCTTCAATGTCACTATCATGCAGTCACCTGGTTCAATCTTCAACCTTATCCATATGCTTTCCTGAGTTGTTTTCTCTGTGAGCTGGCACTACCAATCAACATTCATCTTCATTACTTACTCACTTTACCAAATTGACTCCTTTTTCCATCAATGTAACTTGATATTAACTGATTCAACTTGACATCAATGACAACACATATGATACATGACAAAGGTCCAACATTTTCCAAGTCTTCCCCATAGTGTACACCAAAAATAGTTGGCAAGAAAATTTGTTAGGTGGAAAAATTGGTGGGTATCTGCCAACGCTCTCGGGATCCCTTTTCTTGAATGGTGTAGCTCGATTTATTATGCATGCATGAAATTAAAATTCGTGGTGGAAAAAGGTCGAGGATCCAATAGGGACACTCCATTGAACCTACAGTAAAGTCTTGCAATTTCTAGCAAGGGAAGAATTTGATGAGGATGTAGGAAAGGGAGTGGGAAAAATGAAGGAAGGATTAACATCTCGTAGGTAGAAATTCAAATTCCTATAGACATCATTCAAAGTACTTCAACACAAATAGATTTAGAAGGAAAAAAATCATTACTCGCATCAAGACAAGGTAAAATTAGAAATTCAAAGCTTTGATAATCATCTCATAAAAATGCAAGAAAATCCTTTCTTCTTCATTGATATTTTGGCAAAATTGTACATAGTGATAAATAGAAGAACATAGAGGAGGAGAATAGAAGAAATTTCTACCTCTTTTTCTTGACTTCAAGTAGTAATATCTCCTTGAGCATACAAAATTGACAACCCTTGAGAATGAGGTGCCATTAGAATTTAAAGAATTTGAGAAGGCTCTTCATTTACCCCCGACATGACTTTTCATATTCCTAGGAATTTATTTAAGTCACATTTTATTAATTAAGGGTGACTTATTACATTACAAACTAAAGTCACATTTAAATGAATAAGACAAAATAGGAATAGGAAAAAATGAAAAAGTGCAACCCCTAAATGAAGGAAAAGAACATGAATGAGGAGGGGAAGAGGGGGAAGAGAAGAGAGATAAAGAGAGAGAAGGAGAGAGAATTATGCCGCCTGATTGATCCTTGCCAAGCTCTACTAGAAATATTTCCACTTCCTTGAGCTCTTTACTATACCAAGATGCCATAGGTGATACTTTCTCCGCTTAAGGAATGTGGACACAACTCATGGAATTGATCCAACCATTTGAGACATCGTTAATGTTCTTGATTTTTGTGAACCATGACGGATGTTTCTCTGAAATGTTTGAAATTGTGGCTCTAATCTCGGATAAAGACTCAAAAGTGTTTTCATTGAAATAAAAGGGGTCCCCAACATTTTTCTGAACATACTCCTCAAACGGCCTACAAAAATCACCTACGGTAGTACTCTCATGATGGCGGGCACTCCAAGTTTTTGTGTTTTACTTTGTTGAGGTTGTCTTGCAACTTAAAGGCATGCTCCTCATTTGAGTCTAGCTCATCAATGGCCTAATTCAATGTTTCATATCGAGAGGCAAGGGTTCTTGCCCAAACACATGACAAGTCCTCAGATGGAGAGTTGAATACTTTTCTAATAACCAACATGTGGGAGTGAGCATATCCCATCTCCATCACTAGTGGATGAACTTGGTCCTAATGTTATTTTTCTTTTTCCAGTCCTTCTCTTGTCATTTAGACCTTGTCAATAGTAGTGCACATGTACTTATACAGTGACATCAACTCTGGAAGCAATACTTTTCCTTTCTCTAGGATCATGCTCATCCATTTGTCATTTTCACGTCCCTACACGGTGAAGGCCTACGTCTTCCTGATGGACTCTAGGTCAAAGCTACTGATTGGAGTAACTTATTCAATTAGGAGTGATGATGAAACATTTGGGCCAATGAAGTGTTTTTACTTGGTCTTCCAATTGGTCAATTTTCACCTTATACTCCTAGTTCCTCACAATGAGGCAAGTGAAAAACTCCTGGAACATGTGTGCATCTCCTTTGTGAGTGGTTGGGACTAGGGGATGGTGCTTATTTCATAGTTAGCTAGTATCATCTCTTCAATAGGATTGATTACCTTCATTCTGACTACTTCTACATACTGATTGCTCATGGCACCACTTAAAAAGGATGAAAATATTTGAGAAAACATTTTATTCTTCCCCTTTTCTAGTGCTGATATTACTAAAAAAATTAGGGATTGTCACTTGTTGGACTGTATGAGCTTCTTTTGTGATCATTTCCTTCATCTAAGGAAACATATAATATGTTTTAGCCTCAAAATTGGCATGACTATTGTCTCTGCTTGGGGTCGAGATGGGACATCTTGCATGGGGGAGCATGAGTGGTGGTAGGAGGTGAGCAATTTTGGGGCTCTTTGAGAAGCTAAGAGGCAAATTGCCTCATTCTCTTCAAGTTCTACTTATACTACAAGATAATTTTTTGATATGAGCTTCTCATGTAATCTCTTGTAGTAGGGGGCCTTTGACTCCACTCTGCGCTTTGAACTCTCTCCATAATGGACAAAGCCCAAAGTATTCTCCATGACCTTCGATGAAGAGTGATGTGATGCATGTCTCTGAAGGGTGGGGAAACTTCCTAATGTGATGGAGGCAGCCTTCTTATTTTTGAACCATTATTTTGATCTTCTGATTACAACTTCAATCTGCTCACTTATGTCTCCAGGACTCATAGATGCTCCATGTTACTTGTGTCAAAGGTGAAGCCCTCACTGCTTTATATTCTAGATCATACAACTCTATGCCATCATCTTGAATTCCATCTTCATACCAATCAAACTTGAATCTTATGATTTGTCTAATTTTCATCCACATATAGTCTCTTTCCTTGACTTCAAATTCATCTATGCAATTTACCCAATAATCTTTTAATTGCGGTACATGATATGACTTTGCGAGATAGAAAGTGTCTAGATCACCACAGATGTTGAATTCCACTCTCGGTGTATATGAATACAAGCTCAGGGGTACAAAGGTGGCTTCTAGGTGTGATGCATCATTGAAAATCTTGTAGGAGAAGATTCCAAGTGAGATAGGGAATGAGACATTATTTCTTTTCTAATTATTGAGCTTCATTATGAACATGTGCCGGTTGTCTGCAATGATTGAACAACATGATATTGTCTTTGAGATATCGAGGTATTTTGAGTAGAGCAAGATCAAAATAAAAAACTTAAATGTATGAGAAAGTGGAAAATTACGTGAATTATGACCCATACTTCTTGATCAAAGAAGTCATTTGTGGCAACATCCTTGAGTGAAGGTTCCACTCCATTAACATGGTGAAGGCATCATTTACCCTCGTAAAGTGTTGATTGTTTTTCTTCAAAACCAAATGACGATATCTCTCAAATACTAGGACCTTGGGAGATATGTTTTAAGAAAGTTCCAACCCTTTAAAATGTCTCAAGATCGCAAGAGCGTACACCAAATATGATGTCATTGTGAATTTATTCAAGACCGGTACTTGAAGTAACTAGTGGTGCAAGTTGTCATTTGATTTATCCCCAATCAATCCTCTGCTTGTCTTCCATACTCATTAATTTAAACAAAGCCATCCAGTCTTAAAACACCTTTAAGGTTTCTTTTCCCATCACCCAACTAAAAATGATGATTGCATCTAGATAGCCTTCGTGGCATTCACCTCGCGAGAAAAACTCGGGCACCCGTGAAGGTTTTCTTACTTGTTTTAATTATAAACCAAGACCGAGGCCTTAAAGTTATGAGTCTATTTTGGTCCACTCTCTGAATCCAACCTATTTTGAAATGATGGCCATACTGAGCTAAATTGGGATCTACATTGAGTGGAAAATGGCTTTCAAGTCAACACCTTTGCCATGGCCGAGCCATCTTCTCTTTCAAATGGTTATGGTCTCAGGTTCATAGTGTTGATAACATCCCAAAACCAATTCTACACTTTTTAATGAGAGTGGATGTCCACCTACTACATACAATCCACTCCTGAAAATTTTCCTCCACTAGCTCTCTTGGTCCTCCAAACATTCGATCTTTGAGATGTTCGAGGTCCATGTGAGTGACATTACTGTCCCCCACAACTAAGTACTCTAAAGAAATAGTTGAGACTAGTTTAAGACCTACAAATTTGAACTTCATGGTCAAAACTAGAACTCCTTTATGTTTGGAATGGGATTTACTATTTGTAGTAAATTGAGATTTTTCACCTCTTTGACCTTGGAACACCTTCGATCACCTTTCTCATTCCTCTGAATGTTCACTGAAAAATCTACCTTTGCAAAATCTAGCCTATGTGAAGATTTTCTATTTATAGTAAGCTCTTGTGTAGAGACTTAATATCTTTGGAAAGTGGGTCTCTCGACCTAAGATTTCGATGAAATCAACTTTTTTGATATGATTTTTATTATTCATTTACATATGAATTTTTAGCTCAACCCGATCTTTGGAACAACGGGAAATAAACTTCAAAAATTTTGGTCATGAAATTAGGTTTTCTTGCCATTAAAAATATGGGTTGTGCATGCAATTTCATTCATCCGGTTCTTTAAGGCACCTAGAAATGTGGAAGAATGTAAAAATACCGCGTTGATCCATGCATTGCGGTTTTCAAGTTATGAATATTTTCTCTTCGTAAGCTACGAAGTCAATCTGCTAAAAATGTTCCCAAAAAATTTATAAATTATAATTTTTATAAAATTTATCTCACCATGATCATGAGAACATGTAGAAATTAATGCAAATGGAAAATTAAGGTGAAGGAATTTTGGAAAAAATCACTAGAGTTCGAGTAGAAATGAAGCAATATGTGGGGAATGAGGAAAATGACTAAGTGATGGGTTATATAGGCATGAGAGGGAGAGAGGAATTGGGGGAAAAATTTCTACCCCCATTTTCCCTCGTGGAAAAGGACAGGGGACACCAAAATTATGCATTATCCTATTGGTGACACTTGGCATGCATGCGGAGTGAGGAGAGGGGGCTCAAAAACTAGCAAAAAGTGCTTGATGGAGGTCTCCGGGGTCATATGATGAGTCCATGAGGCCTAAGGTGGAGGGGGCACATTTTTATTCCCCCATATCCCCTTGTAAAGGGATAGAGGGACACCAAAAGTGTTTCTTAGCCCGGTAATGACAAGTGTCAAGACATGTGGGAGTCTGAGCTCTGGCTAGAAATTTAGTGAAAGGTGTTTATTAGACCTCGCCAGTGGTCATGTGGTGGGACCATTTATGCCCCCTCGTATCCTTGGAAAGGGAAAGAGGGACACCAAAAGTGCACATTTGCCTCATGGTGACACATGTCACTGAAAAATTTGGCTAAGTACTGAAGCTTGTACCTTGGAGAGGAGATTGAAAATGACATTACCAGAGCTCTCGGATGAATTTTTAGGCACTTCTTTATATGATTTTGATTGGAAATAGAATTTTGAGAAGGATGGGATTGACCTCAAGGTCTGATTCATCTTTAAACCTTATCTTAAATTGTTTTTTTTATCAGACCGCTAGTTATGCCTGCGCAAAGAATGTGTTGTGGAAAATAATGCATGGATGTTGTAAAAATATGAGATTACCACCATGTAGGGAATTGAATCAGATTTAAATTTATAATTTGTTTGACCATTCTGGAGCTCTCAGAATCATCTCCCAAAGCTCAGGTATCTTTTCACAAAGGTCTGAGCTCCTTTGACCTCCAAAACCCACTTTTGTTTAACTTGCTCCATAATCTCCAAATCTTCCTAAATATTCCTAAATCACTTGAAAAATTATCTTGGCTCATGAATACAATTTATTGGTGAATTTAGGACTTTAAATTAGCTCGAGAATGTGTACGCGCTTGAGAAATGTTAAGAATAGTCATTCCCAAGCTTGTTGAAAGATCCACCTTACAAGGTGTTGCCTTGAAAGAATCCTTTGGACTTGTTTTCTTCTTTTCCACACATGGGAGAGGGTGAGACCACATACATATACATTATATAGATAGGGGATAATCCTAAGCACAAGGGATAGGCTAACCTGAGAGGTTTCAGTGGAAGTGTTACGATCAAAATTTTTACACTGTGGTATATTTGTCATGTTTTCAAGTGAATATTTCCCTTGCAAAAACACAGACAACAAGCCTAAAATCACATGAGTAAAATTCCCATAAATATATTTAATCTAAAAAATTATACCTAGGATGTAGTGACTCCCTCATAGTAGATGATATTTGTCTAGTTTTGCTATCTCCTTGTCGCATATAAGTGTGTAAAAGTGTAAAATAATGTATAGTCTATATGTGATCCTTCTTTTAGAATTTAACACTTGGCACCATGCAAATTTTATCTATTTGTATTTAGGTTTGGCTTAATGTGTTACTCTAGTGTTACTTTTTTGAAGATTTTAGACATGTTTATGACTGTGTAATCATTTATAATACATGTGAAAGTGCCTTAGGTGATAATGGTGCCCCAATAATGTGAGAGGTGTGTGAGTAAATGAGGAATGACCTTAAGGGTAATTCGTATATATAGGTGAATCTTTGTTAAATCCCCACCTTTTTCGAACCATAAAACCTATCTAGGATGACCTAATTATTTTTTCACTTTTACAAATTAACCATTGGATAACATTGGAAACTGTGAATAGAGTTAGACACTATCAATAGAGTGGGACATTGTCATTAGACGATAGTGTTTTAGATTTTTGAAATTTTCCAAGGATAAGAACATTGATTTTACGACTGAGGATGTCTATTTAGGATTTCTAAGGTACTTAAACCTAGATTGAGCTAATCTTGAATGAATGTGACTGATAGATGAAGGTGATTAAGACATTGGATGGGTAACATGATAGGGGAAAGTTTTCTAATTAGTCACAAATACATCAATCAGTGAATTCAAAATATGCTAGAAATAATGTCAGTAAAGTGTTAAAAACCAAGTTTAAGTGTCTTAAGGATAAAAATGAACTACTTCTAATTAAACATCACAAAACATGTAAAATTTTATAATAGTGCCTAGTTAATTTTCTCAATCAAACATGTAATAAAATAGTTAACATTAAAGGATCTTATCTTTTTCTTGTGGTATCATAAATCTCACTTTGGTCCAAACCTAGTAATGTGCACAAACACTTGTGACACATGTTGCGTAGTAATTTGGATTTTTTTGGTATAAGATGTCAAAATTATATAAATGCTACTTGGCGACATGTTATCACGCTTATACAAATTATCGTGATTAGTTTCCATTAGACCATATAAATGCTCAAGGTTAGTGAGTGTCATGATCATACAAACATTCATAATCAATTGTTATTATGATTGTATAAATGACAATGGTTAGTGACTATGTAGACCATACATTTGTTTTTATTCAATGACTTTCATGATTGTACACACTCCTAATCAACGACAATAAAAAACATACAAATGCTCATCGTTAGTGACTATTAAGATTGTATAAATGCTCGTAGTCAATGATCAGTAAGTCACAAAGTGATTCACTATATTTTCTCATCTTCTCCTTGTCTTTCATTGTTTGCCCTAAATTTGAATAATCTAGCTCATTTATTCCTTCATGAGTTAAATTTTATTGACCTATAGTGTTAAGGAAAAAATGTTTAGGGCATTGTGTTAGGGTTTGGGTGATTAGTGTGAACTAAACAACCCTTTAATAGTCAAACCCCTTATATCGGAACAAGATGTTGATAAATAAAAATTGTGTACTAGAAATAAATATAGTATTTTAATATCAAAACAAGGTATTTAATCTAATTAAGATATATATCAATGTGTAAATATGATTTATAAATAAAAATATAATAAATGTACATATCCTAAATCATGTATTGATCGATATTAGATTATTCAAACTTTAGAAACTAGATAAATGTAAGTATTGGTTTGGGTTAGAGAGGATTAGGGAAAATTTTAGTGGCATATATTAGTAATTTGATGAATATTCCATATTTTGAAAATATGAAAAGGTGAATTTTTGGAGTACAACAATGTACCTTTCGCCTAAATTTTCTAGTCTAAAATTTTTTAGCGGTCAGCTTTGCCTACTATTGAAAAATCCTCATGTATAAAAGGGTGTAGTTCGTCAGGTACCCAAAGTATAATTGAGTAAGATTTGTATGAACTATAAAGTATAGACACTAGACAAGGATTTGTTTGAGAATTTGTAGATGCAAAACTCGTGGATGTGTGATGAGAAGGATTAGATGTGTGGTTAGAAGAAAAACATGTGCCAAGGAATTATAGAGGTGTGACCAAAACCTGTAAACACTATAGCTTTAGATGCACAAAAGGAAACTACAAATGCATGACATAAATGTGTCTCCCGACTAGTTCCTCTTATCGCTCACTCGGTGATGTTTTCTTTTCCCATCAAGAAGGAAATCCATATGCCAGATTACTCAATGGAGGTTATTTGTAAGATCCAAAAGGAAACCAAAATATCTCAAAAGGAAACATTGTTCAAGTATTATGACAACTCTACAACTACCACTAGCACCCATAATACCACTGGAATCAATCAGAATATAGACTGTGTGGAAGGTATTATTGATGTGGACATGGCTTCAACACAATCTCAACAAATTGATACCTATGATGAAAACATGCCAGAACTTGAAGATATTGCTCTTCCTATGAAAAATCAAACATGCTCATCAACATTGGAAATTTTTATGTTGAGATGCAACTAGGAGAGGATCAAGATATCTCAAATACTTGAAAAATTGTAACACAAAATTCAATTGAAAATTCTTCTTCAAAAGAGGAAACAAGATGATCAAGATATTCCTAAAAATTATGGTCACAAAACTTTGAAAGAAAACAAGACTATGTGGACACTTGGTAGGACATATAAGTTTGAGTGGGCTTAAAATTTCCTTTATCAAACCAATATAGCCAACTAATTATGAAGATATCCCAACTGAATGTACATGTACAATATGTACCTAGAAAAAAGTAACAAAAAATGCAACTGAAATTAGACACAATTGAAAAAAATTGTGGAAAGCAATGTGTCTCGTACAAACAGAGGATGACCAGATAATAAAAACATAGATGGAAAAGTGAAAAATAATGTATGCATGTTAGATACACAGCAGAGTATGAAGTTGAGAAGAAAAAAGACACCGACATCTCATGTAAAAGGGTGGAACAATCACACCAAAAATTGGAAAGGTGATTCAATAAAAATTCATGCTAAAAACATACAGTTCTCTACCATATTTCACATCCTTAAGAAGGGAATACATATTTCTGATTTCATTGATTTTAAAATTTTGTTTCAACATAATGGAATGCACAACATTCCTCAAACACATTGGTCAGAAAAATAGTGCATGGGAAATGGATAAATGTCTTGCAATGATTGAAAAGGAAGATTTGAAAGAGAAAGTGAAAAATGCAAATTTTATATCATATATAATGATGAGGTAAAAAAATTTGACAACATGTCATGGGTATGCATCCATATTTATAATTTTGAAAATCACGTAAGGAAACCACATCTATTAGCTGTACAAAAATGGTGGAAAATTGCAATGTTGAAAACCTATACAAAATAGTTGTTACCAATTTGAAATATATTGTTGGCATGAATGAATATGAAATTGCTATGAAGTTGGTATGTGTTGGTGTCAATGGTGCATTAGTTATGCAGGTCATCAAACTGGGATTTGTGTTCAATTTAAACAACAATAGCCCCTTATATGCTTGTAATTCATTGTATGGATCATAGAATGAATCTAACATATAAAATAGTTAGCAACTTTGAAAATGTTGCAAGAGTAGAAGACCTTATCTCGAGAATTGCATTCCTATATGTCAAGCAGTCCAAAACAATTTCTCGAGTTTCAAAATTTGTAATTGGAATTATTTATGGTAAAAATATTCTCAAGGATGTCGATACAAGGTGGATTTCTTTATACGAGTCCTACATGCAAAATTAGTGAGGAGTATCCATCCTTGGTTGGTTTCATGCATAAATATCGTAATGAAGTTGAAAAAGCTAAGGATTTGTTGTTCCATTTAATGATCTAGAAACATTACTTACATTGGTTGGCATTCTACCAATGTTGAAGGAGATCAATATTTTGATGAAGCATGCACAAGAGAGATCCATCTATATTGTTGATTTTATACAAATGAGAAAGCATGGGTATGTCAATCTCTTAATATCTTGTACTTGTTAGAAAAAGTTTTGATACACCTATTTTCATAATTGGAAAGTTTTATTGGATGTTAATAATCCTAATAATTATTTGATATTTAATATTCATGATCACATTTGTATCAACGTTAATGGGAGGGAGATACCCCTACACAATTTACAAAAATGACAAGATATTCCAGGCATGGAAAGAGAAAGAATTTCATGTGACTCATGTTTTGTTTGATACTATTAAATATGATACACGATAAAGATTAAAATACTTGCACAATCCTAGCTTCCAAAATCAGAGAATTTTCAAAGTAAAGATAACATTCTTGAAGCTTATGGGAGTGATGAATCCAATATTTTGGAATACTACGGGTGATCATGTAGAGATATAGTCAGTAAGCTATTTCATAAATCCATGGGTATTATAATGGATCATTTCACAAATACATTAGAGGTCAATGGTGTTGAAATAAAAGGTATTTTGAATAAGGACTTAATAAAATCTCAATCAACTCATTTTGCACTAGAAAATGGTTGACCAATATCATTGTTTAAATGAACCTCAAGAGAATGGTGCAATTACAAGGTTGTGGAGAAAAATATCCCATAGTAGTGTGTTATAGGAAAATATCAGTGAATATTTTTTATTATACGAGTTGTGCCAAACTATGATTTTGGGATCTATGGAGGATGAAAGGGTGTTCAATGCTTTATCTTTTGTAAAATCAAAACTACGAAACAGATTGGATAAAAATCTAGAAAGTTGTATGAGGTTGTATGTTTCACACTACTTTGTGACACATTTCCTTATGACAGAGCAATTGCACATTGGAATTCCCTTGTTGAAAGAAGAGGTGTTACTAATACAACTAAAAATACAAATGATCTCAATGATGAGACTAGATTTGGTGCATGCTCTAACTCTGCAAATGCAAATATCAACTATGACGAGGCTATTGAAAATGGATTGTTTCAGCTCTAGCTATCATTTAAAATGTTACAGGTATTACCTTACATTTATTGTTTGTCACTTGACATTTTAAAATTTTTTATGTATTCAATTTCATAATAATAGATTCAAATACAATTATTTATTATACTTATGTTGTTTTTGTATGTATAATCATGTTTTATTTATTTTTGTATTTTCAAATTGCTTTGATGTTGTGTTTGTGACATGCATATTTTTTAAGACAATGTAATCTATTAGAACACTATTTTTCAAATATTGTAATTAGATGTAAGAAAATAAAGTATACATCCTTCCATAATGAATCAAACACTAGTTTGAGTTATCCATCTTCCATATTTTACATTTTACATAGTAATAATACCATTGTAAATAATTAAACATTCAACATTAAAACATACTTAGTATTTTTTGATTTACCAAATGCATTGCATACATATTTTTCTATCATTACAATTTACAATCTATATATTCCTATATATAACCTAATATAAATTCATTTCATATCTTTCTATACATATCCTGTTATCATTACATTCCATGACACTTTTAACCAGATTCCATGATAATACTTAAACGTGTGTAAAATAATCCAAATTCATGAACATATCTTGTATATTAACATAACCAGATTCCATGAAAACCATTAAAAGAATGTCTTGTATAGAAAATAAAATAGATTCAATGAAAACCATTACAACTTGCAAACATATCTTGTTGAAAAACTAAATGAAATTCTTATATAAGTAGACAATATTCTTCAACTTAAATGAAGATTCAAGTTTCAACATAGAAATTAAAAAAATTCAAATTTAAAATTTTGTCAACATTTTCAACAACATATACATATACTCAAACAACTTCCGCACTCCCAAATTGTTTTTCCTTTTCTTTTGCAACTTTTGTGTCATTTTCCCTGCATTGTTCCTTACTTCGAGAATTCCAGAATTGACAAGACCCTCCACAAAAAAAATTAAATTTACTCACAATTTCTTCATCTTCCTTTGAATCATCTCCAGGGGATAACAAATAAGGATCTCCATCTTTCTTTGTCTTTAAAAAAATATTGGCGTCCATGTCATTCTCTTTTATAATATGCTTTGGCGAACATATTATTTTGCTTGTTAAGAAAAAAATAGTCTTCTTAAGTTGAATTGTCATGGATAAAATTTTACGAGCTTTATCCAAGTGAACCTAGAGGACCCTTTCTTAAATTTTTAGATTTTCATATTTGGAATGCAACGAAATAAAAATTTGAGATCAATTCAAACATATTATTAAAAATTGAAAGTAATAAAAACTATGATTTAAAATTGAATGTTGTAATTCATAATACTTACAAGAGCTTTATCTTTTTCAACATTGGAATGTCCACCAGATCTTTATCCTTTGACCATTTTTTGTAATATGCTTGGGCTTCAACATTAATATTCTCTAATTGACTTAAAATGATATCTAAAATATTGTCTTGATAGTTATTATTATATGTCACAGTTTCGCCTTGTGCTTGGTTCAATAAGATATCAATCTTAGTTGGATGATTTTGAACAACAACATATAAAGTATACCTCTGTCTGTGATTATGAAAAAGATTATTTATCTCATTAATTAATATTTAGCCCTTATCTCCCACTCTTTTAGTTGATTTATACTAGGCATAATAACTTCTTTGACATGGGCATCACAATCATTACCAATCAAGTTATCCAAAGAAAATGTAGTATGTTGGTCATTTCCCGAGAGAGGATGGATAGGATGGGGGTTGAAGGATCAACATTTGGGGATTCATGTTTCCATGTGGAATCCCATCTTTTCGTTGTGTGCCTTGATCCTATTTATGCATTAAAATAAATTTAGATATTAAAAGCGATTGAAAATTTTAAAAATTGACAAGAAATTGATATAAAAGAATGTTAAAATAATTACGTCGAAACATACATGTGTGCCCTAAATCATACCACACGTATCAAAAAACTTTTTGGGTCATTACTATCAATGCCCAAATAATCTTCATCTAAAGAAATTTGATTTAAAACATATTTTCTTGTTGTACTAGGCACACCACCAAAAGAGAGATTGGGAAATTCAAACGCAATGTTGAGTGTCCCACTAGGGCCCAGAAGTTTCATGATTTTATCAATAGTATTTTTTTCTTATTGGAATTCGGGTCGAATGGTGGTGGAGGAGGTTTCATCGTTTGAATTGATGGTGACACACACACACCAAAAATAAAAACATTACTAACTTATATAAAAATTCTTTAAAATTACAAAAAGTAACAATTTTATACCTTGTTGAATTTTTAGTTGACTGCAACTGATCACGTGTGGTGGTGTAATAGGTTGCGGTGATTGAATAAATTACAAGGCACACACTTTTAAAAAAAAAAACATTACAAACTTATAAAAGAAATTCTAAAAATAAAAAAAAACGAACAAATTTTAAAATTTTATACCTTCCGAACTTGATGTGGTTGTAACTAAATTGAGTGTGTGGCTGATAATGATTGTTTAGGATGTAAATAGGGTAGTTCAAAGTCCTTATAAAATGGTAAATAGTAAATGAATATGAAAAATCTTAAAATGTAAAAAAATCAATAATGTTAGTGACATGATTAATGTTAGTGGTATTACATCTCTATCATTTTACTAATTGAAATTAAAGAGGGGATGATGAGCATCCATGTCGTATTGTGAATCTCTGATGCATCAACATGTTTTTGACCTCTTCTTCTTAATACTACCATTCTTCATGGAATGGAGGTCAAAAAAATTATACATAAGGTAATCAAACAAACAAAAGTGAGTAATCAAACAAACATCAAAAACTAATTTGTAACATTTGTATAATTTACTAACCTGTTGTTCTTCAATTGAAAGGGACAATTCCTTCAACTTTTGGTTCATGCAAGTAGGAGTGGGTTCATCTTATAAATTATAAAATGACTCAAAATAAAGAGCAAGGATATAGTTTGTAGAAGAAAAACTAGGGTTTTTAACAACTCAAACATTGGCAAGATCAACATTTATCCTATTTGATAAGAACATGCACCAATCAAATATTTGCTTGTAAATGGTTGTGAGAATGTAGGCAACATCCCAATGAGGAATATCTTCCTACCTACCCTACAAAACAATTTTGGCTTGAAAAATGTGATCATGGCAAAAAAAATTCTTTGTGACTCCTTGTACATCAACTCCTCGTCTTGATTTGTTGAGATTTGCTACAAAAAAAATCATTATTAAATAAAAATTAAGCAGAATGTATATCAAAATTAAACTGTTAAATAAAATTGATAAATTCAAAAAAATTACAACACGTACCATCTACATGGAAATTGTAATAGGACTTGAGGGAAATCTTATCGATTTCATAATTTGGTTGTAAAAGGAAGGGAAGGTCTTCAATCGATGAAAATCCTGAGGATCGACACTAAATTTGAATGTGTGATCTAGAAAACTCATAATGAATTATCCATTTTTGGATTGTATGATGAAAGGAATTAGTTCAAGACCTAGACATCTATCTCAAACTATGGCATGTTAACGAGTCCTTCGAACTTGCAATCTTGGACCCAATCCTTATATGTTTCATTTAATTGCAAGAGGACATTAATCTACGTGCACATTATGTTCTTGTAATGGATCTTGGGTAGGGTCTAGCTAGTTTGAGCTTCCATAACATCGTGATAAAGACTGAACTTTGAAATTTGAATCCTTAACTTCAACTTCACGTGAGAATTAAGACCTATAAGTGGTTTACAAACTGTGTTGAAATCACGAAATAGGAAACCTGTGACCTATGAGAATTGTGGAAAATAAGTTGTGAGAATTATGAGAAATGAGTGGGAGAGGGGGTATTTATAGGACACTAATTCAAGGTTTAGGGTTAGGGTTAGGGTTTAGGGTCATACAACACAAGGGTCCAGGGATGTGTGGTAAGAAATCACTAGGGCATGCGACAAAAGCTTCTTAGGCCGATAAGTGATAACAAGCTAGTTTATGTGCGACTACACTAGTTTACGTGCGCTACACTCGTCTTGGCACATGACATTATCCTTTTCACGCATGACAATGGTTTTCCTTGACACACATCATGTGGTTTTCTTGTCACACTCCCGGGGACATTCACCTTTGCAACAAAATTTCTTCACGAAAAATTCACCCATGTCACAAAAGTGCTTCCTATGTATTCACCAAGGAGTTTCCACCTCCAATATCTAAGAGGCCTCTTAAAATTATCCCTAGAGAGGGTTGTACTAATTCATTGGTTTTGGATGTCAATTAAATGAATGTGATAGTGGATCTAGGTTATGCACGAAGGGAATTAGCTCTATGAAAAAAGGGATGACCTTCCAATGTATAAATGATGAAATCGATAGTTTGGAGCAGAAACACTAGGTGAATTTAACCTTCCCGAATGATTTTAACATTTGGATACTTACTCTTAAATATTCTTCTAGCACTATGATATTTTATGTTTTAGGTTCATGCTTTTGTGTTCATTTTGTCATAGTCATAGCTATGTACTAAATCGGGATTCATTTTCTTCAAAATCCTAGCTCTCTTTTGAAAATTGGAAAAAGGAGTTAGTCCAAATAGGTTGGATTGACATCACCCCACACTCAAGTTGTGATGAGTGTTTCATTATGTACCAATACTCCAAAGAGGGATCAAGCCTCATAGTTCTCCCTCTGGTGAATGTGCAATAAATAATTTGATGGCAAGATCATAATAAGGCCTCCAATATTTGGAAATGATCTTTGATGTAGATTATAACATGTTATAATTAGCCAAAGAATCAATGTAAGATGTATTCAGAATTGATATCTATTTTATATGCTTTATGGAGATAATTTATAGTAGTATCCCCTTTGGTGCTTCGTTGTGATCCCCTAGGTAGCCCAAAGATGTAAGAGACGAGGCACTTCAAATGGGTAAGGTGATTGTGCTTTTAAATCTTAATTTTGAGAAAGGTTATCCTACTCAATAAAACCTAAGTTAACTGAGATAACTTATGCATCTAAAAAATCAAACAATAAGTAGAGGGGGAAAATGTCAAGTTGTGACAAAAACATTGGTCAACTTTGACTCTTCTAGAGGTTTTGTCTTGGGAATGTTCTAAAATTGTTCTAAAATTCAAAAGGTGGCCATGAGTTCTAATACATGTTCTATAAATAGGTTTTGATGAGTCAAAAATTAGTAACAAGTGCCACCTATTGGTTATGGAATGTTGAATTAGGTAAGATGTATGTAGGCTTAATTTAATTATGTTAAAAGCTAATAATACGTTGAAATAAATGTCAAGGATAGTTACTAAGTGTCGTCGGTCCAAATTTAGGGTACAACATTTCTTCCCATTTTTATCTAGTAATTGAAAATTACTTGATTCAAATAAATGAATTGTAAACACATAACTCCTAATAAACAAGGTATACACGAAACTAGAATGTTCGTGTTCCCTTATCCTTTTTTCATACATGTGAACCTTCATGCCACATGCAAAAACATATATTATGGCCCAATCAAGATGTTTATAAATATCAATAAAATAACATTAACTAAAATTAAAACATGAAACATTTACACATATATGCCCCGTTGTCAAATTCAATGGGTAAAAATGATGTAAGTCACGAATTTTTGCAATTGAGCTTGACATAAACCACGATATCTATTAAATTTTCTATGAGATTCAATTTTGGCAATAGATATTTCTACATGAGACAACATGGGTGCAATTAAGCCTTTCATGGATCCAACTTGTGTTCATTTGAGTATGCCACATGGCCAAATTGTGTGCATTTGAGCCTATTATGGCACCCATTTGTTTTCAATCTTGATATCATTTCCATAATGTCGTGTAAATTTCATAATTTTTCACATTCAATTTTTGTAATATGTTCGAATAATTATATTAATGTCATCATATAGTGTCAACTAAATCATTGTATTTGTAATTTGCATGAATATTTGAAAATTCCCATAATATTACCCCTTTTGAGATGAGAGATGTTGTGAATAATCACTTAGGTCAAAATAAAAAGTGTTGTTACATAAATCATATAATAAACATCATAAATGATATAGACCCAACCTACTATATCAAATAACATGGTAAGTGGGGATACTAATTGCAAGATATAACAATTTTAGCAAAAAGTATTATATATCATCAAAAGAATGAAATATGTCATGAGAATGTTCTAGTAATTTAGCAAGTTAAGATAACAATGATAGGAAGAGTATGTATGATAACAACACACAACTCAATTCATAATGGATCCTTTGTGACCTAAGACATAACATGACACAACATCAAGATAGGTCCATAAAAACATAACGAATACAACACATTATCGACTAAACTAGTGTTAATTGATAGCTTGTGTGTACAAAAATAAGTATGTAATAAGTTATGATATGAAGGAAATTATGTAATAAATAATGATATAATCATTACAATATAACAATAAATGGGCCTAGAGCCGTGGAGTCAACAATGATATAACTGTGATTTGTAATAACAGTTGGTCCTAGAGATAAAATGTAATAATCAAAGTGTCATGAGTAATGTGTAATAAGAAATGATCTATCATATGTGTTATAAGCCAATGTGTAAAAATTAATGTGGACAAGAAATAATTGTAAAGTAACTCAACCATTGGGCATACATCCATAAATGTAATCATGCAATGTGTGCTAAGTAAGTATGTCAACAACCCATGTATTCTAAACAATGTACATGCAATGCACAATGTGTGTTAAATTAATATGTTATAAAAAAGTATGTCACATATAATATGTATCTAATGGTGATTAATCAAGAAAGGTAAGAAATATGTCATGGGATGTCTATTCCTATCAAAAGATATAACAAGTAATGTTTCGTAGGATATACATTATGTTCTAAAGATATAACAAGTAATGTCTCTAAGAAATAGGAGGGATGATAGGTGCCTTGTGTGAGTGAGCATAAAAAACATCAATTAAATATCATGCATGACAACCATAGTATAAATAAAACATAGATCATATAAGTGCAAATAGAAAACAAAGCATAAATCAAACAAGTGCATATAACAAACCCAACATAAATTATACAAGTGTACAAAAACATAATATATAGCATATAAGTGTATAGAGAAATCAAAACAAATAGTGGTGTAAATCATACAGGTTCTTAAAGTAGTTAGAGTAGACAATATTGTATGACAATCAAAATTTACAATCATAAAAGTGCATAAAACAGTCAAATTATTCAATATTGCATAGAAATTAGAGTATGTAATCATATAAGTGTACATAGTAGTTAAATCAATTAACATTGTTGAGAGATAAGAGTACGTAATCACACAAGTGCCCAAATAAATCAATAAATTTCTCAAAATAATCAAAGTATGTAATCACATAAGTGTGCAAGGTAGTCGGATCAATCAATGTCACAAATCAATGAATGTATGTAATCACACAAGTGCACAAAGTAGTCAATTCATGCAATATAGAGAATCTTAGAATAAAATATGGAAGTGAATAGTATAACCTAGAGTGTTGAGTAGACCAAATAGGAGCCCATGGACAATAGTAGTGAACTAGTATAGTTGTATGTTATGTAACGAAACATGAACAATAATCGATAAATATAAGCAAGCATGGAACATGCTTAATTTTATGTGTACAAACAAGCAATGTGATCATCGGATAAAACAAGATACATGTGTTGTAAGGAGTAAAGCAATGTAGTGCTTACGAGGGACTATTGCGTAAAGATATGATCATGATAAAAATCGGTTGTGTAAATGCCCGGGTATAGGTACTTCCCCAATGTGGTAGGCATCCCTTGAGATAGAAAGTTGTAAGAAGCGGTAATGTGTTAAAGATGTGATTAAAGTAGGCCCATTATATAATATTCCCTTTGGCGTAGACATCCTCCCATGTTTCTAAGTTGTAGGGGCACACGATGTTTAATGTCCATGGGTTTCAACTACTTAATATGTTTTATGAAGTGTAAGTGTCGAAGTAGGTTAAAGTACCAACTTTAAATGATTATTAGGATAAAAATTTATGCAATGAACAAACAGATCACACATAGGTCATATTTTTGTATTTTCGTAATGTTATTTTTGTGGAGTAGGAGATGAAAAAGATGAAATTACTACATAAAATTAGTGTTAATGGCCTTGTGGCATATCTAGAAACAACATAAAATACATTGTGGGGTCTGGAAAAATATTGTTCCCTCAACAATCACATCGGAACCATGAAATGTGATGCATCATCAAGTAACAATCTAGTGTAGGACTAGGGGATAAGTGTCAAACAATTGGTACTTGTTTAACCCTTAATTAAATTTTAGGTCAATTTAATTAGGCATAGATTAGATTAGAGTTAATTGCAGATCTTACAAATATGTTATAATATGAATACTAACTCGAATAGAAAGAAATAATTTTTGTGCACTAATCAACCTAACATGTAATTGAAATCTCAATAAAAATGTATGAAGGCACTTAGTTGATTTTAAATAACTTTTGAGAGATCTCGAGACTGTGCAATAGTGAAACTAGGAAATCTGAACCTTGCGACCTTTCAAACTAGAATTGTGGATAAATCCATCCGGGGTAGAACCACACCAAACTACCATGACCGTATCATACATACGGTCTTGATCCTAATATATGGTTTTGGACCTGTTATGAATCAAATTTTATAACTTTATAGGTTGGTTGTCTTCCTAGATTTATATGTTGTTGTTAAAACCTAGTTGCACATGAAATGAGGCTTTTCGAATGGAATGACCATCATCTCAAACCCCATCCATGGATGAAGTTTTCTATAAAAAAACATATAAAGGTTGTGGGCACCCTGTGCACCAACAAGATTGGCACTACTCCAAAGAGGCCTCAAAGCACATGTTTTTCTCCACTTGGCATGTAATATCTTGATGGATAAATTAAATTTGACATTTTCTTTGACCATGCTTTCTTTCACTTTGCTCTTGCTAAAATACTTGGAGAAAGGATATTTGAGTGCTTGTAGATAAGAGATATGATTTCCTTGACCTAATTTTTAGCTTCAAACCTAATGTGGGTACTACCCTAATAATTATATATGTGTAATTATGAGATTTAGGAGCTTTAAATGCCTTTTTCATGTGTATGAAGTGAGTGTTCTAGTACATTTCCTTAGGAGTCCCAAATTAGCAAATGAGGTAGTGTTTACTTATGTATATAGAGTTTTATAGATGATTTATCTAATAAAGGCTTACCCAGATGAAGTATAACTAAGGATGTAAATTTGAAAGTGCAATTGGAATACATGTCGGTCCAAGACAATACAAGTAGGTCATGACTGAATGTAAGGTCCCAAACAATATGTATGGTCCTAACTAGGAGTGGAAAATGTTTCAAATGAAGTTTGGAGTTGATAAAATCATGTTTCTTTGTTGGTTTTATGTATTGTATTCTTAGGATGTGTCGACATGTCAGTGTGAAAGGATAAACAAGCTAAAAATAGACCTTGAAAAATTCTAAGAGGGAATGTAGAAGTTATATTTGTCATAGAAAGAGTGTATAGTCAAATCAAGGGTTTCCATTGTGTAAATTACCAAATTTGAGTGTCTACATTTCCCCCTTTAAGTATGAAATTGAAAATTGTATGCTTAAATGAAATTGTACCTAAGTGTGTAAACACACTTTGCCTTTTCTTGAATGTTTGCTTTACATTTGTGTTGTTGTTTTTAGTATTGGCATGTTCCATGATGAACCTTGAAACACAAAGTGTATTCAATTTCCATGATAGAAAATTGACTATAACTCAAATAGAACATGTAACATAAAATGTTTGGATTCATATATGTGAAGTAAAAAGATGTAAACAAGGAAGGAATACACAAGTTTGCTTGTGCTTTGCTTTTGCTTGGAGATTTTTATTGCTTAAAATTCACTAAAGGATTGGGGGTGATATATTAGGGATTTTTAAGGAGAAACTAGAGTGTTAGGTGCATACAACCCAACATGGAAATGTGGAAGAGAAAGAATAAGAAAGAGGTACAAATGCACCCATAAAAAGGAAGAAGACTATGTAGCAAAATTATTCAACAACTCTGATATCTTCCCTTTATGTGTAACATAGAGAGGAAAGTCTACCCATTAATCCTTTAGTTGTTTTTCTACCTTCTATAACCCCATGAACCACACACGTTGCAAACAAATATAGACTTGATTTTGTAAATAAGGACATATAATACAAAAGAGAATAAGTGCCCCCAAACTCTCCCCATATGCAAAAAAACTAAGTATGAACTGAAATAAATGTTAAAATATGATAAAAATGTGCTAACAATGTTGAACTAGGAAGGAGGCCTATGCCCCTAAGATTCTTGAAACTGAGCATGAAACTAAGTGTTGATGCGAAGAAGGAATTAAAACTTTCATGCCCCTTGTACTAATCTAAAATGAGTAATCTATATGTGAAAATTTGCAAAAAAATTGTATACATGGGTGATATATGAAAAATGTTGAAAAACCTACCTTGAAATCGCCTCTAGTCAAAAATGTGTGGGTGGTTAAGGACCATACAATATGGTTTTGACCAAAGTGTACGGTTTTGACCCTAGTTTGATTTACAAATAAATGTGTGTGACTTCATTTATGGGTGCTTGTACCCTATTTGTACATGTATCTTCCCCCATATTTATGTATGTGTATGTTGAAAATGTAAAATAAACCCCGAGATAAATGCCCACTTTATTGAGGCATGTGCAAAAACCATGTTTGATCATGTGGCTCAAAAGAAATAGGTGTGTACTGTTGAAGGAGATGTCTGAGAAGATGTGTAAAGTGTTGAAGAGGTGACCACTTTGGAGAACTTGTACATGTAAAAGGAAAGGTATTTACGCATGGTGGCAACCATGACGCAAAATAAAACAATGCTAACAATAGATAATGATAGTAGAAATTAAAGTATCCAAGAAGGAAAAATTATGTAGGATAAAACAAGAACAACATCAATGCATCAAGATACAAATAATGACATATTAAAGTCTTGGGGCTCAAACATAGGACACCCACGATGTCACAAGACAATCAGGGAATGTAGGCTTTCAAATAAGGGAAAACAACTAAAAACAAGATAGGCATGATGCCAAAAACATGCGACACCCATACTTTCATAAGAAAATCAAGGCACTTAGACCATAATCAAGGAAGAAAATGATAAATAACATACACAACTATGCAAACATGTATAACAACCAAGAGGATCAAAATGTGTTAAACAACAATGACAATAATAAGCAAGATATTTCAACACTACACAAGACACATGTGTTAGTCTTGTTAGTCTAAAAAGAAGCAAGTACACAATGTATATAATTGAGCATAAATGAGGAAGTGCAAATGAACTATAATAGAAAATAACACCTATAGGTTGTGGCGGATTGCCCCTAGATGATAAGAATGTAAGGAAATATGAATTCTATTATAAGTGTGTATCAATTTGTGTGTCTTTCATCTAACTCAATATACCTAGTGAACATATGTATGTAAATAAGTAAAGCATGATATCTATCAAACTAAAGTGGTAAACAACATGTGTAATGTAAAGTGCTAACAATGCAAGTAATATGCACAGTCTGATTTTGTACATTTTGTAAATATTTTAATGTTTTTGTATTATCTTAGTGAATAGCTATATATAAAAAGAGGGGGTATCACCAAGGCTATTAAGTGTCATCCAAGAGGTCATCAATATTCGGGTCAAACCCAACAGGGGTAGGATCTGCCATGTTGTGGAGCTTATTGCTATGAGAATAAAGGAATAGTATGGCATGTTTGATGAAATTAGTACAATGGTGTAATGTATTCTTCCTTAGTGTAAGGAAGGCCTTGAGCCTTTAGGGTATGAAACCAATGTGTTATATTATATTTATCATCGGGAGTAGTCATTGTAAATAGTAGTCATGCCAAGTAAACAAAGGAAAAATAATGTTAGAGTTATTTGGGGTAAGTGTGCCAGATATATGACATAACCAAGATTTTAAAAAAGTTAATGGTATGGGTTGGGGATCAAAAGAGACCCAAAAATTGGTGGTGATAATGTGGAGGCTAAAGGAAATCATGAGCATAATATAACCTTAAAAATTTGTTACAAGTATGAGAAGGAGTGTAATGTCGAAAGTGTAATTCCTAAAGGAGGCAAGGCTTCATAGGTAAACACATTCTTGTTTGTATGCAAATTGTGTGGAACATGTGGCCGATAATGATCATGGATGTAAGCAATTTAAGTACAAATATCAAAATGTATCAACACATTTTAGATAGGAAAAGTGGAAGAAGAGGATTGCATGTGGGAGGGTGTTGTTGTACTTAAAAAAATTATGACCATGTGCTTTATGCTCATTGATTACGCATATCAAAAATTGACAATGATCGAGTTTCATGCCCATAAATGTGATGATAGTTGTAAAAAAGGGATACTATGTTTGTGCGAAAGCTTAATATTAGAACAATGTTGCTTACAAGACAAAATGAGGAAGTCGCGATCAATCAAGATAGACAACAAATTGTGTGGTGTATCAAGATGAGCCTAGATAACAATAATATGTACAGGTGGTAGATAATCCAAAGTGTTAACCATATTTTGTCTTGGGCTGGTAGTAAAAATATAAGGGACATCATTCTTAAGATAATACTACCCATGTCAAGTAGAGACATAGAGAGAGTGAAACATGATTCATCTTCATCGATTGAATTGAAACCAAGGTTACACAAACTATCATCTATGAGGTCAATGGCATAATTTTTGTTATCAGTAGAATAATCAAGTGTAACATGTTGTTGAACAACACCGTCCAATAAGGGCATATTAATTGTTGGTGGTAAGAGAGTGACGGAATATGATGGAAGGAATGAGGTGCTAGAAGTTGTAGAATTTTCTACATATGAGGATGGAATTGAATTAGAGCGGTGGCTAGTTTCATCAACAACATAAGTATCAGGATGGTCCATAGGGATGGGTTGTAATAGAGGAGTGACAGAAAGAATTTTTGGATGGGACATGTCAAATTGAAAATCTTGAAAGGGATCAGGATCGGAAGCTATGGTGTGCTCAATGCCATTATGTGGTACTTTAACACAATGGTGAAAATTAGAAGGAAGAACTTGTATATCATGTATCCAAGGGTGACCCAAGAGTAAATTGTAGTGAAGAGCGGTATACATGATATGAAAATTATTTTTAATGATATAGGGCAACATGAACATCCAAAGTGATAGCACCTAATGTGGATGGGGTAACATTATCGAAGCCACAAATGATAGTAAAATTAGTATTGATCGCATTAGGAGAAAGGCCCATTCACAATAAAAGAGACTTAGGATAGATTTTGAGACGAGATGCATTGTAATCGATAGCCGCTTAATGAGAAAATGTTGAACACATGCATATAAAAAGAGGTGGGAAAGTATCAAAATCGAGATATTAGGGATATGAGGTAATAACTTGTTCGATGGATTTAAAATTATCTATGAGAGAAGAAAAATTACTTGGTTCGGTATAACTAGGTAAGGTAAATGATCCCAAAGTATATTTGAAGATGTATTTATACACTAGTGCTTTTGGAGGAGCTCCAAGAGGGATATCTTAGTAGGAGTATTATTAAGTTGTTCTAACAGGTCATACAACTTAGAGCATGCAATAGGATTAGCCACATGAGCTATAAGTAGAGGAAAATATGGGTTTCCCCTTATGGGTTTCTTAGTGCAACGTGTGGTGACAACATCAACAATGGGAACTATGGAGTCGAGTTAAAGCTTGGAGGGAACTCATTTAAACTAAATTGGTTAATATCTATGGGTAGTAACCAATCGCAAGGTTGATTGTAATAATACTAGTAATAACCATTAAGAAATGATAAAAAAATGATAAGCAATAATAGATAAAAGCGTTTACATATGAGAGAGAAGAAAAATTAGCTGATATCATGCTTTGTGTGATGATTTGGGCTAGTTTGATGACTTAAAAATGATGGAAATGACCTAACTATGAGCCTCACTTTTGAAACTCTATTTTGAACTACTACATGGACCAAAGCAGATGACATATGCCAAAGTGTACCCTCATTATGGCCCTTTACATACGCTCTTATCCTTTTTTACCCTCTTCTCATGATATGTTATGGGTCTCATGTATGGTTCCTTTATTTTCTCATGTGTATAACTTGGATCTCTTACATCATGCGATGTTTTTGTGTAGATGATTGAAACATAAAAACCCTATATGGTGAGGGAGTCCTGTAAAATAAACATTAGGTGGGTTGTGGGCACCCTCGTGCACCCTTAATGTTGCCACTACTGTGAAGAGGGATCAAACCACACATCGTTCTCACAAAATAGATAACGAAAATATTATAACAATGAGATTGTACTTGCACCTTTGCCTTAACTTGACTTGGAATGATGAAATGCTCCTTTTATTTATAGATCTAAGTGGATGATTGCCTTAGAATGAGTATGCAGAGTATATGGAGCTCAAGGGAGTCTTAAAATAGTTTTGCTTGTGATTGCTTTTAGTGTATACTCATTAGGATCTTTGGGTGTCAAATATTCATGATTTCCTCCTTGATAATGGATGAATAAATACCTTATATATGCGTTATGGATCTGAAAATCTCATTTAAGGCCAATTAGAAGTGTCCCAAAGGAATTTGAATTAAAGAAAGTGTAGTTATATGGAAAGGGACCAAAGCAAATGGGAAGGGCCATAATGCACGGATGATATGGCCCATTCTAGGTGTTTTGGACCGGATACATGTGTGAGTGCTTTAAAAATTGGGATTGTATTGTGCAAGGGTTTAGTCTGATTCTATGGACTAATATGACCATTGTGTGAACAAATGAGCTATGTGTGCAATCAAGAATGAATGGGATATAAGTAGTGAGCATGATTGACTAAGTTGGACAAGTGTGGACTAGTGCAAAGGCATTGTATAATTTGTGTTGTTGCAAGACATGAATTACTAAAATGAGTGTCTACATTTTCCCCCTTTAAGTATGAAATTGAAAATTGTGTGCTTAAAAGAAAAGTCACCTGAGTGTGTAGAAAAATTGTCTTCACTCAAAGCGACTTTTGCTTGTGCTAGGAATTTTTCTTTGTTCAGTTGTGTTTTTTTCCAGATGTGTTCCTATAGAGAAAGAGGGTATTCAATTCCCGTAGTATAGGAAATTGAACTTTAACATGAAAAAATCAACTTAGTGTGAAAATAGCATTATGTAAGTAGAAAAGCAAAATAAAGGAAAGATTACACTTGATTGTTTTGTGAGAGAGGGGAGAGAGTACTCCCACTACCATTGCCATGGAGATTTGCTAAACTTTGTGTTGGAGCTGGTTAGAAGGACTTGGGGGTGATCAATCCCCAAGTGGAATGTGCCGAAAAGAATAGAAAGAAGTGTAAATGCACCCCGTATTGTGAAGAGAATTGTATGGGGAATGTTCTAGTTGCTCCATATCCCTTCACAAAAATATGAGAAATGGGAATTCAAGCCTACGAGGATAAAAATCACCTCGACACTTCCCAAGACCCATGGATAAGTGTCACTGCAGATGAACACAAACCCAATTTATTTACAAATGATGACACAATGTACTGGGGCAATGCTAGCTTGCACATACCCTTGGTGCCACCATAATATAACATGTACCATGAATTATATAATTAATTCTAAGTAAAAATCATGTAGATGTTCTTAAGAAATTGTACCAAATGAGAAATTTATTGAATTTTTTCATAGTATGAAAGCACATATAATGGTCCATAAACCCATACACTATGTTCCTTGTTGTATATTATGGTCCCTATATATTTCTGACCCATTTATTTTTCTAATCCATTTTATAAGCCTCGACCTATTTGATTTTTTACATGTTGTTTTGTTTCCAGTTTTTGAGTTATGGTGATGATGAAATATCATTAGATGGTTTCCCCATGTTTGGGGTGTGTGAGATGGAGCAATATGAATGTGGCCCAAATAAGAGGACCATATTTGATGTGCACATGTGTTGTAGGATTCCTGCAAGGAAAAGAAAGGGAGTGTGCATGGTGTATACCATGGCGTATACACAATAGTATAATAGAAAAGCTAGCAAAGTATTAGTGACAAGAAATAAAAATAACAAGTAGATGTAAGAAAAATCATGCAAAGACACACAAATAGAATATTCATGGAAATCAATGTGTTACATATATGGGACACTACTCGGAGATGTCACAAGACAATCGAGGCACTTAAGGCCAACAATAAAAAAAAAAGAAACATAGGGCATTTCTAAAACAAGTGAAAACATAGATTAAACATGTAAAACAAGAGACAAGTGATAGAATAAAAATGATTACTTGACTTGGAAGTAAAATACAATACATATACTACACATAAAGAACTCATTAGCATGTTAGAGAAATAAATAGTATGACATGATGTATGTATTGAGTAAACAACGTAAGAGGAAGGAAAATAATAAATATTGGAATGATAGCACTTGTGTGTAAGAAATTGTAAAGTGTATACCCCAATTGGTACATGAAAATGTGCCACATGGTAAATAGTTATGGCAAGCATCCACGCATCGTGTAATAATATGTGTGTATCCTACATTCAAATCAATGGACCATGTGAACATATATGTGTATAGAAAAATGATATAGCATTTTATGTATCAAGATAACATGATAAGTAAAGTGCAACATGAAAATTATAAGTGTGTAATAGAAATAACAAATCAAGAGCAATAGCGATTTATTTTTTGAATTTTTAGCATATTTGAATGTTTTTGGTTGTTTAGAATATTTGAATGTTTTTGTATTTTGGCCCCGTAGAGCATAGAATAAAACCTATTCTATAAGGAGAAGGAAGGGTGATCCAAGAATGCCCATGAGGAAATATTTTTTTTTAGTTTTTTAATGAATGGATACGATAACAGAGAGAGGAAGCAAGGTTTTCCCCCTAAAGGTGTGTGTGTGCAAAGTGAGGTTCGGTGTGTAATTGCTCCCTCAATAGTCAAGTTGAACCTATAAATAGAGTGTGTCATCGAAATTTGAGGGGAAAATTCATATGCCCCTAGTGTGAGTAGCATAAGAACTAGTTAATGATTATGTTGAGTGAGGGCCCATTATCTATCATTGGGATCGGAGGAAGCATGTGAGCATGAATCAAAGAAGGAGTGTCATGTGAGAATGGATACATGAGTGTGTGTAGGAAATTTTCATCCTAAGGAAATGTGTTGTGTATGAGATGAAACAATCCTGGGAAGAGACTAAGTTGTGGAGTGTGTACTATGAATCATGTGTAATAGTCTAGTCATATGTGGTGGACTATAAGACCTAGAGATACACCAAGAGTGGGTGACGGAGTTGAAGGTTGAGGATACCTATGCGGACTAGTAACTAGTGAAGAAATTGTGGGACTATATCACTAGGAGTGTGTGAATAAATAAGAGTATAAGAGTAACATCATTAGTTGTAGGAGTAACTGTGATAGTAGGTGGACTAGGAGTAATGCTAATTAGAGAAAGAGGTGCACTAGTGGTAGGGACCTGTGAAGCTTGAGAGATAATAGGTAATGGGGTCTGAAGGTGGGATACCTTGAATAGTGATGACTTGACACTCATGTATGAATTTGACACATTGGTGTATAATAGATGGAACATCCCTAGTGGCCTTAAGCCAAGGAATACCTAAGATCATGTCACAATGCTTGATTCCATATGCTACAATAAATGGTAGGCAGATAGTAAGAGGCCCAACTATGATGGGAAGAGTGATATGCCCATATGAAGTAGGAGACTTATGTTTGATTTGAGATAATGGAAATCCAATAACATGTAAGAGGGGAAGTGAACATGCGTTATGCTTGAAAGTAGGATTGATCATGACATTATTAAGAGCTTGATTGTCAATGGATGTAGCAATGTGAAGCCTAGAAGATGTGAAATAAGCATGGAAATCCACATCAATAAAATTAATGGTTGGTGGTAGAGTAGTAGTAGTACCAACAAGAAATTCTAGAGGATTATTGGTAGATTGTGGAGGTGGAACTACGTGGTAAGCATGATTAGTAGTTACTTCAGATGTATCCTTGTCATGCTTAGGAAGCAGGTCATTGAATATCTTAATCTTATCATTATCATTGGTAGGTTTGGATACAAGAGGCTCATCCCATTCAATTGCATCATAATCAATTAAGTCTTGGATCACATGTTTAATCTTAAAGCATCAATTAGTGGAGTGTCCATTGCATTGGTGATAATCACAATATGCTTTTTCATCAAATATTTTTCCTTGAGGATGACTAGAATCCAACTCGAGAGGTGGAGGAAGAGAGATAAGGTTACTATCAATGAGTTGTTGCAACACACTTGAGGTGGGATTGGAAATTTAGTAAAATTTCATCGAGGAGGTTGGATTTGGAGCTTCTTTGGTTGGGACATTACATTAACAATGGCTTTAGCCTCATCTCGGGCTCAGTAGGCTTACTCTTAAAGTAATTTTACCTTGGAATTTAACATGAGATTGATTAGAGGCTTGATCACCATATTTTGAATTTTCCCATGGAAATTAGCTTGCCTTCATGGTCCTTAAGGATATGGCATAAGTGATCAAAGGAATGAAAGGTATCAAAGATGATTGACTCTTGGATAGGAGGCAAAATACTTTGTAGAAATAGATCTTGCAATTCAAAATCAACTAGGATATTGTTCATTTTAGTAAGATTAGTCTTATAACACATAACATAGTCACTAAGGTGCTCATTGGGGCCTTGTTTCATTTTATCCATTTGTGCATAAGATATTTTAGTACCAATATTAATAGAAAAATGTGCTAAAAACTAATTTTCTAATGGAGTAAAATATCATACAAAATGAATAGGCAAATCATAAAACCATTACAATGCATAATCTTGTAAACTTCTAGGAAATAATTTTGTTAACAATGTATCATTGAAAGCATAATCTAAGCAAGAAACATGAAATGATCTAAGATGCTCTTGTGGATATTATTTACCAGTGAAAAGAGGAAGCTTAGGTGAAACAAAACTGGGAGGAAGAGGATAAAAAGCAACCTTAGGTGTAAGAGGATTATGTAGAAGAAGTGAAGAATCCATAGAAGAAGAAGATGATGAATACTTTGTTGTAATTGAAGAACTTGGGCTTGTAGGTTGTGCACCAAGGATTCTAAGGCATGGGTGTTAGAAGAAGAACTAGGTTGAATATGAGAGATAAGAGGATAATAAAAATGAGTGGTAGACATAGGAATGGAAACATTGAGACTAGATGCCCCCATGGAGGTGTGGGGAGAAGAAACAAGAATGGAAGATGTAGGTACTGTGGAGGTGACAAGATTAGAAATGGTAGTAGAATCTTGGAGCCATTTTGATTCCTCACGAGCAGCATATAAGAAGAGATATAAATTTTGAGGGTTGGAAGCTATGTATTCATTTAGATAATTTGAATGTTAGTAGTAAATGTCTCAAGAGGAGCTTAAGCCATTATGAAGAATTGTGAGAAACCCTAAAAGATATATCCAATGCAAAATATACAATACTCAGGTTCACCAAATGATTTAACCTAAATTGCTTAATAAATAGGGGGGTTAGTAATCAATGGTAGATTATCCTAATCAATTAGTTTCCAAGGATAATTACATAAATATTAGGAATAACCATTAAGAAATGATAAATAATGAAAATACTAATAGATAAAATCACTTGTAATGTGAAAGAGAAGATGACTTAGTTGATATCCTACTTTGTGTGATGATCTAGGCTGGTCTAGATGACTAAAACAGGTTGGAAATGACCTAACAAAGCCTTGTTGTTGAAATTGTGTCTTGAATTGTTGCATGGACCAAAGCGGATGACACGGGCCAAATCATACCCCCAGTTGCCACTATGGCCCTTTCCATACACTCATGTTCTTTTATTCCCTTTGCTCCTCGATACTTTCTAGGTTTGTGTATTGCTCCATGATCTAATTTTGTGCGTAAATTTTGGATCTATGACATTATGTGATGCTCATTGCATAGTTGATTAAACCTTCAAACCCTAAATGGCCAAGAGGAATCCTGCAAAACAAACATTAGGTAGGTTTGGTAACCCCCATTCACCGTTAACATCTCCACTACTCCAAAAATTCCTCAAACCTCACATCATTCTTTTCCTAGCATATGATATATAGAATGTATGCAAGAAAATAGATAATCATGATATTGCAACAATGAGATTCTACTTTCATATTTTCCCTAGCTTGACTTAGAATGGTGTGATATTGCTTGTATTTATATATACGAGTGGATGACTATCGTAGAATGGGTATGCATATTATATGGATCTTATAGGAGTCTTGAAATGGATTTTATTTTTATTTCTCTTAGTGTGTGTTCATTAGGATGTTTGGTTGTCAAATGTGCATGATATGCTCCTTGATAATGGATGATTAAGTAGTTTGTATATGTGTTATGGATTTGAAAAGCTTAGATAAGGCCAACTATAATTTTCCAAAAGTAATTTGAATTATGAAAAGTGTGGTTGGAGGAAAAGGGACAAAAATGGATGGGAAGGGCCATAACGTATGGAAGTTATGGTCCATTTTGAGCACTTTGGTCTAGTATGCATGTGTGAATGCTTTGAAAATTGGGATTATATTGTGTGATGGTTTAACTTGATTCTACATATTAATATGATCATTTTGTGAACAAATGATATTTGTATGTAAACAAGAATGAATTGGGTATAGTTAGGGATAACATGATTGACTAAGTTGGACAAGTGTGGACTAATGCAAAGGCATTGTATAATTTGTGTTGTTGTAAGACATGAATTACTAAAATGAGTGTTTATAGGAACCTAGTAGTAACAGGAATGACCTCAAAGTGTATATCCACATAAGTGATGGGGGATCAACCATGTGGAAAGTAGGATCAAGATAATAACTCTTACCAATAAGAAAAGCATCAACATGAACATGGTTAGAGGGATATTAGCCAATTACAGCATACGAGGGAGAGTTATTAGTCCTAACTTGATGAGCATGGAAGATAGAAGATAAAATATAATGACATGGTGATGTAGACAAAAAAATGGAATATATCATTGATAAAGATCATTAAAATCCTTACAAAATTAGGGTTTATATATCAATAGGCCTAATACACAAATAATTAAGAAGATGTTATATTAGAAGAAGGGTTCGATCAAAAGTGGGTTCACCAAAATGTTTAACCCTTAATTAAATTTCATGTCAATTTAATTAGGTGTAGATTAGATTAAATTTAATTGCATGTCTTACAAAGATGTTACAATATGAATACTAATTCAGATTTACAACTTAGATCAAATAGAAAGAATTTGCATACACTAATCAACCTAACATGCAATTGAAAGCTCAAAATAGATGTGTAAAGGAACTTAGCAAATTTCATATGACTTATGGAGAGATTTTGGATTGCAATAATGAAACTAGGAGATATGAACCTGATTGACCTTTAGAACTCGAATTGTGATTATAAATCCACCCAAGAAGGAATCATACCAAATTGTCATGGCCAGTGCCGTATGGTCCCGACCAAGCTATATGGTCTTGGACCTACTCTAAATCAACTTCGTAACTTTACGGGTTTTTTATCTTCCTAGATTTATCCATCATTGTCAAACCCTAGTTGTCACACATGTAGTGATACTCTTTAAATGGAATGAACATCATCTCAAACCCTAGAAATGGATGAAGAGTCCTACAAAACAAACATTATAATGGTTGTGGTCACCCTTGTGCATCACCGACATTGGCACTACTTTGAAGAGGCCTCAAAACACACATTGTTCTCCACCTATCATGTGATATCTTGATAGATCAATCAAATTTGACATTTTCTTTGACTATGTTTGCTTTGACTTTGCTCTTACTACAATACTTAGAGACCTGATGTTTGAGTCCTTGTAGATAAGAGATATGGCTTCTTTGACCTAGTTTTTAACTTTAGACCTGATGTTGGTGTTGCCCAATTGATTGTACATGTGTAATTCTAAGATTCAGGGAGCTTTGTATGCCTTTTGCAAGTGTATGGCGAGTGATCTAGTGCATTACATTAGGAGTTCTAGGTTGGTAAACGAGGTAGTGTTTACTTGCTTGTATATGGTTACGTAGATGATTTATCTAAGAAAGGATGACCCAAATGAAGTATAAGACCCAACTAAAGATCTATATTTGAAAGTGAAGTGGAATACATATCGGTCCAAGACTGTATAAGTAGGTCAGGACTGGATATACAGTCCTGACCAATCTAACAGTCTTGACTAGAAGCATGAAGTGTGCTAAATGAATTTTGGAGCTTTTGTCATGCTAAATTTATAACATGTAAAATTTAAAATTTTGGCCATGATAACCAACCCCCACTTGAAATCTTCTTTCTTGGTCATTGTGAACCCTTCCTCCAATTAGCGTTTCAACTCATGTGGTCCCTTTAAGTCGGTTTCATCCTCATTATGGATGAGAGGAACGTGATAACATGGTTTTCAAGTGTGTTTCATGTGTAAGGAAGTATATCTAAGTTGATTTATGAAGCTACTAAGCTCTAAGGTGGAATAGTGTTTCTCGAAGCACCATAATGGCTATTTTTAGTCATGTTGCAACAAAAGAATATCCTCGAAAGAAAACTGCAAGGGCACAACCCATCTAGAATTTTTGTAGGATATAAATGAATTGATCCATGGTAGTTTCAAGGAAAAATATGGATTCATATGGTGTCGGGTCCGTTTAAGCAAGATCGGGTCACTACGAGTGCTTCGAATGTGAGCTTCAACGGAGAAAGTGACCTTGTTTTGAACATTTTGGGAGTTCTTTGAGGAATTGTAAGATAAACAAATATTCAATGGAAGTATCTTGAAGTCCACTATACGGTGGATATATTAGTTTTGATCCTTTACCCCATAACTTTCCATATAGTCTACAGGTCACTTCCGCTACCTCTTTGTGTTAAAAGAGTGAATAGCCACTGAAAATAAAATTTTAGGTTGAATTAGATCTTAAAAATAATTTTAATTAACTCATTAGGTTGTTTAGATTCAAAATCACACAAGGTTTGGCTCCTAAACTCCAAGATTCACTCCTGGGCGGAAAAAGAAACTTATGTGTTTTATTCTCGCATTGGCAATGTGACATCAACATGTTTTAGAAGATTGAGCACATTTTTCACCTCTTATGCCCCTTTTCCCCTTTCACTTGTCCTTTTTATAAGGGGACAATAGGGACACAAAATTTCACCCCTATTGATGAGTTAGTTTGCGTCACTTAAAACCTTGCAACTTGTCTCCTAGGCTTTGTTTCATAACTCAAAAACATGACCCCTTGACCCATTGGTGCAATTTTTCACCCCATTTGTCCATTTTCCCTTGTCCCTTGGTGCAATGGGATAATGGGGACATAAATTGTGCCCCCTTGTGGTTGAATAAGTTTTGTCACTTAAAATGACAACTTAGGTTGTTAGGAAGGTTGTAACTTGTGTTCTCACTCACCTAACCCCTCCTCATGACAAACATACCCATGGAAAAAAATCAAAGATTTCTATCCCTTGTCCCATTTTACAAACATCAAAGGGGACATAAGGGGAAAAAAATTGCCCCACCTCTCCTACTAAACTCCTGGTCACATGCGTAACCTCATCTCACTCCCCAGAAGCTTATTTTTAGCCATCTCCCTCACATGCTCTCACATGGTGACACTTGTCACAATCTAGTGCAAAGTGAAAACTAGTGTCCCCATCATACCAACACCTCAAATATACCCTATTTTCATGGATTTAATTCACCCTCTAACCCCAAATGACCCGGTTAATCCATGTTGGGTTAATGGCAAGTTAAAGTGCTAAAAATAAGGAAAGGGTTAAAACTCCAACACTAAGTCATTTTTGAAACTAGTTTTCCCCCCAAAAGAGAACCTCAACATGAAAATAGATGAAATTTAACATGGAACTCCATTCAAAACTTTATATTTTTCCTCCATGGAATCCATTAAAACCAGCTTTTTGTTATATGTTTCTAAAATGGTCTTTTGCTCATTACCGATGATCCCGTGGTCGAAAAAACTTGAAACTTTTCCAAAATGCTCCATTTGAAAACATATTTCAGATGATCTATCACTTGGGGGATGTTATGGCAGGATTTATTTTATATTTTAGAAATAAGTATCCCACCAAGAACTTCATTTTTTCCGAACAACTAAAAATGTATTTTCATTTTACTAGTGATCCAACAAGCCAAATTACCTGAAATTTAGAGTAGATGATCCTCATAAAATCATACTTCATTTGAGCTATCTATTACATGATGAAGTGGAGTGTTTTTTAAGATGTATAGGACTTATTTTTCTCTCAATTCTTCCCTCTTTGATGAATTTTTCACTTCCTCGTTGATTTGGATGAGAGAATTGTCTAAAATTTGGAGCAAAGCATCCCAGAGAAAAAACTAAAATTTTGAGACCATTTTCATCCCATTCCAACATCCAGAGGACCACCTTATATAAATAGTAAGTTGTAAAATTACCCACATTATAAAAATAGTAATTTTTAGAAATGGGCTACTTTCCATGTCACCATCACTCCTTTCAAGACAAAAACACTCAAAAGTGACAATTTGAGAAACTTGCCAAAAATAGACATCTGGGGTGGGACTTGCTAAAAATAGTGTTGGGATTGGGGTCAAATAATTCATACTCATCCATCTCCCATTCGTTTCACTAACTCTAGTCACCATGAAGGTCAAGTACTCATGTTTAGAGCCAATTTCCACATTAAACATTGAGTATCCCAATGTGGGTGATAGTGATGTGACAAACATGGACCTGGAGGATCTAAAAGCTAGGATGTTGAGTGAACCTCGTGAACCTATGGAGGAAAATATATTCTCAAGTGAAATATCCATAGTAGGTGGTCATCCATTGTCCGTTAAAAGCATAGAGCCAGTCCCATTTTGTGCCCAACACTATGACCCAAACTCAAGAATAATTCTAGCAGATGACAATTCAATTCTAGTAATCCTCACTCCGAAAGGTATCTCTCAATGTCTACAAATTCCCACTTGCAACAACATAGTGATAATTTCTAGAGAATTTGCCTCTCAAGAATTGGCAAGAGAAAATTCATACTTCCAATGCTCCAAAAGTTCACCAAGAGCAAGCTCTTCATCATCAAAAGCTTCTTCATCCTTAGATTGATCAATATTCTTCTCTCTCTTATTCCCTCTCTCTCTCTCTACATTTTACTTCTTCGTTGGGAATGTAGTTTTTATATTTTTCATCTTATTTAGTTCAGTGATCTTTGCATTTTTCATTGTAAAAGTTCTTTTTCATAAATAAGAAAATAACTTATTCTTATTCCTACGAGAATATGAAAGGTCACAAGTGGTGGGAATATGAAAATTCACTTGGGGGGAGAAGAAGAGACACTTTGTAAGCTATTTATTGGGATGACTTTTCCATTCTAAATGGTTATTATCTTTTTTTCTCCTACTACAACAAGCAAGACTCTATTTTCTTCTATCTCCTTGTCTATATTCTTCTACTTCCTACTTTCCAACTATGTAAGCTTTGTAATCTTGAACAACCAAGAAATAACTTTGTGTCTTTGAGGAATAAATCAATAGAACTTTGTTTCTTTAATTTATTAATCGTGTTATTGCTTACAGCGGTTATTTTCCTTCCTATTGAATGTGGACATACTCTAGTTAATGTTTGTGAAATTTGTAAGTGCCTACTCACAACCTTAACCCTCTCTCTATTTTCTTACCTCCCCTTTACCTCTCCCCAAGAAAATTCCTCCCTTGTATTCCATAAAAGAAATTTTCTACAGGTTTAGTAGATTATTCCTCTACAATCCCCTGACCTAATAGACACCCACAAATTTATTATTCTCTGTATTCAATAAATTGGAGCCTCCCCAAGAGGAGGGACCTAGTTCCATGACCGTTGGTGAAAACCACCAATTTGTCTTGTGAAAAACTATTTCCTAACATAGATGATAGATTGATATTTCTCTATTGGTTTTGTGTATTTTATTCTTAGGATGTGTGAATATATCGGTGTGCAAGGATAAACAAGCTAAAAAATGGACCTCGAGAAAGTACTAAGTGGGAATGGAGAAGTATATATCATAGCAAGAGTTCATAGTTAAATCAAGGGTTGTCAAAGAGTAAATTATCGAATTTGAGTGTCTCGTATTAATAACAAGAGAGAGAGAGAGAGAGAGTATAAGATGTTATGTACAAGTGAGATACAAAAACATGGGTAATAGTGTATATGATTCTTAGGAGAAGGGTCTATGCCCACAAGTCTAGTGAATATATTATTGGATGTGAAAATATAAGTAGTTAGAGTAGCATAAACAGAGAAGTAACCTCAAATAGTGTGTTATTTACTAATTAAAATGGTTGATGATTGTGTAGTGTATTTGGATATAATATAACATAAGTGTGTGTTAGTAGCCTTGACAGTTACACATGCGATTATTTTTCGAACTATCATCCAAAATTTAGTGATAGAAGACTCATGTGAGTGGGGGAGAGTATAGTAGGTAGAGGATGTACAGTTCAAGCTCTTTAGTGTGCATTGTAATGTCTATCGATGTGGAATCAAAGTGTGATGTTGAACATTTACTAATGCCTTTGATGGATTTGGTGGTGCAACTATGTGTGTGATAACATCTAATTACTTCTTATTGCTTTTAAATAAATAAAATATGATCTAATAAAAACCATAACATGATTATCTGTTACCATGAGATTAATAAGTGGAGTTATTTTATGATAAACTTTATATTTTGTATTCAAATCATATAATTGTTTTATGTCGAATGATTCGAATCATCACGGTATTCACCAAGTCCTACATGGGTAAAATTGAGTTTATCCAACATGTTATCTATATTTTCGAGAACATATTCTTCATCATCGTAGTCATTATTATGGTGTTTTCCAATTATATGTTTGAGTATGGGTGATTGTTTCTATGGTACTATATTGTTATTGTCATACATGTACTAACCTTAGGATTTTCTTTTGATTCATGTGTACTTATGTTTTGAATCATAATAGATGATATAAGTGGTTCCAAAAGTGGTTTTGATACACTTATTTATAGGATAGAGTGGTTATCTAAGTCCACTATATGAAAATATTGTAAGGCATGTATATTCTTATCCCGCATGCATGTATTTGAGGCATTGATACAAAGTGGAAGGTACAAACCCCATGGTATGAATCCATTGTCATCCTAATAATAGGTTGTATTTTAATTTATATGACACAACATGAAATTATGTGGGGATAGTCTTGGGACTCAAAGTAACGAATAAGGTAATGAAAAATGTTGTTAGGCGAGAAATTTTATTGGATCCTTTAATTAGTGTTTCAAATTTTCCCAGAGATCATGTATGGAGGTCCATTACAGCTTAAAAAATCTTTACTACATATATTTGATCCCAATCCACTATCGATGAGAGTTATTTTAATCATTTTTCAAAATACCTAAACTTATATATATATATATATATATATATATATATATATATATATATATATATAATATAATGGCAATATAAGATCAATAATGTGTTGTGGTGGGAAATTATCTTTGTCAAAAGAACTTTGTTGATCAATAGCTTTAAAAGTGCTTACTAAGGATGTAAAATATGTGGGTTCTACATTGTTCATGTGGTTCCTTCTTGTAGTGTGTGATATAAAATGTTCTTATATGCTACGTAGAGAGGTCAAAGCAATTCCGAATAGAAATTCAAACATTTGTGATTTTGAGTTGGTCTAAAAGATCATATTCTTTGTTGCAAATTATAGGAGCTTTATGTGAGGGAGGGAGAACTAGGTTAGTGTTATTGGAGTTTCCCCATTAGAGAGAGGGTTATGTGGAGGTCTAATGTTATGTGTGTGACTTTGGCCATCTTTGGTCTAAAGGTGTGGTTGACCATGAATATTGGGTTTTTAGGTGATCACCTAGTAGGATCCACAATGATATGACATGGAGGAGGAATGAATGGTTTTCTCGATAGCTCATTCTCCACGATTAGTGATAAGGAGTGTATTGAATGCAATCTATGAGCCAAATATAATGCACGGAAAATGATAAGCAACCATGGTGATGTAAAGTAAAAGATTGGGGTTTTAGAAAAAACCAAAGAGCTATGTTAATATCGATTTGATTTAGAAATATAAAACCCTAATGGTAAGGCATGAAACCTTTTGTTGCGTGTAGTTTCAAAAGCAGTTCACGAACATAAAATCAAAACTAAGATTTTGATCTAATAAAAATATATACTAATGTTTAAATATGACTTCTGACCACAAATATAGAAATATAGAAAATCTACGTATCTTAAATCATGTATTGATCATATATAAGATTATTCAAACTCTAGAAAATTGATAAATGAAAATATTAATTAGGTTTAGAGAGAGTTACACGAAATCTATTGATTTTGGATCGACTTGCACAAGTAAAACACGAATAATTATATTATATCTCTATATTCTTGCTGCATCAATTACACAATGAATTAGGGTAATTTATAGCCATTCTGATAGACTAACCTCTTCCTATAAAATAGAAGTGTATCAAACAACTTACTAGTATTAATATATTGTTATACATTTGTTATAACAATATATAAAACTAACCATATAAATATTTACCTATGATGTAAATACTAATTCCTAACATTCCCCCCCTTAGTGTTTACATGGTAGAAAAACATCCACACACTCAACTACAGTATGCTCACCCCTGTGGCATGTCCAACTCTATGACTCATGACCTTGATCCAAAAGAAAGGCTCTCTCCTTCCATGGTTTTAAACAAGCTTACCACAAACCTTGACGTGACAGAACCTCATCAACTATCCACCTCGTGTGATTTTCTGGATCCTCCCACAAACCCTTTCAAGATCCATGAACTGACTTACTCTAGTGCTATTGTTCACCACTATGCTTATACATCAAGGAATTATGTAGGAAACACAACTTGCATATTACAAAACCACATAATAGAAGAAATATTGAAAATATTTCACATTACTTCCTCTAAGAATCGTAATGTTCTTAATCGTAGTCTCTGTCATTGATCGCTGCCACTCGATCTCGAATAGCATAGAAAACTGCCACTGCCACTGGAAGCTTTCCTTGACTAAGTCGTTTTGGGTGCAGAATGGGAATGGAACATTGGTATGTATTCCCCCCCACAATGTGAAATTCCACTCAAATAGATACTGAGAAGTAAAATGCATCGAAGAACATACTCCTGAATGGATCTTGCTAGTTAGGTCTTGTTGCACATGGTCACTAATGCTAGTGAACGTATTCTTCTAGCTAACCATCTTCCAATGAAGTACGGCAGTCAGAGGACCAAGTCAGTCAGAGGATCACTGATACATCATCTGCGCTCCAACACAACTCTCTTTCCAACATCCATCAAATACCACACAAAACAAGAACACTGCAAACTGAAGCACACTGAGAAAATGGAAACCACACTGAAAATCAAATACTCACACCATACATATGCCACCACAGCTTCTGCGCGGCCCCATCGTTGGTGGTGACGAGAGAGTCGTTGTCGACCTCCGCCTCAATGCCTCCATCCTCCATCATATGTGTTGCTAACTCAGTAGGATGTGAACATGAAGCACATTTATTTCCACATTGAGCTTATTCTTTTCTTCCCTCCCGCAATGTGAAACACTTTATTTTTCCGAACGTCGGGTAACACCGAAAATGTGTCCGTGTGACAAAAATTTTATTTTTATTTTTCAAAATTTTGACTCTGACACGAATATCCTAAATCACCTATTTGATTGACAATGACTTACAACTCACAATGACTATTAACATTAATGACATAACAATGATATTTGACACTTCTACAAAATGACCAAGACACTTGACACATAATAACATTGGAATTCACAATTATTTTACTATATACATTTCAAACATGACACATGGAAATGACTATTTGTTTTGAGAATATACCATGTTAAACAACAAACGGATGATGAACTATGGACCCTTAAAAGAGATTATACTTCTCATGATACAACTTTAATTGACTAATAAACATGACTTTATAAGTCGACTTAACACCAACAAATTGACTACTTTAACCAAAACAAAACTTATAAACAAACACAGACCTTTCAAATAGATTGATTGGGAAGATTTAATTCTAATTTTCCTCAATACTTCCAACCAGCGTCATTGTTGTACAACGCTTAAACCAAGAATATAATAATAGGTGTATTAAATATGCAAGCAGCTGGGTACCAAAACTAATGCAGCAGAGGACGTCAATGAGGTTGGGCGGTGTGATCACTCCCGACTAGAAAGAGAGTGGAGATGAAATTATTTGGATGGAAACGACTTGTATTTCATAGAAGGCTGAGATACCATGAAGCACGATTCAAATCTCAACGCAAGCATGCATGATTTCCAATGTAAATCAGGACCAAAGTAAAGTACTGCAAATCGATTTGATAAAAATATAACAATGCATGAGGAATAGAAATGACCATCAAGCTAGATGCATCACAGGGCTTCTCAAACTCCTAGCTGGTAGAATCTCTGGCAGCGCTTCAGATATCAATTTCCTTCGTCATGAAGCTCACAGAGGTCGAATTTTGGTGCCCTGTGTTTTGATCAACTATTGGTGCTAATATATTCTTTGACAACCATATAAGTTTCAACCAAAAAAAAAGTCCAATCGATAAAGCTGTGAATGAATTAAATAAAGCTATGACCCCACTTGTGCTCGAATCTGTCTGCATTTATCGAACTAAGAGACAATCTTCATAGGATATTTGGAAGCGACGGGATAACAATTCCTCCTCTAATCATGCTCTTATAAACTCGCCAGATGTTCAGTATCGTGTACAACTCTCAAAGTAGATCTTTTCCCATATACTACAATCGAGGTGCATGTAAGCCTATTATGGCACGATCGATCACCGTGTAGAAATCTTAACGAGAAATTGGATGCTTTGTTGTGCACGTGATCTGATGAAGACTATGACAAACAACATATATATCATACACAAAACATTGGAAGGCAAACTTAGACGTGTCGAAGACCTCTGATATGCACACCACGCCTGATTTGTGACAGGATTAAATATACGCAACCATAATTTGGGACAACATAGAGTGAAACCACTACCCCTCCAAATCTCTTAGAACCCCATCTCGCTCTGATACCAAATATTGATTTTGGATCAGACTTGCCTGAGTAAAACATAGAATAATTATATTATATCTCTATATTCTTGCGCATCAATTACACAATGAATTAGGCTAATTTATAGCCATTACAATAGACTAACCTCTTCCTATAAAATAGGAAGTGTATCAAACAACTTACCCGTATTAATATATTGTTATACATTTGTTATAACAATATATATAAAACTAACCATATAAATATTTACCATGATGTAAATACTAATTCCTAACAAAATCACTTTGGTTCTTGATGCATATCGGATGACTCTACTAGTGGATTTGGGTTGTGTAGGAAGGAACTAGATTTGTGCAAAAGTAGATGACTTGAAAATGTATGGAGGATGAAATTGGAAATATGGAACAATTTTTTTGGCATATTTGACCTATCTGGATGATTTTGACACATGTAAATTTGCACTCAAATCTAGTTTTAGCACTATGATCTTTTATGTTTCGGGTTCCTTTGTGTTTATCTTGTCATGACCACAACTATGTAATAGATTAGGGCTTCTTCTTCTTCTTCTTCAAAACCCTAGCTCTCTCTTGACGACATGAAAAGGGGGCTAGTCCAATTGAGCTAAATTGACTCACCCAAATTTCCCCATGGTGTGATGAGTGTTGCATTATGTACCAATACTCTAAAGAGAAACTAAGCCTCACATAGTTCTCCCTCTCGGTGAATTTGTGTGAATGTCTGACAATAAACAAGTGTTTGTGAGATCCTAATAAGACCTCTAACACTTGGCAATGATCTTTAATGTAGATTGTAGCTTGTGATAATGATCTAAAGTAATTGTGTAACATGTATTTAGACTTGATAGCTTATTCATATGATTCAAGGAGTGATTTTACAATAATAGTCCTTCTCTTGGGTGCTTTGTTGTGATCCCCAAGTAGCCCCCAAAATGTAATAGACGAGGCTCTTCAATAGGTAAGGTCAAATTTGACATTTGCGTGAGTGGAGGGTGAAAACGTCACCCTTGGAAAAAATTGCAATTGGTTTTGACCCTACCAAGCAATTTTGTCTTGGGAAAGTTCAAAGTATGTTATGAAAACTAGAGATGGTGGTCATGAGTCCAAAGATGTGTTATGTATATAGTAAATGGGTTTTTGACAGATCAAAGTTGAGTAATAAGCATGACCTAGTGGTTATGGATTGTTAAATTAAGTAAGATGCATATAGGAATACGTCGAATTAAGTGAACAACTAAAAAGGTGTTGAGATAAATCCTAAGGGTAATTGTCATATATCAATGGTCCAAATTTAGGTAATTACAAGTATGTGTGCTAAAAGTGCTATGTAATATAATACTAACTAAAAAAATGTGATTGCATGCTTATTTATTGATTGATTATCCAAATGAACGTAATCACTTGTCTATTTATATATTACTTCGATTCAAAATTTGGTGATAGATGGGAAAGATAGAAAGGGTTGGATGGGCCATCTAGTTCAATGGGAAAGGTGAAAAAGTGCAAATGGGCCCATCCAACTAAAACAAGGTCAAAAAGTACTTAGTGTCGGATTGTACAAATGCTTTTGACCAGGTGTTTGGACCATATGGATGGTTCCAACATGGAAAAAATAAACTCATAAATGACTTAGAAAGAGAACATAGAGATTGAGAAATAGGGTTTATACAAGGTTTCATGGCATATATGTTGACGAACAATTAAATAACACATAATTTATAAAAAAATAAAAACTCGAGGACCTTTTTAAAGGGAATGTGTATAGTCCCCTCCTATTTATATCCATATTATTAATATGTCTAAGTTAGCACTATAATCCTTCCGTATCGGAGACATTCATACATAACACATCTTTATTTAGTCATACTTCACTCATCATTGTTTATAAATTAGCCTCATAATCAAGAGCTTATATTTTTGGAAAGAGAGATCACATATTTGAATCTTAAATATAACGAGATATATACACTCGTATACACATCATGACAAGATGAACTTCAAATCCAATATTCATGTCATTTCATACTTTGAATGTCTAAATAAATTGTGAGTCATTATGATGATTAATAGTGTAGATTAAGACTTCTAAATACTTAATAACTTTATAAAAAATTATCTCCTTCAATTCTTATGGTTAAAGAGTCCATACCTTAACCGCAAAGGAATTATAGATTAAGCGTCAAAGTAAGTTTGAAAAGTGTGGCGCTTAATTTTATGAATATAATTTGTTAAGATAGTTGAGTAGAATGAAGGGTACGTTGTTGTTGGGAATATGACCTAATTTTGTTTAATTGACATGGCGAGGATGCTTTTACAACCTAAAATGGGACGTCAATTTCCATTTTTACAAGTTTTAACTTAAATATTTCATCACTTGGTGGAAAGATTATGTCAATTTTCATTACAGATCTAAATTTAGTTAGGTGTGAACCACACTTGTCTCTAAAATGAAATGTAGGACAAGCAAGAGATGACGACAAAATGGTATGTTAGATGGGACAATTTTGTCGCAAGTCTTTGAATTTCTTCTTTGTCCCTCCCTTCCACGCGTGTCATGTTTTTATGAATTGCTTACTTCTGCTCTCCTCGTGTATAGTGGCGGATAGCGAAATTGGACCTACGCTTAGATGCGTGCAGAGTGGTTTTTATAATAATATAATAATAATAATTGGTTTTACAAATTTAGATGGCTAACAACTTGTTTTTGGGTTTGGAGGTATTTTATTTTTATATGAGACATTTAAGTGTGCTTTAAATACGAGGTGTATAAATCCTATCTCCGACAACTTTTAAATTTGTGGTCTTTTTTCAAAAGTACAAGTACTTCAGTATTATACCAATGTAGTTGTAGTGTGTTAGTTGATGTAACAAAATATAGATATCAAATTACGGTATTATGTGTTTTTATTGATTATTGGTCTGAATGAGACTCTTATTGGCACATCAATTATTTGTATTGTCAATTGTTGACTTGTCTTGTTTCCGTTGTCAACCCTTTGTTGGTTTTACTTATCTCTTTCTTATCTTATCAACCATGTTTAACTATGCATTTATCATTTTCTGTCTTATGCAACTAGTTTTGCCCATTTTTCTTGATTTTCTCTCTCCTCTATTTCGGTGTTTTTCGAGGATTTAACCACTTTTATGGGATACTAGCCATTTTCACCCCTTCCGAAAATGATTGTCATCCCACATGAATGGCTCCTTTCCCTTTGGATCCTTTTCATCCAATCACCTTATTTTAAGGAGTTTTTTTTGCCTCTTTTGGTTGGTTTTTGCTCATTATAGGTTAACTTGTGTGCTAATATGGACCTCATTTGAATTTAAGGAGTGTATAAATACATGTGTGCATGAATACATTTATAAAGGTGATCACACAATGTGTTCTTTTGAAGAAGAGTGACATTACAATTTCGGGAGAAAGATCTATTCTATTTTTGAAGCATCTCCATACCAAAACTGGAATTTAAACATTTAAAGAATCGAGTCTAACTCATATTGGCTATTTCATACATGGAAAGATCAAGGTTGGGACACATGATTAATTATTGATTTACATGAGTGTTGTTTGTCATTTTGTTGAATCATAAGGGACCTCGATAATAATTGAGGGATGACACATGTACATCACTTGACATCCTCCATTTTTATGGGTTTTAGAAGGAGTTGAGCGTGGATTAAGGTTTATACAAAAGAAATTGATTTGTGGATGATTCACGATGATCTCGAATTGATATGAGACATGTTTTCACATATTAGAGCACATAGATCACATTCGTTAAGTCAAATACACATTTCCACAAACAAAGCCATTTTTGGCAAGCAACAACCATTCAACCCATGTTGAATTGGTCATCATTTGACAAAAAAGGTCAAATAGGTTTGATAGACCGATGTTTTAGGCGTTCTTCATGCTAAGTTTCAAACATATTTCTTAATATTTCCATCAATAATTGTTTGCAAAAGTGCATGAAATCAATTTCGCCAACTTTTCCAAGCATTTAATTTATTTCGAGTTATTATACAATTTATATGATCTAGATTATCCCCTTAACTTTTGTAATCGTGTATGTATTATATGTTAAATATAATTTAGATATAATTATCTCTTAGAAATGGTTAGTACATTTGTGTATTTAAAACCACTTTCCACCTCTACATTTTGGTGAACCCGCACTCTTTTAACACCCAACCTAGGGTTTCATATTAGATCTTACTTAGGTGATAATCAACCTAAGGTGTTCACCTTGTTTAAACTTGTGTTGCTTGTCACATCTCATGGATTTCTCTTGTACATTGAGAATGTGAAGCTAAGCTCCTCAACATGAATAAGCTTAAATATGTGGCTGATTTTCTAACGGCTCTCATCAAAAGCCTCAAGGAAAAATCAATTTTAAGAGCAAACCTAATGATGATGGATCCAAAGCTAAAGCCACTATCAACGTTGTATCTCAACCCACAAATCTATAGTTGTAAACTCCTCAAAGACAATTCACATGTTTGCCTTGTGCACCGCGTGGTAGTGCTTAAACAATTACTCGAATACAACCTTTTATCTCTCCCTCCACCGTTTGAGGTCAATACAAGTGCACGGCATAGTAATATTGTTGACGCTAATGCCCACCGTGATTATCATTGATGCATTAGTCATACTAATAATCATTGTATTAAGCTACATCATGTTATATACGATCTTCTCAATGTTAGTGTTATTGAATGGGACGCTCCCAATGAATCTAAGCCTACTAATGCTAATGTAAAGTTCAAAATTTATAGTTACTCATTGTTTGAGCATAATACTACTAATTCTACTTTAGAGGTGCACGACACTTATCATGTTGTACCACATCCACCTTCTTATGATCACCCATTGGATGTTATGATTGGTTCTACTACTACTACTACACATTCTTCACGAATCAATACTTTTGATAATATAAATATGGCTCATAACTTTGTTTCGATACACTTTGCATTCTTGCTTTTGTTAATCGATTTCATGTACATAATGTTTTGCTTGATAGTATTGTTCTACATAATATGTGCACTCTTAAGTTGTTTTGTTCTCTTGGGTATACTAATAAGCAAATAACAATTGATCCTAAGATAGACATAGGGCATATTATTCTTCCTCTCACAGTTTAGTCTTGCTACTTTTGATATTCCATTCTTAGTGACATCTTCTATTATCTCATGTGACATGATTCTAGGCTTCCTTGGTTACATACTTTTGTAGCTATCCCATCTATCTTACAAAAACATGTTAAGTTTATTAATAATCAACAAGTGATTATCGTGATTTTTAGTGGTGAATATTCGTAATTTGGCGAAAATTCCATTTTAGGAAAATTTGAAATGGCGAATTTTTCGAAAAGGCCAGTGTCATGTTCGCCTAAAATTTCCAATATAATTTTTTTAGGGTCAACTTTGCCTACCATTGAAAATTACTCCTATATAAACCTAGGTAATTCATTGGGTAGTATACTCATATCAAGTATTGTGAACTTGTAGGGCAGGTTGGTTACGCACGATAGGAGGTTGTTGATGCATGGCAGGAAGTTGTTAACGCATCGCAGGAGCCTAAAGGTGATTAATGCATGACAATAATGTATTGTTGACGTGCGATGTGAGGCTGCTGATGCACGCACAGAGATTTGTAGTCGTGTGATAGCATGTTGGTGCATGATAATAATATGTTGTTGATGCACGACAGGAGGCTCCATACGCACGATAGGAGAATTGAGATTTGTAGTCACGCGACAACAAGTTTGTTGTCACGCGTCAAAGAAACTTGTTGTCACACAACATCAAACTTGTTATCGCGCGATTATGAATCTTTTTTTGTTACACCATGCATGTCGCATGACTTGAAAATGAAAGCTTTTGTTGGGTGAAAAAATTGCACACAAACCCCAGAAATTTTTCTTGTTTCGCGAAAGTTGTTCCAACGATATTTGTCGTGGATTTTCCACCTTCGATTTCCCAGAGGTCTCTTAAAATGAACCCGGTGATTATAATTTGGGTTATACCATTCAAGGACCCTATATTTCAGCATCTTAGCCCCATACATATAGTTACTACTCCCAGTCCTAGTGTATCTTCATTTAGGCCTTTTAGTTCTCATGCTACATCTAGTAAGATGTTCCCTCTTAGTGCATATATACCAAGGTCTTCAATTTCACAACTGCTTCTAAAATTGCATGCTCTCCTTAGCCTTCCGCCTACCTAGTCATTCGTGTCACATACATCGCTTCTCGTAGGACACTTTCTCCAAAGCTTCTAAGTAGCTTACTTTCTACGCATCCTACTCATAATGGGTTTTCCCGCCTAGATCTTCTATGACACATATTATGGTTTCTACATAGATTATACACGAGCATCCTTATTCTCTTCTAATGCTTGTGGGGCTCGAGCATCCTTCACCTTCTAGGTTCGATGCAACTCTTTATTAGGCTCTTATTGGGTGGCTCTTGGTACATGGTTATTTTTAATATAATTCAAAAACATTCAAATAATCACATACAAGAAAAACATTCACATGTTTGTAAAAATACACAATCACAACATGTTTATGGTTTGATTGGCTAGCTTATTACTTTATATATGTTGTTTTTTATATTAGTTTGATGGATGATGTTAGGAAATAAGGGATAAAATATGTGGAACAATCCCACACATAATTGCAATAGTAGAAACTAATATGTAGAAAGATATTACAAATTTGAAATAAAAGTGTAGAAAAAATAAAAGAACAAAACATAGAAACAAGATTTAAAGTGGTTCACCCAATTTGGGTTATATCTACCAAGAATCACTTGCTCAGATTTTATTACAAGTCACCTCTCTCTCAATACAATACCCAGATTTGTTTGGAGTTGTGCTCAACAAACTCTCTTGAATTCACACTTGAACTCACACACATCTACAATGTTACATCAACCCTACCATATGCACAAAATCACATAAATAGGCAACTACTTAAGCAGTTTTACAATATCGTGGGTACCAAAACCATGGGCCAAAATCGCCCCATAAACCTATGGGTCAAAAATCCTGCCCATATGAGAAGAGCACGCTTCTGAGATATAATGTGTGTTTTTCGAGGCCAAAAATTTCATGTGGGGAGTGTAGACTCTTTAAGACTTCCACACATGAAAATGGGCTCCACAACATAATAGTTTAACACATCTTTTCTATACACTCTTTACACGCATGTGTTCACGAGGTATATTGGTCTTGATGCAAGACACACATGTTGATACACAATGAAAGGTGTCACTTGGTTCCTTCCCATTGATAGTAATCTTTGGGGGCATCTCCTATACTATACATGTGCTTTTGTTTCACTATAGTTACTTTACACTAACTAATCACACTTGATTACATACATAGTGTCTATATTAATTTATTGAGCTAACATGACTAACACATGTCTCTTGTGTAATGCTACCCTATCTTGTTATCTATGCTTTTACTTTCATTGTTTGTTATACTTGATGCATTGATTTCAATACTTTCGTATGTAGGTTATTTCCTTGGTTGACTACGCATTATTTGACTTCTTACTTATGATTGACTATTTTCTTGATTGATTACCAAATTCCATGATTGCCTACTCTATATGGCTAGAGTGCCTTAATTGTTTTGTGACACCATGGGTGTCCCATGTTTGTGGCTCTTTTCCTATCTTGCATGAATACATGTGTTTCTCTTAATGTGGCTCACACTACCTCATATTGTGATTGTCTTGTGACATTTTGGTTGTTCCATATTTACGGCTTTATTCTTCCATGTGACCATATTTCTATACAATTACGTATGTTAGCTTTCTTACTTATCTCTACATTACTATTGTTCCTTTTATACACATTTACTACTACTCTTGCTTGTTGCATGTTGACTAATTTCTATTGCTCATGTTAACTTGATTGAGTATTTCTACATTGATGTTTCTACTTTTATACACATGTACTATTATTACTCTTTATTGGTGTGTGTTTAATGTTGATTTATCTATCTTCCATGGTCTTTGTCATGCGTAAAACCTTTTAAAGGTACATGTTCCCCACAGTCCGTCATGTTATGATTTTTATGTGATATTATACGACTATCGACTTATCCAAATATGGTACACATATTTTCTTTTGATCATCATGCTCAAATGTTTTATCACACGCACCTCTAAAGAGTGGGCATTCAGACACACATGAAAAAGTTTCCACATTGTCCAAATTTTCAAAAATAGACACATATATAGAAAAGTGGCGAGAATTCAATACAAGTCAAACTCATACACTACACTCGAGACCGTGGTACGGTGTTGACCATAATGGACATTCTCATATGGGGACATATTATCATAAAATTACAATACTTCCATATTCTATTAGATATATGTAAACTTCTTATATGGGTTAAGACACAAATTAATAATTTAAAAAGAACTATACATGGGGGCATGACTACTTCATTCCTTATCCTCTACATTACTTAGGCACAGTTGTAAGAACAAGGTTTAAGGGCATGGGCCTTCTTATCCTCTATGTCATTATAGAATTTATACATTTAGTCTCAACAATATGAAACATAGTGGGGGCATGGTATGAGCATTCCTTTTCAACTACGTGCTTTTAGTTACAAAATTTTACTCAACAATAACAACAGTTACAAAATTAGACCTAGATCTATATGTAACAGTGTGATTTATAGGGTTGTGGAAGGTATTGAAGAGGCTAAGTTCTTCATTAGTTGTCCTTCCTCTCCTCTCACAAACTTAAAGGGGAAGATAATGGGGTTACTAAACATTCGATACACACGTCTTATCTATTAATGAGGTAATTTGGTTCCTCTTTCTCCTTCGGTGTTTAGTTGCATGCACTCAAGACTCCAAATTATTCTTCAACATAATTGGGGATTGATTAACCCTATTCCTTTAACATCTCAGTAACAATTCAAAATCTAAAAAGTACAAAAAGAACGAGAGTTCCTCCCTTCACAAAAGGAACATACATATTCCTTCCACGTTTTGCATCTCCTTTACTTATACAAGTTCAAAGTTACAAGCATTATTTATACTTTGAGTTATAATTCAGTTTCTATCATAGACATTGACTACACTTTGTGTCACAAGTTTCATCATGGAGCATGTCTACACTAGCACATCAAAAGACCACTATCGAGTGAAGATAAGCACATGTATACACTCAAGTATGTTTTTCATTTAAGCATGCAATTTTCAATTACACACTTAAAGGGGGAAATGTAGACACTAAAATTTGGTAATGTATCTTTTGGAAATGAAAAGTTTGAATATTCTCCCTTGCTAAGACAAATTCTCACTTCTAAGTCCAATCAAATACATCTCTCTAGCTCTTTTATGACTTTCTCATCTTTACACTCTATTATGTTGCAAACTCGAGAAACATTAATCAATCAAAGTACTAAATCATCTTTGAGAATCATATTATAAATTTTTGGCTTGCATCACATGCTTCTCATTTTGGACCATACGGTTTGGTTGAGATGTGTTATACGTCTTCAAATGACTTGTACAGTCCTGACTCTTCATATCTTCCGACTCTAAATTTTATTTGAATGTCTTTATTATGTCATTTCATCTTGCTAGTGTCGTTCTTATCATTATATTTCACCTATATAAGGCTATATAATAGAGTCAATATCACTTAATAACTCACCTCACACTCTTATAAACTACAATTGTAAATATTAATCTAAAAGCACTCAAGGATCTCTTATATCTTCTTAAATCAGGGCTGCACATCATTTAGAGCACCCACTACTACAGTCTTAAGCACTCAACCAGTGTCAAAGAGTCTAGATTCCCCATTTTCAATACGGAAAGGGTCCTAGAGCCATGTATTAGCAAGATAAAATTCACTCCAAGCATTTTCAAATGGTTTCAAAGGAAAAAGGGTCGTCGTGCAAATTGAAGTAAAGTACACCACGTTATTATTGTGATAGGTACATTCTAAACTCTATAGTTATCCCGTTATCTTTTTGTCAAGAGACGAAAGGGCACTCATAGGGGTTGGATTAGATCACACTCTATTATGCCCCCCTGGGACACCGAAAAATGCTCCAAACAGACTAAAATTTTAGGGTAAATTTTTTTTGAAGTGTTTAAATATTACTATTTCATCTCTTAACCCACCTTGACAACCACTAATTGGAGGCTATTTTAATTTACCTACTTACACTAATACCCAGTCTAAACCCGCCTTTAATTATTTACCTATCTTTTATATTTACACACTTAATGTCTCTCTTTTAATCTAAAAGGAAAGCCACAAGATAAACAACTACTCATTTGAAAATAGGAATAACTCCCCTTAACCCATGGTTTCCTTTTTGCCCTAATATTACCCTAATTTTTGCCTTTATCACCTCCTTTATTTGCTTTCACCTATTATTCCCTCTTGGTGGGGGTTTGTTCCTTTTTGCATGTTGTTGTGAGGAGGTATTTTAATTTCTTTATTTTGTTTTAGTTTCTTGCTTGCAGGCTGAGAGGAGGTTTGGAGGAAAACTTGTTTATTTTCCTATGTATTTACATGTATATTTACTTATTTGTTTTAAACTAGAGACAATGAAAGAGGGTGGGGCGCTTTGTGGTTGGAGGCGCGTGTGATCGGGGGGGGGTAATGGCAGGTTGGGCACGGCCGGTTGGGACGCGGGACAGGGCGGCAGTCGGGTTGGCGCGGCCGTGACAGAGTGCGCAGAGTGGACGGGAGGGGGTGGCGTGGGGTGCTTGCGGGGTGCGGCGAGAGCCGCCGGGACAAGGCCGAGGGTGCGCGGTGAGGGTGGGACAGAGCCGGGTGCGGGTAGATGGGGCGGGCCCATCCGAGGGTTCAGTACAGGGGTGCGGGGACGATCCGCAGCGACGGAGAACAGGCGGTAAGGAGTCGATGGAGCACATCGGCCCGAGGAGGACGGATCGGGCTGGGGGGCCGACCCTCCCCAAACAATAATTAACTTTTTTTTTTTGGTTTTTTCTAATTGAATAAATAATTTAAAAAAAACGTTAGTATATATAAATACACACACACACACACACACATATGTATATGTATATGTATGTACATATATACATATGTATGTACATATATATATGTATGTACATATATACATATGTATGTACATATATACATATGTATGTACATATATACATATGTATATATATACATATCTACATATGTACATATCTACATATCTACATATATACATATCTACATATGTACATATATACATATCTACATATGTACATATATACATATCTACATATGTACATATATATATATATATATATATATATATATATATATATATATATATATATATAATTTAGTAACTATATACATATTCATTCAAATATATATGTGCTTATATAAATTATAAATGTATAAAAATATGTATATGTATATTTATAATTTTAATCCTCACTATAATATATATATATATATATATATATATATATATATATATATATATATATATATATATATATATATATATATATATATATATATATCCATATACCGATATAAAATTATATTCCATTTGAGGTAATGCATCGTAAAACAAGAAAATACAGCTTTTTTTTTTTTTTTTCTTTTGTTATATATAAAAAAAAATAACATCAATATATTCTTTTTCCTATAATTGAAATTTCCAAATAAAGCGCAAAAGTAATTTAAACAAGAAGGTATTTGCCTAAACTAACACTTGGTGGAAGATGGTAGGAACATATAATCGCTTATTTCATTCATTCAAATAGATTATTCATGAAGGAAAGTAAAGACTCATTTTATTCTATTTCTAATTTGTAAACAACAATAGGGAGAGATGTGCTGCAAAATGATGCTTTATATTTTTATTCTTATTTTTATTTATTACTTTTAAATCTTGTTACATGATTTAACAAGAGGAATAACAACACAAATAATATTTTCTTTTGAATAACTCTCTTTCCTTCAAAATGGAGTACTAACACTTCATATTAAGAAAACTTTCACTATCTCACAAGCCTTCATTTCAAAGATCTAAGTTTCCAAAACAAAATCTAACATAGTCCCATAATATTCCAAAATATTCCAAATATTCCAAGGAAGGCTTTACATGGTAACATACTATTATTAAGGGTAGATTTTTCAACAAATATAATACTAGGTTTGCATGAAACTCCAAATGCAAGAGAATGTTTTACAAGACAATGAAGGCTCACACAAGCCATTCCTTTTTAAGATACAAGGAAAGAGAGGTCCATAAAATGGTGAAGGAAACAAGAAGAAATTCCAAGTAGACAAGGGTCTTCATGCATCTTCCAAAGGCTTTCCAACTCCAAAATCTTTTCAAGGCCAACACAATGAGAAAGGGCTTGTTTATCCACCCAACCTTTAGGCATCATCACATGCCTATCCCAAGGTTGGGATGCATGCTAGCCTCCCCCAAGCCCATGGGAAAGAGGATAGCTAACCAACACTTGCACAAGGTGAAGGGTAAAACAACAATGAAACAAGCACACAAACATAAAATTCAAAACAACACAAGACTCCAACTTACAAGGAGGAGAACCCATGTTCATCCTCCAAAAATGGGGAAGAGAGGAGAAAGTTCTCCAAAATTAAGCATCAATATTATTTGCACATTGAACACATCTTCTTAACCTCCTTATTGCTCCTTATTCAAAACAAGACCCTCCTTATTCCTCCCCCTTTCTCCAAGTCCTCCTTGGAAGGATTTTCAAACCCCAAAAGGGGTTTCCTTACCAAGGATGGGGAAGGAGATTCAAGCCAAATGAATCAACTTCCCCACCTCAACCATTGAGGGGAAAAACAATAAGGTCCTACAAGGCTTGGCCATCAAGCCTTGAGGATTGAGAGGGAAAATTCCCTCTCTCTTCCCCCACACTCCAAAACTCCATCATGCCATATGATGGAGGGAGTAAAAACACACAAACAACACTACAAGCTACAATCAACAATAACAATTTCAAGCAAATCAATCTATCAACTAAAATAAAGCAACACAACAATAAGATCTAAGAGCCTACCTCAAGGAAAGCTCTCCAAAAAGCTTCCTAACTTCAAGTTTTCCACTCTTAGCTCCAAGCAAATCCCAAGCTCCAAATCACCCAAGCATCCAAGCAAGAAAATCCAAAGAAAAAGTCCCTCTCATTTCCCATGAATGAGAATTTGAAGAGGAGCAAGCAAGCATCCTCACAAATGAGGGGGTGACATGTGTCACCCCTCTCCCTCCTCATGGTCAAAGATGCCAAAACAAAAGAGAGAAAGGGTAAAATTATCTTTTTGCCCTCTTCTCCCAAATTTCCTTAAATGTTAGCAAGACAAAACTAGTGGCACTTTTGATAAACACACAAATCCACATCCCTTACATGGATGTGACAAAACAAGGGTAGAAAGGGAGGGAAAACTCCCTCTAGCCTTGAAAACAAGCCCCCCTACCCATTAGGTAGGGTCCAAGGGCTCATTTTTGTGATAGGGGGACTCCCAAGCTACAAAGGGGTCCCCAAAAATGCCCAAAATACCCTAATTTCGGGTTTTGCATTTTGGCACAAGGGTAGAGGGTGTGGGGACCACCCAAGGGTCTCACATGTGACCCTAAACCCTTGTGATTAAGAGACTTATTAACAAAAATCAACAATTTAAAAGAAAGTGGGATTATTAACTCCCAAAGCAAGTTTACAACTTTACTAACAACCCTAAACAAAATTAATAATTCAAAGCAAAATACTTTACATACATTGGGGTCACTCATAGTGCCCAAAATTAATAATCATCTATCCTAGGGCTTCACACAGTGAACATGGCTAGGACTCAGCCCGTGGGCTGCTTGTGCAAGTTTTGAGTAACTGGCCTGAATCCCACGTTCTCCTGTAAACCTGTCACCTGCACACTCATTGCACACATTAACCGCACCTGTCCGATACAATATAATTAAATGACATAGTAAGATATCAATGCATGCTAAACTAACCTAACATCCTACTGAAATCAAGATGCAACAACGTGCACAATTATATTCCATATTCCAAAAGTTAGACAAGATGATAAAGTGACATATAATCCCACCATGCAACAACTATCCATCAATATAATTAGGCTCCAAGCACATCATATTTCATTAGTTTCCATGTCATAACAAGAAAATGAGACAATAAAGAAATTTGGCTAAATTAGCGCTATACGTCTGAATGTCACACATGTCTAATAAAATCAAATATCTAAATATAATGTCCAAGATATCACCAATCATTGTCAAAACATGTTTATGAGCAAATAAACAATCAAGCTACTGAGCTATAAAAAGTGTGGGCACTACACACTCATACTTGCACATGCACCTAGGAGAACTACATGAGGCTTAATCTCACACAAGGGCATGTAACATAAAACTTGGATTGGTTCGACATGGCTCGATGACCAAGGGTAGTCCAATCTCACCATACACAGATTTCTCCTTTTGGTTTTATAATGCTTTGATGAAGAGTATTTTCTAGTTTCTAGGGTTATATCCACTTTGTTGAAGGTGATTATGGGTTGTGTCAAGGTTGAGTGAACAAGAGAGACATACAATGAAGCAACTTTCCAAGAAATCGAAGCACACATGAAGTTTCGTAACCTAATTGCATAAGGGTCTACGACCATATGGATCTAGTCATGACCATATAGTTCCAAGTCTAGACCATAAGTTGTATAGTCCTGCGACTTAATTTTTAGTTGCAAAATTGATAATGAAACATCTACAAATTCTCGATTTAACTTCTCCACATGTCTACACATCCAAAAATCCTTTATTTTGACTTGTACAACTAAGTCTTTGTCTCCTCTCGTGTGGTTGATCTATCATTTCACCATTATTGTTGCAAGTATTAATGTGTTGTTTTGATTATGAATGGTCAATTGTTAATTAGTTAGATCATAATAATCTCTAGTAACATCCTTACATCATATATTGCTACATGCTTTCCATAACATAATTTAATTAGGGTGTAAACAAGTTGTGTCACTACATGTGTGATAACATTTGAGTAGGTATTGTTGTTTTTGAAGAACAACCTACAATCTAATAACAACCATAACATGATTATCCTTGATTGTGTGGTTAATAGATGAAGTTTTTTATAATAAACTTTATGTTTTGCGGACATCATATAATTATTTTATGTCAAACGATTTGAAATCATCATTGTATTCACCAAGTCCTTTAAGGGTAAAATTGAGTTTGTCCAACATGGTATCCATATTGTTAGGAACATATTCTTCATCATCAAAGTCATTATTGTGGTGCTTCTCGGTGTCATGTTTGGGCATGGGTGGTTGTTCTATGGTATTACAATGTTATCGTTGGGCATAGATTGATCTTAGGATCTTATTTTGGTTTAGGTGTACTTGTAGTTTGAATTGGAATAGGTGATATAGGTAGATGCAAAAGTGGTTGTGGTACACTTTTTTTATAGGATAGAATGGTCATCAGAGTCTACTATCTAAAAACATTTGTAAGGTTCATTATTTGTAGGGCATGTATATTTGTATCCTTTATGCATGTATTTGAGCCATCGATACAAAGTGGAGGGTATAACCACCACAATATGAATCCATGGTCATCCCAATAATACATTATAGTTTAATTTAAACAACACAACATGGAAGTATGTGGGGATAATCTTAGAATCCAAACTAATGGGTGAGGTAATGACACTTGTTAGGTTATAAATTTTGTCAATTTTTTTCGTTAGTGTTCCAAATTTTTCTAAAGGTTATGTATGGAGACTCATTACAATTAACAAATATTTACCTTGCATATATTTGATCTTGATCCATTATCCACAAGATTTTGTTTAACCATTTTTTAAAATACTTGAACTTGGATATATAATGGCAATTTAAGAACAACAATATGTTATGGTGGGGAATTCTCTTTGTCCAAAGAAATATGGTGATCAATAGCTTTAGAAGTGATTACTAATGATGTGAAATATGTGTAACTTACACATTGGTTAGGTGATTCCTTTTTGTAGTGTGTGATATAGAATGTCCTTATATGCTACAAAAGTGTCGAAACAATTCTGGAATATAAATTCAAGAATTTGTATTTTTGAGTTGGTCCAAAAGATCATAATCCTTGATGTAAGTTACAAGATATCTAGGTGGTGGATGGATAATTGTGTTAGTTTTATTGGAGTTTTCCCAGGGGGAGAGGGTTATCTTGACTTATATCGTGACGTGTGGTCACCGTGACTACCTCAGTCTATAGGTGTGGTTGACCACGAATACTAGATTTTGGGATGATGACCTATTATGATCCAATGCGGAGATGGGATATGAACAAATGGTTTGCTAAGAGATTGTTCCTTTGTGTAGTGAAAATGATCATTTCAAATGCAATATGGGATCCAAAGATAATGCTTGAAAATAATTAAGCATCTCCGGTAATGTAAAGGATCTAAGAACAAATTAGAGTTTTTAGAAAAACCCGAAGAACTATTTAATATCAATCAAATTTAGAAATTTTATACCATGGCGGTAGGACATGAATCCCTTTGTTATGTGTAGTTAAAAAGTGGGTTCACAAAAATTTAAAATCAAAATTAAGGTTTTAATCTAATTAAGATAAATATATTGTATGGAGGAGGTACTTATCAAGGATAATGTTGGATGTGTATTGGGTAAGTCTCATTATTGTTTTACCAAAATAATGTAGATGTTAATGGGATTATCCTTGTAATTAGGTCTACTCCCTGTGGAGGGTATTACTCAATTTAAAAAGAATAAGGGTGGTCGACGGAAAAAACACTTAGTTCCTTCATTAGACCCTAAGATGACAGAGAGATCCCAATGCTTAAACACTTTCCACCTCTATTTTTAGCGGGATGAGGGAATTTCAATGGAAGGTGAGTGGATGGAGACTGTTGATGTTATTGACACACATTGCGATGGGGAGGGGTCCATACTTTTGTAGATCTAAACAAAAGGTTTTTGTCAATAATAGTGGAATGTTTGGGGGTTTAAGGGCGAATAAACCTAAGGAGGGGACAAATAGTTTGTTCATTGCGAAAAGTCATTTTTAAGCATTCCCAAGAGAGGGCCGCACTTAGGTTCAACAAGGAAATAATGCATTGATTTATAGGGTTATTACAACACAATTACCCCAAAAAGTAGTTAACAAACTATTATACTCTCTTTTAACATAAGGGGTTACAAAGCCAAAACAAGACGTTGGCCCTTTGTAGGTTAGTGGATAAAGAAAAGACGAACATTATACTACCGTAGGAGAGTATGGGTGGGGGTGTTTTAATTAATGAACTAAGGAAAGTACTTTAAAATTGGGACTTTTCTCGCACTAGATATTGTGGGACTTTTGGGGGGCTTATTATTGGATGGAAAACTTCATTATAGATAACCAATTCATTTGCTATACATTTAGGACTTTGTACTAAATTACGAGCAAAGGAATTTGTTTGTCACTCTTAATACTAAATGTTTATGGAACATTTGTTGAAAAACAAGCTTTCTAGGACGTGTTATTTACTCTCTAGATGATTAAAGATCGGATGGAGATTACTTGGGGTCTAAACTTCACACTGAATAGGAAATATGTTTGGAGCGAGACTGCAGGGTTGATCAGATGGCGATAATTTTTAAAATCTATTCAAACACTTGGCTCGGTTGATGTGGAGCCAATCACCATTCAAACTACTTGGAGGAACAATAGGATCAATAGGGATAACATCTTGAAGCATCTAGATTGATTTCTAGTGATGGATGATCTCTTGCAGCAGGTGGAGCGTTATAGATCTTGGGTGGAAGCCGAGGTATATCGATCACCGCCCAATTTAATTTCGAGATGGAGCTTAGGGATAAAATCCTACAAGCCCATTCAAATTCAACCCAAAGTGTGTCTTGCCAAGGTCAATTTAGAAACTTGATGGAAGATACTTAGGTCAAATTCAATGGTAATTTACCGTTTTCTACCAAGATAAACATTTTAAGGCGTCTATGAAATTGGTCAAGGAAAGGGTGGTGATATGGGCTACTAATAGACACAAAAACAAGGAGAAACTATTGTTGGAAGTCGAAGATGATATAAATTATCTTTTCAATAACAATCTCACTAGCACTTTTAGTGGGAGGACTTGGGTAGATTAAAGGAGTTTGAAACTAGAAAAAGTGAATAACACTTTAAAAGTTGGGCCACCTTCCTTGAACTAGGTGATGAAAACATCAAAAATTTCAATCGATATGCTTTGCAAATACAAAGTATTAAAACTCTTTGGGATTTGTGAAATGGTGTATGACATCCTATGCGGGGTATCAAAGATCTACTTGATTCGGTGTTAATTATTTAGAGCAAATGCATAAGGATCTAGATAGAGAAAATATAGATGAAATCATTAAAATTGATTCTAATATTCCCCAACTTATTTATGAAGAAGAAAATCATGAGCTTTATGTAGAAATTGCAAAAGATAAATTATTATATGTTATGTCCTCCTTTCATAAAGATAAAATCCCTAAATACGAATGGTTGGACCATAACTTTTTATTTGGGATTTTTCAACTTACTCGGGAGATGATCTACTTTGGGTGGTAGAGGAGGTTAGACAAAATGGAAAGGTTTTGGGTTTATTTAACGCTACCTTCATCGCTTTAATACCAAAAGTGGATAAGGCCGACACTTTTGGCGATTACAAGCCAATATCTTTATTCAATTGTGTTCATACCATTATTTCTAAAGTGGTTGTTGTTCAACTTAAAAGATTTCTCTATAGTAATTTCTAAATAATGATTTGGGTTTCTATGGGGGCATATTTATTCATGAGGTTGTGGGATCGGCACAAGAAACACTATGCACTATAAGGCAACAAAAATATCATGTTGTAGTCATGTATATTGACCTTTCTAAAGCATATGATAGATCATGTTGGCTCTAAATAAGGTGGTTGTTGTTACATATTGGTTTCGGTCTACCTATGGTCAAGTAGATTATGGGTTGTGTTATGTTAGTTTCTTTCGTAGTATTAATCGATGGTGTTACATCAAGATTTTTCAAACCCACTAGAGGATTGTGCAAAGATTGTCCTCTATCACCATATCTCTTTTTTAGTGGTAGAGGGTTTGATTAGGGATTTACATACGACCAAGAGGGAATGAAAGAGTCGAGGCATTGGGGTTCTAGAATACCTCACTCATCTACTATTTGTAGATGTGAAGGTGTTTCAAGAAACACTACAACTTTATTTCAAAGCATTGGGAATTGGAGTGAATTTTAAAAAGTCTAGTATTAATTATAATTGTTTGAGTGAGGTTATGGCATAGAGAATACTTTAGTTTTTACCATTAAGGTGGATTTACAAGAGGGCCTGGAGTACATAGGATTTATTCTTAACCCTAGTGGTTATGGCATTAAAGACTCGGGGTGGTTAGTTGGAAATATTAAACGAAGAATTCAGTTTTGGTGTCATCATTGGTTGGTTAGGGGAGGTGGGTTAACACTAGGAAAAATAGTAGAAGTCATTCCAGGTTTATTGGCATATTTTAGCACATATTCTAAAAAGTGTGCTAGAAAAGATAAGAAGAGTGTGTTTTAATTTTATGTGGAGAAGACAAAGTGATAATATTGGGTATCATTGGCCAAAATGGAAGGTATTAGCTAAACCTATACAATCCTTGGTAGCAAAGAGTTTATGTAATTTGATTTCCAAATATAGGATATGGAAGAGAGTAATTATCTAGAAATATGTGGCCCTAATACTCTCTTAGTATGGATACAAAACCACCGTTAAAAGTACAAGGAATGTCTAAAATCAATGGAAGGCATTAATTTTGGCCTTCTAGATCATCGCTAACCATTTAGCTTGGAAGGTGCAGGATGGGACTAGAGTACGAATGGGAGTGGATGTTATATTGGGTTGTGGAAATGATATTTTTATTCTTAAAGAGATACTACAACGCCTACAAGGTCAAGGGATCAATACCATAAATTAGTTAATTGATGACGAGATTATGCATATCGACATCGTGGATTAAAGGAGTGTTGCGCAATTGGGTATAGTTGGTGCTCATATTAATGTTTGGTGAAGGTACCTTACTGCATTAAGGTATGGCCATATTAGAATTAACTCAGAAGGATGAGATTATTTGGAACAAGAATAAAATAGATGGATTTTATGCAACTAAATTCTCAATGACTAATGAAAAAGGGAAGGTGGTGATGGACACTAATTTGGAAGGTATGGATGACTAGGAAGACAAAAGTGTTTATCTGGATCACACTTATGAATAAGGTACCTACACGAGAACTATTTCAATGGATAAATAAGTAGGGCCCGACATCTATTACTTATGTAGAAACAAGGACGAAAATGTCACTCATATGTTTTCCTCGCCTACATGATCTTTACAAATTTGGAAAAATGTTAGTTCTTAGATTGGAGTTAACAATGTATGGCATGGAGTTTCACTTGTGGAGGGATTGAGGTTGTGGTTTATAAGGAAGGATCTCAAGATTTTCTAAGTAGTTCTTTTTATCACATCATGGGACATTTGGTTGACACCAAACTCTAATATTTTTTAGAGGAAAACATTACAAAATTTCCAAGTTTCTACCCCAATCTATGTTATTGCTCACTTTTATAAAACACGAGAAATTAGCTAAGACTAGGATTATGGGAGGACTAGTTATGGATAAATCATACCCTTGGCATTTTTCGATGGGGCATGCCAGGGTGTTAATAGCATGTGGTATAGGTGTAGGATTATTTTCTAGTGATCAACATTATCTCCAGGTTGAGTGTCAATGTGGGTAGTGGCGATTGTTGAACAACTCAAGATAGTTTCACAATAATTTACTTACATTAACAATACACATATTTAAGGAAATTAATATTATTGTTGACTCGCTCTCCAAAGATGGATTGTCTGGGATAATGGTTTACCTTGTATAGTAGAGCATGAGAATCGGACTTGGACTTATTACACTTTGAATATTTAGCTTGCTTCTTGTATATTTAGACATTAGTCTCTTGGTTGTTGTATGATTTGGAATGATTTGATGAGTAATTGATTACCTTCTCGATCTTGTATTTGCCAATTTTTTGGTTATCACACTCTAATGTTAATCGCAAATACCTTATGTTTTTATCTAATGGTTCCTTCTTTGTGTATCGATTATTGTGACTTTACATTAGCATATTTTCCAAGGAATGCCTATTTGTATCTATTTATATTATGCTTTGTGCACCTTTAGAATGTATTTTCATTCAAATTGAATAAAATACTTTTTTCCTTGGAAAAAATTATTTAGAATCAAAGATACAACATTACAATAAATGTACATATCCTACATCATGCAATCGATGATATATTATATGTTTCAAACTCTAGAAAGTTGATAAATTAAAGAAATAGTTAGTATTAGAGAGGATTTCACCAATTCACAAGTTTTTGATGGAGATCAAAAGACTCAAACAGTGGATCTAGGTTGTGTAGTAAGGGAACTAAATTTGTACAAAATTGGATGACGACAATGTATGAAGAACAAAAATTGGTAGTTTTGAGCGGAAACATTGGGTATGTCCTGGATGATTATGTCATGTGTAGCTTTTCCACTCAAATCTAGTTCTAATTATGTGATCTTTTGTGTTTTGGGTTCCTTTGTTTTTAGATTGTGACACTCAAATCTCTATAATAGATTAAGGATTCTTCTTCTTCAAAACCCTAGCTTTCTCTCAAAGAATTAAAAAGTGGTTCGTCTAATTGGGCTAAACTAACCTCACCCCGCCCTTGTGGTATGAAGACCATTACACTATGTACCAACCAATACTATGAAGAGAGATTAAGGCTCAAGCCTCACATTGTTCTTCATCCTAGTTAATGTGTGTGAACGTGTAATAAACAAGTGTTAGTGATATCCAATGCCTCGAACACGGCAATTATCTTTAGTGTGGGTTTTAGCTTGTGATAATGACCAGACAACTATGTAATAAGTATTTAGACTTGGTAGCTTGTTAGTATGCTTAAGGAGTGATTTTGTAATAATATTCCTTCTCTTGGGTGTTTTGTTGTGATCCCCTAAGTAACTCAAACATGTGAGAGATTAGGCCCTTTAAATAGGTAAGGCAATTATGTTTTTATATCTAACTTGTGCCAAAAAAATTTCCACTCAATTGATCCTACGTTGTAGACTAACTTGTGCATTTGAAAAACTGGCCCTTACGAGTGGAGGGCGAAAACATGACCTTGAGAAAAAATCATCAGTTGGTTTTGACCTTCCTAGGACATTTTGCTCTAAGAAAGTTCAAACTCTATTATGAAAATTAGAAAAGGTGGCCACGGGTCCAAAGATGTGTTACAGTATATAGTAAATAGGTTGTTGACATATCAAAGTTGATTAACAAGTATGACCTAGTGGTTATGGATTGTTAAAATAAGCAACATGCATGTATGAGATAAATCTCAAGGATAATTCTCAAGTGCCACCAATCTAAATTTAGGTAACTAAAAGCATGTGCACTAAAAGCGCCCCATAATAGAATGCTAACTAGAAAATAAAAAGTGTTTACATTTAATTGTCCAAATGAACATAATCACTATATTAATAGATTACTCAAATAAAATATCTAGTGATAAATGGGAAGAGATAGAAAGAGTTATGGGTCCATTTGGTTTAAATGAGAAAGGTGTAGAAGTGATGAACCCATCAACTAAAACAAAGGAAAAAAGTAAAGTGTGACACAATCTTCTAACCAATGTTTGAACCATATGGATGGTTTGGACATGGGACAAGGAACCTCATACATGACTTCAACATATAACTTAAAGATCAAGAAATAGGGGTTATACAAGGTTTCAATCCATAGGTGTTAATGAAGAATTAAATAGCACATAATTTAGACCAAATTTCTTATACATTGAAAAATGCAATGACACATATAAGTTAAAAAATAAAATGCTAAGGACCTTACCTTTTTAAAGTGTCTACACATGGTCCCCTTCCATATCTATTCATATTAATATTTCTCTAAGTTGACATTATAATCCTTCTTTACAAAAAGGACATGTCACAAGTCTTTACTTGAGTAGGGTGCATTCTTAAATAATGGTCATGCTTCACTCATCATTGTGTATGAATTATTTTAATGGTAAAGAAATTATATTCTTGAATAGAAAAGTCACAAATTTGAATCCTAAAAAGTAAGATACATGTCTTTTATCATCAAATACTATCATCAAATGCGAGTGGTCTCGTATACCTTTGTATACACCTCATGATAAAATGAGCTGACTATAAACATAAATCAAGTCCACTTTTCACATCATTTTGAACTTTTCATGTCCAAATAATTTGTAATTTATTGTGAAGATTAATTATATGCATTCATAGTATACAATTGCATTTGTTTATAACTATAATTGTTTCTAAAATGTAGGTCAAACAAGAGTGACAAAGATGATAACAAATATGACATGTAGAAGGGAAGAGAAATGTCCTAACATGTGGGCCTAAGTACTCACCAACATCCCACCTTGGTTCTAATCCCAAATCCTCTAAGGGCCAAGGCATCTTTGCATTTAGGAATCAAATTTGAAGGGCTAGTCAAATTTTCAATGTGAAGGGTATATTTTAAACCACCCCTTCAATACTAAAAAGGAGTAAAAAAATAACACTTCCTTAGAAAAGAATACATCAATTATGCACATCACAAAAATAAATAATTTTTTTTTTTTTAAACGAGGGATTACATTTGAAAACAATATATTATAGGTAAGGGTATTTTGGCTACAATCAATTACAAGATACATTATACATTATGTCAAAACCATTATCAAATATCTCAAGAGTCAATAATAAAGCACATACCGGTTTACATGAAATGTGTATATAAAATGTGTGATTGTGCCAAATAGGTAAAGGGACTATGAAGAGGATGATGAAACCACCATGAATGACAACATCAACATTGTACATTTCAAGACATTTATGGTACTTACTAGCACAATACCCTTCACCAACATTTTTGCCTCTCATTTTTTCTAGCTATTTGTTTATATCGTGGTATTTAGGAAAAATGTTAGCACCACTTCGACATAACTATTTACTCATAGAATAATTATCCATACAATCCCACTTGGTTGTAAGTGATTTTAACTCTTAGGAGTGTATTTTTTTCTTTTAAACGTCAATTCACAATTTACTCCCCCTAATGTAACATCTAATTCCCTATCTTGGATTTAAAGTACAAACTTAAAATATAATTTATAAAAGTGTATATATTATTTCTTAACATAAGACAATATTGTCCATTTCTTGTCAACCACAAGTCTTTGAATTTCTTCATAACCTCTCTTACTCTCTCACCTTGCACATGTACCATGTTTTTCCTTGTTTTTAACAAAATTTGACCTAATTCCATGTAGGTACACATAGATGAGTGTATTTCGTAGTTTTTAGCAAAATTAGACCCAATTCCATGTAGGTATGCATATATGAGTGAAAAGTGTCTCATATTTTGATAATATGATGATACTTGGCTTCACATTCATGATATTAATAGGCTTAGTTTTGGGCATCTATATGAAATTAATATTAATAAGCTTCGTTCAAATTTTATGATATTTGTGGGTGTTGTACAACACTCAACCTAAGGAGCAACACCGGTGGCTCCTCTCCTTTAAGGTGTACAATGTTAGTTGAAGTAAAAATATGTATATCAATTACTGTATTATGTGTTTTTTGATTATTGGTCTAAATAAGACTCTTAGTGATACATCTCTTGTACACTTTCATTTATTGACCTTATCTATTTCTTATATTGTCAGCCATGTTTTCCTATACATTTTTCATTTTTGTTTCATCACATTGGATCCACCCTTCTTCCTAATTTCTCTCTTCCATTTTACAATGTTTTAGATATTTGACTTCTATGGCATATTAACCATTTTCAACCTCATGTAAAATGTCTTATCATCCAAAACTAATAAATACCTTTTCCTTTGAGTCCTTTCCATCTAATAACCCTATTTCACCATCTAAAAACCCTATTTCAAGGGTGTGTATTAACAATTCTACAAAGGAAACTTATTTGAAGCACAATATCACATTTATAAGTCCAGCTGGCAAAAATGATCAAATGGATTTGATAGCTTTCTTTTTCTAATTATTGTTCATGTTAAGTTTCAAACACACTCTCTTGAGATTTCAATCAAGAAATTGCTCATAAAAAGTGTATTTAGTCAAATTGTTATTTAAATATCCTTATTCTCTAATTTATCCAAAAATTTAATTTATTCCAAATTTATAAAGAACCTTATTATATAAAAGTGTATAAAGTCAATTTTTATGTTAAATATCTTAATACTCTTATCCAAAAATTTAATTTACTCCATATAAACTTATTGTCACAAATTAAAGATAAATTAAATGTCACAAAGTTTATTAACTGTTACAAATTAAAATATAATATAAAACATGATAATTAAATATAACACATACACTAAGACTAACAAACAATCATATTAAATCTCTGTATTAAATTAAATCAACACTACTGTGAATGAATTAATGGTAACAATTAAGACTAGCAAAGACAGCTTAAGAATATAATGAAATTCTAACAAATCCTAGTATGGTATGATCAAAACACAATTATAAGTTTATGTGGGATATCTATAATAGTTTTGGTAAAAAAAAGTCCACATGCATTATCTAAGACTACTTCTTGTTAAGGATAAGAGACATTGCGCAAAGTATGCCAATCTCAGAAGACAAATACGGATCAATACTCGCATAGTCTTCTAGAGCCTGTTAATGGGTTGAATGCTTTACCTTTTCTGGATGTTCTAGTTACAGTTATGTAAAGATATATTGAAGTGTAAACACAACTAAACTAATGTCCACAATCGAAACTCAGTTGAACAAATAAAAACCCTACAGTAACACATAAATCGGAAAACGATTACGTTTCTAATGTGAAAGTTATGGCCTGTCCCAAAGGATCATAGCAGCAACGCCGCATTACCCAGGGCCATAGAATATAACTTTCTACCACTCGGAGACGCTTCTTTGCATTACATGTACAGTTAAGTACATATAATGGAAGAAAACACCATCAACGAGCAGATATTCCTGTGTGACGTTCACGATGGAATCTACGACACACTCATCAGTCGCTCCAAGCCGTGAGGACAAGTATCCCCGTCACATGCATTTAATTACAAGACCCTATTAAACCTACAGACCACGATTTAGGGTTTAACAGCCGCTCTACACAAATCTATAGTTTGGTAGGGTTTGATTACAATTTTCTGCATATAACAAGAAATGGCCACAATAAATTGAAAATTTAGAAAAGTAGAAGTATAAGTAGTAAAGGATGGATCAGGTAATCTGGCTTATCTCCAAAGAGATTATGCAGCAGATTGGAATCACTGTCGATCATTCGGGGAAAGAATCCTCATCTCCATCCATTTACGCATGTATTTGAAAAGCAGTATACATAGATACACAGTTAGGAATTTAACAAAATCATAACCACTGAACCCTAATAAAAATTCGAAGAAATATGGGAGTAAAATTCTACCTTCGAGACTTCTTTGTCGGGGCTTAACGAGGTCTCTGCAAAGATCGGCTTCAAGTTATAGAGAAAATATTTAGGGTTTTCCAGGATTATTTAGGGTTTTTCAAGTTAGGGTAGTTTGAGCTCCCTGCCAAACCTTTACCATACGAGCGACCAAAAGGTTAAATGTTTTTGCGTTGTTTGGGATTGACCCGTGGCATTAATGGCCCTATTGTATGGGACTTGTTATTTGGTTAATTGTGTGTTTAGATTAGGTTTTTATTTTGTGTTAATATTATTTTTGGAGAGTGTTATTCATACACTAAAGTAATCTTTTTGTATTTATTGTGTGGACGGCGTAAGTTATGTTGGGGCTCTTTGTTGGAATGTGTTTGAGTTTTTTTGGCAAAGTCTTTATGGCCATTAGGGGAGAGGAGTCGTGAACTACTTTAAAGTCTGTATTCAGATACACATACGTCAAATTTAATTTTTTAAAAAAATACCTTTTATACATTGGCATGTCTTAACTTACGAATTTCGTTTTAAGTTGGAGTGACCACCTCACACCCATATTCTAAGGTAATTTTATTTTTGGAGGTGTTAAAATTGCATTTTAAACAAATGTGCACTACCAAAATCGACATTTTATCACCCGGACACAAAATAAATATAATTATATTCAATTTTAATGCTACTAGCATTCACATGTGTACAATGCAATGTGAACGCTGACGGTATATGTTATTTGTTTTGGAGGGATAGTTATTACTTTTGTAGTCGATGTTGATAACGGGTGTGATTGATTTCATTTTTAGCTTTTAGTGGTATATCGTGCACGTTTATGAAACCCAATACAATTGGAACCCTAAGGAAAAACAAATGAAAACCAATTCATGAAGCAAAGGTATATCATGCAGGTTTATGTGTTGTGCTTGTGATTGATTTTACTGTTCTTTTTAATTCGTTTAAAGCTTTTGATGCCCAATTTCATCTTCACCTGGACTAAACCCGAGTTCTGCTTTTGGGTCGAGTCATGAAAAAAATGCTTTTCCTTTTTCTTATATTGCACATATCGAACACCAATTTTATCATTTGATAGGAGCCTCTACTTTCACCTTCGTATTTTATGTTCTTCTGTAGGATGTTCTAAATAGAGAAAAATGGGTGCATAGTTGTTCTGTAGGATGGGATGAAGTGGAGAAAATGGGTATTTATGCAGGTAAAAATGTAGGGCATTTGGGAGAGTTGTTTAGCAGTGTAGCTATATGGTGTGGTTTTTTTTTGTGGGTTGAAGGCCTATTAAAGCTATTCATTTGGGAAAAACAGATCTAGGAGTGAAATTGCTTAGCAGGCAGTAGCCCTGAGAAGGTTGGGACTGAGAAGAAATCCAATATGGGCATTGCCACATAATTCATCCAAGCCTAAGAGAAAACAAATTGAGTCCCAAAAGGTACACAAAACAATAGATGCAAATGTTTCTACTTGAAAAAAAATTACAGTTGTTGAAACAAAGCATATTGTATGATATGAAGCCTTGAAGGTGAGGTATGCAATCTGATATGAAGTGAATTGGGTTTTATATGTAGGTTAAGTTACAGACCAATTGGGTTTGTAACACAATCAAGTTTCAGATGAATCCGAATGATATAAATACTTAATCATGCCAATTTAGCTACTTATATTGTTTTGGGGCCTTTTTTTTACTCTTTTATGCCCTCAAAGACCTTGTTGTTCGGTTCTCTGTCTAATTTCTTATGGGGGAATGACTTGTGATGGACTGAGATCACTCCATATCATTTATTATCTCAGTTATAGGCAGATATGTTATGTGGTAGAGGTACTCACCATTGTTGATCAATTTCGAATTTATGACTTACAACAGCTTTGACTGCAGAATCGTTCCCAAGTTCTCAAAACAACTTTGTGGAAGATGGGTATTACAATTTTCCAAAGATGAAATAATAACCTAGATTTAAAAAGATCCAAGACAAAAAGTATGGTGTTGAAGCCAACATGGGATGGCTTTGCTACATTGGCAAGCAATGATTTGAATTCCCATAAAAAGCATCGGATTCTAATTAGTATATCGACTAAGGGTTCAGTCTTTGACAAAAAAATTGGTGTGTGAAATGTAGATAGATAAGTTAAGGAAGAAGCTCAGATATGAGGATAATGTGCAACGAGCATTCACAAGGCCTCTTGGTGCTCTTTCCATGCTTCCACCGCAAAGGTAAAGATAAAACTCTTTGCATTTAAATTACAATTAAAACATATCCTTATATCATCCTTCATTAGCATTATAAACAATTGAAAACCAAATTACAAGAAGCAGTTCGATGACATCACACCTCCATGATATTATAAAACAAGGGTTTTCACATATTCCCCATTTGTACATTAGACATCATTGAAGAATCCAATCTAAGCTAGACCGGGATACTCTATCTTTGAAGATTGCTCACGGTCTATAGAAGGAAGAACCATGCAATTTATATTTGTTTCAATCCAAGGCTTTGTACATTATATCACTTTTTTTCATTTTGAATTGTTTTAAGGGTTAGACCTCATGTTTCATTTTGAATTGTACATTATATGTTTACTACAACGGAGCTCAAACCATTCCAAATGAGGGTAAGAGTTACAATCGAAGTTGATTCGAACACCATGCTTCCCACCATTTCTCTGAAAATCTAGACCAAGATATTTATGTTCTTCGGCCACGTTTAGGAGAGTACTTGAATTGGAGTTTTGAAGTTTTGAAGTTGTTATTGCCATTGAAGAGGATCCTCAAGAGGTTTTCCAACTTCTTTAGGACTTGGATTCTTCCATCATTCCAGATGCTTACTTGCTTCCGAACGCTGAACACATTAGGATATTTTATCTATTTGATTCAAATTTAAATCTCTAGAAGGGATTCCCTCAACAAGAATGGCTACAATTTGACCTTTCGTTACCCTCAACAGTTCATTTGGGTTTTCTTCTTCTTTTCCTTTTCTTTTCTCACCAGTGGAAATTTAGTTGATGCTTTCCTAGAACTAAGGATATATTTTGTATTGACTGATTTGATGCAGGAGGACTCTAATTTGGCAGACAGAAGTTGCAATGTGCCCATAGAAGTGATAGATGTAGCACTCTTACTATGGGCCAATTATTATTTACTTTTTGCATGTAAATCCACTCAAATTGTCCATTTTTACACAAGACTAAGCACAAGTTAAGATCTTATATGTTGTGCCTTGACAGTTGCTATAGAGACACATATTTCTGGAATAAATCATAAAATAATTTACAATTTTGTAGATCTCTGATAACATAGGGAAATTAATAATTAAGGAGTTTATCCACAATGGAGTCAAGTGTTAAAATTGGAGAGTAGGGATGGGAGACATGGAGCCATGTTACATGGAGAGTGCAACCTTCACCAAGTAAAAGCAGAGTATACCATGTAAATGTCCATTAGACCTTTTTATTTTGTCTTTGACATTTTTATGGAGTGCCACAAAAATATTTTCAAAAGAAGGTAGAGGTGCAAATCTTAGGGATAATTCCATCTACCATCCATATTTTATTGTTCCTTACATTGGGCTGAATAATATTAAACTTGGAAATTAATGTTAGGTCCGAAAAGGAGTGAAAATTATACTTCACCGCAAAAGCCCCTGTCATGGTCTTTGTATATAAGCAAAGAATGATCTATGGGGTTCCTCTAAAATATGATAAGGCGGAAGGCTATTCTAGGGCCAACACACACAAATTTTCGGTCCATAAAGTGGTGCAAATATAGAACAAGAGTCGTATGCATACTGGTCAGAAAGGAACCATAACAAATTAAAAATGTATGAATATTAATAAACTTAAATTTAAATAACATCAACTACAAAAGTAATAACTATCCCTCTAAATCAAATAACATATACCATTCGGCATTCACATTGCATTGTACACATGCGATTGCTAATAGAGTTCAACCATCACCAATTATTTGATACAACCTAAACCCACTTTCAAAAAGTGCTACTCTTTTATTTATATTAATAATTCTATTTTAATATATCTTATTATTTAGTAACTATATAAATAATTCTATTTTAATATATCTTAATCTCGTCACTAATTAATATAATCCCAATAATATGCCTTTTGCACATACACTAAGGAAAAATTTGTAGACTAATTGAATTGAAGAAAGAAGAGTGTATCTTTTAGTTGTAATGTGTAATCCATCAAGTGTATTGGAGTTGTACACAATTTAATTTTTAACTTCTACAATTGATCTCATGACTTGTGGATTTTGATTCATACAAGTTTCAATTATATTCATGGATTTTTTTAGTAATTACAAATCATTTTGTGTCATACATCTCCATTCATTGGAAAACAAACGTATTCTTCCTATCATTACATCTTTGGATTTCCATTAGAATAATGTTTTCACTATTAATTCGAACTTCACAAAATCATGTTTTATCAATTAATTTGTTAGCATACATCACCACACTCGTTTTAAAGACACCAAATAAGTGAAATGTTGAATAAATGCAATAACAAGTGTGAAATCATGCATGAATGCTATCTTTGAGGAAGTGTTAAAACGGGATTGTCGGCTTGTAAAAAAAGATGTGTAGTAAAATAAGTAAGAAAACATGATTTCTAGTCTCAATACACATAATGTATCAAACTATATTGGTCTACGTTTTTCATCTTATCCAAGGAGTAGAAATATAGGATAAAACTCACTTATCCCATGAATGTTGCAATGTTTCCATTAGATACAACCATTTGAAATTTCAAAATTTAATTCGAGAGTGTCATTTCAAGTACAAAAAAAAAGCTAGAATGTAGTAATGAGGTGCCACAAAAAAAGTCTTGACCAAATCTTTAAGGATAGAAATACTTCAATAAAAACTACATTCATTAATGACCAACCGACATTAGAAATTCATAGCAATACTTCAATAATTATGGTTAAATAAAAACTACAAAATTGTTGGTACCTTGAAGTCATTAAATTCTTCATCCGTTGGAGGGAAGTGAGCTCCGCATGCAAGCAATGACAATGGCGATTGAACAGAGCACAAAGACAGGCCACAAATATTAAAATAAAGCGCTATATTTGCATAGCTGGAGATTGGAATACATGTCTGCCTCAACAAATTCCAAACGGAGGCCATCGTGGGTGAGAGTGAGGCGAGCTAGGCCGGTGACGTCGTGTGCGGCAAAGAACGAAGAGGTTCTTCCGATGGTGATTACCCGTGTCAGATATAGATCTAGATCAATCAATTTAAATATAGTAAAATAAGGAGAACCATCCAAAACCCAGAAAAATAGGCGGCCTGCATCCAATGTAAAAAAGAAAAAAGAAAACTGTTGAAAATAGATGGAAAGGCGAGAACGTCAACAAAACCATCATAATCGTCATTTTTCTCATCACATTTAATCATACTAGAAAAACGTATGGGAGGCCATCAAATTTAACATCACTGCAGAAACGTCTGGAGGTCCTTTACCATAGGAAGAACACCTTCGGCGTAATTACATTTAATATTTAAACTAATATTAAATATTGTATTTCAAATTAAAAATCATTATCTTCCTTTTATTGATAAGAGGTTGACATCATTTACCAAAAAGGGATTGATTTATGGTTTACATTTACATTATGGTTTACATTTACACCACCTGTCCTAAAGGGGGATGTTGGTGTCACGTGCATTTAATTAATTTCCCCTCTTGCCTAACTTTTTGATATGTGCATCATTTTTGTCTTGTTATAGAGGTTTTTGTGGAGATTGTTTGGTGTCTAGTAATAAGCTTGATAAAACAACATATGATGTGATTATTAGAGTTCTTTCCATGGGGAAAAACATTGAGCTTACAAAATACGAAATACCCATGACGTTATCCAACTATATTACATTGATTTAATATCTTTTTAGGGTGAATAAATTGGAGGAGATTGTAAAACTCTCTGAAGAAATGTAAAAGTGAGGTTGTTAGGAAATAGTTTTTACATTGGGTATATTGTTATTTTGTTATTTTGTTGGTATTATATTCTCGTAAGTTTGTTGTTACCCGTGCCTATTATCAGGTTTGTTGTTCCTATTTATTAGGAGATGGTTGTGCTTTCTATATGGCTATATAATAGCCAAATGTATTGTTAGAAAGGTGTGGAGAGTAAATATAATATATTTTTGTTGTGCAAATTGATTATACTCAAGATTTGGTATCAGAGCATGAAATTCATGAGACGGAAAAATACGAGTTCTTAATTATTATAGGAGCAAACATCATTCCTTATTGCCCCATTCATGTCTTACTCTCTGATATGGTATTATTAGTGTAGACATTTTTTTATTAGTTTGTAATACTTATAGTTATTTTTCCTCGACTTGGAGCTATTCGTGTATTGCAGACATTAGCTTTTGAGATCCGTTTGCGCCTTCATTCTTGCCAAAAACTACATTCTCTTTCAGTTCGCGTATTCTTCGGCTTTGACGAATCTCTACAGGATTATGGAAAATTAAATAGATCTGGTGATCTAATTTAGGGTGTTCCTGTTTCATTAAGATCTTTCTCAGGATCAAGTTGTCATTTGTTTCTCGTGTTACTAGCTATTAAATTGTCACATTACAATTGTTTGATCGACAGATATTATATCTAACAATTCGAAATCTAATAGAAGTGATTATCCATTCTGATTTGATTGATCAAATCAACCACTGTTTGTTCAAACTGCATATCATTTCCTTCAGATTTGGATAGGGATGACAGCTTGGTTGTTATCTTCAATGCAACGTGCATCAACATCTAGCGCCATCCTCTAGCAGTTACTTGAAACTCGCAGACCTGTCAGCATTCGGTGCTTGATCTGATCACACATTCAAAGCACAGATCTGTGAATGCAAAAAGAACTGCTCGTGAGAATCATCATACGTTTGGGCATATTGATTCGACTTGGTCTTAGAATATTTATTGGCTTAGATTTACATTGTACTCGGCATCAAGAAAGGCCCTGAGAATATACTTAAGAAAAAATGATTTGGGATCCTCTAACTCCTCCATTTGAAACATTGTCATATTGTTGTGTGCTTCTTCAAAGCAACGTCTACATGTCGCTTTCTCTCTTCTGCATTCATGTTTTATCCTAAACGTTAGGCGTACTCTATGGGATTCGTCTGCAAGTTTGAAAGCGTCCAAACATTCATTAGAGGTAACATTCAATTTGTCCAAGCTTGTGGTGTTGTATTTCTTTTGTTTGATGTCTTGCACGTGTATGCATGTACTTTCAACATTCTAAATTGGCGATACGCAAGTTGTAAGTATGAAGTCTGTACTTTATATTGAACAATCAAACTATTAGTCATTCACTTGGTCTTTCGTATCATTTGCCCATGTTGCATGAGACCATTGGCTATCTCATCACATTGAAGCATAGCAATTGCTCGTACGTAGTAAGTCTTTTAGTTGGTAAAGTTTAATATTTGTGGTCCAAAGTCCATACTATGAATTTAAAATAAGTGGTCAAAAATAAAATGTGTCAATGTCTCATATGTATGTATGTTACTAGAGTGTTGAGAATTACATTTTAGTCATCATTTATAAGTGTCTTAAGGAGTCATGTCAATGTAAATAGTCAAATTGTCATAAATTGTTAAAAAAATTGTCTTACGAATGTATTTTTGGTGTTACCCGAGGTCCAAAAAATAAAGTGTTTCACATTGCGGGAGGGAAGAAAAGAATAAGCTCAATGTGGAAACAAATGTGTTTCATGTTTGCATCTTGTTGAGTTAGCGACGTATCTTTGGAGGACGGAGGCATCGGAGGCTAGAGAACAACCAACGAGCTCGTCGTCATCATCAACAACGGCTACTGCACTTTTGGTATGATGACATTTATTTCAATTGTGTTGTGAGGATTTCAATTTTTCAGTGTGGCATGAAAAATAAGAACAGATGATGTAAATTCCTGTTCACTTGTGAGTATTCCTCATGTAACCCCTTTTGTAGAAACGTTATAGAATATTGATCAAAATGTATTGTAGCAATCATGATGTGAAGGTTATTGGTAAACCAGGAAAACCAATTGTGTAAGGTTTTTGGTGAACCTGTAAAACCAATTGTGAAAGGTTATTGGTACACCTGCAAAACCAATTGGGTAAGGTTGTTGGTAGAAGCCAGAGAAAACCATCAGTGGAGGAAGAAATGTGCGTTGGCACATGTGCGAGTTTTGTGTAGGCCGGATGTTGTACAGTTAAGGAGTTGCTCATGCGCACATAGAGGTGGCACGCCTACTGATCAAAGAATGAGATATTTTTACCATGTAAAAACTGAGGGGATGTTAGGAAATAGTTTTGCATTGGGTATATTGTTATTTTGTTGGTATTACATTCTCGTAAGTTTGTTCTTTACTGTGTCTATTACCAAGTTTGTTGTTCCTATTTATTAGGAGATGGTTGTGCTTTCTATATGGCTATATAATAGCCAAATGTATTGCTCGAGACATGTGGAGAGTAAATATAATTTATTTTTGTTGTGTAAATTGCTCATACTCAAGAGTTGTGGACTTGATCTCATAAAGCAAACACCGAAATAATCATTAGGGAGGTAAGTCAATGCCATATTTCTCGAGCATGCGAGATTTTCAATACCAAGAAAGAGAAGTGCATTGATCCATGAAAACATGTTATATGCACCATCACATTGAGATAAGTGTGCTTTTTTCCTCTGCATATAGATTGAAAGGCAAAAATGCCTCGATTTATGAATCTTGTTTCTACACCATGTATTCTTCCTTTATGCCCCTTTGATGAGGTTTGGGTTTTCTAGTGATAAAAGCATGAATGTGCCCTATTTTTCAAAACTCGTGTACATAACAAACTAAAAAAAACATGATGCAAACCGAAAGAAAGGTTGGCCCAAAAGATATAAACCAAAAGATAAAAGAGTGACAAATTTGCCCATGAAGATATAACATGAGAAAAATAAAGGGGCCAAGACCGTACACAATGGTCAAGACCATATATGAGTCCTAACCTTGTTGTACTATCTTGGACCGAGATTAGATAAAATCAAACAATAAAATCGGGGTGCTAGAGATATTTGTAAGAATGCTCAAAATCAACTTCAAAAGGAAAAATAACAAGAGGTTGAGTTCAATCAAGTAACAAAGAGAAATTCAACAAAGTACTTGATGTCACTAATATCTTGTTTCATTGTTCAAAACTCATGTACATAACAAACTAATAAAAACATGATGTAATAATGATTTTGTGTAGATTTTGGTGTCTACACCTACGTCAAACACTTTATGTCTTCTAGTTTCATTTATTGTTACTTTATACTTGTAATTACTTTTCTTTGGGGCACGGGTTTTCTTTAGGGTGCAAATTTTCCTCGGGCACGAGTTTTATCTTATCCATAGAATATTGTTCATTTGGTCCATGGGTTTCCCTTTTGGGTGGATCTTTCCTTGGGGTTGATCTTTCATTTAGGTATAGATTTTTCCTTTGGTTCGCATATTTCCTTTTTGGGTGAGGATATTTCCTTGGAGCCAATCTTTCCTTGGGGAAAATCTTTCTTTGGGCACAAATAATTCCTTGGGCACATATATTTCTTTTTCGTGGTACATCATTCCTTTGGTCTATGGATTTTTATTTTGGTACGTGACTTTCTTTTTGAAGGCCAAAATAAGGTAGAAAATAGTTAAGTCATTTTGATTGCTTGGAAGAGTTAGGAGTCAAATCGAACTAAGCAAGTTTGGAAGAATTTGAGGCTACCTAAGTCTACGGTTTAAAGTAATATGTCCAAATAAAACATATGTTTATTTCATAACATGTTGATGACCTCTAGGGGCGTTTGCCTAGTATATGAGTGAACCAATTGCCTTGTGTATCCATTGCGCATAGAGTCAATATGAAAATTTTGATAACTTCTCCTAGACTTTCCAAAACTCTAGTCTGCTCTGAAAAATAATTGTGATGACACAAAATCTGCTTTGTGTCGTAAGATGTTTTTTGTTTATTTTGATCTCGAGTTCTCTACTCCTCAAATGCCTCAAGTGATTCTCATATATGTGCCTCCAATACATGTAACTCTTAACCATTATGTAAACAATTCAACATTTAATCAAAAAGAAGTGGAGGTGTATAGGGAATTGGTTTTCCTTTTATAGATGAATAGGGTGATTACAAAACTTCAAGTGCTTTCTCAAACACATCTGAACTAAAAGATTAACATTGCAATTGTTGAAACTTGAGAGGTGTGACCATGGTGACTCAACGGTGACCACACAACCTCCACCAATAAAATTTGTTAGCAGTTTAGACTTGACAAAAATGGGTTATACAACTAAAAACATGGATTAGGAGCAACAAACACCCATAGTCTAAAATTGAGGCCAAGAATACAAAAAAGAATGACAAGAAACCAAAACAAAACAAAGTGGAAAACAAAAAATATTCAAATCTATGTACAAGAGGGGATGAAATCTTTAAAAATAGGGATTGAGGAAGATCCCATCAACTATGATAGACGAGATTTCATCATCAAGCTTTACAAATTCAAAAGCATTACTCTACTTAATCTTTGCAATCGATAAAGACCACTTTAAACAACATCAAAATCATTATGTTTTATTGGATCGGAGCGATTCGTCGTCCCATTTTAGGACTAACTCTCCTTCTCTAAATTGTTGAGGGTGGGATTTCTTCTTAAACCATTTTTCATAGCTTGTTGGTGGTCTTATAGTTTCTCTCTAGCTTCTTCCCTAATTTCTTCTAACTTAACCAACTCAAAATCCTTATGGTTCTTGCATCATGATGCTCTAATTCCAATTGATGAGCCAACTCTAGAGCTGGAAGTTCAAGTGAGATGGGAAACCTAGCTTCTCTCCCATATACAAGCATGAATGGAGAGTTCCCAATAGACTTCTTGGGTGTGATTTTATCAACCCAAAGTGTTGTTCTTACCTTAGTATGACTTTACCTCTAATTGTCTTCCATTTTCCTCTTCATGATTTTGATCATATTTTTATTGGAAGATTCAACAAGGCCATTCCTTGAGAATAATAATTTGAAGATGTTTTCAAGTAAATACCATACCTCAAGGAAAAATTAGTCACTTTGGATCTAATGAAATCCTTGGCATTATCAAATATAATTGTGTGGGGGACTCCAAATATAGTCACAATATCTTCAAAGAAGTCCACAATGACATTCTTAGATTCTTCTTTTAGTGGCATAACTTCCACCCACCTCATTAAGTAGTCCATATTAGTCAAAACCCAATGATGGCCAACACTCAATGGAGGGTTCACCATACTAATGAATTATAAACTCCATTGAGAGAAAGGTTGATTAACAATGATGGGTCAAGTGGAAGCTCTGCATTCCATTTTATACCAGTGAAAAACAAGCATTCCTTAAAACCTCTTACACATTTGTAACAATATGAAAACTAGGTGGGACAAAAATAACCAACTCTTAAGATCTTCATTGCAGTAATTTGAGTAGTGAAATTGCCACTAACAAATCTTGCATGAAACTCTATGATTACCTTCTCACCTTTGTTAGGTTCCACACATCTTAACATCACACCATCAATCTTTCTCTTAAAGAGGACACCTTGAAAACAACTTGTAGTTAAGGGCCTACAATATAAAATGTCTTCTCTGAGTTCTATTGAAGGTGTTGGGAAACTTTCTAACATACAAGTATTTGACTATATTCTGAAACTAGTCATTTTCAACATTTTTCTCTTTTGTAATTGATTGGACATAGACTCATTCTTGTGAAGGCCACACATCTTCAACTAAGTGTTGACACAATTATCTACCTTTCATCAACGTAGTAGACTTTATTTCAATGTTAAACTCCATTATTTTATTAATCCAAGCACCTCTTTTTTACTTATTTTAGTTCTCATAATGTATTGTTTAATGCTTGGATGAGTAACAAAGACTATAATCTTATTGTTAAACAATGAGTGTTTAGAACTTTTGAGAGCTCTTAACATAACAAAAGTTTCCTTTTCAACAAAGTTGTATTCGATCTCATAATCTTTAAGTGTTTAACTTGTAAAAGTTGTTGGCTACTCCAATCCTTGATCATTTTCCCGAGTTAAGACAACAACAATATACTTTTCCTCCAAAGGCATATAGGATGAAATCTATGTCAAAATCAGGGTTGATGAGAGTGGGATCTTGTGTTATATCTTGTTTGATCTCTTCAAAATTTCTCTTGGCCTCTTGTGTCCATTGAAATTACATCATTTCTTAAGCATCAATGTTATGGGTCTTACCAACTCAACAAAGTTAGTGATGAACTTCCTCACAAAATTGATCTTCCCTAGGAATGATTGTAATGCCTTTTTGTGTTGGGGAAGAGACAAATCCAAGATATTTGTAATTCTATTCATATCAATAGGCAATCCATCCTTAACACAATGTGTCCCAAGAGTTTACCCTTAGGGACAATAAAGATACATTTTTTTGGATTTAAGATATGCCAAATTCCTTGCATCCATTAAGAATCTACTCAAGGCATGTTAGATGATATTTTCTCTTTTAGAAAAAATAGTAATATCATCCAAATAGATCAAAACAATATCATTGATCAATCCCTTAAAAGATAAATCCATTTCCCTTTGAAAGGGGGCACTAGTGTTGGACAACCTAAAAGGAATTTGTTAATAGGAAAACATCTCCCACTTGGTGGTGAAAGCTATTTTATATTAGTCAAACTCTTTGACAAGAATCTAATTATAACTTGAAAACCCATCCAAAAGTGAAAACCTCTCATCCCCTACTACTGATTATAAGATTTGGTCCATGGAAGGTAAAGGGTAATGATCCTTGAGGAAGATTTATTGAGGTCTCTAAAATCTACACACAACCTTATCTCTCCATTCTTTTTCCTAACAGGACTAGGTTTGCAACCCAAGAAGAGTGTTTGATGGGGAAGATAATTTTGGCTTTGATTAATTTGGTCAACTCCTTTCTCATTAAAGGTTCAATCTTAGGATTAACTGGCCTTTGCTTTTGTCTCACTAGGTTTGGTCTCAAGGGACAATTCAATGGTGTGTTGAATGATATTTGGGATCATAGCCTTTAAGGTCATCATAAGACCATGCAAAAATGTCATCATATTCTTGGCATAATTAGATGAAATTATACTATTTCTCATATGTACATACCTTTCCAAGCTTCAGTTGCTTTCCATTGGAGATAGCCACATCATGATAGTCCTCTTCTTTGATCTTCAAATTCCTCTTCTCCCCTTTATATTGATCATTCGGGGTGAACATGCTTTCCAAAGTGATTAAACCTTTGGGTAACTTGTTATTCTTTAGCTAAATGTTACCATAAATTTCTTGTAACTTTGGTTGTAAAACTCGAGAAAACTTAGATTCTTGTCGAGTGAAGAGGGAAATATGCTCGTCACTATCCAAAAATTGCTAATGGCAACCGTTGTTGGAAATCTTTGTTGGTATGATTACTTGACATGAAAGTCTACAATGTTCATGATATCTTTGGAAGGATCAAATTGAGCTCCAATAAAATCCATCCTTTTGCATATGCATTTTATTCTCTTGGGACAACTTGAAAATTGATGGCATCAAAATCTTCTAGGAGGTCTCAAACTCTATGTTTGTAGGCTTTGAGGAGAGAGTTCTTTGCTAAGCATTGTGATCGGACTTGCTAAAAATTAACTCTACATCTCCAAATATCATAAGCTTTTGTGCCCTTGAATCGAGCCTCATATTCAACAACAACATTATTTGTACCATTGAACTACAACCTATGAGAAAAGAATAACTTCTCTTCCTTTGGGGAAAATAAGACAACACCTACACCAACTCCAACTTTGCACTTTGAACCGTCAAAAACATTTTCCATAGTCCATTTGAGTCGTTCTCTGATCTCAGGTGGGCTGGGATGAAACAATCTTCATCGTGTAGAAAATATGTGTCAAGTCCAACCTCCTCAAATGCCTCGTAAGGATCAAAACTCCACATTTCTTTGGCCCATTCATCCATTTTTTCATCAAGCACTTTAGCTCTCACTTCAAAAGGTTTAGGGTCAATTTTAACTCCCTTAATTTCATAGGCTATGACACAATTTAGCTCAATAGGCTTTGGATCATATGTTTTCACATGGAATTTGAAAATTGGCTCAAGCATTTATTGTAATTCTAGTGTCATACCTAGTCTTAAGGCACACATGAGACCAATCATATGATAGATATCCCACTTATTTAATAGTTAAATTTATGGACAAGCACAAAAAAATGTCGGGAAATGTCTATAATTAAGCAATTTTGAGGAATATCGATACTAGTGTAAGTATGTAGGGTTAGATTAAGGTTTTTATGACAACCACAGTTCTCATGACAGTATTATCTAGCTAGACAACACCTTTGTTAATAGGGGTATAATTCAAGCCAAGTGTATCAACAACTTGCTTGGGCATGACTGTTACTAGCCCTAGAATCAATCATACAATTATGGACCAGATATTTCCCAATAATCAATGATATGTAAAATGGAGGGGGTTTAGGAGCACAACTTACATTACTGACATTAGACTGATATAAATTGACTAGGGTTGGACTTACCTCCTTTTGAATTTTGGGAAGAAGCTTGAATTGCCTTAATCCTTCTTGCAGTAGATCCATCTGCCACCGGAATTTCCAAATCATCCCATAGGAGACATGAATATTTGTTCTCTTCATTTTCTCAACAATATCAAGGGATGCTACTACAAGTCTTTGTGAATTGTGAGTATCCAATAATTTATTTGGTTTCTCAATGGCATGTTGATGTGGGCCGCATGCACCTTGTTTTTTTAGGCAGTGAGGTGAACATTCATTAATTTTGAGCTTCGTTTGAAAATTACCATAAGTAGTACGTCTAGGGTATGTGACAATCAAGAGAGAAAATAATAATATGTTGAGGGAGTAAAAAAATGTAATTGTGAGACCCTACTTCCGTCCTTAATTTCATTTCCTAGCTCAAGGCAAAGTAAAAGCCTAAAATAGAGTTTATATGTTCATGCATCATTGTGGGGAGAGTTGGTGTAGGAGAATCAGAGGTAAGGTGCGATTGGGAACCAACCAAAATATTTGTAGGAGGGTTTTAAGGCACCTTTTTCGATGTATTGCCAATATGTGCCAATATGGGAGCCTTGGAAAAAGTTGTCTTATTCAAAGCATAAGGGATCCTCATAAAAGAATTTGGTCATCTCATATCATTTAAACTACCCGATAAAAAAATTCTTGCAAAAGTGGATGCATAGCCTAGGCTTTTGAGATTAGAGCTTCATGTTAATGGTTTGACAAGTGTACGAATGCAAGGCGCAGTTCCCCTTCGAACTTGCTCCTTGCCTACGCATTTGGTCTCCTTCAAAGCTTAGAGGAAAGGAATTTTTTTGTCGACTCTCTCCAACTCCTTTTCAAACTCGTGATAGGTCCTTGCTTAAGTATCCTCCTTGGGATTTTGTTAAACAAGCTAGGCAAGTGAGAATTGCTTTGTTCACTAAAAACAACCGACTTGCTTACACCCCGATCACTTCACCTTTGCTTGCATTCTCACAAGGCAGACATGCTTCACCATGTGCAAAAAAATAGAATTTCAACCCAAACAATTTACGCTGCTAGTGTATTGCTAGCTTTGCACAAAAAAGGAGCTTTGGAAAAGGATTTGGTCAACCACTAAAATGTATAGAATCGAGGAGTTTAAGCAAATGTTGTAGGGGTAAGTGCATTGTTAGATAAGTTTGTAAAATGTGAAAGCGCTTAGGTGTGGCACTTGAGTTACGTGACAAAAATGTGTTAAAAAAATATTTATCTTTTGGTTGTGTGGACGGCAGTTTTGATGGGTATGCATAGAACGGTTTTGTTTAGGAGTTGGAAACTTTTGCACAAATTCTTTTGGTTGGTGCAAAGCTAATCCCAAGCATTTGTTTTTTTAGATATTAGAGGAATCATTACATATTACAATTTAGCTCAATCTCTACCCGCGTCGTAATTGTTATCCTGAAGTGAGGAAAGGACCCGTAGGTGCATAAGTTTCATACTACCTTCAGAGTGCTGAAGCCTAGGTTTCATACCACCTTTGTACAATGGACACACACTCAAAGACATTGGTCGTACTTCTCCGACAACTCGCAAGGACTCCAATCAGATTATTCCTCACTCTCGGACATGCCAATGGGGTTTGAACCTTGGACCTCCTCTTAATAAATGCCCGTTTTTACCAATCAACCAAGACCCCAAGCATCTATTTGCATGCTCCCTATCTACCGCCAAAATCAGCGTATGCGTGTAGTGTTCAACACATACTTGGAGGTTCTTGACAACAACAAGTGGTTGGGGGCATGATTACCAATCCAAATGTAATTTACAACTCCCGTTTTGGCAGTAGAGTAACATTCCTCCCCTCCTTGCCATGTCTTCTATGCAGTCTTTGAATTGTAAGTTATTATGTTGGCTTCATTTTGACGACATTATCTCTAACTTTCCATAGCTAGCAGAATTTTCAATCTCCGGAATTTTTGGCTTTATTTTGACAACAATCCCGTTCAATCCCCAACTGTTTGTGTTATATGATGAAGTCAGCACACCATTCTTAAATAATTTTTTCAGAAATATGGCACTACCCAGATTATGAAATCTTTAAAAACAACAATTAATCAACCAGACAGGGACCAAATCAAGGAAATTGTTTTAGAATCCCAATAACTACAATATAATGCATTGACAAACTGGTTTCCAATCGAAAATTTCAAGAGTATTTACATCAAATCCAGCATTAGCAATGACTCTTCTACAGTGACCAAGGTTACCAAATACAATGGAATTCATATAATTTTCCATAATTTTTCCTTTTTCTGTTGACCGTATAAAAATGCAAAGGTTCTGTAGTCCAAAACAATATTTAATATAATTTATTTTAAGAAAAATCCATAGACTAATAGAACTCAAAAACTATGTTGTTTATTATTAATGGCCACTATGCCATGCTTAAATCCTAAAATTCCAAGCTTTTACAATTAGCGGCAAAATGGATTATCATTTTATGCAGCATTTGGAAAATTTTATGTTCATTTTTTCGAATCATTTACAAGTTTATCAGCACTGCCTGGAAGATTAGCACCAGCATCGTAGCATTTGAAAAGAGGTTTATAGTAGTAGGAGGTGTGTTGTTGTAAGAAGGGGCAAACACAATTTTTGGAATAACTGCTACATATAGTCTGCCAACTGTTTAACAAAATTCTTTATGAAAAAAACCTCAAATACCGCTGTAAATCTACAAACTATTTAACAAATTGTTGCAAAATACCATGCAAATGTAAGTAGTAACGAAGAAAAACTATTACATGATAAATATTCAATGAATTATTAAAATTTATTCTATTTTTTAAATACAATTCACCGTAGTTGTTTTCCATATTTATCTTTTTTATGAACCATCTTTTTGCATATTTGAAGTCCACTATTTAATACACTCCATATGAAAGTGGCTTGACAATGACACTAGGCTTCAAAGATGTCCTTCGTTGGGGGTAACTAAATGTAAAGCACTTGTATAGGCACTATATGTAAAACACTTGTATCAGACTTTTCTGACGATTGCTCCAAATTTTGGAGCTAGAAGAACAATCACATTTGGTCAGATGATTTCTTGTGAAATTTCAAAGCAAATATGAAAATCCAAGTGTAGATTTACATCTTTCAGTGAGAACTTAGCTACAAAGTCTATCATAAAGTAATAAATTTTCACTAAATGTACAAAAAGAATTTCCAATAACTATTTTACATAAACAATCACTTCAAAATCTTGGGATTTACTCTTAACCAATGTCATGAAAGCATCGATAAACATTGCAAACATTGCAAAACATAGCAATCTATCGTCATTTCCAACCACAACTGACCTTTGTAAGGAATAAACCTAGTTACTATCTGCATTATTCAACTGTCCAATGTGTGTGTTCCCAAATAAGTCACTAGCATATTTAATACATGTCAGTTTTAGTAGACAACATAATTACTAAGCTCATATCTGCTCAAATCATTTCTTGTGAAATTTCAAAGAGCAGATACTAAGACCTTAGATACAAAACCTATCAAAAGGCAATTACTTTAACTAAATATACAAGAAAGAACTTCAATAACTATACATAAACAATTACTTCAAAATCTTTTAATTTGTTCTACTGAGCAATGTCATAGGCAACAGCAAATATTTGCAAACACCAAATTGCAAAACAAAGCAATCTATCTTCCTTTGCAACAACCGCCCTCTGGTTGATGAAAATAAGGAAAAAACCTAGTTTCCATCTGCTTTATCTAACTGCCCAACATATGCTTTCCTAAATATTCATATCCTCAACAAGGTAAGTAGCATATTTAATACAAGTTAATTTTAATAGACAATAATAAAATAACATGGATACATTGCCCAGATAATGTACTCTCCATCTTTAATATAAAATGCCAAAGCCCCGGTAACGAGGATGGAAGGTGCAGAAGACAATAATTTACATAATACTACAGCCTACTTGATTTATGGGAAAGTCTAATAAAAAAATGTATCCTATGTTCAAATTAGCAAAACCTTAGTGTATGCAATCTACTAAGATACCTGGGAATACTTCTAAACAAAATAGCTCTTTTAGAAACCAGTACTAAACAAAATCTCAAAGATGGAGATTCACTAACCCACAATCATAATAAACCAAGCTCTATTAACACACATAATTTAGAGAGAAAAAGTAGAGGTACTGCAACCATGCAATAATATTACAAAATTTCAGTTCAAAATTTGTTACTACCATTCTACATGACTATAGTAACACCTCCACGACCATGGCCAACATTCTCAAGGGACAAGTCACACTGGCATTAGACAATCCTTGCCCATTCGACCATGTCATCAGTGCTAGCTAAATGGACAATGACAAATTAAAAAGAAGCAAAGGGTACTACTATTGATATTGATGTAGAAAATATTCAGCTGCATCAAATAAGAAGCTTTTCTATGGCATCCTGCACAAGGCAAAGTAAAAACATTTTCTTAGAAGATTGAACAACAAAAACTACAAGAATACTTCCACAATAATATCAGACAAGACATCAGTGATACAGGATTGATCTGTGATTATTAGCTAACATTTGTTTCCTTTGAAATCTGAGGTGTTATATATAAACGATATAGCTTGTTAAACACACAAGAGAGTCAATTTGAGTTTTTGTATCTTCAAATTTTCAAAATTACCTTAAGTTGCTGTATTTGTGATTTTAGTTGACTTCCCTCATTGGTTGTTACAGAGCAAGCAATGACAGGGCGAGTGACACCACATGCACGTCCTAATGCCTGTTTTGATGGTACAAACACATATGGCACATTCTGCAGGACAAACAACACATATTGTAAGCAGAAAATACAAATCCAGTCAAAAACCATTTTCTACAAGGATAAGTTTGAAGAGGCCTAAATTTTAAATGACCCATCTCCATAACCAACCATGACATTCAATTAGTACAACCTTATAACACACAAAAATAGTATCTTAAGCAGTTAGATACCTTATCTTCAGCCAATAGTGGCAAATGGAGAAGGATCTCAAGAGGCTCAGTATCAGCTGCCATAACAACAAACTCTGCAATCCCTCTGTTCAGAGTCTTGGTCGCTGAAGTACAAGACAATAAAAATTTTAAGTATGAGAAAATACTATTGTCTATTTATTCTTAGGAAAGGCACTCAAACTCTCAAAATAATCTTCAATACGATCTCATAATTAATACATTTACAGTCTAAAGAAACTTAGCACATAAAGAAATGTTTAAGAGCTTGGCATCCAACTTGAGCATCATAGAGAAAACCAGTAAAGAATCTAGATCAGTGGTTCTTATGGTACCAATAATCTGAAGGCTTTAGAAACTAGACTTACATATAGTGTCACTACACTGCTCACACATGCAACAGTAAAACCATCCTTAGGGTAAATATTATTGCGAACTGTTTTAAGCTTCTAGTACAGTCTGAATGTAATAGACTTTCTGAAAATGGCTGTGTCCCAAATAGATCCCACTTTGGTGGTGTTTAACTACCACAAAAACATCCTTTGTGATGCAAGAAAATAATATTCAAGGGTAATTCAAGAGACAAAGCCATGCAAACCAGTAGGAATTTGTAGAGATGGTGTGAGACCACAAATGGACTTAGGATGTCAGTGGCATAAATTAATCTGATACAGAAGTAGAAATTGATGCCCTCCCTCAATCATATCAGATTCATTTACCTCCAAGCAGCAATGTGCAGCTCATTGCATGATAAATGTAAATCTAAGCTTAGTATTGGATTCGCTCCTGTTAAGACAGGCGTGTGATTTTCAACTCTTAAGTTCCTCTCTATGATGTCTTATTATCCTTTGCAGGTTCATATGTTTCATACATTGACCTCTAAACTCTTACTTGAAGGAAAACAAATGTAAACAAATCTTGTCTTTAAATCTAAACCAATTGGAACATTAGAGGCATCCACAATAGAGATAACAATATCAACCACATTGTTGATTGCATTTTCCAATGTGATGCCCGAATGATCAAGTCAGATTTAAAACTCTGCTATATATTCTAGCTCATTTTAGAAGCCTTGTGGATCTAACATATCTTTCCAATTTTGGACTTCAAGCTTAGAGAGTCTCAGATATACAGGAAATAAAAACAAAAGTAAAGGCATAAATATACAGCAGACTGAACTTACACCACAATTTGGTCTTTCTAACAGAACTGTCAAAAGACGAAAGATTACAAATTGTTTGGTTTTCATTTGATGGAATATCACTGGGGATTTGAAGTTTTTGGTTGTGATGAAGGGGAAGCGGCAGTGAAATGGACCAGAACGGTCTTTTTTTCAAATTTCAAATTTTGCAACGGTCGGTCGGCATCCCCCTCCCGAGAATCAGGGAAGGAGCCTTCCACGGGCCATGGTCTGTCAGAAGCGCTGCAGAAACGTCTAGGTCCCAGAGTTACAGATGCAGTCCGTGTTCCCGATGCTAATATCACAAGCGACCCGCTCTGTTTTGATTCGGTTCAGACAGTTTGTATCTGTCTCTCTGGTGGATTCGGATGACCTGGCAGCCCAGCTCACCCTTCTTGGAGAAAGAGCAATCTTTGCTAAATTTGTGGGTCGTCATCTCTTGGTAGAGGGCATTCACAGTTGGTGCGATACTCAGTGGGGTAGCGGTCTCCGCATTCACTTCTTGGAGAGAGGTTTTTTCTTGTTATCCTCCGTAGTTCGGCGCAGAGGGATGATACCCTGGAGAGGAAAGAATTTCTTTTCGCTGAGTCCAGCTTGCATATTCGTGAGTGGTCCACCCACTTCAATCCGGCTCAAGCAGAAATGGATGGCTTCCAAGTTTGGATCAGACTATATTCACTGCCTAGTGAGTTTTGGTCCTCCTCCATTCTATATAAAATCTGCTCCAGCTTAGGTCGCGTCATTCGCATTGATCCTGTTACTTTGGAAGGCACTCTTTCGTCTTTTGCCAGGATCTGCATTTCTATAGATCCCTCCAAAAAGTTGCAGGAATTCATTGTCATATCCACCCCATCGGGGCAATGGGTGCAGAAAGTGGATTATGAGGCGGTTTCTGATAGTTGCTTTAAATGTAAACAGCCTGGTCATTTACAAAAAGCATGTAAAAACCCTCCTGTTTCCAGCACTGCGTTTGGAGGAAAAAGATTACCCCGTCTTCTATCTCCTATTCTGCTGAACCTCTATCTTCTGGGAAAGATCACTCGCTTGGTGTTGATCTCCCTGGCTCTGTTCCTGCGAAAGAGCCCCTTGTTCTTGATCTGAGTACAATCTCCCTAGTTAAGGAAACTGCATCTGTTGTTCAAGACTCTACTCGGATACTCTCTTTATTCCAAGAAGGCATCGCACTCGGTCTCAGTGCGGATGCGGCCTCTTTGGAAAAATGGGTGAATGAGAAGGATGAGCTGATCCTCTCCATTGATGGAGACTTCGGGGATCTTAATAACAGTTCGGACGAAGTCCCCATCGATCCACTTTGGACAACTTTCAAAAGTGTCTAATTCTTCCGACTCCAGCCATTCTCAATATGGACAGGTGGCCGAAAGCCCAGCCAAGTCGCCCTTCCAAAAACATCCTTTCCCTCAAAGATATTGCTGCAGGTAAGCAGCTTCAACTTCGTTCCTTTTTTCCATCCTCAAGTAGGAGAGGCGGGTCCTCTCTGAAGATCAAATGATCCTTCTTTCTTGGAATGTTAGGGGCCTAAACGCCCCTAACAAGCAACGTCTGTTGAGACGCTATGTTATCGAATCGAAAGCTTTTTTATGTCTTATCCAAGAAACTAAGATGTCTAAAGTGGATTGTAAGAATGGTTGGTTTCATAAATGGAAAGGATGGGAAGGGTGCTTCTCGGACTCTAATGGTGCCTCTGGTGGTTTGGGAGTTCTGTGGAATTCCAGTTGTTGTAGTCTCGAGCCTCTATTGGTCGATCCTAATTTCATTTGGAGTAAAGTCTACATCAAACATTCTGATGTGTCCTTTGTGTAATGTTTACGGTCCTAATAATCTGTTAAAAAAGGGAGCTCTGGTCGAGGATTCAGCTAATCCTTGACTCAGCTCTGACCTTCAAGACTGTTGTGGCTGGGGATTTTAATGCTACTCTCTCCGATAAAGATAAACAAGGGGGAATCCAATGGCAGCCTCATTCTCAAGTGGATTTCACCTCCTTCGTTGCCTCCGCCAAGTTAGTTGATGTGGAACCAAGTTCTGGTTGGTTCACTTGGAATAACCAGCGCCTCTAGTTCACTCCATGGCTGTTCGTTTGATCGCTTTTCTCATCTCTGAAGATTGGCTTCAGCACAACTTTCTCATCAAATGCTTTGTTCTTCCTCTCTCAGGATCTGATCATTTTCCTGTCTCTCTCATCATTTCCTTTGACCTCCCGCCGCGCCGTTCTCCTTTCAAATTTGAGTCCATGTGGTTGCAGGATCCCTCTCTCAGGCCCTTGATTAACTCTTGGTGGGCCTCCTTCGCAGTGGAAGGGACTTGGATGTTCAAACTATCAAAGAAACTTTCTTTGCTGAAAGACAGATTGCTGGAATGGAATGTCTCATGTTTCAAAAATATTTTCCAGGAAAAACAGAGGGTTGAGAAAGAATTGCGTATTCTTAATGAATCTGTTTTCTCTCGAGGTATGCACCAGGAAGACTTCAAGGAAAAATCTTTACTCAGTGAGCTTGGTGATCTTCTTCTTAAAGAGGAAATTCATTGGAGACAGAAATCGCGTGAAATGTGGTTGGCTGATGGGGACAAAAATACCAAATTCTTCCATGCTTTTGTCAAAGCTAGAAGAAATGTTAATTATATCTCCTCCCTGAAGTTGGATGATGATACGGTTTTGTCCTCTCAATCTCAGATTAAAACCGAGTCAGTGTCTTTTTTTCAAAAGCTCTTGAATGGCGACTCGGCCTCTCCTCTGGATGCACAACTTTCCTTTTTTAATCAGATTCCTAAATTGGTCAATGATTTTGACAACACTAAGCTTCTTTCTCCTTTTTCTAAGGATGAAGTTCGCATGATCGTTTTCTCTATGCAGAGGGATAAAGCACCCGGTCTGGATGGTTTTCCACTTCTTTTTTCCAGATTTTGGGATGTTATAAGGGATATTGTTTGGCATTTCGTGGAGGAATCTCATTGTTCAGCAAGCTTCTTGGCGCTCTAAATCACACCTTTATATGCATGTTCCCCAAAAAGGCGTGCTTTGCTTCTCTTGATGACTTCAGGCCGATCTCCTTATGCAATACATCCTATAAGATCATTTCTAAGGCTATTGCTTCTAGAATGAGTGCTCTTCTTCAAAAACTTGTGGCGCAGGAACAAAGCGGATTCATCCTTGGAGGTCTATTGCTGATGGTATAATCATTTCTCATGAATTGATCCATACTCTCCATTCCTCCTCTCACTCTGTATGATGATTAAATTGGATTTTAGCAAAGCTTACGATCGTATCAACTGGAGATTCCTTTGTAAGTCCCTTCTCGCCATGGGCTTTAACAATGCATTTCTGCAATTGGATCTTCAATTGTATTTCTTCTCCTCATTTTCTATTCTGGTTAATGGCTCGGCAGGGGCTTCTTCAGCAGTAGTAGGGGCCTGAGGCAGGAGATCCTCTTTCCTCTTTTCTTTTCATCCGGTTGTTGAGGCTCTAAGTCGTAGCATCAAAGCTGCTCTTCTGGTCGGGGCTCTTAAGGGTATCCGTTTAACTTCCAACCTCCCCCCTTTCACACCAACAGTTTGTTGATGATACTTTCTTATTCGGTCAAGCATCTATTCCGGAAGCCCGATGCTTTTCTTCCATTTTGGATTCTTATTCATTTCTTGATGGCCAGGTAATCAACTTCCATAAATCTATTATTTTCTTCTTTAATGTCGCACCCAAGTTGTAGCGAAGGATCAAGAATTCTTAGCTTTGCGGTGGGCTCCCTCCCACATAGATATTTGGGCATCCCTCTCTTCTTCTGGCATTGGTAAAGCAAATCTTTGGGATGGGCTCCTCAATTCTTTGTCGTCAAGGCTACTTTCTTGGAAAGGGAAATGGTTGTCCTTGGCTGGTAGAGCTCTTCTGATCAACTCCGTCCTCCTGGCCCTCCCGATATATATGTTGTCGGTCTTGTTTGTTACCAAGGAACATCTTGCTCAAAATTGAGAAAATGGTCAGATCCTTCCTTTGGCAAGGGAATAACGAAGAAAGAAAATTTCACTTGGTGAATTGGGAGACTATCAAGCTCCCCAAGCCATTAGGTGGTTTGGGCATTTTGGATCTAGCCCTTTAGAATTCAGCTCTCGGTGCTAAACTTGTTTGGAACTTCATTTCTGATGCCAAGCGGTTGGCTTTTCAGGTGCTTTCTCATAAATATTTGGAGGTTGGCCACCCCGAGCTCCTGCTTTCCAGCTCTGAGCTCCCTAAAGGTTCTCATATCTAGAACTTTATCTGCAAAAGCAAATCCCTGATCGCTAACTCGGTCTCCTAGAAAATCAACAATGGTCAGTTGGTTTGCCTTTTGGGAGAATAGTTGGAATGGGTCGCACCCGCTTAACCTTATTCCCAATCTTAATAGAGTTATGAACGTCTCCAGAGCATCTTGGGCACTAAAGTTGCCAATTTTGGTCGTCAACATCCGAATGGTTCGCCATCCTGCAATGGAAAGATATTTCCTCCATTGGAGCCTCCCTCCAAGAATCTTCTACCTTCTCGAAAGCCCTTCGGGCCAGGCATGCTCACTTCAATGGTGGCGAAGATCAACTGTTATGGCTTGGTGACACCACAGGCTCTTACACAGTGAAAGCCGGTTATGCTCAACTTATCTCTCAGTCAAGTTTGGGCTCTCCCTGCTCCTTTGGTTGTTGGCATCCCAGTCTCTTACCTAAAGTTGCTATTTTTGGTTGGCTGGTTTTTAAAAAGAAAGTTCTTACTCAGGTGAGGAGAAGATCTTGGGGTTTCGCCGGCCCCTCCAAATGTGTGCTCTGCAGTGAAGCCGAGGAGGATTTGGATCATCTTTTTCTTTTTTGTTCCTTTGCTTCTAGATGTTGGCATTGGCTTTTATCTAAACTGAATCTTGCTTGGGTTCCTTGTAAAAATATTGGAGATACTCTCCTCTCTTGGCCTAGATTAGGACAAGATAGTTCCCTCAGTTCTATTTGGATCACTTGCTCCTTTTTTCCTTATCTGGCACATTTGGTGGGAATGCAATTTACGTTTATTTCGAACAATCTGCAGAGCTCCTTGTTTTTCTTAATAAGTTGGAAGTGGCCATCTTGGAAATAGTCAGTAAAAACAACCTCTCTAATCCCATTTTTCTTCTAGTGATGCGATTATCAGAAATTCATGGCCACTCATCAAACTCCCAAGCCCCGGTTCCATCATCAAAAAAGGCCTCTCCCAAGTTGAGAAATTAATTAGAAGAAAAAGGGCCAAATGGCGACCTCCCCAGGGCATGTGGAAACTGAATTTTGATGGTGCCTCGAGGGGGAACCCTGGTAAATCTGGTGTTGGTTGTATTATCAGGAGTGATTCAGGCATTCTCATTTCGTTGGTTCCTTTCCTCTTCTTGATTGCTCCTTATAATTTGGTTGAAGCTCAAGCGCTTTTGGAAGGGGTCAAATTGGCAGTACACCTAGGTTGTGAATCCCTTTACATTGAAGGTGATTCCCAAATCATTATTCAAGCTATCTCTAGTGGGTCTTCCCCTTCGTGGAAAATTAATCCTTTCATTTCCAATATCCTCTTTTGGCTTGGAAAATTCGCACATGGCACATCAATCATATCTTTCGAGAAGCTAATCATGTTGCGGATCTTCTAGCAAACTTTGCCATTGATCACCCTGCCACCACTGTCATCTCGAGATACGCTGAAGCATGGCAAGGCCTCTCTTGCATCATCTCACACGAGCAGAAGGGTACACAACAATGCAGTTTGGATTTGTCCCTCCACACGTGCAATGCCTCTTTTAGGCGTGGGCGTTGGCTTGGTGTGGATTCATGCCCCTGTTCCATTGTTTTTACGCAGCTTGCTCGTTTCTTCTCTCCGTTCATGGCATTCCTTGGCTTCCCTTTTGTTTTTCTTCGGAGCTCGGTTCTGAAAGAAGCTTCGCCTCACAAAATTGATAGAAATCATCTCTCCAAAGTCTTCTCGTTACTCTTCTCATGAGGAGGCCGAAGCAATTGAATCTATCTTGGGCAATTCCTATCGCTTTCGGTTGCAGCGTGCTCGTTCCAACTCGAGATCGCTTCGGCTTTTGTCTCCTTCTGTCTGCTTCTACATTGGGACCCAATTGTTGTCGAATTCGTCGCCGATGACGAGATATACCCAGCTCACAGGGTCGGTCTTCATGAAGAACTGCTCGACTTCTCCCTCCTAGATCCTCTTTTGTGGGTCAAAGAAGTTGATGAGCTTGCCATCGGGTCTGGTCGTAGTATTCAGTGGCTCTGCGGCCAGTATCGTGATCTTCTTCGTTATGCTCAAAATGTTCAATCTTTGTTATCGGTGGGTCGGCTTGATCACAGACTCCTCCCCGAGGTGCACATTGATGAGGCCATGTTTCCTGTTCACTCTGCCACTGAAAAGTGGCAGGAGCTCAAGGACAGGGCAAGTGGTGCCTTCCACCTCCTTCGCACGAGGCTAACAGGCATGCGGGCACCCAAATCGGTGAGTGCTCACATTTTGGCCTTTGGAGTTTTGTTTGCTTCGGCTTTTGCATCTCGGTGTTTCCTATACCCGTCCTCTCTCCTGCAGACGGTGGCCTTTCTTCTTCCCATCCCCTCCCTTCTTCCTCCTTTCCTCTTCTTCTTTTCCTCCTCTATTGTATGGTTGGGGCCTAACCCTCCAGTTCATAGCTCCGGTCAAAAGCGTTTAATAATCAAAAAAAAAAAAAAAAAAAAATCGTTGGGGATTAAAAAGTATCTCATTATCTCGAATGTCTTAATTAGCATATATTATATAATTTGTTTTAAATCATTCGTAAGCCTTTTATATCTAAATGTCTTATTTACCATATAATATATGATTGCTTTAAAGTTAAACCATTCATAATATCTCATTAGATGGCACACAAACATGTTCACCCGACTACATTTGATTGCTCAAACATGTATTTCAATGTTGAAGGAGAAATACATGATCCTCGACAAAGGTAGGCCAGGTTGTTTACATGGATAACGAAGGAGACATGATGCTTGTTTGGTTTTCATTTGATTGAAAATATCATAGTGGATGAGATGACTCAAACCATCAACTGCTGCAGCCTATAGTACCATAAACAATATTGGTTAGTGTTTTGGCATTGCCTCTGATCTCTGAATCTCGTATTTAGTATATAATATATGACTGCTTTACACCATTCATTACATATGTATAAAGGTGCATATGTAGAGTATCGCTCATGGGAGACCTCTTCACCTAAAATTGAAATATTTAATATTTAAGGAAATCTGCATGACCTTAGCAAAGGAGGCAGGTTGTTTACATAGATAATGAAGCATACATGATGATTGTTTGTGATCATCCATGGCAATAAATGTTTTAACTAAAAGAGTTAAATGATTTACTTCCTCCTTGATTCTCAATAATGCCAAAAATTATTTTCATTCAACATAATTATCAACTTCTTTTGTTCTGATTGAAATACATGAATTCCAAACGGGGGCTCTATAACGATGAGCAAGATATTCATTTCCACAAGAGGTTGAGAATGGATGGATCCTCTAGATATTGCCATGCAGTATACTGAGTTTCAAGGACATTCAGGATATGATGCAGACTACCATGCAACCTCAAATCTGATGTAGGAAAATCCTGCAACCTTCTCTTGATATTGTCATGCAGCATACTGAGTTTCAAGGATTCAGGCAATGATGCAGACCACCTTGCAAACTCAAATCTGATGTAGTCAAATTCTGCAACCTCCTCTTGATATTGCCATGCAGCATACTGAGTTTCAAGAACATTTAGGTGATGATGCATAACGCCCTGCGACCTCAAATCTCGTGTATGTAAAATCTTGCAACCTCCTCTGGTTTGGTACAAATTTCAGTGGATATGTTAAAAACTGTTAGGAGAGTTGAAATAAAAGTGTGGGGAGACTAGGAGTTAAACAACAGTGGAAGCGGCTTGCTTTATCACTTGATGTATGTCTTGTTTTAGGGAGATTTTGGAGAGTAAACAGAATCTGTTATTTTGGGTTCTACAGATTTCTTCTTAAGATAGGTCCTAAGCTAATGTTAATTACCCTAAATAGCTTCTGCAATTCTAGGGAAAGGAGTAGCAGGTGGAGGCAGCACCAGGTGATGATAGAAAACCATCAAAGTTTTCACTCTTAAATTGACCATACCTACTACCATAGTTTCAAAAATCGCAATTTATCGGTGATAAATCGTTTGCCTTCATCAAAACGATTAAACTTCTGAAAAATCACGATTTTTGTTATCCCGATAAATCGCCGATTAATCGCGATAAAATACCCTGCAAAATCGTTGAAAATCGTGGCTAAAATCGGCGAAAAATCGTGGGGAAAAACGTGGCCTAGGGTTAAACACGAAAATAGACCAAATCGATTTGTTTTTTATCTTGTTTTCTCTTTCCACGAACTCGTTTTTGCTACTGCGACTTGCATTTACTCAATCCGTGTTCATTCGACGTCGGTAGGAGGGCATTCGACGTGGGTAGGACTCAGGAGGGCACGCAAGTTCAGTTCGTGGCAGGTTTGTGGCCATTTCGTGCCCATTTTCCAACAGTTCGTGGCAATTCCGTGCCCATTTCGTGCTCATTTCCAACAGTTCGTGGCATCGTGCCCTAGCAGGTATTAATAGTAAATACTAAATACAGTAATAGTAAAACTAAAAATACAGTAATATTAAATTATTACAGTAAAAATAAAAATACTGTATATTAAGTATTAATATTAATACTGTATAATAGTATATTAATATTAATATTAATACTGTATAATATATATTAACATTGTTTTTACATTTAATTTAAGTATATTTTATGAATTTAAATGTTTTTAAAAGTAGCGATAAAGTTGCGATTTTTTGCCAATTCCCAATTTTCTATTCAAAATTTGGCCTGCCGATTAATCCCGATATACGATTTTTTGAACTATGTCTACTACTAGCAGTGAAATAAATTATACTTGACACCTTCAGTAGTTTATCTTTGGCATTGGTTAACTAAGGTAACAAATGTGCACAGCAAAAGTCTTGTGCAAAAGACATGTGACCAAATTTGAAAATCATTGACATTTCAGATCACACCATGGATGTGATCCATCATCCTCATCCTGAGGATGAGTCAGATAGTGTGATTCAAATTGTGAAGAATTTTAAAGCCTTTTTCTATTAATAATGTACCGTGCAAGCCTCAAAACTCTTTTAAAATTTGCATGTTTTGAGCAGATGTGTGCCATTGATATAAAAATCTTTTAAGGAATAAAAAAGGTAGGTTATGTGCTCACATGGTCTTGACATGCTTGGCCTTAATTTTATTTTTCAATAAGTAATCTTGGCACTGCACAGCTTATGATAACACAATTAAAGAAATTCATAGTTCTAAATGCGCAGAGCAAATGGTCTGTTGGTGTAGTGCTTACAAGCAACTATTTTAGTAGAGCAAGATTTGCTCATATTCAAGTCTCAGTTTTTAAGCTCTATTTGCAAGCAAAGTTGGAACTTACAAAAAGATGCATATGCTAGAAAGCAGCATGTACTTTTGCAGATATGTTCTCATCAAAAGGATTTCTGAGAGTGAATTGCTCTGAAGGAAACAGCCTTGAATGTGATGTGTCAGATGTTCATCCAAGCTAAACAGCTCATGAATGCAAGAGGAACTTTTAGCCCGAGTTTACAGATCCTTGGGGCGCAGTCCCAAGTAGGAGCTTTGGCTGCAAGAAATATGCAGCCACATCTCCTCTAGAAAAAAATTTAACCCTCTACTGGAAAAGAAAATTGTGCCTTTCCCTGCAATTTAGGAGCCCTCTGGTTGGCTCCTTTATCACCTAATTTTTTTCTATACTCTTCCAAAAAAAAAAATCATGGGACCATCTGGATGCAAAAGGTTACTAAGTCCTATGCAGGAGGCTACTGCTTCTATTTTGCTGGGAGATGTGGTTCCATGTAAAAAAATTGCTGTTATTGCTTAAACCCAACAAAAGTCCTGAAACTTCTGAGCAGCTACATTTTAGAGAGGCTTTCCAGCCCCATAAAGCAGTGGGGGCACAAAGGAAAATCAGCTGCTTAATTTTTTTGGGAATTTTTCTGCCACTTGGCATCTCTCATTGAGTTTCCCTCCCAATTCTTCCTTCCAATATTCTCTTTGGAATTCATGAGACCTTGTTTTTGCTACTGCTAAAGTCTCATATTTTGTCTCTGCAAAGAAAAATAAAAATTCATGGAACCCTGTTAGAGTTAAAATACCCTGTTTTTTCTCTCCCATATCCGCTCAAAATATTTAGCTTGCCCCTTACATGAGACCACGGCCTAAATTTTTCCGTAACACCCCACCGGGAAAATTTAGGTAACCCCCTCCATGAGACCACAGCCTTATAATGGGGTCCAAGCTTATCTCATATGATCCATAACCCTGCCCGATACTAAACACACCAAAAAGAAAAGAAAAACGCCCCCTCAAAAATCCTTCATATCCTTACCAGAAAGGGCTGTAACAATACATATTATTCGACTTATTCAGTTTCGTAGTGTCTTACCTTCATTGGCACCCTTTTGAGCTGCTTATAGTTGGAAGCCTGCTGCACCAAGTCCATAATAGTTATGGTAAGCTGGTTATCAGCCAAAGGATAGGCCTTTGGATTCACTGCTTCAGCCTGCAAGCAAGTAGTAATACTAAAATTTAGCAAGGAAAAAAAAGCTCAAAGAATCGAACCTATCGGAAAACATTCAACACCCCCTACTACAACAAAAATCAATACACATTTATCATCTAAAGGATTCCAATGGCAGAAAAACAAACAAAAACAACCTAAACCCTAAACCCTGGACCCTAAGAGACTGTAACTCTGCAGCACATAAAAATGTTAAATTAAATAAAACCAAAAAACTAAGTTCGTTTACCATTGGAGCAGTATATCTGCAGCGGTTAACTGTGGGCCAAAAAGATCAAATGATTTTCAGAGTGTAGCAGAAACTCGCAACAGTTCGCCAGGATTTCAGGTCTGGATTTTGAGTAGTTATTATAGACGTTAAATTGTTGAGATCTACGGTTCAGATCACGCCTCGCCCTCAAACCCTAAAAGTGCTGTGAGATCTTTGGGTTTAAATAGCGAGTATTAGAGGTAATTGCTGTGAGCCTTTGCTTTTTTATATTGTTGGTAATGGTGGCACTATTAGAGGGATTAGTGGGGCTAGAGGGGGTTAGAGGGGCTTCTTTAGTAGCGTTTGTCACTCGTAGTCTTGGGTTGGTTTCTTATATTCGAGTTACTAAAAAAATGGTGGCACACTCTCTAGCAATTCAGCCACCCGATAGTAAAATATGAGGGGTCAGAGTTATAGAAGCAATTTCAAGATGTATAGGATAGGTATTATGATTTAGGTAGTAAGGTACATACGAGGGGTTGAGAGTCATTGAAGCAATTTCAAGAAGTACGAAAGAGGTATGTATGATTTGGGTAGTAAGGCACATACGAGGGGTCAGTAAGGCACATAAGGTTTGTGGATCCAACGTAGCAATTCCAATATGCATTAAAGAGGCATATTCGACGAGCGAGCCGCCTCCTCTACGACTTAGCCCATATTAGCATAATGACCGTAATATATTACCTCGTGGACCACGCTAATCGTAGAAGCAATTTCAAGATGCACCGAACCTACATCACTAAGCATGTCCATTGTCGCCACCTTTGCGACGCCAACAACATCGCTCAAACTAAAGATAAAGGATTAGACATTATATCTTCTTATCTTACTCATGAACACCAACTATATATTCCCAAAGGAACAAAAAATAATAATAATAATTATTAACATCATTATCGATGTATTTATTTAAATATAAATATTTAAAAGTGTTATACTTGATATCTAAAATTCTTGAAATTGCTTGTAGGCATTTGAGACAATAAATGGCTAAATACATAAAAAAATTCATCTTATTTTAATCTTCTCATGTCCTCGTGAGTTGGTATGCATAAACGAAGACATTTTGTGTATTGATAAGTATTACAAATTACAAAAAGAAACTCAATGAATTTCTTTCCGAAATCGTCACTTTTGCTTAAATATTTTTTCCTCCCGATTGTGGGCTTAAATTAATGTGTGGGATTTTGTTAAATGAATATTCATAATTTAGGGTTTTGTCACATTATCCAATTATACTAGCGTGAGGGCATGGGTTTTGTCGCACTTTCCAATTATTTTGGCATGACGACATGTTTTTTTAGATGACGTAAGGATCTTTTTGGAGGGATCCTTTCCAAATTATTCCCATAATATAGCCTAATCACTCGATATGAATGCTTATCCAAAGGACAACCAAATGTAATATTTTCGAAAACGAAAATTTTTGACATTGTAAAAATAAAATTAAGCCTATTATTTAAACTTTATCCCAAGTACGCTCCAAAACTAGGGGAACAATTCTCATAGACAATGTAATGTCCCCTTTCTGTAATGTCCCCTTTTCCTACGCCAAATGGCCCAAGGGCCAAGTCGAGTCCAAACCGTGGTCAAACCTAGGGGACTGTGGACGCTAGGAGCTTTTGGGAAGGGGCCACATGGTTTTAATATCCAAGTTTTACGTTCGGGGGTCACTTTTGGACCATAATGCGACTCAAAAGGAAAAAGTAACTATAGTTACTCTTATTTTATCACCCTCCATGGAATGAAATGCACCTAGGGTTATGGGGGCTCGTTTGTCGAGGAGAAGTATATAAGGAGCCGGGGAGAAAGAAAAGGAACTTTTGTTGCTTACATTTTAGCCTCCTTCACGTGCAACTGATGTTTGCGCATCTACAGCTTGGAGTCAAATCCCACAGGGACCCTAGCTTCGGTGGTGAGAGACTCGTCCCTAGTTAGCAGGGCATTCTTCGGTAGTGAGAGATCTACCCTAGTCTGTCATTTTGGAGCCGCTTTCAGGGTTGTGTGGCAGAGACATTATCAGAGGTTTAAGAGGAAGGATTTTGAGGGTTTTGGGGGCATTTGGGGAAGATAATCAGAGGGGCTCCAGATCAGATTCATGATAGCCATTTGGGTTGGGCATGGTAACACGTTGAAGGCGCCTCCATAATTTTCCAACCCCACTCCATGCGAAGTGAATTGCAGCCTTTATTTGGAGGTTTTCCAAATCGGTCATTCTCATATCGAAGGTGGAAATATTATTTCCTATATCTCACAAAGTTATTTCCAAGAACCTTATTTTTGCTCTTGTATTTAGAGAGTAACGAACTCGGCGCTTTTCCAATCGCCTAGGGCACGTTGTGCTTTTTCTCGCAACAAAGTAAAATTCCAAAAATAGTTCTATTATGTCCTTTATAATAATATCAAGCTCTCTTTAAATTTTCAAGTAATTCAAGTGGATATCTTGGGAGATATTGATTTTTATTTAGTTTGTTGTCCTTCTTTGTACAAATATGCATAAATCGGTATTTTTGTCTTTGTAATTTTCATATATTTTGTGTATTTTTAAGTAGTATCCCATAAGGGATATTTAAGTGGTATCAGAGCAGTTGTTTCTCTAGCCTGTTGGGATTAAAAGATGGGGGACAAAGACAATGAGGATATAGGGGTAGATCTGATGAAACAATTGTTCACCAACATGGTAAAGCAACAGGAGACTACCAATCTCTATTTGAGCCAGCTCACTGAGAGATTAGCACAGGAAATGTTTGATACTCATGTGGAAAGAGGAGAAAATAGCAACAGGGGACAATATGGTCAAAGAGGTGAGGGTGGACATTCAAGATAGCGGTCCCCCCATTCTTCTACCAGGCCTCTGGGGTTTCACAAACCTTCTTTCTTGAAGGATCCAGAAGTTTCACAAGTACGGCAACTAGGGGATATTGTAGATGAGGAGTCTTGTTGGGAAAGGTACCAGACCTTAAGTGATGGCTTTCATGACAACATGCCATTCCAGAATATTGCAAAATGAAGATTGGCAGCTAGGCCTAGGAGAGATTACCAGGCACAAGTACCAGAGATGCAAAGGAGGTTGGGACAGATTTTTGTTCCACATTTCGACGGTTCTAAGAAGTGTACTACACAGTCTTGGGTGTAGAAGTTGAAGACATACTTCGACTTGAATCCTATGCAGGAGGAAGATGCAATTAAGTTTACAATCTTACATCTAGAGGGAGACGCTCATGATTGGTGGCATCATGGGTTGATTACACAGGACACATATACATCACGACTTATGCAGAGTTCACAAAGAGGCTAGTGAGTAGATTTGATAAGAGGGACCCCGATAGGTATTTTAGAGAGTTGACTCATTTGAGGTAGACCAGTTTCATGGATCAGTATATCACCAATTTTTAGAGACTATCGGTCATGGTACCTGATGTTACAGAGATGAGGTTGATTTCCCTATTCATAGTAGGTTTGATAGATGCTCTCATTGAATTTGTGAGGGCATTTAAGCCTTCTTCGTTGCATGAGGCTATTAGGAGATCTCATAACCTGAAGTTATCCACTCCTAAGTCGAGGTTTCCACCTCAAGTGCAACCCAAGGGTTTCCCTTCTAAAAATGAGGGTTCGCAGCCAAAGGTACCTCCACCTAGGAAAGATATAGACCGAAGACCTTTCAGATCTAGAGAGGATAAGGAGGAATTGAGGCAAAAGAAACTATGTTTCGATTTTCGCGCACCTTGGGTTCTGTGGACGCAATCGGTGCAAGGGTAGAGGGAGGACCCAATTCATAGAGGTCTTCGAGGAGAGTGATGGTGATGAGGAGTTGGACACACATCCATTAGAGGATGATGATGATGAGGCATTAGATAGTGCGGGTGTGGAGCAGGATAGCAAGACTTTCCCCCAGGAGACTATCGCCACATTGTCTAGTACCCTAAGGTACAAGGCATTCAGACTTAGGGGATTTTTGCAGGGATAGCGAGTGGTGGTACTTATTGATAGTGGGGCAACCCACCACTTTATTGATGCCCCATTGGTTGAGAGGCGAGGGTTACAGATAAAGGAATTTGAGGGCTTCAACGTGGTTGTAGCCAATGAAGATTCTATGAGATGCACACGATGGGTTCCCCAATTGAGCATCACAATGGGTAACTATATAGTTACTAATGATTTCTATATTGTTGGTATTGGAGAGACCAACATAGTGCTCGGTACAGTGGCTCCATTCCCTTGGTGAGTTTCGGACTAACTTCTAGACGATGGAGCTGAAGTTTAAGTCCGAAGGGAGGAATGTGATCTTGAGGGGCTTATCTCATAGGGGCACCCGAGTTGTTATGACCAAGAGGATCAAGAGGATCTATAGGCACGATGGGGTGGATTGGGCGGTACATTGTTTGGTTTTGACCAAGAAATCAGAGGATGGATAACAAGAGTACCATGTGGATATACAGGGCCTATTGGATAGACATAGTGCAGTGTTTAGTGACATACCTCTAGATAGGGGATTTGAGTGTGTCATTGAGCTCGAGAATGCTAGGGGACCGGTGGCCACTTCTCCTTGCCATTACCCCAAATGGTTTAAGGATGAGATTGAGAAGACTATACATGAGCTCATGGATATGGGGCATATTAGACCGAGTTCCAGCCCTTTTGCTTCTTTGGTGATTTTGGTGAAGAAGAAGGATGGGACCCTGCAGATGTGTATGGACTACCGTGCCTTGAATAAGAAGACAATAAAGAACAAGTATCCCATACCACGCATTGATGAGTCAGGATGAGCTACATGGTGCAATCTATTTTTCGAAAATAGATTTACATTTTGATATCATCATATCAAAGTCAGGGAGCAGGATGTGCATAAGACAATGTTCAGATGCCATTACGGTCACTTTGAGTTCTTGGTGATGCCTTTTGGATTGTCTAATGCTCCAGCTACATTCCAGTCTTGCATGAATCATGTGTTCAACTGCCACTTGCAAAAGTTTGTATTGGTTTTCTTTGATGATATTTTAGTCTACAACAGGACTTGGGAGGACCATATCAGGCACCTGGGTGAGATATTGGGGATATTAGAAGCTAATTCGTTATATGCGAAAGCCTCTAAGTGCGAGTTTGGCATGACCAAACTTCTATACTTGGGATATATAATTGGTGGGGGTACAATGAAGGTGGATAGAGGAAAGATATGGGCAATCTGGATTATCCGCCACCTAGGACATTGACACGCTTGAGAGGATTCGTGGGGTTGTGCAAATACTACCAGAGGTTCGTGAAGAATTTCTCTCAGTTGACTGCTCCATTGATCGTTTTGACTAAGAAGGGGGCTTTTGCTTGGTCAAACGCAACACAACATGTTTTTGATCACCTCAAGGAGCTGATGAGTTCGTGTCCCATCCTCGCATTACTAGACTTCTCCCGCCCATTCATTCTAGAGTGTGATGCATCAGGAGAGGGTGTTGGGGCAATTCTCATGCATGATAGGCATCCCATCGCCTATGAGAGTCGAAATTAAAACTTGTGGAGAGAGGGTATTCAATTTACGACAAGGAGATGTTGGCCATCATGCATGCCTTGGCCAAATTCAGACAGTACTTGTGGGAAACAAATTTGTGGTTCGTACGGATCACAACAATTTGAGGTTCTTCTTGGGGTAGAAAGAGCTCAATGATCGCCAACAAAGATGGGTGAACAAGGTGCAAACATATGACTTTGACATAGAGTACACTAGAGGTAAGAATAATATTGTTGTCGCTTTATCTAGGAGGCCTTACCTCACTGCTATGCTTAGTTCTATGTCTGAGATTTCAGCGGATTAGAAGGCTCATATACTTGTTGAGTACTCCAAAACCAGTTTTCCTGTGAGATCATGGATGGTATTATACAAGACGACCAATATAGAGTAGTGGATGATCTCATTTTCTACAAGGATAGGATTTTCCTTGTACCAAGATCTAAAATGAAGGAGAAGATCCTTCGTGTAGTACATGATACACCACTAGCTTTGGACATCCTGGGTATTTCAAAACATACAAGTTCATCAGGGAAAGATTTGCATGGAAGGGGATGAAGGACGATGTCCTTAATCATGTCAGAGAGTGTATGGTTTGCCAAGAACCAAATCCGAGCATTCTTTCCCAGCAGGATTACTTCAGCCTCTCCCCATTCCTAAACATAAATGGGAAAGCATATCTATGGACTTTATCACTGGGCTTCCCTTAGTGCATGGGCATAGTTGCATTTATGTTGTTGATTGGTTAACTAAGTATTCTCATTTCTATTCCCTACCCAAGGGGCACGAGGCGATGGATGTGGCCCTGGATCTTCTATACCAATATTTTTAGTCTACATGGGTTGCTCAAAACATTGTCAATGTGAGGACAAGATCTTCATGAGCACCTTTTGGCGGAGATCTTCGACTCAGCAAGTACAAAGTTGACTCCTAAGCACTAGCTACCACCCACGCAGATGGGCATATGGAGATAGTCAATAAGTGGATAGAAGGCTACTTGTGGAGTTATGTAACAGGACACCAGTGGGCATGGATTAAATGGTTACACATGGGCAAGTATTGCTACAATACCACCTACCAGATGAGCATAGGTATGACCCCTTCGAGCCTTGTATTGGTACGACGCCGTGGCATTTGTAGATTTTGTATTACCGAGATAGCCGAGCTCCCAAAGCTCGAGATTGGTTACAGGAGAACCAGGATATTCTCAAGGCTCTCAGAGAGAATCTTCAGAAGGCACAAAATCAACATAAGGTATATGCAGATCGGCACAGACAAAGAGGTCTTTTGAGGTTAGGGATCTAGTGTTCCTACGTTTACAACCATATAGGCAATCCTCATTGAAGCAGAAGGGTGCAAAGAAATTGAAACCGCGATTTTATGGTCTGTACCGAGTGGTTCGTCGAGTTGGGGCAGTGATATATGAGCTAGAGCTACCGGAGCACATTAAGATACTTAATCTCTTCCATGTTTCATGCCTTAAGAAGGCACTCAAACCGCATATTGTACCATATATAGAGTTACCGCCACTAGATGAGGAAGGTAAGTTAGTGCTGGAACCAGAATCCATTATTGAAAAGAGACAAAGGGGGCTCAGGAGTAGAGTAATCACCGAGTATTTGGTGCGATGGAAGGGACTACCACTTGAGTATGTTACTTGAGAGGGAGAGCAGATTTTGTAGCATCCTAATTTGCATTTTCTTGAGGACAAGCAAAATTTGGGAAGGGAGGATTGTAATGTTTCCTTTCTGTAATGTCCCCTTTTCCTACGCCAAATGGCCCAAGGGCCAAGTCGAGTCCAAACCGTGGTCAGACCCAGGGGGTTGTGGACGCTGGGAGCTTTTGGGAAGGGGCCCCGTGGTTTTAATATCCAAGTTTTGCGTTTGGGGGTCACTTTTGGACCATAACGACTCAAAAAGGAAAAATTAACTATAGTTACTCTTATTTTATTAGCCCCTCCATGGAATGAAATGCGCCTAGGGTTATGGGGGCTTGTTTGCCAAGGAGAAGTATATAAGGAGCCGAGGGAGAAAGAAAAGGAACTTTTGTCACTTGCATTTTAACCTCCTTCACATGCAAATCATTGTTTGCACATCTACACTCGTGCAGTCAAATCCCACAGGGACCCTAGCTTCAGTGGTGAGAGACCCATCCCTAGCTAGCAGAGCATTCTTCGATAGTGAGAGATCTACCCTAGTATGTCATTTTGGAGCCGCTTTTAAGGCTGTGTGGCAAAGACATTATCAGAGGTTTAAGAGGAAGGATTTTGAGGGTTTTGGGGGCATTTGGGGAAGATAATCCGAGGGGCTCTAGATCAAATTCACGGCAGCCATTTAGGCTGGGCGTGGTAGCACGTTGAAGGCGCCTCCATCATTTTCCGACCCCATTCCAAGTGAGGTGACTTGCAGCCTTTATTTGGGGTTTTCTAGTTGGTCGTTCTCAGATCTGAAGGTGGAAATATTATTTCCTATATCTGTCAATGTTATTTCCAAAGACCCTTATTTTCGCTCTTGTATTTAGAGAGTAACAAACACAGGCATTTTTCCAGCTTGTCTAGGGCACGCCGTGTTTTTCTAGCAATTTAATTTGTGTAAAATTCCAAAAACAACTCTATTATGTCCTCTATAATAATATCAAGCTCTCTTTAAATTTTCAAGTAATTCGAGTGGATATCTTGGGAGATATTAATTTTATTTAGTTTATTGTCCTTACTTGTAAAAATTTGCATAAATTAGTATTTTTTTGTGTTGTAGTTTTCATATATTTTGTGCATTTTTAAGTAGTATCCCATAAGGGATATTTCAAACAAAGCCACATGCCTCTATTTTAGTGGGTCTCCCCAATAATGTTCTTAACCCACCCTATACTTAGCCAAGAAGGAAACCTAACCCTTTTCCGTCACTATTTTGTGTGGTTGTCATTGGCCCCTTTCTCAAATTTCTAAATGGAAATGAAATCCATTTCCCTCTCCATTAATTTTTCACCTACTATGATCCCATCGATTCAAGTTTCGAGCAAAGACACTACAAGATTTAAGAGTTGACCTTCTTTCTTTAGAGTTGTTTTGTATAGAAGTGGGGGTGGAGGCAAATATTGGTAAAACCAAAATTATGATTTTCTTTGTGAGAATGAAGAAACAACATCTCGACTTTTAGTTTGTAATAGAGTCTCTTAAAGTGGTGTCAGAATACAAATATCTTGGCCTTAATTTTCATAAAGCAAGCTCAACTACAATATTTGTATGATGAAGATATAAAAGGAGGATGGAGAGCAATCTATGTGCTCCAATACATGTGTAAGAATGTTGAGCTATGGGATTCAAAGACCACCAAGGCCCTATTTAGGCTACTTGTCATGTCGGTGTTGTTGTATAATTGTGAGGTATGGGTGGGTGAAACGTAAGTTCAAAATGGAGACTAATAGAAAGGATCTAAAAGCGATTAATAACAAACAATTTTAGACCAATACTACAATTCCTATGAAATCATCTTGGCTGAAACATGTACCTTCCCTCTAGAGGCAACATTTGTGACCATGTTTATATGTTACTTAGAAAATAGAAAACATGAAGACCAACAAGTAGCCCGGGGCTGCATAGATGAAGAGTTATAGAGGCGAAAAAACATATAGATGAAATAGAGTAACAAATGGATGAATAGATGGGGTATCATCCTAGATAAACTCCCAAATCTTAGCAAATACAAAAAAAAATTGTGAATGAAAAGTTTAGAACAATGATGTGGAGGAAGAAAACAAGTAGGAAGCATTAACACTTTGTATCACATAGTTCAACCCAAAGGTATGAATTGTCGGAGAAGCACTACGAGATCTACTGGTTCAAAGAATGCATAGTTGAATTATACAAGACGTGAATTGTTCCAAAAAAAAACAAAGCAAGCATACAAGACTGCAATTACAAAAAATATAAGAAGAATAATTGCAATAAAGCGTAAATAGCTCCAACTCAATACGATCAAATAGAATAATGCAAAGATGTACATATAGAGGTGAATGTGTAACCTCCTCCTAGAATCATGGCAATTTCCACCTAGACTAGTGGTAAAAACACATAGACTAGTGTACTCAAGTGGTAACTAACACCTAGAATAGTATAGTCAAGTGGTAACCAACACCTAGAATAATGTAGTCAAGCGTACACCTAAGCAAACATATCCCATAAGTGTAGGAAACTCCAACCGAGGTGGAACATTCTAGGTAGGATAATATAAATAAAGTGAGGAAAATAAATCCTACACTAACACCCCCATAAGCACAACTTAGGTGGGCAATGAAAAAGGAATGTGGGTCCCAACAACAAGGCCTGATAAGGTACCCATGTATAATGCATCTCTCATAAAGATAGAGTAAAAGTAGAAAACCCAATGGGAAAATACCCCCTAAAAGAGAGACAAAGAAGAGAAGGTAGGATTAGAAAGCCCCACTCGAAAGCTACGATAGTCATGAGCCATCTAGTATCCCGGAAAATAACCTCCTAGAGTGAATGTGGCTTAGAAGTAGATGCAATGAAGAGTGGATCACCATGGAAGAGTGAAGGTAGTTCTAAGTATTTGATGGATCTCCAACCACGGTATGGTTCATATCCAAGGAACTATGCTCCTCGTGTAAGATAGAAGTTCCAAATGCTCCATAAAGGAATGAGATATCCAATGCGAGGCGAAGAAAGAATGTGAAGGGTGTTGTAATCGAGTAGAAGATTGTCTTATATTTGATGAGTCCCAAATCAAGATGCCTACTCCCTGAAAAGTTTGAGGTGGACCAGAAGTAGGTGGATCAACAAATAAATCCTCTAAAATTGGAAGGTAACAAGGAGATGGTGGAGGTGGATCCCATCACTATTGTAGTCATCTATGCCAAAAGAGAAGTTCTCATCACAAATGTGCTCAAGCTTAGAAGTGTCATTAAGTATAGGTGAATCTGGTGAAGAAATCTGAAGGAGGGACAAAGTGAGAGAAGGAATATAGCTAAGTTTTATGACTAACTACACCCATTGCAATGATAGTGTCACTATGTAGCTCTTTGACATAGACTGAATCTGGAGTGAACTCAACCTGCATGCCCTAACTAAGGTGAGTAATTTGGTAGAATGATAAGAGATTAGTTGATAGTGAGGGAATACTAAGAACATTATTGAATGTTCCTCCATTCACTTCAACATACCCTCTCCCAAAAACATGTGCAGAACTGTTGTAACCCAATCGTATAGTAGACATGTCACATGACTATAATAAAATGAACTCTATGTGTGAAGAAGCCATATGATGTGATGCACTAGAATCAATAACCCATGTAGGAGGTAGTGGTACAACTGTAATAAGGGCTCTCCTTTTTCTCATTTCCTGATTCTTCCCTTTTCCCTTTGCCATTGATATTCGCATTGGATGATTCATTGGTTGATGAAGATTATTTGGAAGACTCAAGTTCACCTATCTTGTTCTTCTCAAGAATACTTGTGAGGTGGTCAATTTGTTTCTTCATACATTTAATTTCATCATGTTTACCTTTACAATACCCACATTTAATCATTTCTTTGTTGGACTTAACACTATAAGAGGAAGTTTCAGAGTTTGATGTAGAGGTGGAAGAATGTTGATCCTTCTTGCTTTCTTGATCCTTGTTATTTTGTTTATACTCTTTGTTGCTAGAGGCTTTCTATTTTCCATTCTTGACATGAGAGCTTGAGGTTTGGAGGACTTCAAGGTGCCCATTTGGATTAAATTGTCTTGCTCCTTAGTCAAATCAACAATAAAATCATCCTTCTTTTCTATTCCACATTCCTTCAACTGCAATCTCAAGGACTTGAGTTTGGTAAATAAAACTTCCAAAGTGTCAAAGTTGTTAGGACGTAGGATTATAAGTTCAATTTTTAGCTCACACCCCTCATTGTATCAATTATTTTAAACAATGAAGCTAAGATAGTCCACACTTGATTTGGTGATGTGGTTGACTCTACATGGAAGAGGAGTTCAAGTGACACTGAAAGACATAAGATACCAAAAGCTTCATCACACTTGTTGAACCACTTGAATTTGTCTGCATCTTCACTAGGCTCAGTTTCTAACCCCATAGTGATGTGGTACAACCCTTTACTCCTAAGCACAATGGTCATTTTTTATTTCCATTCTTGGTAGTTAAAAGGTGTAAGTGCATTAACCGAGCTTAGATCCATTTTGCAAAAATTAAAGTAGTGGAGTTTTGTTGCGAAATGTGAGAAAATATGGAAGTGCCAAACAGAAGAGAATACACACTTTACACACCTCCGAAATGGTAACAAACAACCCCCTCAAATTTGACACTTTATAACTTAGTGTGTTTTACAATATAAATAGGACCAATGCATGGGAAATGAAAAATATTAACTTTTGAAAAATATGGTGCTTAGTTTCGAGTTGCAGATCAAAAGTTATTACAATAATGATTTCTCACTAATAAGGCCTATTTTAAATAATATTACAATCAAGCATTAAAAAAATGCACTAGATGAGGGTGAACATAGCCTTCCAACCACTCGTTGGAATCGACACAAAATTTAGATTACAATGATTTAATTTTTGAGGGGGAATTGGCCTCCTACCAACTCGGACCTCACCCTTCATCTTCGTCGGTGAAGATACTGAGGAAGCTAAACAAATAAAATTCCTCCTTTTACAATGCAATTTCTCTTGAATTGACTTACATCCCCAAAAGCATAAAATTCTCATACTAGGAATAATAAAGCTTTAATTTGAAAATAAAACAAGTAACATTCACCTAGTAGAAAGGTGGGTTCCACCAAATGAAGCGTGAGATGTTTAGGGTTATTAAAAACCTAAATTTTTGCTTCTTTATTGTTATGGCGTCGCTTTAACTCCAAATGAATGTTGCATATTTATCAAAATCTTGGAGACTACCTAAAAAAAAGTGTTTGCAGGATCACGAGAGGAGATTGTAGATTCGAGGAGGTTGTTTTTTTTGTATGACACCACCCAAATGAAGAAGAACGTGGCAAAAGACTGGAAAATCATCTTAGATATGTTTGAGTCTAAAAAAGGTGCATCAAAGGTTTGCAAAGAATAGTTTGGGCCTACACAACACCTCAGGGTTCTAAAATGCCTTGTATGGGCTGTTCAAACTCATCTATAGGTTTGAAATACCCATCGAGTCAACAAAAATATCTTTTCGAAGCCAAAAATGCCTCAACCACCTGTAAAAACGCCTCGGACCCAGTGAAAATGCCTCGGGCATGTGAAAACGCCTAATGCAGGCTGAACGAGTTGCGAGGAGGAAGGAGTAAGATGGAAATCTTTGAGAAAAGATGCCCGAAACCCCATATGTGAGCCCATACGAAAGGCCTCGAACTAAAAGGCAATTTTTCTTTGATTGAGAGGCGTTTGGATAGGGATGGAGGAAAATTTGCTGGTGAGGATGTCTTAAAAGGAAAATACCCAAATATGGGTGCCTAATACAGGTTTTTAATGTCTTCCACAGGCCTGCAATACCTCATAAGCATGCAAAAATGTCGTATGCACCATAGACCAGACAAAAAACCAGCAAAGTAACCACCTAACAATAAAACTATTACAACAATAATCTCTTGTAAATAATGTTCTCAAATGAAAATATACCCGCAAAATAATAATCGACAAGCTCAATACTAGTTCGACTTTGATACCATATCGGAGAAGCGCCACGGATTTGTTGGTTCGAAGAGTGCATAGGTGAATGATGTGAGATGTGAATTGTTCCAAGATGAAACAAAACAAGCATGCAAGATTACAAATTATGAAAAAATACAAGAGAGATAATTGCAATAACACAAAAATAGCTCCAACTTAATACGATCAAATAGAATAATGCAAAAGATGTACATATAGGAGGTGAATGTGTAACCTCCTCCTAGAATCATGACAATCTCCACCTAGAATAATGGTAACCGACACCTAGAATAGTGTAGTCAAGTGTACACCTAAGCAAGCATATCTCGTAAGTGTAGGGAAACTCCAAGTGAGGTGGAATATCCCGAGTAGGATAATACAAAATAAAGCAAGGAAAATAAATTCTACACTAACATGAACATTGTGAAAAAGACTATATAGGGGTTGAAATTAAATATAGGTAAAATATCAACATTGCTCAGATAAGGAATAACTCCTACAAACTTAGATGTGAGACATGAGGATGGACAATGCATAAGAAACCATGGGAAGAGAGGACTTGTGTTTTATGCAATACAAGGGTAGTCAAAATGGAGGAGAATTTCATCCTTAAATGTCCAAGGTACATGGACATAGATAAGTATAAGGAAATTTTAAGAGTTGATTCCATGATATAGCTATTCAAGGAAAGTAAAATAAAAGGTTTGGTGGAGATGCTAACTCAAATTGACAAGAGGAAGAATAGTCTTACAAATAAACCCGCAAATCTTTAGCGGTTGGATTTTTAGTGGTCCGATAGACCTTTACGTGTATGCCTTATTTATCGATTGTGGCACGTTGTACCTTCCACTCGCGATTTTCTTATGACACCATGGGTGTAAAATGTTTGCAATTCTATGTCTATATAAACTTGTGTTTCTACATATTACTACTCACTTGATTATACATTGTTCTTTATATTACTATATTGTTTCAAACTTACACTAATTTTTTTATGACTTCGACATGATTGCTTTATGATGACTTTATACTTATTTTAATCGTGGAGTAGGGCATGATTGCTACTATATATTCTCTATTGTTACTAGTTGCTTTACACATGTATGTTTTTTCATCATGTCATTGTTGCCACCATATGTAACCCCTTTTGTAGGTAATGATTCTCAAAGTTAGCCAACAATTTAGCCTTCTATTTGATTCTATGCATCTTATCATACAAATGGTACAGAGGTGTTGTGCGTCTAAGAATCAACACATGACTCTAAGATGCACTTGACCTCCCGAGGTTGTGCGGGACAACTATATGAGATGTAAAGATGGTTATGGGATGGCTAAATGGGATGAATAAGCGGAATATGTGAAAATAGGTAAAAATGGCTAACAAGTATATCAAGGAAATCAAATTTCTTTTACGGGAACTATGGGAATCTGCTCATCTAATACAATGAAGGTTTGTCTTACTTGCTCGGGTGAGATGGAGCGGTTGAGGAGAATAGACACACGAAGGTTTCTATCAATGTCAATATCGCTAAACACCCTCTGAACTAGTTATGGAATACGTGGGAACCGTCCAACGTCTGCCTCGTAAAAGTCTCCAGACAAGGTCATAGAGGTGTGATAGGAGACATGTGATAAGGATGAATCTATGGATTGCAGAATCTAATCTCAACTAGGATGATTATGCCAGAACTCGTTAGCATTATCCACTTCTTCGTTCAAGGCTATCAACTATGAGATGATACTTGGTGGAACTGGTGTGGTTTGGAATATGAGTTGTCGAGGCCCTGATCAATGTTTGTCAATTGTGTCACAATGTTTGGTTGTGGCACTCTTGGATCACACACACGTTGTCTAGGTTGCATGGGGCCTTGGATGGTCATATGGACATGTAAGCAATCAATCTAAGGAAACAAACAAACATGCAAAGAATCCACAAGAGGCAAGGTCAATGTTAAGATAACCTAGGAAAACTCAGGAAACATAGGGAGTTGTGTTTATTTCCATATAATTAATTCTATGTGCCTGGATTAAAAAAGGAAATGCAAACAGATTTAAATCAAACCAAATTGATTACTCTCCTTGGATCTAATTAAATCTACATGTAACTAACTAATTCAACAAAAGGAAACTAATTAATTGAAATGACAAAGTAAATCTAATTTACTTGTTTTTGTGTTTTTAATGATTTTAACGAAAGGGAATAAAACAAATAAAAGCAAACTAATTAATTTAATCTAATATTTTTGTATTTTTGTGCTTTCTGGAAATAAACAGAAGAAATCTACACAAACAATCTAACTTCTTCTAATAAAATGAAAATTGCTTCTACTCTAAATCAAACAAACTAAACAGTGAAATAGTCGGATGTGGCTATTTCCCCGTTGTAGAGTGGATTTAATCTAATCTAATAAAAATAAAGGTTTTCCTAATTTGTAGTTGTGGATACTACTTCCTCTAGTTCTACCTTAGAATCACGGGAAGAATGAAAATCTTCTTAGAAGCAATTCTTCCTTGAAGCATCTCTAGTAAAATGATTATATCCACAAAAGCTTTCTAATATAAAGAAATGGAAACTATTGCATAGGTGCATAAGCTTCTTCAAACCAACTTCCTGCAAATCCACAAGGATAGGTAGGGAAGCAAATTTCAACATAAGTTTTGTCTCGTATGCTAACAAAATCTAGATTATGAATGCAATAAACTCTATAGGTAAATTAATTGTGAAGAAATGACAAGCTCTGTGCACAAGAACTTCCTCCAAATTCCTCCCAGAGTAAATCCATAGGGATGAGTTTGAGAAGAAATCCTTAATGGAAGTTACAAGAAAAATGTAAAACTACAACAATTATGAATTAAAATCTATCTAAATAAATGAATGAAGCTTATAGGAATTTAATAACACCTCCAACCTAGAAATGTAGTACAAAGACAAATCCAATGTTGGTTATGCTTTGTGATCCCCTCAGCTTCTTTTCCAATGTGATATCCAAACATGTCCAAGGAACTATGTTGGTAATGTGTAGAAGGAATGAAGGACTATTGGAGCCAACAAGTTTGCAGCGAGTCTGGTAATAATGTAAGTAAGAGAATAACAAGGAAAATGAACTATGTTTTCTTGTGTACTTCTTGGCAGGATTCCGACAACATAACGGTGAAATTCCAAATCAAATGACTCAACAAATGTTTCAAGAAAAAGCTTGGGTTTTATAGAAATTTGACAGAGAAGTGGTCCATCCAACTTGGCAGCCAAGAAGTGCCACATCACTAATAGGAGTAGCAATTAACTTACTAATAATATTAAGTAGGGAAGGAGAATTTCATACGCATCTAACAAGCTTAATAACAGCTTGACTTGGTCAAGAAATGTGTGAAAACTAAATTTGAAGAAGGCAACACACGTCCCGTAAAATGATGGAAAGGCTCAAATTAAATGCGCACAAAATCACGATCTCACGCAGATCGTAAGTTACACAACCATTGCGACAATTGTGTAATTACGCTCAGTGGCAAATAAGCGATTCACGTAACCATCGGGGTGGTTGCGTAACCACCGACACGCCCATAATTAAAGGCTAGAAAGCTAAGGAAAAGCTACAAAATGACTAAGGAAAGCGGGAAAAGCTAGAAAAGGGACAAATAAGGTAAAGTAAGCTACAAGAACATGTTGCAAGTGAGAATTTGGACTTGGATATCACTAGAAATGATTTTTATCATCATTGGGGATTTGAACTATTATGACAATGTTGCACCATGTAAAATTGGGTGCATACAAGTACACATATTCTTTCAAAATGCATGCTCAAATGTTCTATCACATGCACCTCAAAAGAGGGGGCATTCAACAAATTATTTATACATCTGCAAACAAATTATATGATACAAGAACACATTTTTATAGGGATAAGATCCTTGGAAAAGGTCATAGATACTGAAATGTGGTAGAATTCATACAAGATCAAAACCATATAGTATAATCAAGACAATGGTATGGTCTTGACCTATCCATACTTTCCCGTGATAGAGGGAAATTTTACTCAAATTTTCTATTTCTACAAATTCTATTAGAGGTTTACATGACTTATACACACTTACATAGTTCTAAGTAGGTTACAAGGGGCATGAGTACTTTATTCCTTCTTCGTATTTTTATTTCATATATTGTTTTAAAATGGGTTTGAGGGCATATGCCTCCTTATCCCATTCAAAATTTCAAAATTCTACATAATCAATTCAAACATAGTAGCACCTTATGGGGGCATGGAAAATTTCATTCCTCGAAGGTCTATTTTTTCAATTTATAGCAAATTGGGCCTAGATATGTCTACATAGATGTGGTCTATGGGTTTAAAAGAAAACATCAAAGCAATACTATGATATTCGTAGATGGACCTTTCCCCTTCTCTCACCAAATTCCCAAATAAGGAAAACATAAAAGTAAAACTATGAGCTTTGTAAACTAATATTTCTTCTTTTATATTTACATTCTTAAATGGCAAAAACATCGAAGCACATGGATTATTCGTAGTTTAATCCTTTCTTCTTTCTATTATCTCCTATGACAAAACATTAGGGACTTATCACCCCTAATCCTCTGATATATCTAGAGAAAATTCCAAATCTCCAAAGGAATGACAATGAAAGATGCTCCTCCGAAAAATGAACATGTGTACTCCTTCCATGTTTTGTATCTCCTTTGCATACTTTTTACAATGTTTAAAGTTACAATGCATTATCTACATTTTTAGTTAAAGTTTAGTTTCTATAATAAACATTGACTACACTCTATGTTGCAAGTTTCATCATGGAGCATGCCAACACCAACACATCATGAAGTCCCTTCAAGAAAAGGTAAAGTGTGTGTGCATAGTCGGTATGTTTTTCCTTTAAGTATGTAATTTTCAATTACACACTTAAATGGGGAAATGTAGACACTAAAATTTGGTAAATTTTCCTTGTGTAATGCCAAGTTTGACCTTGTATCCTTGTTAATAAAAAATATCACATTCATAATCCAATATTCTCATCTCTCTAGCCATTATACAACTTGCTTATCTTTACACTTTGCTCTATCATTAATTCTAGGAATATTATTTCATCAAAGAAACATAAAACATATTCTACTCATGACACAACTTTCAATTTATACATTTCTCTCTCTATACAAAATCTTATGGAAGGGTTGAGATGTGAGGTTTAGTCTTGGCTGACTTATACATTCCCACCCTTTTTGAATCACCTGAATCTACTTTCAACTTTAAATCATTCTTTGTGTCATTTCATCTTCATGGGGTTAGCCTTATTAGAATATATCGGCTACGGAAGACTATAAAAGCAATTCATTATCACTTTATAACTCACTTAACATTCTTACAAGCTCCTATTGCAAACATCATTCCAAAATCACTCAAAGAGTTCTTAAATCCACTTAAGTTAGTTGTACATCATCTAGGAAGTCCTAATATAGGTCTAAAACACTCAACTAGGTCAAGGAGTCTAGCTTCATACATTTACACGCATGCAACGATCATAAAAACATATCCTAACAAGAGAAAATTCACTCCAAGCATTATGCAAGTGTTAGGTAACAAAGGTAAGGCACACCATATCTCACTATTACTATGTTGGAAACATTTTATGCTACACGCTTAGCCCACTATCTTGGTGTTAAGAGATGAAATTACACCCCTAAGGGTTTGTTTAGTTATACACACTTACACAAGCATTTATGATAACTACACGAGGCTTGAATTATGCAACAAGGATATGTATTACAACACTTGGATTGGTTCAATAGTTGAGAGTGTGACCACCAAGGTTATTCAAGCCTCAAATACACACACATATTTTTATCATTTTGTTTATTAATTCTCTAATGAAGGGTTTTGTAGGTTGCTAGAGTTTATACTTTGTTGCATATAATCATAGGTCATTTACGTAGACACCCTAATTTCACATCTGTCATAAATCAATTAATTCCCTTCCTCATTTCCCACAAAATACACTTCAATTAATCAAATATAATTTGATTAATTGTCCATTTCAAAATCTAAAAAAAAAAACCCAATCCTCGTCACATGTCATTATTCTCCATGTTTTTCTACTATTGAATTAAAAATTCAATTCAAATCCTCACCCACCCTTCGTGGTCCCCACTCACCTAAAATCCTCCACTTATGAATTAAAAATATAATTCAAATCCTCACCCATTCTTCGTGGCCCCCACTCATCTAATCTTGCCCACATTTTCAAACCACTCACCTAATCTTGCCCACATTTTCAAACCACTCACTTAATCTTGCCCACATTTTCAAACCATGATTACTTAAATTACTCTAAGTTAATCACTCCCCTAGACTATAAATACAACCTTACCCCTCCCCTCTAAACACACAGAGAATAATCTTGAATGCCATATCTAAGTTCTTGCATCCTTTGAGCAAAGAACATCCTTTTGCCTCGTCCTAATGCCCAAATAGCCTCATAATCATTTTTCCCATCTGGTGCAAAGTAAGAGGATCGTTGTTGCAGGAAGGTCTTGCTCCATCTTGAAGAAAAGCACCTACATATCACACAATCAGGGCTCAATCCAAGTTTCCTAGCCCATTCCGAGGTTTGCTACGGAACGCGAAGGAGGAGGTATGATTATTGGTATTTTACTTCCTTGTTAGTAGTGTATTTTTCCTAGCTTACACTAGCACACCCTTGTGGGACTTTCGATATGTTACCATTAATTTCCCAATTAGTGGTTTTATCTATTCTTTGTTTATTATTGTTCGTTATTATTTCCTTTTATGTTCCTTATGGCCTTCTTTGGTTAACCTTCACGCTTTGGGTAGTGTTTTTGTTGTGTGGTGTCTTGTGGTGTATCTGCAAGTTATAACAACAATGAAACTATGACGCTCATCTTGTCTTTGATCTCCTCGATGCTTGGTGTTTAGTTCCTAGTTCTGATTTTTCTATTCACTCGTAATCTATAGAAACACATGAACTAGTCATTAGTTTATCATCTTACTGTCATGGGACAACCAATCCAAAAATGCATTTATTTATTTACTTTTGTTAAAATAACTGCTTTGTAGGAAGTTAATTATTTTTTTATTTTATTTTAGTCAATAATTTTGTGATCTAACTCTTTATTTCTATTTATTGTTCTTTTTTAACCTTGTTATCAAAATTTTAGCTTCTCAAGTGAAGTACAGAAGTCAGAAAATTAAAAAAATAGCTCCTGGGACATTTTTCTCACGTTTAAAATTTTCATTCAGAGTGCTACCATAGCCCATCTTCTGGAAGCCATAAATTTTGCTCCCGAACTCGGAATGACTTCATTTTTTTAACAGAAAGGTATCAAAAAGATCTATGCAATGGAAAAATAATTTTTTGATTTAGACTTATAGAAAATTTTTGGTTTCATTTCTTCTAACACCTATCTTTTTAACAAAAAACAACAAAATTATAGTTTTTTTTTTTAAAATTTATTTTATTTCACGTAACAACCTCACACATATGCTCTTTCCTCACACTTTAAAAGTGATCTTGGAAATCAAACGTGAGGCCACCAGGGGGCTTTCTGAAAACATTTTTTTAATTTTTAGTTTTTTGCCTTACATTTCAATTTTCCACGACAACACTTCTAGGTAACGTTTTCACACTCTTCTTTCGTCGTTTTTCTTTTTGTAAAAATAATCCTTATCACTATTTCGCAATCATGATTAATTGCAATAATTATTAAAATTTAAAAAAATAAATCTATTCCAATTGTATCCGTGTATGCTCTTTTCTTACGCCTTCGAGCGATCTGGAAAATAAAAAACGGTCACAATTTTTTAGTTTCTTGTTCTAACATTGCAGATCCTCTAGCTTTGTTTTCCAACTGTCATTTCAATCATTATTTTCCTTTTTCATATTATTAATATTTGTTTGGTCGTTGGTTGTGTATGCTCTTTTCCTGCGCCTTCGAGCGATCTGGAAAATCAAAAACAACCACAATCACTTTTCTAACATTTCGTTTGCAGGATAACTACTAATTTGTTTTCTATAGAACGCGTTCTCTGGAATATTGTCAAAAACAAAAACAAAAAAACAAAAAATCCCGCAAAAATACCACCATTCAAAAAAATTGCTGAAACCAAAAAAAAAAGTACGCTTAGGTACGTAATTATTTTCTGCTAGTGATTTATTTCAAGTTGGAAAGAACCTTGTGTTTAATCACTTTATCATTTTGTTTTTACACGTAGACGAGGTGGATTTCATCACCACCAAAGCTACACCAGTGACATGGACTTGACTACCACACACCAATAGCATTTGCATCTGCATTGCACTTTGAGACCTAGTCTCATCACAGCGTTCGGTATTTACCTCGCCCCTGCTCTTCACTTACAAGTAATGTTGTCATGCAGCGCATGCGAGTCACGCCTAAATAGCTGTAACAATGAAGCTTAGGCATCGTCCCAGTAAATCTTCGGAGAGTTATAAGGACACCATACACATTCATCCCTCCATCACCTTCCATCTTTTCACAAAACACATTCGGATGTGGTGATTCACTCCGAAAGCAGCACAAGTAAGAATTGGTGAGTCTCCTCCAGGTGCTCTAAGGTTTCCCGTACCAATTTTTTCCCGCATGCACTTAGGTATATCAGGACTAGGGTATATTGGAGGACGCATCTTCTTGGAGTAATAAGAGTCTGCATCCACCATTTCACAACGATACTTGTATGATTGCAAGAAACAATGATCATTCCTGAAGAATTTACCTCGTAAGCCAAAACAATTGAATCCACATGATTGCTTGCTATTTGTAAACAAAATAGTTTAGCATTGTTTCATCATAAAACTTGGCTGATATCAATGTGTTCATTGTAAAAGTTCAAACCCTAGTTGTGTTCCACAAAAAAATCATTTCTCGACCAATTCAATACCAAGCGAAAACATCCAAACAATCCAACAACACAGACCAAAACATTGCACCAATTTCATTAGCTCGCTTCAGCCAACATTACATCTGTCATAGCTTGTCCTTGGCTATATCCAATTGATATTGAGTGACTAGCATTCACTCCCCATATCGTCAATTGTCAAAACATCCTTTATAGCTTGTTTCCAGCTATATCAAACTAATATTGGGTGACTTGTTTGAGTTCACTCATTATTTTGTCCACCATCACGTTTATCTAAATCACATCCAACACAAATCCTTTCATAACTCATTTTGAGTTATATCACAACCATATTGAGATTAACCTGTTCAGGTTACTTTCCCTGTCAACAATCTTGAGCTTGTTTAAGCCAAACCAATCAACATCTTCATCATAGCTTATTTGAGCTATATCCCATTTGTATCGAGTACCTTGTTTGAGTGTACTCCTTACATTGTCTTCTGATAAGCTTGTTTAAGCCAAATCAAACCATTTTCATTATAGATTGTTCGAGCTATCACATATTTCTCCCGAGTATCTTGTTTAAGCTTACTCCTTATAGCCTTACTTGTTAACTCGATTGAGCCAAAACAAAGATCACAATCAATAGGTTGAGTTCTTCATTGCACCTTTCTCTGTTCTCCCTCTCTTTCAACCATGATGAATTCACAAAAAACATCACACAATGAGCTATTAGAACAAATTAATAAGATGACAACACAACTCTCTCATATGGCTACCCAAATCAGTGAACGATCACCCAAAAGGCCAATCATACAACCTCACGAAGACATCAGTTCACGTAAAGTCCAACGTCAGTTTACCCCCCTTGGAGAAAGTCTCTCTAGTGTTTTTCATCAACTAAAAGAGGCTAAACTGATAAGATATCCAATTACAAAACCCTTTGTCAAAGGGGAAGCTAAACCATGTTGGTACAAACCTAACACATATTGTGACTTTCATCACATTGATGGTCATCACACAGATAAATGTGTGCGATTTAAGAATTACGTCCAAGACTTAATTAATGATGATGTCATCTTTGTAGAACTTGATGACAACGCTCTTGCAACCAATGACACATCCAATACCACAACTTTCCATGAAGAGTGACTTTTTGTCAAAACTCCTATATCTTTGAAATTCCACGAGATCGTGACGACAACGATCAAGCCTCTCTAATTCCAAACCAATCCATATCTTCTTCAAATTTCCTTCCATTAGTTTAAACATACATTGAACTTGTTTTGGACAACAACATTCTTCCAACATCTACTGAGCACTTGAACTTATTTCAAGTCTCTCTTTCAACCCAAACATACATTGAACCTGTTTTGGACAACAACATTCTTCCAACATCTACTAAGCACTTGAACTTATTTTAAGACTTTCTTTCAGCCCAAACATACATTGAACCTATTTTGGACAACAACATTCTTCCAACATCTACTGAGCACTTGAACTTATTTCAAGACTCTCTTTTAACCCAAACATATATTGAACCTGTTTTGGGCGACAACATTCTTCCAACATCTAACGAGACCTTGACCTCATTTCAAGACTCCCTTTTAAACCTTGATATTACTGTAGACACTATAAAAGAGGTTCCATCAACAGGTACCGTTAAGTTTGATTCTATTATTCCAATATTGGCTCCTATGCCTAACATTTCTAGCCTTGTTGTTGAAACACAACCACATCGAGTTTGGACACTTGCAACAATGATAACGCAACCCGCGTGTCCATCATGCTTTCAATAATCGATCTTATGAGCATCTCATCACTAATGATTCTCACTTATCAAGAATTCTACGTGCATACATTCTACGAGGTACGTATACCCAGGAATATCTTTACGCCACCTTTTCCATCTTTAATAGTGAATCTATCCTCAAATCAATCAATTAATCGACAAACAGAAGCAACAAACCGAATAACACAAACCATCATTGTCAACACTCATGGAAGCTATTGGCTTAACCAAATCTATCCCACTCTTTGGGCTTACCGCACATCTTATCACACACCTATTGGAGCCACTCCCTTCTCCTTTGTTTATGGTTGGGAAGCTATTTTACATGTCAAAGTTGAATTTCCATCCTTCATAATATCCTTCAAAGATGTAATCAATAAAGATTATTATCGACACTCACACCTTAATGAACTCGATCTTCTTGATGAAAAATGACTTAATGCCCTAGATCATCTTCAAGTATATCAAAATTGGCTATGACATAACTACCATAAAAAATTCCAACCTAGAAAATTTAAGGTCAATGATTTCATTCTCAAAGAAAATCGAAAGAACACACCCAAAGAACGAGACAAACAAGAAAAATTTGAGCCCAACGAAATCATAAATAATTTTGCGTTATAAATTGGCCATTGACACGTGTCAAGTCCTTGACAAACCCATGAATGTATTCCATTCAAATAAATTCTATTCTTGAAAGCACTCTATATTCGGGAAACAACAACGTGTGCATTGTTCCTTCGCCGTGCTTATCTCTAAATAAATCTATTCATTTCCATTGGTAAACATTTTCATTATCAAAATCACATCTTCATATTTATCATCATGAGACAAGTGCTAATATAAATCCTATTAAGTTTTTGAGCGTCATACTTCTTATCATATCTTCCATTTTCAGTCGCTTTCATCTATGGTCATACTGAAGCTTACGATGGTAATATATTCCTTCAAAACATTCTCTCTTTCATAACAAAGCTCTAAACTTCTTTACCTAGTTCATTTGGTCGTCCATCTTAGTCTTCGGTGTTTAACCCTCGCATCCTATTAGTCATGTGGGGCTGAGATTGGGGGCATACGTCCCTTCCCAGATAAAAACACTATTGTAAAAAATCCATCAATTACATAACTTATGAATAATTCATAGTCACATCTTTCGTCCTTCATAGTCTTTGGTGTTGAGCCCACACTTGTTCTTGGTAGTGTGAGACTAGGAATGGAGGAAGGTGCCCTTACTCGTCTATGTCTTATCTTCGGTACTAAACCCTTGCCTCTTACTGAGTGGCATGGGGCAAAGCGTAGAGGTCATTCTAATAAAAGCATAAAAACATTGCAAAATATTTAAAAAAACAAAACAAAAAGACAAAAAGGGAATTCACTTGCCTATATTTTGCCTTTGGTGATGAGCCCTTGCTTCTCACTAGTAGCATGGGGCAAGGCATAGGGAGTCATTTCAAAAATACAAAACCTTACAATGCTTGCAAATTATAGAATCCCCAAAGAAGTAATTTAGATGCCTAAGTGAAGAGAGAACTATTCCTTCACCTCATATCTTACCAATCAGCAGGCCACATAACTGTTTAAGCCTAGCACGTGACTCATAAAGTGAAAGCCATTTTTGAAACTGGTTCGATGCCGTTATGAATAATGGAGTCACAATTTCCCAAAGGGATTGTTGTTAGCATTTTTCTCTATATTCATTATCTACCTCCTATGTCTTTCTTGATTCTCTGTGATGAGCCCACACATATTACTAGTTGTGTGGAGTCAAGAATGGACCTGGACTTCTTTTCATCATATCATCACCACCATATCCTCGCCAATGGAAAGAGAATTTGTGTTATTCGAGCATAAGTTACCACACGAACACAAGTACATACAGATAATATCCTGGTTTATCACCTCTCAAAAATAAGTCTCGCACTCACGGTCGATAAATTACCAATAACAATGTAAAAATCCAAAAATAACTCAAAAATCTAAAAACAGTGTAAAAATCTAAAAATCCAAAAACAACTCCAAAAATCGTCAAAAATCCAAAAATAGTGTAAAAATCCAAAAATTCAAAAACATTAGAAAAAAAATCGTCAAAAATCTAAAAACATTTGAAAATCGTCAAAAATCCAAAAACAGTGTAAAAATCCAAAAATCCAAAAACATTAGAAAAAAATCGTCAAAAATCTAAAAAACGTTAGAAAAAAATAATATAATAAACAAAAATTAAAATATTGTAAACTCCAAAAATCGTAAAAACTCTAAAATAACCAACACAATTCAACCTTTGAACTATTATCCCCAATGAATGATCCAATCACCTTATGACTACCAAATTCAAACCACTTTTCCTCGCGTGAATCCTCGCTTGGGGCAAATTTGACTCTCATTGTTTCCTTGTTTGAGGACAATGACCCAATACTTTACTATGTCCTCGTACCCTGGGGGCACATCCAATCAATCCTCACTATGGAACACGTTAGGGACATGTTTATTGATTCTTGTATTGCATTATTAGTTATAAATTATTAATTGCTTTCTTGTATTTTGATATATTACGGGCGTCTTGATTTTATGTATCCTGGTGTTCTCTCTAATATTCTTATGTTATCGATTACATGTCGTCTTCGGGGCATCATACTTTCTTAATGGCCTCTGTCTATGCTCTCTTCCATTTGCATATCATCTTGGGGCATCAAACCTTTTTATGGCCCCTGCATGCTATCACGCATATTACAGTCTAGTCATCCCGATCTTTTATATCACGATGCATCTTGTTATGTGTTATATTAAAATTAAGATATTTTTCGTCACGTGAGTATCTTCCTGCATGATCAACATCTTACTTTGCACCCCATCCATTCACCCATACTAATACATTCCCCAGTTTGGGAATCCTACTTGATCACCGTTGCAGTTTGTGAATCCTACTTGACAATCTTTCTCAAGTAGCATTCACTATCCAACAACTCCTCCTCCCCCACCATGCTCACCATGTATTTGATCCATTCATCCTCACTCCTCATTTTTACTCCTCTGCCACTTATCCCCATATTACCCTTCTCACCATTCATGTCCCCTCTCACCCATTTGTATTCTTTCCTTTCACCCTTTTGCTTCCCGCTTGACAATCTTACTTAATAACCCCTTCTATATGGAATCCTTAGTGGAGGTTTACCCTCTCCCTAAGATCTTCCCACTGTAGAAGCTTCTTCACCACCTCCCCTCTCATCAAACAACAATCACCACCAAACACATCTTCCCATTCCACCTCTTTTGCTTCTCATTCTTGCATCATTACTCTCACCACGCAGCATCCCAATTAAGGATTCCCCTCACACTCTCCGCCCTCCACTACATATATTCCTTCATCCATTCATGTTACATTCATTTGTTTCTTTTTTCTTGTTATCACCTCATCTCATATCATAGACGACTCAAGCATACCTCACTCACTCTTTTCTCATCCTTCTCCAAACCCGTCTTATGCCCTGGTCATCCTACTTACACGCTCTCGTAGTATGGAAAATTCACTTGAGGGTTCCCCTTCAGTCCATTTTGTCATACCCTATTCTAACCAACTCTATCATCATCCTTCTTCTTCTTCAACTTGGTGATCTTACTTAACCATTTCGGTCGCATGACAATCTTACTTAAGACTTCCACTTAAGGTTGATCTCGCCTACATGGCCTTCCCCCATCCCATCATATTTCTCTCATCTTATTTCTCTCACCTCTCGTTGCGATCATCTTCTTGAACCTACCATTCCACCCCTATCCTCAATATCATCTTGTCTTTTCTTGTTGCATATCATCCCCTGCTCGGTTAGGTGATCCTACGAAACCTCTCCGACAACATGACGATCTTACTTAAGAGATTCTCTTAAGCATGACATGTCATCTTACACTCGCCCATTACTCTACAATCTCACCATCCATATTTCCTCTTCATTCCCCATTATCACATCTTTTTACCACCACTATCGCCCTCCTCTCGCTTGACAATCTTACTTAACCACTCACCTAGCATGGTGATCTCACTTAAGAGTCCCTCTTCAAGATGATCTGTCTCCTTGCCTTTCCCCATCACTACACACCCTTCAACCTTCACTTTTTCTCGACATTCCCCATTATCACATCCTTTCACCTCCTTTTCGATTCTCGAGACACCCCTTATCACTTGACCACTTGTTATCTCCAATTTCGCTCACTTGACAATCTTACTTAACCACTTCCGTCACATGACAATCTTATGTCAGGGTCCTCCCTACACTTAACTTGTCATCGTGAACTTCTCCCCCGCCTCATTCTTCGTTCACTTTGTTGATCACTTCTTCCACCTGGTATCTCCTACTACCCATTTTTTCCTCCTACTATTATCCTTTCTTCACATATCCTCTTACAACATACATCTAATCTCTTCTACCTACAATCATGTTCTTTTCCCCCATTTTCCCCTTCTTGATCCATCATCCTTCATACCGTTTCTTCCCATTATTTTCATGTCTTGGTTCTTCATCCTCACCTTGTTCATCCTCATCACCCGCATCCTCTCCTCGCTTTCACCTAGTCCCAACTCATCCCTCCCATTTTCTTTACTCTTTCCACTTCATCTTCTCAAATCCCCCCCACATTTCTACCCACACACGCATTCACCATTATTGTTAACATTCCTCTATCATTCTTTCATCATCATCTTCTATTCCCGTGCTAATAATTGTAAATGGGCTTTCCCTAAAAATCATCAATCCTCATTCCATGCACGACCTCATTCACTCCCTTGAACCTTCTAGAGTTTCCCTTCATTCCTTCCCTCCTCTAAGCCCACCACTCATTGTAAAAGGGCTTTCCCTAATGTCCCTTTGTTGGCGTTACCCTTTCCAATCCTCATTAGCTTTCTCCTTTTCTTCATTTTTTCTCTCACCCTTCCCCACCACTCATTGTAAGGGGGATTTCCCTAACGTCCCCTCATTGGCATTGCCTCTTCTATCCCCCATTCTCTTTTCTCTCCTATTCTTTTCCCTCAATCCCACCCTTTCTTGTCGCTTCTTACCCATCTCTCTATCTTCTCTTTGCCCTCTTCAATATCTTTATTGTCTTCATCATACATCCTTTTTCTATTTTCTCGTCATCCTAGTATCCTCATTTCATGCATCTCTGCATCTTTTCCAATCGATGTCATTCCTCCCCTCTTTCTTCTCTGAACATTCCTTATATTGTTCCCTTTCCACTTATTACCCCCTTTCTGTATTTCCTTCTTTCTACATCATTTTCTTTGTTATCCTCTTCTCTCTCGACCCCTCATCTTATTTCCCTTCCTCTTGTATCGTCTTCTTCCCTTTTTTCCATCATGTTTCCTCCTTACTTCCCATCGATATCTTGGCTCTTCAAAGATTGTCTTGTCTATTTTATCATACCACCCTCCACATGCATCTCCATACGATCTGTTCCATATTCTTTGCCTTGGTCTTCCTCGCCATGACACAATTCCTTCAATATTCTCCATGTATTCACTCTATCTTCCTTTCCTCTCCCCTAATTTTCACATTTCTTCCGATCACTTCTCCTTTTCTCTACCACCCCTACCTTTTTCGTCATTCATATCTGTTTCTCTTCTTTTCTCTTTTCTTTTTCACACTTTCCTCGCCCCTCATAGTTTCTTTTTTTCTCCGTTCTACTTCTTCTTTCATCCTCTTTACATTTTCATCCATTTCACCCCTACTCCCACCTCGTTTTCTCCTTATTATTTATCCTTTCCCATTTCCTTCTTTTCCCAGCTCTATCATTTCTTTCACTTTCACGTATCCCTCTTTACTATCTCTCATACTTCCTTCATTTTACACATCTCTCTATTTCATCCCTTCACCCTCTCCTCTGTCATTTTCCTATTTTTACCTTGTTTGTCCTTCATCATTCCCTTCTTCCCCTATCATCCCTCTCTCTTATTTCTACCTCTTTCATTCCTTTTTTTCCCCTCCCCTATCTCCCTTACTCTTCTCGTAATCAACCCCCAATCCTATCCATTCCCTTTTCTCTTTCCCACACACCCTCACACCTAGCATTCAAGGCCGATTGAATCCTTTCTCCATTTGCGTCATGCGGTCATTCCAGTCTCTTCCACTCCATTATCATCCTCTTCTCCGCATAATTCATTTCTCTTCTTTTCAAGAGTTTTGTCGTATATTCCATTCTCGTCAGTCCTCTTGAGGGGGCATCATCACATCTATCCATAATCACATCTTCTCATGACATTTTTGTCTTGGAGGATACTATGACATCCGTCACTCACCACTTTCTATTCTACCCAACAAACATTCGCTCTACCTTTTGCTTGAAAAAAGTAGATTGAATTCTTCCCCCATATTGTCTACTTTCTTTGAAAGGACACTACTTTCATAGTACCCTTCTAAAGAGGGGCAAATGTAGACACCCTAATTTCACATCATCCTAAATCAATTAATTCCCCTTCCTCATTTCCCATAAAATACACTTGAATTAATCAAAAATAATTTGATTAATTATCCATTTCAAAATCAAAAAAATAACCCAATCCTTACCACATGTCATTATTCTCCATGTTTTTCTACTATTGAATTAAAAATTCAAATTCAAATCCTCACCCACCCTTCGTGGTCCCCACTCACCTAAAATCCTCCACGTATGAATTAAAAATATAATTCAAATCCTCACACATTCTTCATGGCCCCCACTCATCTAATCTTGTCCACATTTTCAAACCACTCACCTAATCTTGCCCACATTTTCAAACCACTCACTTAATCTTGCCCACATTTTCAAACCATGATTACTTAAATTACTCTAAGTTAATCACTCCCATAGGCTATAAATACAACCTTACCCCTCCTCTCTAAAGACATAGAGAATCAGCTTGAATGCCATATCTAAGTTCTTACATTCTTTGAGCCAAGAACATCCTTTTGCCTCGTCCTAATGCCCAAATAGCCTCATAATCATTTTTCCCATCTGGTGCAAAGTAAGAGGATCATTGTTGTAGGAAGGTCTTGCTTCATCTTGAAGAAAAACACCTACATATCACACAATCAGGGCTCAATCCAAGTTTCCTAGCCCATTCTAAGGTTTGCTACGGAACGCAAAGGAGGAGGTATGATTATTGGTATTTTACTTCCTTGTTAGTAGTGTATTTTTCCTAGCTTACAATTTCAAAGTAATGCGAGCAAGAGAGACACATAGTGAGGACCATTTTATAGAAATCCAAACACGTAAGAAGATGTAGACACGAGAATGTCTTAAGGTCTCGAAACCATACAATTCAATTCCTAGAACATATAAATCCTATCTAGGTTATACAAAATCTGCATGATCATTAACCTTGTGAGTTTCTAATTACAAAATCTCCATTGCAGAATCTAGAGCTCTAGATCTTTGTGTTCCACTACCTTTGATGCCAATCTTAGCTCAATTCAACCCAATCACCAACTTGATTTTAGGTATATGATACTTCCTAGTACCTCTAAATCTCACAATACTCCAAGGAATAAATCATTTCTTTACATTCTCCACTAGATCTTCCCTATCTATCACTTTTTCACATGACAAGAGTTCATAAGTATCCATTATTTCAACGTCTTCTTGAAGTCTCTTTTTTTTTTCTTTTTTCCTCCTAATAGGTCTTCTACTTAGTTCTTGGAATCTAACCTTCTTGAGATAGTGATTTTATAATCTTTATAATTGATATCAATACTCTTGATTAAGTCTTAAGACACATATAATTTTTGTCCAGATTCCTTTGACAACACTTGAGAAAGCAACATTGGACAGTCTCATCCTAGGCCTAATAGATCCCAAACTTGATCATTCCTCGTTACAATTTCAAATTAACAACGAGCACGACCTTTTTATACCGAGAGGAGAATAGCCTTTTAGAACATTAGAACATATATACACTTCACTAGATTGCCTTTGACAGGACTTGAGAAAAAACAAAGTATAATAATCCTATGGAAGTCTTATTCAAATCCATTAGATGACAATGGACACTAAATAAGTTTCTCTTTGCTTTTTAAATCTTAATAACATCTTATAACAAATCTAGAACATCATAATTATAATCATTAAGCTCTGCACTATTCATTTCATCCGTTTTTTGTCAAATTCTTACCTCCTGTTCATTGTGTTTGTCGATTTCTATCATCGATAACTAATCCCACACGTGCCCATTCATTCCGAAACTTGGTGAATGTGATCTCCTAGCCCAGGAAGAAACTTGATTCAAATTTAGAGGGATTTCATCAGTTAAGTTAGAAGATATTGGTTGTCCTAGTTTTAGGACGAGATCAAACAATGGCTTCTAAAAACCCCCTAATCGATCGTCAAGAGTGCTAAACATTTGTGTTGAGGTTGAAATCCTTTCCTCCACATATATGAAGTGACAATTAGAAGAAATTAGTGGTTTTAAACTAACAGATGGTATTTTTACTTGTTTCCCCTTGTAAACCCTTGTTGAACAGTCTTAGAAACCTAAAATTTACTCATTACGAGATCTATCTTCATTCAAACTTCATACCCACTATTTATTCATTATTGAAATCATGTTACAAGAATTTTCATCGATTTCTTGATCCTTCCAATAGATATTGACTAAAAACATCTTCATATTCTTACTCCTAAATTGCCTTATTCCTTCCCATGAAAAATCAACTAAGTACTAAGGAAGCTTAACAATATTTCAAACATGGAAATATGATAAGTCATATCCTAACACACCTACCTAGCTCGTGCATGATAGTTTTCCACTATTTACATCACTCAAAGAATCCTTATTTAGCATAAAAACTCACTTACTAGTCAAATTGACTATGGACAACTCACCCTTCACTTTTACTATTACAAATTACACTCAAGTTTGAATTTGAACATGGAAAAAATGGAGGGAACTACTCTTACAATCTTCTCATGACCTCCAAAACACAATTAAACATTATTCATAGGAAATGAATGATGCTCCTGCATCAGATTACCCAACTTGAAATTTTGTCATGAGCTCCTACTCACGAGTCTTCACTATTCCTTGCTTCTTGATCTTGTTGCTTTTGTCCATGACTTCTCCATCTCTATCACTTGTATATTAAAAAATTCTTGATCTCAATGTTGGTGTAAAGCCCATGGTTTCATTGAATGATGGAATTTTTCTTGATTTGTCATGCTCTTTAGGTGAGCAACATTCTTTCTCTTGTCTGGTTTTCATCCTTTCTTGAGCTGTACCTGCACATGGAACAAACATATTAGAATGAAAAAACTCTCCTCCATGATCCTTACCCCATCTCTTTGCATAGATTCTCTCTATTACATTATCACAAACTCCATTACCACTCTCTTCCTCTACTTGACTCACTCCTCTTCCTTCCTCTTTGCTTGCCTTCAAAACACCATTTCCTTCCTCTTTATCCATGTCAAGACCAACTCTTGACTTCTTGCCATGTTCAAATATCTCCATTATGAGAATATCATGATTTTCATTCCTCATGATTATGTTTTCCTTTGCACCTTAATCTACCCCTATTTTGCATTAATCTTCTTGATCCATTCTTGATTTCATCCCTAAATGCCTTGGTTCTTCTTTGGATTCCAGCTTTTAAAGGTCTTTTGCAAGAATTTCTCTTGCATCATCTCTATTTTGCTCATTTTCTTTGAGTTTCCTTTGAGTTATTTCATCATATTTGTTCAAATTTGAAGTTTCCTTGTAGTATTTAACCTAATTTTGAACTTTATTCATGGTTCCTCTCATGCCATCAGCCTTGTCAATGCACCAAGTGAAAATTTCTAGACTATTTTCTTCTTCTTGTCTGTCTTAATATCTGATTTTTGCCTCTTTATTCTCTTAAGGGCTAAAGTTTTCTCAACTTCAACTGAAACTTGTCCCATATTATCTATTTTAGTTTCCATTTCCTTGCTATTTTTTATACTCTTATCTTCTTTAGGTCTCGTTATACACACTTTCAAGTCATTTTTGTCATCTATTTGTTGCTGAAATAGTACAACCCTCTCTAGAAAATTTAATTCTTGTTCCAAGTCTATTCCATCATTCTCTTCAATGTTAAATTGATTTCCTTCTCTTTGGTGGCTCTTTGAAACTACTTTAACTTGACATTTGACCTTTGGAAGGACCATCATACCGTCATTTTGCTCAAAACTTGTGGTATGTTGTCTTAAATTTGAGAATTTCACCATGTCTTTGTTCTTTTTCCTAAATTTTCTCCCTTGTATGGCCAATAACCATAGAAAATTTCTCATATTATGGTCAATCCCATTATTTATCTTGTCCTTGAAGAATTTCCTCATCATCTTCACCAATACGCCATGTTTTTCCTCTATCATGTTCACACCAATTTTCTCTCGTATAGGTGTAGAAAACTAAATTTTCAAATCCTTCTTGCTATCACCCTCATGTAGATCATACCATTGCTCAAAATGTATTGTTTGTCCTTAAATTCTTCCTCCTTTAACACCTGAAAATTCACATTCTTGAAATGTCATCATGAGTTATGTATACATGTTGATTTAACAAATATATAATTTTATAGATGCCTAAATTTGATTGCAATGTAGCAGTAAATAAATAAACAATTAAGTACAAAATAGACCCCAAAAAACTAAGTTAGAAAGTATGAAACCCTAGTTGCAAAGAGGATATAAAATGACTTAGTTGATTCATAACCAAATATAGACTATGTTGCGAAATGAAATGGTGAACATAAAGGGATAAGTATCACACAAAGCCTCATAAAATGTGTGACTAGAGGATCTGCCTAGATTAGGGCACATGGAATGGGCACGGGGTGCGTGTGGATGCCAAAGACTTGCTCTGGGCACCTACGACTACTCAAACCCTTAGGAAACCTCCTTCACAAGGTTGTGAGATGTTTTTGTCCTTCACCTATTATCACTAGTATGTCACACAATGATCGTTGATGTCGGTGATAACCTATAAAACCCTCAAGAGTGCATCAAATCCAAAAAAGAAAAGATTGCAAATGAGGTGTCGATCGTGTCTTATCTATCATACAAGTGATCTTACAGTTAAGCATTTTACTACATTTCAAACCCAATGTAGTTCTAGGTGTAAGCTATGAAAAATACACTACTAACAAGGAAATAAAATACCAATAATCATACCTCCTCCTTCGCGTTCCGTAGCAAACCTCAGAATGGGCTAGGAAACTTGGATTGAGCCCTGATTTTGTGATATGTAGGTGCTTTTCTTCAAGACGGAGCAAGACCTTCCCCGCAACAACGATCTTCTTACTTTGCACTAGATGGGAAGAAGGATTATGAGGCTATTTTAACATTAGGACAAGGCAAAAGGATGTTCTTTGCTCAAATGATGCAAGAACTTAGATATGGCATGAAAGCTTATTCTCCGTGTGTTTAGAGGGGAGGGGTAAGGTTGTATTTATAACTGGGGAGTGATTAACTTAGATTAATTTAAGTAATCATGGTTTGAAAATGTGGGCAAGATTAGGTGAGTGGTTTGAAAATGTGGGCAAGATTAGATGAGTGGTTTGAAAATGTGTGCAAGATTAGGTGAGTGGGGGCCACGAAGAATGGGTGAGGATTTGAATTATATTTTTAATTCATAAGTGGAGGATTTTAGGTGAGTGGGGACCACGAAGGGTGGGTGAGGATTTGAATTTAAATTTTTAATTCAATAATGGAAAAACATGGAGAATAATGACATGTGATGAGGATTAGATTATTTTTTGGATTTTGAAATGGATAATTAATCAAATTATATTTGATTAATTCGAAATGTATTTTTGTGGGAAATGAGGAAGGGGAATTAATTGATTTAGGATAGATGTGAAATTGGGGTGTCTACATTTGCCCCTCTTTGGAAGGGTACTATGAAAGTAGTGTCCTTTCAAAGAAAGTAGATGGTATGGGGGAAGAATTCAATCTACTTTTTAAAAGGTAGAGCGAATGTTTGTTGGGGAGAATAGAAAGTGGTGAGTGATGGATGTCATAGTATCCTCCAAGACAAAAATGTCATGAGAAGATGTGATTATGGATAGATGTGGTGATGCCCCCTCGAGAGGACTGACGAGAATGAAATATATGACAGAACTCTCGAAAAGAAAGGAAATGGATTCGGCAGAGAAGAGGATGATAATGGAGTGGAAGAGACTGGAATGACTACACGACGGAATGGATAGGGTTGGGGGTTGATTATGAGAAGAGTAAGGGAGATAGGGAAGGGGAAAAAAGGAATGAAAGAGGTAGAAATAAGAGAGAGGGATGATAGGGGAAGAAGGGAATGATGAAGGACAAACAAGGCAAAAAGAGGAAAATGACAGAGTAGAGGGTGAAGGGATGAAATAGAGAGATGTGCAAAATGAAGGAAGCAACAGAGATAGTAAAGAGGGATACGTGGAAGTGAAATAAATGAGAGAGTGAAGAAAAGTAGGAAATGGGAAAGGATAAATAAGAAGGAGAAAACGAGGTGGGAGTAGGGGGTGAAATGGAGGGAAATGGAAAGAGGACAAAAGAAGAAGTAGAACGGAGAAAAAAAAGAAACTATGAGGGGCGAGGAAAGTGTGAAAAAGAGGAGAGAAAGGAAGAGAAACATATACAGAATGAACGAAAAGGTAGGGGTGGTAGAGAAAAGGGGAAGTGGTCAGAAGAAACGTGAAAATTAGGGGAGAGGAAAGGAAGATAGAACGAATACAAGGAGAAGATTGAAGGAATCACGTCATTGCGAGGAAGACCAGGGCAAAGAATATGGAACAAACCGTATGGAGATGCATGTGGAGAGTGGGATGATAAAAAAGACAGGACAACGCTGAACAACCAGGTTATCGATGGGGATGTAAGGAGGAAATGTGATGGAAAAAGGGGAAGAAGATGATATAGGGGAAGGGAAATAAGACGAGGGGTGGGAGAGAGAAGAGGATAACAAAGAAAATGATGTAGAAGGAAGGGAATACAGAAAGGGGGTGATAAGTGGAAAGGGAACGATAGAAGGAATGTTCAAAGAAGAAAGAGGGGAGGAATGACATCGATTAGAAAAGATACGGAGATGCATGAAATGAGGATACTAGGATGACTGGAAAAAAGAAAAAGGATGTATGATGAAGACAAGTAAAGATATTGAAGAGGGCAAAGAGGAGATGGAGAGATGGGTAAAAAGCGACAAAAAGGGTGGGAGGGAGGGAAAAGAATAGGAGATAAAAAGGGGATAGAAGAGGCAATGCCAATGAGGGGACGTTAGGGAAATCCCCTTGACAATGAGTGGTGGGGAAGGGTGAAAGAAAAAATGAAGAAAAAGAGAAAGCGAATGAGGACTGGAAAGGGTAACGCCAACAAAGGGACGTTAGGGAAAACCCGTTGCCAATGAGTGGTGGGCTTAGAGGAGGGAAGGAATGAAGGGAAACTCTAGAAGGTCCAAGGGAGTGAATGAGGTCGTGCGGAATGCGGATTGATAATTTTTAGGGAAAACCCGTTGACAATTATGAGCGCGGGAAGAGAAGATGATGATGAAAGAATGATATAGGAGTGTTAACAAGAATGGCGAATATGTGTGTGGGTAGAAATGTGGGGGGAATTTGAGAAGATGAAGTGGAAAGATTGAAGAAGATGGGAGGGATGAGTTGGGACTAAGTGAAAGCGAGGAGAGGATGGGGGTGATGAGGATGAACGAGGTGAGGATGAAGAACCAAGACATGAAAAGAATGGGAAGAAACGGTATGAAGGATGATGGATCAAGGAGGGGAAAATGGGGGAAAAGAATGTGATTGTAGGTGGAAGAGATGAGTTGTATGTTGTAAGAGAATATGTGGAGAAAGGATAATAGGAGGAGGAAAAAGTGGGTAATAGGAGATACCAGGTGGAAGAAGCGATCAACAAAGTGAACGAAGAATGAGGCGGGGGAGAAGTTCACGATGACAAGTTAAGTGTAGGGAGGACCCTGACATAAGATTGTCATGAGACGTAGTGGTTAAGTAAGATTGCCATGTGAGCAAACCGGAGATGAAAATGGTCAAGCGAGAAGTGGTGTTTGCGAGAATCGAAAAGGAGGTGAAAGGAGGTGATAATGGGGAATGCCGAGAAAAAATGAAGGGTGAAGGGTGTGTAGTGATGGGGAAAGGCAAGGAGACAGATCATCTTGAAGAGGGACTTTAAGTGAGATCGCCATCTTTGGGTGAGTGGTTAAGTAAGATTGCCAGCGAGAGGAGGGTGATAGTGGTGGGAAAAAGATGTGATGATGGGGAATGAAGAGGAAATATGGATGGTGAGATTGAGAGTGATGGGCGAGTGTAAGATGACATGTCATGCTTAAGAGAATCTCTTAAGTAAGATCGTCGTATTGGCTTGAAGAGGTTTCGTAGGGTCTCCCAACCGACAGGGATGATATGCAAAGAGAAAGACAAAATGATATTGGAGATAGGGGTGGAATGGTAGGGTGAAGAAGATGATCGCGATGAGAAGTGGGAGAAGGAAGATGTGGGAAATATGATGGGATGGGGGAAGGCCACAGGCGATCAACCTTAACCGGAAGTCTTAAGTAAGATTGCCATGCGGGCCGGAATGGTTAAGTAAGATCGCCAAGCTGAGGAAGAAGGATGATGTTAGAGTTGGTGGGAATAGGGTATGACAAAATGGACTGAAGGGGAACCCTCAAGTGAATTTGCCATACTACGAGAGCGTGTAAGTAGGATGACCAGGGCATAAGGTGGATTTGGGGAAGGATGAGAAAAGAGTGAGTGAGGTATGCCTAAGAGATATATGATATGAGATGAGGTGATAATAAGAAAGAAAGGACACAAAGGAGTGTAACATGAATGGATGAAGGAATATATGCAGTGGAGGGTGGAGAGTGTGAGGGGAATCCTTAATTGGGATGCCCACGTGGTCAGAGTAATGATGCAGGAATGGGAAGTAGAAGAGGTGGAGTTGGAAGATGTGTTTGGTGGTGATGGTTGGTTAATGAGAGGGCAGGTGGTGAAGAAGCTTCTACAGCGGGAAGATCTTAGGGAGAGGGTAAACCTCCACTGAGGATTCCATATAGAAGGGGTTATTAAGTAAGATTGTCAAGCGGGAAGAAAAAGGGTGAAAGGAAAGAATACCAATGGGTGAGAGGGGATAGGAATGGTGAGAAGGGTAATATGGGTATAAGCGGCGGAGGAGGAAAAATGAGAAGTGAGAATGAATGGATCAAATACATGGTGATCATGGTGGGGGAGAAGGAGCTGCTGGATAGTGAATGCTACTTGAGAAAGATCGTCAAGTAGGATTCGCAAACTGCAACGGTGATCAAGTAGGATTCGCAAACTGGAGAATGCATTAGTATGGGTGAATGGATGGGGTGCAAAGTAAGATGTTGATCATGCAGGAAGATACTCACGTGATGAAAAGCATCTTAATTTTAATATAGCACATAACAGGATGCATCATGATATAAAAGATCAGGATGACTAGACTGTAATATGCGTGATAGCATAGACAGGGGCCATCAAAAAGGTTTGATGCCCCAGTACGATATGCAAATGGAAGAGAGCATAGAAAGAGGCCATCAAGAAAGTATGATGCCCCAGTATGACATGCAATCAGATAACATAAGAATATTACAGAGAACACGAGGATACATAAAATCAAGATGCCCCCTGTAATATATCAAGATACAAGAAAGCAATTAATAATTTGCCACTAATAATGCAACACAAGAACCAGTAAACATGTCCCTAACGTGTTCTACAAAGTGATGATTGATTAGATGTGCCCCAAGTAGGGGTACAAGGATTAGGTCATCTCCTCAAACAAGGAAACAATGAGAGCCGATTTTCCCCAAGCGAGGATTCATGCGAGGAGAAGTGGTTTGAAATTGGTAGTCATAAGGTGGTTGGACCATTTGTTTGGGATAATAGTTCAAAGGATGAATTGTGTTGCTTATTGAGTTTTTACGATTTTGTGGATGTTTTTGGTCTTTTGAAAATTTTGCAAATGTTTTTGTATTTTGGATATTTTCTAATGTTTTTGTTTTTGGATTTTTGGATTTTCTAATATTTGTTTTTGAATTTTATAATTTTTTTAGATTTTTTGGAGATTTTTGAATGTTTTTTTTTTTTTTTTTTTAGATTTTTGGAGGGATTTTTATACTTGGGAATTTGACGATTTTCAAATGTTTTTGGATTTTGAGATTTTTACACTGTTTTTAGATTTTTGACGATTTTCAAATGTTTTTGGATTTTGAATTTTTACACTGTTTTTGGATTTTTGACGATTTTCAAATGTTTTTGGATTTTTGACGATTTTCAAATGTTTTTGGATTTTTAAATTTTTACACTGTTTTTTGGATTTTTGACGATTTTCAAATGTTTTTGGATTTTTGACGATTTTCAAATGTTGGTAGATTTTTTTACACTGTGAGTGGCAATTTATGGCCCAGAGTGCAGACTTATTTTTGAGAGGCGATAAACCAGGATATTATTCGTATGTAGTGTGTTCAGTGTGGTAACTTATGCTCAGAATAACACAAATTCTCTTTCCATTGGCAGGATATGGTGGTGATGATATGATGAAAAGAATTCCAGCTCCATTCTTGACTCCACACAACTAGTAAGATGTGTGGGCTCATCACCGAGAATCAAGAAGGACGCAGGAGATAGATAATGAATATAGAGACAAATGCTAACAACAATCCCTTTGGGAAATTGTGACTCCATTCTTCATAATGGTACTGAACCAGTTTCAAAAATTGCTTTCACTTTATGAGTCACATGCTAGACTTAGACAGTTATGTGGCCTGCTGATTGATAAGATATGAGGTTAAGGGATAGTTCTCTCTTCACTTAGGCATCTAAATTACGTGTTTGGGGATTCTATAATTTGTAAGCACTGTAAGATTTTATATTTTTGAAATGACTCCCTATGCCTTGCCCCATGCTACTAGTGAGAAGCAAGGGCTCATCACCAAAGGCAAAGTATAGGCGAGTGAATTCCTTTTTGGTCTTTTTTTTTTTTTTTTTGTTTTATTTTATTTTTTTGGAATATTTTGCAATGTTTTTATGCTTGTATGAGAATGACCCTCTATGCTTTGCCCCATGCCACTTGTAAGAGGCAAGGGTTTATCACCGAAGACAAGACGTAGATGAGTAAGGGCACCTTCCTCCATTCCCAGTCTCACACTACTAGTAAGAAGTGTGGGCTCAACACCAAAGACTATGAAGGACGAAAGATGTGACAATGAATTATTCATAAGTTATTGAATTGATGGATTTTTTTACAATAGTGCTTTGTATTTGGGAAGAAACATCTGCCCCCAATCTCAGCCCCACACGACTAGTAGGACGCGAGGGTTCAACACCGAAGACTGAGATGGACGACCAAACGAATCGGGTAAAGAAGTTTAGAGCTTTGTTATGAAAGAGAGAATGTATTAGAAGGAGATATATTACCATCAGTAAGCTTCTAGGTATGACCATAGAGGAAAGCGACTGAAAGTGGAAGAAGTATGATGCTCACAAACTTAATAGGATTTATATTAGCACTTGTCTCATGATGATAAATATGAAGATGTGATTTTGATAATGAAAATGTCTGCCAATGGAAATGAATAAATTTGAATTATTTGGAGATAAGCAAGACAAAAGGAACAATGTACATGTTGTATCCTGGAATAGTGAACATCTCAAGGATAAAATTTCTTTAAATGAACTGCATTCATTGGTTCATCAAGATCTTGACCATCTGTAGTGGCCAATTTATAGGCTCCAGAGCCAAATTTAGCTGTGATTACATAGGGTCCTAACCAATTAGGCTCAAATTTTCCTTGTTTTTCTCGTTCTTTAGTGGTATTCTTTTGATTTTCTTTTAAAACAAGGTCACCAATTTCGAATTCTCTGGGTCTTACCTTTTTATGATAACTACGTTGCAGTCGGTTTTGATAGACTTGAAGATGATTGAGAGCATTAAGTCGTTTTTCATCGAGAAGCTCAAGCTCCTGAAGCCGTGATTGTCGGTATTCATCCTCATTAATTACATCTTTAAGGGAGATCCTCAAGGATGGGAGTTCTATCTCAATAGGTAAAATGGCTTCACAACCATAAACAAGGGAAAATGGGGTGGCTCCGGTAGGCGTGCGGTAAGATGTACGGTAAGCCCAAAGAGTGGGGTAAATTTGAGTATGCCAATTTCGTCCATGGGTGTTGACAATCTTTTCCATGATGGATTTTAAGGTCTTATTGGTTGCTTCCACTTGACCGTTTCCCTAAGGGTAGTATGGAGTGGACCATTTAAGTTTGATGTGAAAACGTTTGGCTAGGTCTTTTACATCCTGATTTTTAAATGATTTACCATTATCTGCAACCAGAGCGGATGGAATACCAAATCGACATATGAGATTATTGAAAATAAATTTCGATATTTGGCTACCGGTAACATAAGTGAGAGGCATAGCCTCTACCCATTTAGTGAAGTAATCGGTAGCGGTAATGATGAACTTATGTCCATCGGAAGATGTTGGTTTGATTTTACCAATGAGATCAAGTCCCCATTGAGAGAAGGGCCATGGTGTGGTTATTGATTGTAATGCCTGGGAAGGTGCATGGATAAGATTTCCATGCTTTTGACATGCTTGACAATGTTTGACAAAATGACATGCGTCACTTTCCATGGTGGGCCAATAATATCCAACTCGCAGGATTTTCTTGGCTAAGGCGATACCATTCATGTGTGCTCCACAGATACCAGAATGGACTTCAGCTAAGACACTCGAGGATTCTTCCTGATTAAGACATCGGAGCAGGGTGCCATCATATCCTCGTTTATAAAGAGTTTCTGCTAAAATGGTGTAACGAGAAGCACGTTGTGCTAAAGCACGTTTATGCATTGGTTTCATGTCGACAGGAAACGTTTTATCATGAATGAAGGTATAAAGATCGTGGTACCAAGGGTTATTTGGACCTGACAATCTCACATACCATAGTGTTTTCAGGAAGATCATAGGCGAGGCATTAAGAGATGTTCAACGAGAAAATGTGCACAGGGTTGACTAGATGTGATTTCTAATAGGGACCCGATGGTTGCCATAGCATCGGCGCATTTATTACAATTCGGGAATTTGATCAAAGCTAATTAATCGAAAATAGCTTCGAATACTATCCACCATGCGTTTATATGGGATAAGTTTTTCATCCTTGACTGGTATTCATCAAGAACTTGCTTGATGATAAGTAAAGAATCACCAAATACAACTAATTCGTAAGATTCCAAGATATAGCCAGCTTTAACCTGCGACGAGAGCTTCATATTTTGCAATATTGTTGGTACATGCGAATGCTTAAGCGAAATGATTTGGGGATAACATGTCCGCTGGGTGTGATAAGAAAATACCAGCCCCGAGCCATGGAGATTACAAGATCCATCAAAAATAGAGTCCAAGTGGCGCGATGTCTATGTGTAGAATATCTTCATCGGAAAAGAAAAGCAAGTGGTTCTGCCGGAAGGGGTGCCTCTGGCAAGTTGGTCGGCAAGGGCTTGTCCTTTAATTACTTTTTATGAACAAACTCGACATCGAATTCACTAAGTAATACAACCCAACTAGACATTATTCTCGTGAGAATGGGTCTGACAACAAATACTTGAGAGGATCGATTTTGGCAATCAACTTAGTTGTGTGATTGAGCAAGTAATGATGTAACTTATGGAATGCAAAAGCAACCGCTAAGCATACTTTTTCGATTTGGGAATAACGTATTTCGTGCTCAATAAGTGTTCGACTAAGGTAATATACACTGTTCTTTTCCTTGATTGTTATGTTGTGCTAGTAGAGCTCCTATGGCATGTTCGGTGGCGTGATGTATAAAACAACATAGGTTTATCGACAACCGTGACATAAGAACAATTGGGACTAGAGAGGTATTCTTTTAACTTAGCAAAAGAATCTTGGCAATCGTGGTTCCAGTGAAAGTGTGCATCTTTCTTGAGTAACTGATTAAAGTGATGGCACTTGTCAGCCAACTGTGATATGAAACGCCGAATAGATTGTATCTTTCCCTGAAGACTGCGTAATTCTTTTAGGTTTTGAGGAGGAGGCATTTCCATAATGGCTTTGACTTTGGCAGGATCCACTTCTATGCCTCTTCGTGAGACAATAAACCCTAATAATTTACCAAAGGTTACTCTAAACACACATTTCTTTGGGTTAAGACGAACCTTATACTCACGTAATCTATCGAAAATGCGTCTCAACACACTTGGATGCCCTATTCGTGTTTTAGATTTTGCTAATATATCATCAACATAATCTTCCATGATATCATGTAACATGTCATGGAAGATAACAGTCATTGCTCGTTGATAGGTGGCACCAGCATTTTTCAATCCGAAAGGCATGACCTTATAACAGAAGGTGCCCCATGGTGTAGTAAATGCCGTTTTATGTTGATCTCCTTCAGCAATACGTATTTGATTGTAACCAGAGAATCCATCCATTAAGGAGAGCATTTCATGGCCTGCCGTAGAATCAACAATCATGTCTATATTTGGCAAGGGAAAGTCATCTTTGGGACAAGCCTTGTTGATGTCACGGAAGTCTGTGCATATTCTGATGCCAGGAGTTTTCTTGGCGACAGGAACTATGTTAGATATCCATGCTGAATAATCAATAGGTTTGATGAAGTCAGCTTCCAAGAGTTTCTCGAGTTCGGCTTTAACAAGTAATGCAACTTGGGGATGCATTTTACGTAGTTTTTGCTTTACAGGTTTTGCATCTGGATGTACCACAAGATGGTGTACTACAAGAGATGGGTCTGGCCCCCGCATGTCCTTATATGTCCATGCAAATATATCTTGGAATTCAATAAGGAGTGTTGTGAATTCCATGCATTCTTGGTCAAGCAGGACTAATGCCAAGTTGTAAAATTTTTGGTTGTTCGGTGGTGCCAATGTTTATGTCTTTTGTTTCTTCTACAAGCATTTTAGATGTATCCTTTTCAGAGAATGATGCTAATGGTTGATGTAGGTCATCAGTGTCGGGTGTTTGTTGGAATTTTTTGACATGTTTATTGGATAGGGTGGCGGTGAGGTTTTGACTATGGGAAATCCTCTGTTTGCACTTTTGATCCAAATTTTCTGATGGTGAAGGATCTGAATATTTTATCTCTTCGCCAAAATAGGCCGATTCATTTAGATTGATTTCAAATCCTTTTCTATGGTCAGAAGTAGGTATTTGGTCGCGAGTTCCAAGGAATTCTTCGATGGCTTCATCATTTTGGAACATGTCCATGGCTACATGATGTGGTTGGCCATGGTCTATGAGACTCGGATGTGTAGGCTCAAAATTGATGACATTAATAGAGAAATGTTCAAAGGCAAGATGTGTTTCAGTGAGGTCCTCAAAAAGACTACATGGAGACCTAATGTCATTATCAGAACTGGTGTCATCATTGTCACTCAAAATTATTATGGGAGTGACATCAAACACCTTGAAACCTAGACCATGTTTACTTGTGATGTTGTGTGTAATTCATAGGTCTAAACGACCTTGTTCATTTGGGCCGAGTCCTTTACCCTGCCATCGCATATTTTTCATTATTCGGTGAGCTTTGGTAAATTGAGGGGACTCATAACATGGAGCAAAGTCGTCATTATATAACCAAGATCCTGAAGAACTTGGAATATGTTCATTGTCAAGATGACCAAACGTTTTCCAAACTGACTGACCCATTTGGTAATTGGGATGGATTTTCAGATGTGGAGCGTTAGGTTTGCCATAGCTATGTGGGGATTTGGTGATATAAAAAGAGTCTACCATCTTTTGAAATTGATATTCACCGCATCCCGTGTCAATGATTTTAAATGTGTGAGATGGGGGACCAATAGGTACCTCATGTGGTGGGGAAGTGAGTTTGGTAGTCTTAAAAGATGAAGAAAATGGGTTATAAGAAGAAGGGGGTGGATTGAAGGATGAAGGTTGGTTATTCACAGGAGGAGGTATCTTAATAGAGGAGGTGTGGTTGGATGAAGAAGATTGGCTAGGTGAAGAAGAAGCTTGATTAGTGGAAGAAGATGATTGATTAGTGGGAGGAGGACTGGTGGAAGGTGGTTGATGAGCAGATGATAATGGATTGGAAAATGTGTTTTGGTTATGAGATGATGGTTTTGGATTATTGTTAGGGAGTGTATCAGGATCAATGCGTGTTTCATTAGGGATTATACGAGGTGGAGCATATTTATCTATTGATGGAAAATAGTGATCATGTCGATACCGTCCTTCAAGGAATCTACAATACTCAAAAGGTTGGGGATCTGCACGTAATGTAAATTCCTTGTCCAAATGAGGAAACTTAATGCATTGGTGGAATGTTGATGGGACGACTTTCATGGCATGAATCCATGGTCGGCCGACAAGAATGTTATAGCAACTTCTACATCTACCACATGACAGATCGTGTCTAAGGTGATGGGTCCAACTTGGAGAGGCAACGTGATTGTGCCTTCAGACTTTCTTTCGCTATTATCATACCCACGAATGGTTATGATATTGTTTTGCAAATCATTTTCAGTGTAACCTAGACAACGTAAAAGTTTCATGGAACAAATATTTAATGCTGATCCGTTGTCGATTAAGATGCGCTTGATTTTACGATGAGTTACATAACCCTCGACGTATAAAGAATGATTATTAGCGATATTGGGATTAAGCATGTCATCGGGACCAAAAGATAAAATAGGATTGGGGACTGTAAGATGTGTAATTAAAGCCTGAAATTGTTGTGAATTGATGTCCTCAGGGACACGAGCATTATTCAATGTTTGCATAAGGATGCGTTGTAGTGTGGGAGAAGAATTAAGTAGTTCCATGATTGAAATTTGTGCGGGAGTCTTCTCTAATTGTTTGACAATATTAAATGACGGTGTAGGTTGTGGAGAGGAATTGGCGGCGGAATTAGATGGTGGATTAGGAGGTGATGCCGGGGACGAAGTGGCAGATTTTTTTGTTGTAGGGACCCATATTTTTTTCTGTCTAGTGGTAATTACACAGTCAGTTCTGATCTTTATAGTTGCCACTAAGTCTTGGTCATAATCTATGGTCGAGATGACTGAGTCAAACTCGACATTACTTGACGATTGACCCTTATCTTTTGAATTGTTATCATGATTAGGGAATGGATTTTTGAACATGTGAAGTTTTTCATTAGGTGTTTTTGTCTCAGAAGTATTTTCAACTTCTATGTCTCCACGTTCAATCAGGTCTTGGACGTAATGGCGGAGTTGCATGCATCTATCTGTGGAGTGCCCTTTTATGCGATGGTAATCACAATATTCATTGTCTTTATACCAATTTGGTTTGGGTTGTCCTTCTTCGAAGGGTCTGACAATGGGATATGTAATCATATTAGCATTTGCCAAATGACGAAAGACACTAGATAGACTTTCTCCGAGAGGAGTGAACTCTCTTAAATCGATCCCTAAAAGGAACTTCCTTTCTAGGGATAATGATGGGTTGTTTTGATTTTAATGTGTTGGTGGGATGGTTTTGGACATTTCGGACATGGCGGGAATCAGTAATGCCATCGTTGACGATATTTCGATTCCGATTAAAGAATTTAGATTTGTCCTGGTTCTGAGGAGTGTCTCGATAAGGTTGGTCTCTAAAGGGTGCTTTAAGTAAGCCCTTAGAAATGAGGGCTTTTTCGATTTGTGTCCCCTTTTCGATGACTTCTTCAAACTATTCAGATAATGCATTTGCATGTGGAATGATAATTCGGCATTGAGATTAGGGACAAAAATGCTAACTAGTTGTCTCTCGTGCTGAGCAGGGAAATCGGCTTGCAATTCCGCGCCATCGTTGTAAAAAGGAAGCAAAATTTTTGTTTGGCCTTTGCCTAGTGTTGCAGAGATCAAGCATGGTTATTTCTGAGTCTAGGTTATAAGAAAAATGTTTGACAAATTTCTCCGATAAATCTGCAAATGTCGTGACCAACCCTTTGGGTAGATGGAAAAACCAGTCTAAAGCTTGTCCTCCTAAACTTTGGGGGAATAATCGTAAAAGGTACGTGTCTCGATAGGCAACTTCCTGACATTGCATGTAAAATTCCTTAACATGTTCACGGGGGTCACCTTTGCTTTTGTATTTATCAAACTTAGGGATTTCAAAGGATGGTGGAAATGGTAATCGTGATATCTCTGTATCAAATGGATAAGGACACAATTCTTCAAAGTTGAATTGTTTTTATTGTTTTTGCAGTTCCTGAATGGTGTCTTTCATAAGTTTCCATTCTTGTGCAAATGGAGAAGTGGGTGACGGTTTATCAAACATGTCGTGAGTATTGGAATCTAGATTGAGGTCTTTTAATCTTTCAGCTCTAATCGTTGTTTCCTCAAGTTTCTTTGTTAAATCTTGGATTTTAGTGAATAATTCTTCGACCGAAGAACCATTTGGATTGTTTGGTATTTCATTGTGATAACTGGATTCACCATTGTCGATGAGTTTGTTTAAATTTTCGGTCCCGAAGTCAGGGGGTAGTTTTGCCCCCATGGCTAGGATGCGTAACAGATATTCATTTTTGTTTTGTTCTATCACCTTATTGACTTGTTCTTGTTCTTCAGTGGTGAGTTCTGGTTGTGCGACTTCTTCGTCATCATTTTCATGATTGTGACTACGAGTGAATACCATGATGACTTTGATTACTTTGGATTTATCGTGAATAAGCTTGTGATGACTGATAAGGAGAGTAACTCAAACAAGTTATCTCAATATGATGATGATGTAACTCGAGACGAGTTATTAGACGATTTGTTGCACGTTGTGTAGATTTGACTTAAACAAGCTCTGGACTATTGACGGGGAGAGTAACCTGAATAGGTTAATCATGATATGGTTGTGAAAGGATTTGTGTTGGCTGTGATTTGGATAAATGCGATGGTGGATAGAATAATGAGTGAACTCAAACAAGTCACCCAATATTAGTTTGATATAGCTGGAAACAAGCTATGAAGGATGTTTTGACAATTGACAATATGGGGAGTGAATGCTAGTCACTCAATATCAGTTGGATATAGCCGAAGACAAGCTATGACAAATGTATTGTTGGATGAGGTAAGCTAATGAAATTGGTGTGATGGTTTGATCTGTGTTGTTGGATTGTTTGGATGTTTTCGCTTGGTATTGAATTGGTCGAGAACTGATTTTTTTGTGGAACACAACTAGGGTCTGAACTTTTACAATGAACACATTGATATCAGCCAAGTTTTATGATAAAATAATGCTAAACTATTGTGTTTTCAAACAGCAAGCAGTCATGTGGATTCAATTGTTTTGGCTTATGAGGTAACTTCTTCAGGAATGATCATTGTTTCATGCAATCATACAAGTATGCTGTGAAATGGTGGATGCAGGCTCTTATTACTCCAAGAAGATGCGTCCTCCGATATACCCTAGTCCTGATATACCTAATTCTGTACGGGGACAGAATTGGTACGGGGAACCCTTAGAGCACTGGAGGAGACTCACCAATTCTTACTTATCCTGTTTCGGAGTGAATCACCACGTCCCGAAACGAGTTTTGTGAAAAGGTGGAAGGTGATGGAGGGATGAATGTGTATGGTGTCCTTATAACTCCCCGAAGATTTACAGGGACGATGCCTGAAGCTTCATTATTCTGCTATTTAGGCGTGACTCGCATGCGCCGCACGACAACATTACATTACACGTAAGTGAAGAGCAAGCGGCGAGGGTAAATACCGAACGCCGTGATGAGACTAGGTCTCAAAGTGCAATGCGAGATGCAAATGCTTTGTTGGTGCGTGGTGGTAGTCAAGTCCACGTCACCGGTGTAGCTTTGGTGGTGATGAAATCCACCTTGTCTACGTGCTAAAACAATATGATGAAGTGATTAAACGCAGGGTTCTTTCCAATTTGAAATAAATCACTAGCAGAAAATAATTGCGTACCTGAGCGTACTTTTTATTTTTTTGGTTTCAGCAATTGTCTTTGAATGGTGGTATTTTTGCGGGATTTTTGTTGTTTTTGTTTTTGTTTTTGTTTTTGACAATATTCCAGTAATGCGGTTCTACAGAAAACAAATTAGTAGTTATCCTGCAAATGAAATGTTAGAAAAGTGATCGTGGTTGTTTTTGATTTGCCAGATCGCTCAAAGGCGCAGGAAAAGAGCATACACAACCAATGACCAAACAAATATTAAGAATATGACAAAGGAAAATAATTATTAAAATGACAGTTGGAAAACAAAACTAGAGGATCCTGCAATGTTAGAACAAGAAACTAAAAAAATTGTGACTGTTTCTGATTTTCCAGATCGCTCGAAGGCGCAAGAAAAGAGCATACGCGGATACAATTGGAATAGTTTTTTTTTTTTTTTAAATGTTAATAATTATTGCAATTAATCATGATTGCTAAATAGCGATAATGATTATTTTCACAAAAAATAAAAACGATGAAAGAAGAGGGTGAAAACGTTACCTTGAAGTGTTGTCGTGGAAAAGTTAAATGTAAGGCAAAAAATTAAAAATAAAAATTGTTTTCTAGAGCTCGAGTGGCCTCACGTTTCTGATTTCCAAGATCACTTTTGAAGTGCGAGGAAAGAGCATACGTGTGAGGATGTTTCGTGAAATAAAAAATTAAAAAATAAAAAATAAAAAAATAAAACTATAATTTTGTTGTTTTTTTGGTTAAAAAGACAATTGTTAGAAGAAATGAAACCAAATATTTTCTGTAAGTCTAAATCTAAAAATTATTTTTTCATTACACAGATCTTTTCAATACCTTTCCGTTAAAAAAAAATCAAGTCATTCCGAGTTCGGGAGCAAAAGTTATGGCTTCCAGAAGATGGGCTACGAGCGTTCAATGAAAAGTTTAAACGTGAGAAAAACGTCCCGGGAGTGGTTATTTTAATTTTCTCGACTTCTATACTTCACCCGAGAAGCTAAATTTTTGACAATGAAGGTTAAAAAAGAAAAATAAACAGAAAGAAAGAGTTAGATCACAAAATGATTGATTAAAATAAAAGAAAATAAAAATGATTAACTTCCTACAAAGCAGTTATTTTAGCAAAAGTAAATAAATAAATGCATTTTCTGGATTGGTTGTCCCATGACAGTAAGATGATAAACTAATGGATAGTTCATGTGTTTCTACAGATGACGAGTAAATAGCAAAATCAAAACTGGGAACTAAACACCAAGCACCGAGGAGATCAAAGACAGGATGAGCTTCAAAGTTTCATTGTTGCTATAACCTGCAGATACACCACAAGACACCACACAACAAAAACACTATCCAAAGCGTGAAGGTTAACCAAAGAAGACCATAAGGAACATAAAAAGAAATAATAATGAACAATAATAAACAAAGAACAGATAAAACCACTAATTGGGAAATTAATGGTAATAGATCGAAAGTAACCGGGCGTGCCAGAATGTAAGCTATGAAAAATACACTACTAACAAGGAAATAAAATACCAATAATCATACCTCCTCCTTCGCGTTCCGTAGCAAACCTCAGAATGGGCTAGGAAACTTGGATTGAGCCCTGATTTTGTGATATGTAGGTGCTTTTCTTCAAGACGGAGCAAGACCTTCCTGCAACAACGATCTTCTTACTTTGCACTAGATGGGAAGAAGGATTATGAGGCTATTTTGACATTAGGACAAGGCAAAAGGATGTTCTTTGCTCAAAGGATGCAAGAACTTAGATATGGCATGAAAGCTTATTCTCCGTGTGTTTAGAGGGGAGGGGTAAGGTTGTATTTATAGCCTGGGGGAGTGATTAACTTAGATTAATTTAAGTAATCATGGTTTGAAAATGTGGGCAAGATTAGGTGAGTGGTTTGAAAATGTGGGCAAGATTAGATGAGTGGTTTGAAAATGTGTGCAAGATTAGGTGAGTGGGGGCCACGAAGAATGGGTGAGGATTTGAATTATATTTTTAATTCATAAGTGGAGGATTTTAGGTGAGTGGGGACCACGAAGGGTGGGTGAGGATTTGAATTTAAATTTTTAATTCAATAATGGAAAAACATGGAGAATAATGACATGTGATGAGGATTAGATTATTTTTTGGATTTTGAAATGGATAATTAATCAAATTATATTTGATTAATTCGAAATGTATTTTTGTGGGAAATGAGGAAGGGGAATTAATTGATTTAGGATAGATGTGAAATTGGGGTGTCTACATTTGCATACCAGATAACATAAAGTAGATAAGATATGCATACCTGATAACCATGTAGATTGATGGTGAAAGTGTGACGAGAGACCAGGAAAAGCGTGGAGTGATAAAAATGTGAAGCGTGAAAATTGGAGAGGAGAAAGTGTAAAAAAGTGATGATGATGATGATGACCCTAGGCGCGGAACGTGTGTGTGTAGATGTCGCGATTGTACCTATTGTTGATGTCAATTATTGATTGTAATTGATGTTATGTGATGATGTGCTGATGTAGGATGTTGTTGTTGATGATGTGATTACCACTTCCCATAAGGACAAACCTGCAAAAGAGAAGAACAAACAAGTAGTCAAATATGCATGTATATGATCAAAATGTGTAAAAATTATGTAAAGAAAGCATGTAAAATACAAAAATGTGAAAAAGGAACACATTCACCGATTCGTGAGGAAAGTTTAGAAAGGATCCCAATGATGATGTAGAAGAGCGAGTTTTTCGTGTGATCTCATGTTAGCGAGTGTAGAATGTGAGTTTTTGTGCAATTTCATGCCAAGAACTAGAAGAAGTGTAGGGAGAAAAGTTTGGTGTCATCCTCCAACATTTAAATGCTTCTTGAAGTATGGAACACCATTTCGATGGTGAGTAAAAATCCTATTCGGTTCGACCAATTTCAATCCAATGCGAAAGAAGAAAATGTTGTATAGTGTGCATGCTGAGTGTTAAGGAATGTGTGCCCTGTAAATTCCGTTGTATGAAGTATTATAGACTTTGATGCACTGAAGAATATTTTGTAACTACCCCTTGGTCATAGGCATCTAAGAAGGATCGGGGGCTCCAAAGCGCTATTTTCCTGATGTCAGGTGCTAATGTATATGCTATGTGGAGACCCAAGTCAGATTCTGAGCCCTGTCTGAGATTGATGACTATGTTGTACCAGTACTGAACTATGTTATGTGATGATTATAGACTATTTTATGGGGTGACTAATTCACCTGAATAATGCCCCCTTGTTTAGGGTGCATGTGATGTCATGGAGGAGCATGCGGCCCAAAAGAGGACCGACCATTGTGCTCAAATTGTGCCTGTAGGGGAGGGAGTGTGCTTGGCGAAAACCAAGGCACATGAAAACAAAGTGGCTATGAGACAAGTGCTAGTACAAGCAAGAAAAACCCACATGTAAAATGTAAGCCAACAAAGAAACAACCAATGTGTAAGCTAAGACGCATGAAAACAATACACAAGAAGACAATGTACACCACAAAAAGCGGGTTTCAAACATGGAACATCACTCACAATGTTGCAAGACAATCAAGGCCGACTAGGCCAAAAGCATACAAGTGCGCACATAAGACAAAGGGAAAAGCCAACAAATAATGGAAAATAATGACAATCAATGCAACAAAAAACCATGGAAGCAAATAGACTTGCAATAAAAATGCAGCACATGAAGCACCCATTAGCATGTGAAAAAGATAAAAAGTATGTCAAGTCGTGTATAATATGATAAAGTAATGTGCCATGAAAAATGAAACAATAGCACATGTAGTGTATGAAGTGGATGCCCCTAGGAGCCACTATGGGACTAATAATAGGTATTGTGCAAAAGCATTCTGTTGCGTGTATAGATCAATAGAATCTACGATCACAAATAGAAAGCAAGTGAACACACGTGTGTATGGAAAGATAATGACATACAAGATATCTATCTAGCATGTGTAATAAAGTGTACATGTAACAAATAAGTGTAAGCAATACTAAATGCAACCAATATGTGTAGTATGTTGTGGATGAGATGGAATAGAATGCGAGTGAATGATAGGAGCGGTGTGCCCCGAGTGGTGTATGTATGAGATCGGGTTCATTTATACATGCCCCTCAACATCAAGAATAAATTGTAGAACAAGAGTGCGTCATCGGGAAATATTTTGAACAGTTGTGCAAGAAAGATATGATCGTCAAAGCATAAAGCGTATATAATGTGTGAGTGAGTGAGTGTGTGAGTGTGATGAAGGTCCATTTGAGATGTAAACCCTCAAAGCATTGAAGTATGGACTATGGAACTAGAGGGCATCATAGGGTGGTGTGTCATATTGATTGTGTGAGAGACATGTTGGATGTGCAATGTGTTTTGTTGTTTGCACATGAGAGAAAGGTGTCGTGAATGTGTCACTTTGTGTAAGATGTTGTGAAATTGTGTTGAATGTTGTCGAAATAGATTGATTATGGGCACATTGAGTGTGTAGTATTATGTTCTTGAGAGATATGTGTTGTGAACACGTCAGACTTGTAGCATGTTGTGTCGCATGTGAAAGTGTCGAGTAGGTAGTGTGTTGTGAATATGTAGGATATGTGTGTTTTAAGAAAGATGTGTTGTGTGATGTAAGAGGGGTATGTTGTGAAAGTGTTGATTGTGTATTAGGTTATAAGTATGTCGAGTGTGTTGTATGTTGTGTTGAATATTTGTAAAGAGTGTGTGTTGAGTTTGCATTGATGAATAAACATGAGAAGTAGGCATTGTGAGTGTGTAGTATGTGATGTTCAATGTGTGTTAAGAAGAAGGTGTTGTAAGTGTGTTGATTGTGTAGTGATGAATATGTGTGAGAAATAAGATAATGTGTAATTTAGTGTATAGTGTGTGTGTGTGAGGTTCATGCGTATAGGATGCCCTCAACAGTCAAGTGTGAACCAGAGCACGAAAGAGCATCATCGAGTAATGACAATACTAATGTATCAAGATGCGTATGTTGTTTGTGAGAGACTAGATGTGAAATGATGAGAATATAAGATGCGCGTCGATGCTAAAGGGGGAAAATAAGTGGGATGCCCCTCAATATGTGATGGATATTTATCCGGGAATGGAAGAGAAAGCATGTCATGGTGGCGGATGTGGCAATGTGTTAGGAGTAGTAGATTTACCAAAGTAAGTTGTAACATTGAGAGCAAATGGAAATTTCTTGTTGTGATGGTGAGTATGTGAAATAGCGTAAACCTCAAGAGGAGATGTGGAAGGAATAAAAGGAGTGAGCTTAGGGTGATATTTGAGGCCAAGTCTGGTGGATTGTGTCGGAATGGAAAGAGGTTCTTTGAATCCTTTTGCATATTTGCCTAATCTAGTGCCATTGAAACGTAGCGAAGCATATACCGATACCTACAACCATACATACTGAAATTGGAAGAAGGGGTGGCTGAAGTGGGGTATTTAGTGGAATGATTGATAGTATTGCAATAAGAAAATGGAGATGGATCATTAAGGCTTCATAGACCACATCTTGGTATAAAAATTTAATACGCGCATGAAGGGTTGAAGGGACCGCATGCATGACATGGATCTAAGGCCTTCCAAGAAGAAGATTATAGTTAAGATTTTCGGCATGACATGAAATGGGATGGATAAAGTACATCACCCGATAGTAATGGGAAGTGTGATTGTACCTAAGACATGTTTAGGGATATTATCAAATTTGTGAATGCAAATAGATGATGGACTTAAGGAGGCTTCAAAGAGGCCAAGTTACTTAAGGAATGTGAGATTACAAATGTTAAGCCCAGATCCATTATTAGATGAAGCCCATTTAACCCCTATGCTATTGAGGCAAACTTAAATATAAAGAATGGATCATTTCCTAAAATAGAGTGCGAAGCGATTTCTTTAGATGTAAAATTAATATTCTCTTCATTAAATGATAATGTTGTAGTGAATCTATGATACACATAGTTAGGAGAAGTATTAGGATGAAGATAAGTAGTAGATAAAAAATATTGAATTTGATTGGCACGCTCTCGTGATTGGCTGCAAGAAGGCATTGCATGATATACTCATGGTGGAAGGATCTAGAAAATAAGAGTGTTCGGATGTGGGTTCACCAAATGATTTAACAGATAGAATTTTATAAATACGTAAATCGATTGTAATGTAGTAGTAAATAAATAAGCAATTAAGTAAAAAATAGACCCAAGAAAATTAAGCTAGAAAGTATAAAACCCTAGTTGCAAAGAGGAGATAAAATGACTTAGCTGATTTACAACCAAATCTAGATTATGCCGTAGTGATGAACTGATGAATAGAGAGGGATAAGTGTCACACAAAGCCTTAGAAAAATGTGTGACTGGAAGATCTTCTGTCTTGGGGCACTGGAATGGGTCGGGCACTGTGGTTGACTGGAACCTGCTCTAGATGCCCGTGATTGATTAAACCCTCAAGAAACCTCCTTCATAGGGTCGCGAGATGTTTGTTGTCCTTTTCCTCTTGTCGCTTTAGTATGTCACACAATGATCTCTCGATGTCATTGATAACCTACAATAAAAAAATGACTTATAAAACCCTCAAGAGTGCATCAAATCCCAAAAATAAAAGAATGCAAATGAGGGATCAGACTATCCTCAATTATCATATAAATGATCTTATGATTGAGTGTTGCACTACATTTCAAACCCAATATAGTTCTAGGTGTGTGTGTGTGGAATCATGCCTAGTAGCAGCTTTTGTGCGTGTCACACTTAATATCGAGTAAATAGATAGATGTAGAAGATGTAAGTAGATGTGTACATGGAATAAAATGAACTTCCCCTCTTATGAAGTGTATGTAGAAGAATGCATTCCCTTGCCCTTGAATGGATGCTAGAATGGATGCTTGAAATCTCTTGAATAGCCTTTGGATGCAACCTTAGGTGGTGATAGCTAATGATTAGTGTTTGGTCCCTTATTATGATCAAATAAATTTATATTTATATGATTCCTTTACTTGAATTTAGTAATTAACCCGAAAAGGCCGACTACCAAAAATATAATATGCTCAAACGACTAGAAAGGAACCAAAATATGTGAGAAAAGTATAAAGAGGTCAAGGGCACTGACGTTGGTGTCTGGCTAGTCAACTGCTATCCAAGATGAGAAATGCTGAAGTGTGAAAAGACAAACTAAGCTAGAAAGGGTGTAAGACCAAAATTGGCAATAGAAAGAAATCAAAGAAGACCAAAGACATGGGTTAATTAGTAATTTTATTACTTAGGAATCATATGAATAATAGTATGCAATCAAGACTAGATAATTACCCAAAGTGCATGATTTTATGTCTACACCTATCATTTGGAATCTTCACTCTTCCATCATCTTGTGGACTGGTTTTTGTCTCTCTTGGACTTGTTATAAGAATAATTTCTTAATTTTACTCTTCTCTATCTTAGATAATATTGAATTACTTCTTGTGTTTGTCATCCATCTCTTCTTCTTGAGATCTTTGAATCTCATTTATTTTTCCTTTGTTCTTAAGAGACAAATATGTTTCTCCATTTTTTTGTATCATTTTCTTGTACTTGTTCACCTTTAAGACCTACAAACACACACTTATATGAATAGTTAGATTGAAAAATCAGAGGCTTATCTACCCCTCTCAAGGCCTCAAGGATTTTTATTTATTCTTTGTGCATGTTCACACTGATTAATTCTTAAATGAGACTCTCATCTTGTCTCACTTCCATTTCTTCTTCACCAAGCATTGGTCCTTCTTCAGGTTCACATATGATGGCTTCTTCACATTACCTCTAAGGACTAATTTTCATACCTCTTTTCACTTCTTTCCTCTTCTTTATCTCTTTATCTCTTTCTCTATGAGATATGAGTTTCTTCTCTTCTTCCTTTATGAAGATCATCATATTATGCCTCATCCTTCTTACAATCAATTTCTCTAAAGGCCATTTGACTTTCTTTTTCATTTCCAACCATTTCCTTGGTTTTTTAGTAGCTTCATTAGGTAGTCTAACCTCTCTCTTATCTCCTTTGTTTCTCTTTCCATATCCATCTTACTCTTTTGGACATCTTTCTTCATCTTCTTGTGACAATTATCTTCTATCAAGCCCTTCATCTCTCTGTTCATGTCTACCTTTAGAATTTTACTCTTCCTCCGTGTTTAACATACTCTTACCTCTCTCTCTATCTCTTGTAGGCCTCTACACACTTCTTATTCTAAGTAGGTACTCTATCATTTTTCAACCAAATACCTCACCTAAGCCTTCTTCTTAATATTTTGGTACCTCTATGATTATCTCATCCAAGATCACTCCTTGCTTGGACTATTGACAATCTCATATCTTCACCTAGGTCTATTACACCCTAGTCTCTTGATCTTCTTGTTCAATGCTTCAATGAGCTTCACCTACTCTTTTTCCTTTTTTAATATTCCTTCTTCAAGCCTTAATGGCCATAGGGCTCTCTCTTGCCACAAATTCACTCAAGAACCTTAGTATTCTTGGCTTAACTCTTATCACCGCCTTCTTCTCTCACTGTTACCCTACATTCACAAGCTTATATATTTCTCCTTGCAATCATAAAAAAATTCATTCTCCATAATAAATTTACAAAGTATTAGTTTAAGAGAACTAAGCTCGATACCAAAATTTTGATGCCAATCTTAGCTCGATTCAACTCAATCACAAACTTGATTTTGGATATATGATCCTTCCTAGTACTTAACACCCTTTAAAACTTCCAATCCTCCAAAGAATAGATCATTTATTTACATTATCCACTATCACTTTTTTCACCCTACAAGATTTCATAAGTATCCATTCTTTCAATGTATTCTTGAAGTCTCATTTATTTCTAATTATTATTTTTTCCTCCTAAGAGGACTTCGCTCGCCTTCTTGGAGTCTAGCCTTCTTGGGATAATGATTTTATAATCTTTATAACTGATATCAATACTCTTGATTGAGTATTAAGACACATACTTTTGTTTCAGTTCTTTTGACAACACTTGAGAAAGCAACATTAGACAGCCTTGTCCTAAGCCTAGTAAATCCATGAATTGATCATTCCTCCTTACACTTTCAAATGAAAAATGATCATGACATTTTTATACCCGAGGAGAATAGCCTTTTTAGAACATTAGAACATATATACAATTCGCTAGATTGTCTTTGATAGGACTTGAGCAAAAACAAAGTACAATAATCCTATGTAAGTCTTATTCAAAGCCATTAGATGAAAATGGACACTAAATAGGTTTCTATTTGCTTCTTAAAGTTTAATAGCATCTTATAACAACTATAGAACATCATAATTATATTCCTTAGGCTCTGCACCATTCATTTCATCCAAAATTTGGTTAAATTATTACCTCTTTGTTCACCGTGTTTCCCCCTATTCTAGAAGATTTATGTCATCGATAACTAATCCCACACATGTCCATTCATTTTGAAACTTGGTGAACATGATCTCGTAGCTCGAGCAGACATTTGATTCAAATTTGGAGGGATTTCATCAATTAAGTTAGAAGATATCGGTTGCCCTAGTTTCAAGCCGAGATTAAACAATGGCTTATAAAACCCCCAAATTGATTGTCAAGAGTTCTAAAAATTTGTGTTGAGTTTTAAATCCTTTCCTCCACCTATAAAAAGTAACATTTAAGAGAAATTAGTGGTTTTAAAATAACAGAGGGTTTTTTTTTTTGTTTGTTGCTCTAGTAAACCCTTGTTAAACAGTCTTTAAAACCTCGTAATTTACACATTACAAAGATCTATCTTCATTCAAACTTCATACCCACTATTTATTCATGATTGAAATCATGTTACAAGACTTTTTCATCGAGTTCTTGATCCTTCCAATAGATCTTGACTAAAAACAACTTCCTATTCTTGCTCCTAAATTGACTTATTCCTTCCTATGAAAACTCAACTAAGTCCTAAGGAAGCTCAACAATATTTCAAACATGGAAATAGGATAAGTCATATCCTAACACACCTAACTAGCTCATGCATGACAATTTTCCACTATTTACATCAGTCAAAGAATCCTTATTAGCATAAAAACTCACTTACTAGTCAAATTGACTATGGACAACTCACCTACAAGACTTTTCTCACTTTTACTATTACAAATTACACTCAAATTTGAATTTGAACATGGAAACAATAGAGGGAACCACTCTTACAATCTTATCATGAACTCCAAAACACAATTAAACATTTTTCATAAAAATGAATGATGTTCTTGCATCAACCTTGACACCTAAATCATTCCGAGAATCATGTTGAACAACTAATTATATCTCTCCTCTCATGTTTTAAGCAAGTATTTATCATTTATCAATTGTTTAAATCATTTCAAGTTGAATGCATTATTTTGGTCATGTATAATTGATGTTGGAAGTTAATTAGCTTAGAATAATCCACCTATTGTTAGTCATTATGCCCTTCTTAATTGTAATATAACAACTTTCTAAAATCTAACTAGAGGGTGTAAACACTATGTAGGATAAGAATTGTCTATTTTTTTACGTTTGGTTCATTTTAGTCAATTAAATGGTCCCTATCCTATTCTATATTGAATCAAATATGCGATCGGCACTACATTTGTAGTTCTTAGAAAAACTCTACCAAAAGGGGATTTTTAAAAGGTTTATGGTTATACAAATGCATGAAAAACATAATTCAAGCAATAGATATCAAAGTTCAATTTTTAGTTTCCTTAGAGTTTCAACCATGTTTGAATTTCATTTTATTTTGAGTAAAGTTTGTTTATAACAAGGCTCTCTAGGTTTCAAATTTATATACAAAAATTTTACATCAAAAAGTTTGTAAGAAGGACCCTACATATATTGCTTCTTATAAAAGGAACATGGGCTCATTCATACCTACATATAACTCCCCACACATGTTCCCCAAAACCTCTATGTTGATTACTCCAAATATTGAGTTACCTCAAAAATTAAACATCTATCTTGATAACCCATGAGGGTCCCATTTGACTCCCTTTATCGGACTTACAAACCTACGTAGAAATCCTCCATGTGCTTCATGTGGAATTTCCTCACATAGCTCAACCATTAAACTAAAGAATGACCCAAAAATATCCTTTTCTAAAGTTCCTAGATGGAATTTTTGGCTAGTGAAAGTGTGTGCCCTAGATCACCAAATGAATATCAACCTCTCAACAATAATAATGGGAATGCTTCCAAAGTAGAAAACCTTTTCTCCTTTCAACAATACCTCAAGATAAAGCTGAATTCTTATCCTAATTACTCTAATGCTACCACTAGTCTAAACCTAGCTAACAATTATATGTGGAAAAGGGGAAAAAGAAATTAAATTAAACATGAATGGTGATGCACCAGAGAAAATGGGGGTCACTCTCTTCCTACACATGATTGAAAAACTGCAATGAAATCATGTAATTCCACCAACACATAGTCTATCAAAAGTTAAAGGAATCATATAAAGCAATAACACAATTTAGAGAGTAGATATAAGCCACAACAACTCCAATCAACTCAACTCCAAAATCAAAAAGCATATTTACAAGGAATTGATGAATACGATCTTTTATTAACTCCAAAATCTTGCACGCCTATCCCAAATCTATCACTAACCTAAATTTATGTGAAAAATGTCTTGTAGGAGCTTTGATTATAAATCACTCGAAAAATACAAAGGTTTGGGCCACAAGATGTATCCTATTTAATATGTTTTTCAAGAGATTTCCAATAAACTTACTTTTTCTTAATTTAGTGGCCTCAATCAAAAGATGTGGTCAAAAATACAAAGATTTTTCATTCCCATGCCATTAAAGCTTGGAGGGGAAAATGATTTTAACACCATAATGTCATCTCCGTTTTTATCATTAGACCACATTACGACCTCCGATTGGTGTTACATGGTAGAATTTCATTGGTTATATGTTCCCTACAGGGTAAATTTTAGTGGTGAATATTTGTTAATTCATGAATATTCCATTTTTAACATTTGCGTTTGGAAAAAATTAGGCAAAGGGATCAGATCGCTCTCCTAAAAAAAAGCGGGTTCAATTTATTTTTAAGGTTGGGTTTCTAGCATTTATACCAATAGACTATTGTTTTATTTCAAATTACATTTGGCACAAAATTAGCATTTGCAAAATTCATCTTCATGTATATACTAATTACAAAATTATAATTCCAAATCTGAATTTTGATTATCAAGTAATAATTTTTTCCTTGTAATTCCTTTACCTCTACACGTTGTCCTATGGGAATTGACAATCGAGATTGATCGCATATTGCAACACTCTAACATCAAGGTGTTTTAACTATTAATATGGTATTCTATTGAAATTGCATACGTTGCCAAATGTTGCACTTAGATAAATGGCATTTTCTCGATTAGTTCTTCATTAGGGTTTTGATAGCATTATGGATGTTTCTTGTTGATAGCATTCTAGATGCTATTGGATGACAACATCCATAATGGTAGAATTATGGATGCTACATGATGACAACATCCATAATGCTACCAACAGGTAGAATTATAGTGCATCTAGAATGCTATCGATCATTGACACCCTCAATGCTATACAACTTCAAGCTAATAGTGTTTTCTTGGATTTTCCAACGCTACTGAAACAAATTTTCCCGTGATTCGCCATGTTTTTAAATATTCACCAAATAGTTTCTACAAGGTTTTTGGGGGTTTAAAATTTACCCTAGTTCCCTAGCTGAAAAATGTAAATGATAGACACGGGGCCATCAAATTTACACTATTCACTTTCCTACCATTTGTCTTTTTCTCATTGGCTACAAGCTCTATGATCTTACATGTCTCCCCATGATCAATTTGTACTCTACACAATCCATAACCTCTCATGATTGTTGCCTCATGGTAGGATTTGATCCATGTGTTAATCTATGATTGGGACACTTTTCAACATGTGATTGATGCCATGTTTCAACATGTGATTGGTGCAATGTTTCAACCTATGATTGGTGCCACGTGGAAACCCATGATTAGATACTAGGTTCATGGTGTTTTGTTCGATACGATCCACATGGTCGCTCCTTATTAGCTATGAGATTTTGGTGTTTCACTATCTTATCCAATTTTTCCTATTTTTAGCTCAACCTTCTTAGGACCCAATGTTTCAAAATTCTGTCACATGGTGAAATCCCCGATTTCCCTAAATTTGGGATCTCTTAATGCCTTAGTATTTGAGCTTGGGAAAAGATAAGTATGTGGATCCTTCTCTCTACTTAATCATATAAGTTTTTTTATAAAATGACCACCGTCACCCATCACTTATTTTATGTGGGATTAATCACGACGTGAAAAAAAAGGTAGCCACCAAATGTAGAGATCAAATGTGATTGTGACCTTGTAATGTCCCCACCCGAGTAGATGGCTTAGAGGTTTTTCATCCATCTTAGCCTTGGTCATGCCCAAGGGGCTAGGGACATTGATGGTTATTAGGTATGGTTTGCACCTTCATTTCACTTATATATTATGTTTTGACGTTGGACACGTACTTTGAGGTGACTTAAGTGAAATAAGGTTGTGTGGTGCTCCCTTAAGGCACTTTATGTTATATTTTGTCGATGACTTAAGTGATGGGTGAATATATGGTACTTTATTTTCTATTTCTTCGTTGGGGGTAACTTAAGTGTACTTTTGGCATAGTGGTGATAAAGTAACTTAAGTTATTTTATTATTATGTGGATTTTCCCCAAGGAGGTCAATTAGGGTTTTTTTGGGCCCTTTGTTGCAATGAAAAGTCATAAAAGGAAGCACTTAGGGGAGAAAAGGGAATTCATTCATACACTTATACTTTTTATGATATTAGAGCCATTCTAGCTGCATAATTTTTGCTTGTGGAGTAAGATCCCACATGAACTCTAACTTCAGTGGTGAGAGATCCATTCGTAGCTAGCATAAAACTCTTTGGTGGTGAAATATCCTCCCTAGTTTGCTAATTTAGAGCTTTGTTCAAATTAGAATTTTAGATTAGGATTTTTAGAGAATTTTAAGGGGTTTGCTAATTTTTAGAGAGATATTATTTGGTCCATACTTCAGCCATCTACAGATCATATTATTTCCAGCGTTTGAGGCAAGCTTGGCAAATTCCCTGAGGATTTTCATTCGATTTGGGCTTTATTCATCCTCAAATCTACTTATTTAGGGTTTTGTAGAAGTGTTTTCTAGGGTTTCTGGTTGGATTTTTTTAGTTTTCCAAGTTGGATTTGATTCGTTATAATTTAAATATATTGTTGTTTGAATATCAGAATTTATAAAGATCATTTCAGCTCCTTGTGAATTTTTGGAAATTTTAAGCGCTTTGATAGTTAAAATAAATAAATAAAATCATATCCAAGAAATAAAAATTATTTCTCTCTTGTTTACTATTCTACATATTTTTCTAAGTTATTTGAAGCTTCTGGGTAGTGTTGGAAGTGATTAGTTTGCAAAATATAAAAATTTCTTCATTTCGCATATATCTTTGTCATGAAAATCAGAATTTTAGTTCGTTGTTATTTTTATATATTTTGTGAATTTCAAGTGATATCCCACAAGGGATATTTCAGACCTAACCAAGTGGTAGAAGAGATTCCCAAGGCCTTTTCTTGACTTCCAAGGCATTGTAGATTCCAAAAACATCCTAAGGGCCGACTTCGATGTAAAGAAATGTTGAATTTCATCAATGAACATTTGTAAAACACACTTTAAATAATCCAAGAATGCACCAAGCCAACTTTAAAGTCGTGACAAGAGCTTAAAACACTCCAAAACTAGAGTGCATACTGTTATAATCCCTACAAAACATGAGAGGTCCAAAAATATGTTATGAAGTAATTTGAGTGCATGAAAAAGGAGAAATTTGGTTCAGTTACACAAAATAGACTAGGAGGCTCATTTGGGTAACAAAACCTAAGTGAGTTTCATATCGAAAGGCTTGAGTCTATAAAATTTCATTTCCCTAAATACAATATCCTTGGGCCCCTTGTCGAGATTTTTGAGCCTCATAACTCTCCTTTTTATATTCTCATTGAAATCCTCACAAGACCTCAACCCCCTCTTATCTAACTCAACCTCTTCACTTCCTCTTTGACCGCCCGATCTCTTCCTTGGCCAACACAGCCTTATTTTCAACCCCTCAAGCTTTTGATCACCTTTTTGGAAAACTCAACATTCCTTAAGACTCTTGGAGCTCCTCATCTCAATTTCATCATTAATTTCTCCAAGTCCCGAATTCATCTCACTAAACTCCTCATCAATCCCCTTTTTTAACGTGAAATTGATCTCTCTATCAAGATCCTTTACAAATATACACCATATTCTCCTCAACAATCCCACACATTATGAGCCCCCTTCCATGTCAAGCTCACTCTTCTCATAATTTGCACTTTTATTTGTCCACACACATTTATCATCCTTCACCTCCTCGCTTGAGAGACCTTGAATTAATCAATCTTGTTGAGATTAGATCCATCATCTCACCCTAATAAATTTGATCCCCTAACCCCATCTTAACTTGTTGTTATAGACTTCTCAATTAAGAATAGTCGTGTTAGCCGAAATTTACCAACATCGTACTCAAATATCTTGAGCTCGTCAAATCCAACTAATCCCATACATAACCCCTACCATTATCCTCGAGCTTATCTCACTCACCTTTCTTAACGTATTCATTCTTCCTAGGTGAACTCCCTATCCAATATTATATAAAACTAACCTTGTTGAAAAAACTTCCTACATGCACTTTAGTGACATCTCCCCATTAACCAACATTTCATTAAATGTGGACATATGTCTAAGAATATGGACTTATAATATTATCATTTATGGTTTATAATTGTTGAAATCAGATTCGTAAATTGCTACTATTGCTTTTTTACTAGTGTGATTTCGAATTCCAATATTTGATACTATGAAAACCAATATAGACAATTTTGGTTTTTAATCTAGATCGTAATATGTCAAGTTTTAATGCAATGTTGGTTCTTTGAGATCATACCAAACTAATTCCATTGGACTCTCTTGATAGGATCAGGTTTAAAACCCCAAAGCTTACACCTAAAAACCTAAAAACCTAAAAACCACTTATTGCCTCAAGTTCCATTCCAGGGACGCATACCTTGTAACCCGAGCTTATAAAATCACCCAACAAATTTCTTGAATAACATCCTATCTCAAACCACTCCTTCGATATTAAAAATCCTACTGAACCTACCTATAGAACATATATCTAACCCTAACCAACCATCAATTCAGTCACCCGGTGCATTTATTTTTCCATTCTTCCCCGATATTGGTGTATGCCTAATTACAAGACATGATTCCAATATGCAGGATTGCCTCATCATATCCCAATCCTTGCGGATAGGGTGCCTCATGGATTTCCTTGGTCCTTACATCCTTAACAACACAATGCATTTCTTATTGATCTCAAGTTCATTGAGCTTCATGCCTTTCTCCTCTTATTTGATTCAAATAAATGAAATTTTCTTAAATTTTACCCTTTGACCACATTTAGTCTCCTCTTAGGGTCGAACCCTTGGGCATACTCCACTCACCTAAAATTCAAGGTGACACCTCACCTCCACACAAATCCAAAGGTCAAGATCCCCTATAGCCCAAACTAGCCTCCAAGAAATCCCAACTTCGAGGCCCATCTCATTGGGTTGGTGCTTTATAATACCACTACTGATCAAAAGCATAATTTACAAAGAACCAAAAATACAATTTTCATAACTTTTTATCAAGGTGAGGCCTAGAGGTTTGATATAAAATAAATTGTTTCTCTAAATTTCAAGATCTATCTAAATTATTAATAAAAACTATATATTGACAATAGTAAAGTATATATTTGGATCTTTGAATCAAAAATTATATTTTTAAGCAATTCAAACAACCCACCTTCCATTTCATATTTTAATCCCAAATCTAGAATTATTTTCTCATTACTATGAAATTAATTACATTTAAAACAAAAATACAAAAATGAAACACCAAAAATCTCATACAAGACCTCAAGAATACACTATTGCATTTTGTAACTTGACCACTTCAATAAATAGGATAAAAACTAGAAAACGAAGGTAAATAAATGGATCCAAAAGCATTCAAGGTATTCTCCAAGTAGAAAATATTCCAAAAGAAATATCCTCTATAATCAACCAAGATATGGGAAGCTCAACTCCTAACCAAATTTGAATAGCAATATCTACTATCCAACCCCCAAGCATAAGGGTTTTCCTCTAGAATTATAATTTATATGCTTCCAAGTAGGCATGGAATGAAACTCTCCACCTTTAAGGTGGGAATGCAATAAATATTCCACTTCAAGGCGAGGATGAGATGGATGGAGGAATGTGCATGAATTTCCTAAAAAAATATTTCATTCAAGCTATGTAGAAACTTGGAGCCTTAAAATACCCTCATCATATTCACATCCTTTTTCTAGCCTCATTTAAACAACACAATGGTACACAAATTTCACACAAATAAAGCATTAAAAAAGTAAGATAAAGTACTTAAAATTAAACTAAAATGCCATAAAATAAGTTCTCAATGCTATTTAAAAACTTGCAAGAAAACCCATAAAGCAATGTTAAATAATAGATGTTAAAATAGCTCAAATTTGCTTAAAACAACATATAAACCATTGATGAATTCCATAAAAATTAGAACAAAGAATTATAAAACATACATGAATGAATAATAACCTCAATTCATTCACTTAACACTATAATATCCCGAGTTCTTAATCTCATAAGCTCCTTTCCAAAATTTGGAAAAATACTCCCAATGTCTCTAAGGATTAACCTCTCATGTAAAACCCTACTACAACATTATCCAAATAGTTAGTTGAGATGTTTCCCATAAACCTCTCTTTGGATTTATCCTCATGAATTAAATTCAAGCCTCTATCCCCTTTATGGATGTTTATAAATTTCCTAAGCGCTAAAATATTCTCACAAATTAAGCATACATATGTGCATTTGGGTTCCACTCAAATTTTCATGTTTATATTCTTTTACTTTCTCTCAAGTCACTTTAAAATATCACTTTCCCTCAAATTCGACCCCCTAACTTCTTGGAGAGTCTTCAAGAACCAAAAATATCTAAATGGATATTCTAAATCATATCTCACTTTTCCTTATAGTGGTGAGTTCACATGTTTAAAACTAACTATTGCACATGAGGTGCAAACTACACTAAAAGGGATCATGTCCATACATAATCTTGTATGTGTAATTCAATCCCATACAACCATCAAGAGATGTTCTCTCCATCATCTCTAAGAATTGGATTGATTGTAATCCCTTCTCTCACATTTCCTTTGGAAAATTATCTTTCCATATCCTTTAAGGGTACCACTCCTTTTTATTTTCACTTGTCTCCACCTCCCCGAACTTAACATCCTAGATATGCAAAACTTTCTTGAAAGCAATTCAATGTTAAAAACACAGCCTAGATCTCCAAACATTTTTTAAGAAACTACAAATAAAACTTGGTCCCTTTTATTTCATCATAGATCCAACATGGTGCACCTTGTTATAGTGGCATCATAGGTCTACGATTGCTTTACCCGACATTACCGATAATCTCTACAAGAACATTGTGTTTTTTAACAAAGTGGAGCCTATTTGCATCTCTCATACCAATTTGTCTTCAACAATATTGAAGATAAACTTGGTTATAATGTGGAAGTCAACACGTACGAAGGTTCTTAACAAATCTAATAATTGCATGTTTAACAATTCAAATGTGGTCGCCAACTTCTCACTATGGTGGTCGAGGAATAATTTTATGTACTTTGGGATATGATATTATTGTGTATAAGGATCAACGGAGATGCCAACATATGTCACACATCCCACTTTTTCAGTTATATGTTTATAATATATGGGGTTATATATGAATTAGTTATATTGGGTAATGAGTCGACCTACATTGGGATTAGGTGTTACCCACCCATTTAGAGTATTTTATGCTTATATACGGGAGAGGAATGTCATCATGAGATATTTCATGTATATTTTGAGTCTTCTATTTAATAGAAAGATATTGAGGTTTCCCCATCAAAGTGGAATTCCCATATTGGGAGATCGTGGATTTATTCCTTCCTTAAGGAATATTGTATGGTGTTGCCCTACCTTAAGGGTATTCTTCTATTTCTAAATATATTGAATATTAGGAATCTTTTCCCACCAATATTTTTTTTTGTATTGTATTCTAAATATTTTTGAATTATTCATTTATTATATGTGAAGATCTTATCAAGTGGTATCAAAGCATCAATTTGGGCAATTTTTGGGGTGAAACCCTAATTTTAGTTATTCACCTATATATTTATATCTGCTATAACTTTTTCATTTTTTTGTGTGAAGCTTTTAAATCATTCAAGGTAGCTACCTTAAAATTTTCATCTATTTTAAACCTTTTTGCAAGAGTTATCACCATTTTAGGGTTAAAACCCTAATTTTGAAGATTTATCAATATTTTAGAAACAACTAAGAATGTTTTTGCAAAAAAATGAAAGAGTCGTGAAACATTGCAATAAGACTCGCAATCTGAATATCATAAGTTTTAAACTCTTTTAAAGAAGTTTTGACACTTTTAGGGATTTCTACAAATTCCCTCCATAGGATGAAATTTTCATAATTTTAATGATTTTTTTACATTTTCATAAATCTCTCAACAATATAATTAGGGCCTCTTTTTGTATTTTGTGATTTGAGGTTGACATCCTATTGAAATTGGTAGGAAAAATATTGATAAAAAAATATGTTCTTTAAACCATAGTTCTTGTGGATCACGGGGATGGAAAATTTCTATGGAGAGGGTGAGGTGGAGGATAGAGAATGGTGGAACCAATTTAAGGAGATATGTTTTCCATCATTATATATGTGGAAGTTATAATTTTGGCTTGGAGGTCTTGCACAAATTTGGTTTTTTGAGTTAAAAAAGGAAAGGTTTGATCGCCTTGCAAGAAAATGGAACAAGTTTTCTTGGCTAGATGGGACACAAAATAAGAACAATAAGAGGAAGAAAATAATGATGTATTTTGATGAGGATCATGATGAAGAAGAAGATAATGTATCTCCAAAGAAGGAACCTATAGTACTTTAGTTTCATGGGTGCATTCAAAAGAAGAAGGTAATTGTGTCCATAAACCTTAGCGATAAATATAAATTCATCAACATGAATGTGGTTCAACATCTACATGTACAAACAAATAATATCAAGGAAGCTCAAGTGCATAGTAAGTTCATTAAATTTTTGAAGATTTGAATTACTATGGACAAATATGCTATGCATTCAAGATTTTATGTTTTGGATAGGATGGTTTGATATTGTTCTTGGGTATCCTTGGTTAGAGACATTAGGAGCAATTAATATTAGTATGCAAAATAAGTTTATGAATATTTTTTACAAGAATAATAATGTCACTTTATAGGATATCATGCTTAATGAAGAACAAAGATAGGTCAAGCTATAACATGAGGATAATTCAACATACGTAAGAAGGGAAAAATAATGATTCGAAAGAAGAACATGATGAAAATAAAGAAATTAGATCAAGAGAAAATGAAATAGCAAACAAAATTTTGGAAGAGGAAAAGAAAGTTAAGGAAAAGGTTGACAAGGTTGAGGATACCAAGGTTACATCATATAGGCACCCACATCATCACGAGAGGAAACAACCATGTAAGCATGTTAGGGAACAAGAGAGAAACAATAAATACAAATATGCAAGTCACTTGTAGGAATAATCATTATGCGTATAAATGGAATCATTTGAGTAATATGTATACAATAAGGAATTACAAGAATAATTACTATGGATCTACATGGAAAATGAAGAGGAGTAACTATGGATATGGATGAAATCGATAAGTGTAGAGGATTATGCAACTAAGTTTAGATACGTATCACCCACTAAGATCACATATGGATGGTTGGATGATCAATCATACAGACATGTGTGCAATGATTTGAAGCACACTCATTACATGGTTTTTTCTCATGTTTCGGGGATGAAACATATCAAGGAGGGAGGGCATGTTATGTACCTTGGGATATGATATTATTGTGTATAAGGTCTTATGGAGATGTCGACATGTGACACACATCCCCCTTAGTTATGTATATATTTATAATATATGGGGTTATATAAGAATTAGTTATATTGGGTAATGAGTCACCTACATTAGGATTAGGTGTTATCCACCCATTAAGATTATTTTATGTCTATATAAATAAGAAGAATGTCATCATGACATATGTCATGTATGTGTTGAGTTTTTTACTTGATAGAAGGATATTGGAGGTTTTTCCTCAAAGTGGAATTCCCATATTATGAGTGTGAATTTGGTTAGAGTTTATACAAATACAACTCAAGACAATGCACATAAAAATCAAAATTTGATGTAATATTTCTCTAATTCATTTAATCGTAGCATCATTTACATTAAGAGGGTGATACATATACAAATGTTTTCACTCCTTTATCCAATGAGTCAACCACATAATCAATCCCAAATATCACTCAACTCTATCTCCTAATATCTCTCACACACATCCCAATATATCTCACTCACATATTCTAATGTTGAGTTATTATTACGAATCAACGTACACACACAATAATATATTATCCTAGATAATATATTTCCTCACACTTAAAAACATGAGTTGTCACAACAACTCATTTACGATATACTATTACAAATATTATTATTTATTCACACACACAATATTCACTTGCATTATTATTCAACTCATACAACGTTTACAATAAACCCATAATAAACACAAACACATTATTTTCCTAACATTCCCCCCTTAGGGCAGACATGGAGAGAAACAAAATCACACTTCTTTTGCAGTGTGTTGCCTCTACTTGCTTATGATCTTGGTCCACAACTCAAACTAAAGGTAGATAATGAAGTCATCAACCATTCAATATTGGGATATTATCAACTAGGAAATGGGAACTCATTGACCACCATGGGAACTCATCTAACCATGTTTGGGGAACATCAACCAAAAAGTGTGGGAACCACGAATAAGATTTCTACATTTGTTTAGCCTTCATAAAAGTTTTCACAGGATGACCACTAACCTAGCTATGAACAAGGACACACATTTGTTCATCTTGTTCAAGTATCGTGATGCTGCATTTCATTATGCTTTCAATTTTCCACTATATCTTTACATAAGGGGATTACATTAGAATTGTGCCTACTTATTACAAACATGAACATGAATGTATCTTTGTTCTTATTCTCAATCACATGAAAATAAAAATTGAAAATACATTGAAAAAATGAGGACTAAGTCCTCATCACCTCTTATAGCCTCTTTACTCGATCTTGCACAACATAACTGGTTTCTTTACAATTGGATTCTAGTCTTAGTATTTATCATTTCCATGCATTTTATTTACCACTACTCTATTGTGCAAATCGAGTCGGCCAAGCAGATTGTGAGGGGACATTGGTTTTCCTCCATTCTTTGATGCTTGTAGCCTCTAATTGGATGCTACTTAGAAAATTTAGCTTTGAATCTCATTTTACAAAATGGACATCACATATAAGTGATATTGCGTCCGATTGAAATGTGGGCAAAAAAATTCCAACCTTTTACAATAACAACAATAAAATGATGAATATAAACACACTTACTCTTTGTTTCAAAAAGAAGACCAATTTTTATATTTTTATTTTTAAAATAACTAACAAAATACTTTAAAGTTTGACTAACCATACGAAAAGAAATGACAAAAACTATGTTAACTTGGATGAAGACAAAATAATATACAAGACCAACAAAACGCATTAGTATTAAGAGACACACAACTTTGACCATAGACACAACTATCAAAACTTACATTTATAATATAGCTAAAATCTATAATTAGAAATTAAACTAATAAAACAACCTAACTAGGCAAAATGAATTAAACATGCGACTAAAAATAATGAAATATTAAACATACCACAATAACAAACTTTCCTCAACAACACAATGCATTGGTGTTGATATAGAATTTATAAATGAATTTCACCCGTGAATGAAAATTTTAATTTGTTACGTCGAATCCCAATGGCTGCATTTGAGGAAAATTGGTCAAAAATAGGTATAATATATATAATCAACATAAACACAAGACTATAACAAGTATTAATGGTAGAATGGGCTTGTCTTGAGTGCTTTTTCATATCTTAAATACCATCCTTTAATTCTTAGAATCTTCACGAGTTGTTGTCTTGTCACGCTTTGGGTTTTAAGGAAACGAGCCAAAGAGGATAATATATGTTGTATAGAAGTATTTGCAAAAGTAGATGGGAAGAAACTAGTTAAGGATGGTTGTTATTAGAATAACCACGGTAGATGCCACTATGGAATTATATTTTTGAAGAGCCGTGATATCGCCAATTTGTATGAGCCATTTGGTGGTGTAAGCATAAGTGCCTCTTGTACTTAATAATGGATTGAGAATTTCCCAAGAGGGAGACCATGGAGTTACTCCTTCCTTAAGGAATATTATATGGTAATGCTCTACCTTAAAGGTATTCTTATATTTCTAAATATATTAAATATTATGGCTTCTTGGCCCACCAATAATTTTTTTCTTTATATTCTGAATATTGTTTGAATTATTCATTTATTATATGTGAAGATCTTATTAATTGGTATCAAAGCATCGATTTGGGTAATTTTTGGGATGTGTGTCACATGTTGACATCCCCATCAATCCATAAACACAATAATATCATATCCTAAGGTACATAACAAATAAATGTTTTTCCTCTTTATCGATGTCACTCAATACATGTTCTTAATTTAAAAAATATCATATTGCCTTCATCTCCTACGACATTTTTCAAACTTTGCTTAGATTTCATGTTTTTATGGGTGCGAATTGTCTCCTCCACAACAAGCATGCACCATTTTATGGTTTGTAATCCAAATAAAGTGAGGTATCATTTTAATTCCTCCATCCTTCATCAATCTCATTACCATTTGAACCACCCCACCAACAAAATTTTTCATAGATGCTTGATAGAAGAACATAAGTTGCAACATTTTGAAGATCCAACTAAAAAAAGATTTATTGTAACTAATCATGGCTCTATATTCTTACGTTCTCTACAGGAACCAAGAAAACACATCCACATAACCACCACAGGTTTTATTGACGCGTTGATGATAAATTTTAGAGTTTATTCAAGTTATCCAACATGGCCAATAATGTCAACCATGCAGGCATAATGATCAATTCTAGGCTTAATGTTATAAGAGGCATTCATGCCATTATTTATTCAAGTTAGCTAGTGTGACCAAGAACGTCCAACCATGCATACATAATGATGAATTCTACGCATAATGCTATAAGAGGCACTCATGCTATTTAATTATTGACATCCCTAATTCACCAAGCCGACATGGTTGCATGTTAATAAAATAAAAGTGAAGCTAACATGGTTAAGGTATGTTCTAGATAACTTCATTACTTCAAAGAGTTTGATAACATCCTTTCAAAATATGTTGTTTTTCATAGCCTTTGAGCATGGAATTCCATGAGGCCACATCTCTTTTAGGAATCTTGTCGAAACAGTTCACATGCTCCCACATTTTGCACACATATATGTAAGGAAAATTGTAACTAAAACATATGCCAAAAGTCCCTTCTTAATAACACAAGTTAGCAGATGTCCCCGCCTTATTTCAAAGCTCCTATTTTTGTACAGGATGACAAAGATGCTGCTGAGAAGGTGAACTGATTGTATTGGACACCTATTGGATAGGTTTGGTGAAACAACGTCAATGCCGGTGAGTATGCTCATGTCCTATATTAGTTTCTCCATTCCCAATCCCTCTCACTCATTCTTACTCTTTAATTTATAAATCTCCCATTTTGACATATGCTAAAAGCATTTCGAAATGGTTGTGGAATCTAGTTTTATATATGCTAATTACATTTTCCGAAAGGTTTCATTTTTACATATCCTCGCAATCATTGTAGTTCACGAGACTACATATATTTCAAGCATTTTTTTGAACAATTCATGTATGCTCCCACATTTTGTAGATATATCTTCTACGTAACTTACAATTAAAACTTTCGTAATGCTTCAATGGATGTTTGTGACTTGTTTTGAAGATCTTATTTTTGCACAAGATGGTAACATGCTAGTGAAGATGAATTGATTGGATTGTACAATTATTTGATGAATTTTGTTTCAATGCTTCATGAGGATACCCATGTGCTCTGTTATCTATGGTTATGATATTCCATGATAAATTACCTATCGAGAGAATTTTCTTGTGAGGAAACACCGCTTGAAGTAAATGGATTCATGAAAGACATGTAGTGACCAACATACCTATGATGGTAAAATGAATCCTACCATAAAAACAACTGCTATTTTTTTGGAAAACAAACATTCATTGGCAAACAACTCCTTATTTTTGGATGCCTTCGGTGTAATAAGCATATCTTGTTTTCTCTTCTTGTGGAAGTGATATATGACTAGGAAAAGAAAGGGGAAGTGTTGTAAGGATTTACACATATATATTTATGAGTGTGGATTTAAATCAACGAATTCCCATTTAATTTGAGGAGTGTTATTTAATTAAAGTGGTCATAATTAATTGAAGGAGTGGGAATTTAAGTAAAGCCCCATGTTTGCATCTCTATGCCTACATATGATTGTGTTTCTCTATGTTAATACCGATTATACATTGTTGTTTGTATTACTCTACCGATTCTAGCTTACATAGATGATTATACTAATTTTTTTGCTATGGATTATGACATGTTTACTATGTTGATTCTCTACTTTTTTACTATGGAGTTGTTGGCTAGATTTCTGCATAGTCAAAAACTAAGGAATTCATGAGATAAATCTCCCTCATTTACCAAAGTGAGGCTCCTCGTGTATGATTTTTATCAATTATGGATTTGAGTAACTTTTTGTGGGTTTTACTTTAATTACAAAGCTCATGAGCCATAGCTAGGTAATTCTCGCAGTAAGTAAGCAATTGTAAAGAAATAGTTTCCAAAGGGAAAAATAATTGAATTCGGAAGAAAGCAAATAAGATGTGCAATCCAACCAATAGTTCACATGTTATCCTTGAAGCTTTTGGAGTTCTTCTCCAATATGTGCATCAATGCAATGTTTTCCGTAAACAATTAAGACAAAACTCATCATCTTTTATTTTTAATTGCATATGAGCAATTTTAAATTCGGAAAGAACTCTAGGTGAATGCAAATACAAGTAAATTCAATGAAGGGTTCAACTGGAAGATTAGGAGCACATGCACAAGATCCTGGAAGGAATTTGCCATGCACTGACTTCCACATGGGATGCGTTAGAAACAAGAGGATGAATTTTTACTGGAAGCCTTTGCAATTATGAGATTTGAATCTGTCAATTAAATCGGTGAGAGGTTTAGGGCCTATGTATGTATCATTGACTTTAGCAAATCTGGAAGCAATGCATGATTCTGCTGATCCTTCTCTTTCATCATGCTTCATTATGCCTGGAATAATCTTTTTCTGAGCTCTTTTTCTTTTAATTCTACCAGAATCCTTTGTAATCGATCAATTTGTGTAGATCTAGAAATTTCTTCTGATTCGGAAGATATATTCAATGTATCTGACATTGATTTGAACTTCCTTTCACTAATATGAGCACCTGTAATGAATACCTACAATTAATTCAGACAAAGATGGAGTCCATGACACAAATACTTGATTTTTATCACCAAAATTTGCATATACAACTGTTGCCCTAAAATTTGAGGCTTTGCTTGCATGCGAAGCAAGCAAAAATATTATTTAATTCACTTGGGCACTTATACCAACATGCAGATGCTTGGAATAATAAAAATAAAGCTTCTCCAACCCTAGGCGCCAAAACTAGAAGCTTCCCGGTAGTGGAAAATACTCTTTAATGCAAAATCCTCCTTCCCTTGGCGCCAAAACCTTTCCGGGCTGCAAACTTCATCAAAAAGAATTAATTGCTTCTCCTTTATGGCGTCCCATGCTTATATAGCCATCTGCATGCTATTTTTAATAATTGCCCTTCCCTATTTTTGGCAATTTAATTAATTAAAAGCCATGCCTCTTCATCCAATTTGGGCGCCCAAGTCTGCATGCTTCTGATTGTTTTTTAATGAATTTATTTTATTTATTTTTAGCATGCATCCTTGACTTCTCTTTAGCTCATCCACTTGCATTGACTTTCCTTCTATTTATGGTGCCAAACTTAGCTAGAAATACCATTAATAAATATCATTAATTACATGTATTAATGCCAAGGTGGGTCGCACTTTTTGGCAAGGGAAGTTTCTAAAAATAGGAAGTCAAAGCAATGGGAATTTCCACCCTGCACTGCAGCTCCAAAAATCCCATCTTCCACTTAAGTGATTTGACTTTCATAATGAGAATTTTCACCCTGCACTACAGGTAAGAAATTCCCGCCTGCCTGCCACTGCCAAAATTCTCATTAGCAGCTTAAATCCTTCCTTCCAAAAAGTGTGACTTGCATGGAAAATAGCCTTCTTCTCAAAAATGTGACTTGCATGGGTGAATAAACTTCTTTGATGGGAAAAGTCACCTGCTAGGCAAACAAGAAATTCTCGCCGGTGCTTTAAGTGATTTTTCTTTATAATGGGAATTTTCACCTTGCACTGCAGGTAAGAAATTCCCGCCTTCTAGTCACCTCTGAAATTCCCATTGCAGCTTAAGTGATTTTGACTTGATGGGAAAAAGTAACTCTGCAGTGCATAAGAAATTCCCACGTGCCTCGCCACCCCCAAAATTCCTACCTGGCAGCCTTAGATCTATTATCCCAAAAAGTGCGACTTGCCTAGGAGATACTTTTCTACTTAAATTCTTCTTTTTTGGTCAGAAGTCAGCACTCCGTGATTAATTTCTTCCATTGTTGAGGCCATAAATGACTTCCAGATGTTCTAGGCAATTAAACAAGCTATATAGAACAAAGAAACGGATCAAGGGGAATTTAACAGACAGACCACAGAGAAAAACTGAAAACAAAAGCAAAAAGAAATAAATAAAAATGAAAAAACGTTGCCAGAAGTTGCAGACAATTGCTCAGAATTCATTCCTGGTGAAAACCCTATTGAGATGTGAGAATACTAGCATGAAAAACTTCAACAGGGTTCAACTGCAACACAATTCACATTAAACGAAACTTTATTTATTTAATAAATAATTAAATAAAATTCCTATGACAAAACCCAACAGAGGGATAAAATGAGTTTTAACATCTGGGTATTTGTCGAAATTGGCTCATATGATTCACTGGGAATATCTTAACGTAATAGAGACAACTTCAGGCAATAAAAACACAAAAAGACCCGTTATTTTAAAAAGAACGATTTTTAAAGGGGTAGTCCCAAATTTCAGGGTGAAATTTGGGGACACCAGAGTAGGATGTGATTGCTTTATTATTCTCTAATGTTACTATAGACACTATAAAGTGCACCTTGTGCATAAGGTCTCTTATTCAAAAATACAAAAACATCATAAAACACAATAATCCCCAAAAAAAAAAATCCCACAAAAGCAAATATAAAATATAAAATCCCACAAAATGGAGATAAATGACACCTCACCACTCATTTACTAACCCTCACTCACTCACATATAATTTTGTCCATTCCACCTATCCATATGCATGTCCAATGCGCTACAAACCCTATCATTACACCCATATGTATCCCATTCTCCCATGCACTACAAATCTATAAAATCCCCTCTCTCACATCGTTTGATCTAGGGAAAATTTTAAGACCCCCCAAAAAAATTCATAGAAATTTGTTGGCGAACCCGAGAAAATTTACTTCCGCAAGAATGGTGAATCTCGAGAAAATTGACTTTAGCAAGAATGACAAATTTGGGAAAATTGACTTTCACACTAATATGTTGTCGATTACCGGTAGAATTTTTTTATACTACTGGCCGACACCATATATCTTTGTCATTAATAGTATATGATGTAGCCAAAAATATGTAATTTTTTAAAAAATCATTTTTCATAAGAAGTAGCTTAAAATGACTCGGCTCGACGAGAAATTTGTCCTCACAAAATATGGCGCAAACAAAAAAATAAAAAAATAAATTTTTGTGAAAAAAATACAAATTTCACTAATTTGTATGGGATTTTTAAATTTTTTTTTTTTTTTTGATGTTAGTAGTTAAAATGATTGTCTCAATGAGAAATTTGTCCTCCCAAAATATAGCTAAGCAAAAAAATACCCATACTTTTTTTTTATAATTGTTTATTGCTACTGACGGTAGCTTTTTGCATGCTATCGGTTGGTAGCATATTTTATGTTACCGGCCGAAAACATAATATATGCTATCGGTCAATAGCATATTTTATGCTACTAACCAACAACATAAATATATGCTATCATTGATAACATATTTTATGCTATCGACCAACAACATAAATATATGTTGTTGGTTGATAGCATAAAATATGCTACCGACCAACAACATAAATATATGCTACGATCGGTAGCATATTTTATGTTACCGGCCAACAACATATATTTATGTCATCAACCGCAACATAAAATATGCTACCGATCGACAATATTAAGGCGAATATTGTGAATTTCTCTTTCGCAAGGATGACGAATAACCCCTAAAATTAACTTGTACCTATAAAATTTTGGCGACCCATGATTACTCCTTTCCGAAAAATTTGTCAATTTCAATTTTTAAAAACTAGAATATTCATGAATTAATGAATATTCACCACTAATTTTTTTCTTGATTTGATCCTCTCTCTTAACAATTCTTAGCTCCTTGACTCTTGGTGCACAAAAGCTATACTTTAGTTTTCTTGCTCCCTTTCTCGCATATCTTAGTGTTGCAGGTCTTGAAAAAGTGAAAGAGAAGCACAAAAGATAGATACAACTTGCTGCAACACTACTTTAGAACAATTTCAACACATACGGGAATCACAACTGTGATTGGCTTGTGATCTCCGTGTAATTTTTAGTGAATCACAATTGCTATTGTCTTACGATCTGAGTCAGGTATATTTTTCATTTTCATTTATTGTTTTACATTTTAATAAATAAAAGTCTTTTATCTCCTTAAAAGGGTTAGGAATCTGACCAAGGTAGGTCCCCTAACCACAAAAAATAACTAACATTTTTTTAGTGTGTTTGTGTACAAGATTAGATTCATATTTAGAAGAGTTTTTGCCCACTTTATTCAAGGAAAGAGCCCATAATTTTCCTTCTCTTCACAATGGCAACATAGGCTTATTCTAATTTAGTAGCATTGATTTGAAGATTTCATATCAACTAATCCATCTTGCAGGTGATCCAAATCTAGGTATACATTTTGGCGACCATGGTGGGACAATTTTGGTTTTGGGTAACTCTTTTTCATTTTTGAATCTAATAGTGTTTTCTTTAGGGTTTATTTTCGCTTTGTTTTCATTTTTCCTTAATGTTTCGTTGTATATCTCACATAAGGTTTTGCAGTCTCAAGTAAAAAAGTAGGTTGCAAGTCAATTGCAAATCGCGATTGTGTTGCAATTTTCTTCCAAAAACTAACAATCTAGTGTAAGGGAGTTGCGAATTACGATCGTGTTGTAACTTTGTTACAATAAAAATATTTTAAAAAATTATTTATTCTTAATGTAATGAATTGGGAATGAACACACACTAAATACATGTCTGGATAAGGGTAAATACCCATCCACATAACTATGGGAAGTGCTTGGGCATAAGCCCTAAAACTCATTATGAGGAGTACCACGAAACCCCAAGTAGCTGGGCACATTGAGAGGACTTGCCAACAAAAAGGGTTAACAACCCAACTTTGATTGATTAGTTTCACCCATGAGGTAGAGCCAATTTTTTTGTGGTGATGGCCCCATCTTGATTGCGGGTAAGGTAAAGTCTACAACTAGAAATTTTCTAGTGTATGAAACTCGTCTAAATAATATTTGGCATTTAGAGAGATATCCCTACATATGAAACTAAAAAAATCAGACCCATATTCAACCCTAAGACAAACAAAAATCACCACATTCATCAAAACAATTTTTCTCAAATTTCATTATCTCTACGAGTTACTCCCGTGACAATTTATGTCCTTTATAACCTCCTTTCACACTTTGCATGCCCGTTTCATAATAAATTATTAGTTCTCATTTTCCCAACCTCGACCACAATCACATCAGTATTGAAATTTTTCATCCCATATTTTCCTAAAGCCATTCTGAACTATGACTGGTTTGTAACCTCCTAAATTCATTGTTCACTCATTTCTACTTTTTGTTCTTCATGCCATATTTTTCCGTGACTCGGTTGTAACTTCACGATGCCCTACGATTTTTCGGTCATCTTGCTGACTTTTTCCACTCATGTTTCACAATCCCACTCACGGGTGCGGCTATTATTCTTCATGTATTCTATTCATCTTCATGCCCATTCTCACCCTAATTTGCTTCACTAACACCTCCTTGACCGCATTACCAAGCTTGAGTTATAACACTTGGGGGTACTTCCACCCACACCGACTTATCACACGATTTACAATGAGCCTATTCACCCCATGGTACCACATCGCCCCTATCCAACACATTTCGAATTACCAATGTATTTAATTTTTTTTTATGGAACCAAGGACCCCAACATCACTTGCATATTTTTTCATTATACATGCCACCTCATTCAACATGATGACGCTCTCCTCCTTTGCACATTCCCACTTTCACTCATTGGCCAAGCACTTGATTGATATTCTCACCTCCCCAACATAGCATTCATACATTCACATAATTTGTGGACACCTTTTATCTTACTTCTCCATCCATATTGCACGCAAGTAACACTAGTTGACATTCACATGCTTCAATAATCCCATAGTGAGTCCATCATTGAATTTTTGTGCATTGGTGTGAACTTGTTCTCCACCTCTCATTTCCAATCCTCAATCCGAAATAATTGACCTATTTGCAAAAAAATTGTCACTCACATCTCACACCATTTACAAATTCATACACTATGCACATTTGATGGGGTCTTCCACATGGCATAGCACGCGAGGATGTCCATCTTGGTTTTCCTCCTTCCTTTCCACACGTTTCTATTTCTCCCCGAAATTCTACCTCATTACCCTTTCATGTTCACAATGTCATCTACACAGATCCTCCTCACATCTCACCACTTTCTACACCCACATATTTGCATTCATTACATTCTCCTAAGGTTTATAACTTCATCCAACCCCCTCGCAAATTCACTCCCTTGATGAACCACTTTCCTCTATCATGTACAAGTTTCTTAACACCTATCTCATCACTCTCCCCCCTCCCACCCCCACCATTGTGGCATACTTCCCATGAAAAATGTGCCCACAATCATACCGATTGGTCATTCCACCGACTCATGTATCCAAATTTGTAATATTATTCAAAACCTTATCGATAAGGGAGAAATTACGGTTGAGCCTCCATCTCCTCCAATTTCACCTACTAACAATAATACAATCACTTCACATGAGAATATTCTCACTTCTTCTCCATGTTTCGTACCTTCCTCATCCGACTCCTCATTTCCCATTACCTTCCAAACATCATGTGCACCTTGTGTCTCTTCATTCACTTCACAACCTTCATCATCACATGATTCCACCTTAGACTCAACACCACCATCCTCTCTTAGTCCCTCATTATATACATCAAACCCTTATCAATATCTATTATCATGTACTTCCACTATGGATATGGTCTCATCCTTATCTTCTCCATATAATTTTACATCATTACCACATATATCTAGCTTGCCACTATCTATATCATCATGTGATTCTATCTTGCCCATCACAGCTTTCTTATTCATCACTTGCAATTGTTATATACACCCCACTATGCACACAACCCATTTTTGCACCTACAAGGTGTTCTTCATCACATATGGTTCCACTTATCACTTCACCTATACATAACTCTTTCACATGCATCTCAATTCATTCATCATCACTCATTTAGGCACCATTATTTCTTCCTATGCCTCCATTACATCCTATACCATCTATTAAGTTCATTCACACTCCTCTTGCATCTATTCCCCATCATTTATATTCACTTGCTCATTCATCTCTTCATCACAAGTCACATACACTCACTCTCATTGTTTTCACTCCTTTAGAGCTTTCTTCCACATTCAATTTCTTTCCTTCATCACCAATCGTTCGTGCACCTTTCTTATTACCTGCTCCTCCTTCACATCCTCTATCACGATCACACAACCATTTGGTCTTACACCCGTGTCTTACAATCCTCCTCCCCATCCCATTATGCCCCCATATCATTTCAATTTTCTCCCACATTCTCATTTGTTTGACATTCCCTCTTACATGCCTCTTCCCATTCCATGTCATCATACTCTCATCACACCCATTCATCACAATCCCACACCCTTGGCTCTCATGCTTCCTCTAGACATCACTATGTTCTCTACTCCTCATACACCTGACATCATCACTTACACCATACCTCATATAATCTTATCTTATCCTATTGATTTGTTTTCATGTCCTCGTCCACTCGACGTTCTTGTAAATCCACCACACCCAACACATTTCTTATTCATTTCATCCCCACACTCACATCCTCCACACACCACCATTCCATGTCTTTTATTTGGCATTCTTGATTCACTTATCATCCACATCATCCCCTCCACTCCAATTATTTATCTCATTTATCACTTACTTTTATACATCATGTCTCTTACTCACCTAGTCCCTACAAAGATTTGGGGGACTTCCATTTGTCTTCACTATTACATTCTCAGTATTATCCTTACATTCCACTTTGGTTCATCTAGCCTTGATTTGAAACATGTTTGGATTCTCCGCACATTTTGTTATATCATCACTGACTCAAACACAAATACACATTTCCACACAACTAAACATATTTCAAAAACATAAAAAAATCCATATATTCAAAAATTACAATAAACAATGCTTTCCCATGGATGTTCTTTTGCATTTTCTCCATCCATTCATACCTCATTCCACCTCTCAATTCACTTCCACATATCTTCATTTGCAATTTGTTCACATTCCACACCTTGGTTTATTTCACAGACTTTTGGTGAACTCTTGATTATATTTTTGTCATGTTTTGTGAGTCAATAATCTCTACTAAAATTGTTTGAATTTGATATCTCTTTACTTGGTGAATTCGAATGATTGTCCTCCTAGAGATCCACACAAGCTTACACACTTAGCACCTTATTGTGAAGACCCTAGGACATTATTTTTTGACACTTGCCAAATGTCATCTCTATACTCACTCCCATTCATCCATTATGCCATTCATGGTTCTAAATCCCTTGGAAAACCAAGAGAGTTGAATCTCATGTAAAAAGCAACAATAAAAAAATCAAGAAAAGTTAAAATTCAAAAGTGAAAAGATAAGAAAATGAGAAATAGAAAAACTCTCTCTTAGGGGTCTTTCCAAAGATCTCTATCGGGGTTATAGGCACTGGTCAGGCAGAGAGAAAATGTTATGACTAGAATCAAATGTATCTCTGTTGGGGCTATAGACATCTAGCTAGAAGCGAGTAATGCACAACTTACAATTGCCTTCCATTTCATTAATCACCAATCACCTATTTCACTCACACCTACATGTTGGCTTTTGTTTTCACTCATTGTCTTACAAGACTTCGATTCAAGCAACAATTAACTTTCACGTGCACACAAAGGATCTCAATGCAACACATGGATAATATGTCATCTTGTGCGGTTTAGACCTTGTTCAAGTGCCCATTTTAGTTCACATTTTGTCTCATGACTCATGGCTTCCAAAGACATCACATGTTCACCAACATTCTTATTACACACCATGTTCATACACCCACACATCTCTCACACTCCATTATTGCAACGATATCTTATTTCCCCTCATTTGGAATGAATATCCCCGGGCATCTGTTGCCTTTTGCACTCCCTTTGCATCCATCATCTTTATTTTTCTGGTCATTTCATTACATATTCGTCACCTTTCATTTGCATTGTGTTGTCATGCAAATGTGCAACAGGGAAATTGATAATTTCTGAGCACGACAACTATACCCCAATGGAAATTTTTTCATGTTTTATCATTCCTAGGCACCCTAGGTAAAATCCGTCAGTCTGATCACCCCCTATTTGATGTCAATTTGGTCCCCTAGGTGATTTAGGAAATTCTATTCATTCCACCTAGGTGATTTTAGGGAGTTCTAAAAAGACACTATCTTCTGGCAGTATAGGGAAGGGCTATCGCTAGCCTTCCCAGGATTGGATTCAACTCCCTGGAGTGGAACAAAAGGGAAAAATTCAATAAGGAGATGAAATGAAGACTTTAAAACATAATAGAAATGATTTTTTAAGGTTTGGGTAAGTTTGGCAAGACTTGGAGTAATCTGAGTAAAAAATAGGGCTCATAAGCCTAGTAGTACATGTGCCTAAAAAAATAATGCCGGGCTTCGAAAGAAGATTCTGGGAGCTCCGGATGGAGTTAGAAGAAAAAATAAATATATCTAGAGAGATGATTCCAAGACCTACATGATGGTGAAATAATATTTTTCACAACACTTTGGTGCATCATGTCTGTAGGTAGGTTTTATCAGGCATAGGTGGAGTAAAAACTCAAAAATCCTATTTTTCAGGGATAAAATGGAATAATAAAGACATGATACCTCCACCATTGGATTCAAAAGGTCATTTCTAGTCAGGATCATTTAATTTTTTTCCAAAAAGTCCATCAAGCGCTCAAGTTATCACCATTACAAGTTCAGGACTTAGCCAAATTTTTGGGAGGACACGTGTCAGCACCAGGGGCCTGGCGTGATTTTGTGTCCCTCGTGTCCCCCAAGGTCAGGGAAATCAAGAATGGAAAAGTGCATCTAGACCCCTTGAATCCCTCTCAGCTCCCATGTGACCTCTGGGACCCTCATATGACATCCAGACTTGATAGTTCAGCCCCCAGGTGCTTATTTGGAGCATGTATTCCCTGCCGTTGGATTGGGCGCCACGTGTCACCTCCAAGACCATTGTGGAAACTGATGTCCCTTATGCACCTAAGGTTGGGGACATCAGACCTTGAAAAATGTGAGCATCCCCTATGGGAAGTCATTTGGACACCCACGTGATCGAGTTTCAGCCCCCAGGTGCATTTTTGGAGCATCCATTCCCTGCCATTGGATCGGGCGCCACATGTCACCTCCAAGACCACCGTGGAAACTGATGTCCATTATGCACCTGAGGTGGGGGACATAATACCTTTAAAAATGTGCCCAGACCCTATGTGGAGTCATTTGGACACCCACGTGACTGAGTTTCAACCCCCAGGTGCATTTTTGGAGCATCCATTCCCTGTCGTTGGATCGGGTGCCACGTGTCGTCCTCTTAACCATTGTGGAATTTGATGTCCCTCACATCCCTAAGGTTAGGGACATCAAGTAATGAAAAATGCACCCAAGATTCTCCTTCCATGATTTCAAAAATTCAAAAAATCTAACTGCCGCTCAGTTCTTCCACTGCTTCCACTCTCATCACACAGAATAATCTTCATCCTTCCTCTGCAACATTCTACCATCATTACGCCATTGAAAATGCTCAAACCTGCTCAACCCAAGAACTGAAACACATTCCCAAAGCTATGTGTAGGTCTCAGAAGGATTTTTCATCGAAACGAGAAGGAGAAACGAAGAACAAGAGGAAGAAAACAGTGAAAATCTCCATAGCCTAAAAACGAAGATATGAAGAAATATTGCAAGCCGGTGCATGAAACAACAAACCGTTTGTTGCTGTTCATTCATTTTCCCAAGACCATAAAAATACACCTTCAAACTCCCCCTCGTGTGATAGAGCATCCACAACGAAGAAATCTCCTTTTCGGCTCAACGAAGAAAGAAGTGGGATTTCCCATCAAACCAGTTGCGATTGAAGTAAGATCACACGTGAAGCACTAGAAGAAAAAACCCACATCAAAAATATAATTTTCTTCACAAATGGAGGAGAAAACCAGACCTACAATTTTGAGGTCCATTAATGGCTGCCATACCCAGAAGCACTGCCAAGTCCGAAAATTAAAACTTTAAAATCTCCTAGGTTATTAAGTGGGCGGACCCGAAATTTCAGAGGGATGATATTGGGAAAAAACCCATATCAAAAAACTTTGTTCCACGTCAATGACTCTCGAGAGGCCAACTTTCTAAAAATATCGTGTCTATTACATAGGAATTGCTATTTTGGGAAAGTCATTAACAAAAGAACCTACGAAGGAGATGAAGATATCAGAGGTGCACTATAGCCGAGCCGAGAATTCACCAAAACGGAATTTTTTGGCACTTACTAAAAATAGTAAGTGAGCCCTCGAGCACCTGCTAAAAATAGAAATTTGATCTAAAGAAGTGAGGAACGTAGGGAGAAAGGGGAATCAATGTCACAACACTCAGCTAAGGATTGAGGGAGTTACATTTTCACACTAAAAATAGTAAGTTACACTCAAAGAGAAGTTTTGGCACAATGGGATGTACAAGGCTAATCATTCAGGGGGACATCATTGTTCGGGAGCATCCTAGCCATTTTTCACAGGGAATTCAAGATCCACCTTAGTTCATTCAACTGGGTGAGCATTCGAGAGCTAATTTGGAGGAGTTTCACAATGTGCAAGGAGTTTGAAGATTCAGAGTTTCACTACATTTGGAGCTTTCCATCAATGAGGATCAACAGACTTCATCAGTGACATCTCCTCTTCTTCTTCTCTCTCTCTTTCTCTCTCCTCTTCCCCCAACTTTCTCTCACTTTCAAATGTTCTAATTATTCGTTGGGGTTTGCACTTTTTGATATGCCTTTAAGTCACTTAAAAGTGACTTTAGAAACATAATGTAAATTAAGTCACCTTTCTATTATAAAAGGGACTTAAATATTTAAAGTGGAATATGAATAGTCTTAAGTCATATTAAGGCATATGGAGGGTCATGAGGAAGACGATAAGTCACCTCTCATTCTATAAATTGTAACACCATTCCCATTGCAAAGGGTTGGTGATTGATCTTGTAAACTCAAGAGTATATTGCACCTTGAGAGAACAAAGGAGATAGCCATTTTCTTCTATTCCCCCCTTCTCAATTTCTTCCATTCCCACACTATGTACAAATTCTGCTTGAGCTTCAATAAAGGAAGAAGGAATTTTAGCCTCTTTGATTGAGGAGTTTATTGGTACTTTGTGTTCATTAAGCTCTATTTAGTCTTGTTGTTGTTTTGCAGATTTGTTTTCTTCTGAAATTCAAGTGCATGTGATGAAACTTTTGACTGGTGTGCACAAGTTTCTGATTTTCTGCTTGCAACATTGGTTCTCCTACCTCGATTCTCACTCCCTTTCGCACTTCCAGACAAAGTATTCCCTAACAAGAGATTGCTAGATTTGCCATAGGGTCGAGTGGAGTGCCCCGCTTGGATCCCCAGTTGAAAGTGTTAGGAAATAAGGGATAAAATATGCGGAATAATCTCTCATAGAATCAAAACAGTAGAAACTAATATGCGAAATTATTACAGAGCTCAAATAAAAGTGTAGAAAAAAATAACACAACACAAAGAGACAATATTTAACATGGTTCACCCAATTTGGGCTACGTCCACAAAGAATCACTTGCTTAGATTTTATTATAAGCCACCGCTCTCTCAATACAATAGCGGATCCATTTGGAGCTATGCTCAACAAACTCTACAGAATTCACAGCAATTCAAAACACATCTACAATGTTTACATTATATCTATCATATGCATAAAACCATATAAATAGACAACTACTTAAGTAGTTTTACAAAACCGTGGGTATCAAAACCATGGGCCAAAATTGTCCCATAAACCTATGGGTCAAAAAACCCACCCATATGAGAAAATCACGTTTCCCGATGTATCGGGCATGTTTTAAGGCCCGAACCTCGGCAAGATAACTGTGGAAAGTGTACAATACTCTTAGTGTACAATCTTCAACACTTTCTCACATGAAAATAGGCTCCATAACCTAACAAATGCCACCATAGAAATCCACCTTTTCACGCGCATGCATATACGATGCATTATCTTGGTTAAGTAGAGGGACTTAGATTCCCAAAGCGTTGGCAAGAAATCCACAAGTTTGTCCACCTGACAAATTTTCTCGCCAACACATTGCCATCATTTTTATCGTCACATCATTGGCATTGTCATCTATTCACCACACTAGATATCACATCTTATCCTGCCCTTACCTCTCACCTCCTATCCCACCCCAACTCCACCCCAAGTTATCCTAACCCGCCGATTCCCACCTGTAAACTTGGCCTCAACTCATCACCGCTTCCACACCTTACCTCCTCGTTGGCTCACTCAACCTTGACTCCTCGTGACCCTACACCAACCCCTTGTCGATCTCTCCCACTCTTCTCACCCACTCCCCTTACTTTCTTACTCCCTCGACTCTCCCCATCCTACCCCGAAGATTCACACTCGTAACTCATCATGTGATATCATCTCGTACCACCGTACTTCCCTTCTCCTCATTCACCCCGGTCGATTCGCACCTGTAACTTAGCCTCAACCCAATTTCCCACCCACCTTTTACTCATAATCTTGTTGTCCTTATATTTTTGAGTCACTTCTACGACTCGATCGCACCTACTCCTCTCTCTTAGAGCTAACTCCTCCCTCACTACAACCCTTCCTCCCGTCACCGAAACTTCACCTCCCACCCTCTCCACCTACAAGTCATGCTTACAACATGCCTATCCTACTTCCAACCTAGATACCCAACTTCCACCCTCCCGTAATCCTTCCACCCTCCCCATGCAGACACACCCTTGTTGCGGTCTCTATCACAACCCACTTTCCACTCATGCCGCCCCTCCTACTCCAAATGAAATCGCTCACCCTGTCCGAGTCATATTTCTAACTCAGCTCACTTACCCTCCCTACCCCACAACAACTCAACCCCTTGCATTTACTCACCAATATTGGTGGGTCACTCATGTGAGTTGCCATCTTACTCCACCTCACTCACCTAACTAACTCACCCAGTTTGGCGAGTCACTTATACAACTCGCCACTCACCACCGATCACTTCCCCAACATATTTTCATCCCCAAATAACTCACTCACTTGACCATATTTCCCTGCCTATCCTTCCCAACCAACTCACCCACCCAACTCACACACTAAGCTCTCCCATCTTGGCTCACCTTTTCAACTCGCACTACCCAAGTCGCCTCCCACCCAGATTGCCCACTCTATTCAACTCATTACCACACCCATGTAGTTCATGCCACAACCGCATAGCTTGTTGCCTCGCTCACATAGCTCACCACCTTATCCACCTAGCTCACCGCCTAACTCCTCATGTCGTTTTTCACCTTGCTCACACCGATTTAACAAAAATATAATTTTTATAAACCCTAATTACATAACAATGTATGATAAATAAATGCTAAATATAGATTTTGACACAATAAAGTAAGCTAATAAATTTGAAACCCTAGGTGTAAGAGAAAGGGTAAAAGACTTTAAAAATTATGTTAGATGTCGGGAGTGTGCATAATGGATAAAATGATGACTAGGAAGGGAAGAGTGTCGCAACTATGCACAATAAATTGGAACTACCGGACGAGCCTAGGGCCGGGTCAAGGGCATTGGAGTCTGATTTTAGGCGTCTATATATGCAAAAATGGCTAAAGCCTAAATTTTCTAGTGTTGCAAGGTTGTCGCTAATAGTCATTATTGATCACCCGTATATCGCTTGATGATCTCGAAATTCTCCTATAACCTATAAAGAGAAGATGGCCTGTAAAACCTTCAAACTACATCAAATCCCAAAAAGAAAAGATGCAATATGGGGATTCGGATTGACCTTAGTGGTCACTCGACTGAGTGAACTTACAATCAAGAACTGCACTACATCTCAGATTCCATGTAGTTCTTGTGTGTGTGTGCATGATAGAATTGTGCCCCAGGAAGCCTTTAAGTGCATGTGATATCGATAAATAACTATATGTATCAATGTAAGTAGATGTGTGGATGTCAAAATGAACTTCCCTTCCTATGCGTGTATGCAAAAAATGTAGTTCCTTCCCTTGAATGAGTGCTAGATGGATTCCTTTGATGCTCTTAGAATGCCTTTGGATGCAACCTTAGATGATGATAATAGATGTTTAGTGTTTGGTCATTTATTTTGGTCACATGGATTTGTATTTATATGATTCCCTTGGTTGAATTTCATACTTGACAATTGGAAGGTCAACCAATAAGAAAATAAGATGCCCAAAAGATAAAAGAAGCCCAAAAGAGTGAGTAAGATAGAAAGAGGTCAAGGGCGCCGGACGCTCGGCATTTTGTCTGAGTCTTTGGTGTCTAGAGTCCTAAAAGATAAAGTAATAAAGTTCAGACTAGGCTGTAGGGTCTAGAAGGCCAAATAGAAAATAAGAAACATAGACAAAAGGCCAAAGATAGTTGTCAATTGTTAGTTTTCTCACTTAGGAATCATATGAATAGTAGTATGTGATTAGGACCTAGAAATATACCCAAGTGCATGATTTTGTATCTAAATTTTCCCCCACTTTATGTTGTTGAGTGAATACTCGATAACATAAATTAGATAAGAGATGTGTACCTGATAACCATGTAGATTGTGATGGCGATAACATGCCGAGGAGACAAGTGAAAGCGTGAAGTGATAAAAATGAAGCGTGGAAGCTAAGAAGAGGAAGTGACCCTAGAGGTGAAGCATATAGTGTTGTACCATATTGTACTTGTTGTTGTGATTGATGTAGGGTTATTTCTTGTTGCATATTAACGACATACCTATAAAAGAAGAGTGAAAGAGTAGTTAAAGTCATGCATTATGAAAACTCTTGCAAAAAAGTATGTAAATGTGTGTAAAAAGAAGTAAAAGGAAAGTGTGCACCTGATCTGTGAAGAGTGAAATGGATAGAAAAATTTCTTGAACTACTGTAGGAGAGCGAGTTTTGGGGTGATCTCACACCAAGAGAGATTTTTTTGGGCGATCTCATGCCAAGAATGAGTTTTTTGGGCGATATCATGCCAAGTGTGAGTTTTTGGGTGATCTCACACCACAACAAGAGAGTTGGGGAGAGAGGTCTAGTGTTACTCTCCTTCCATGACTACTCCCTGAATAAGCACCATTATAGATGGTACATCATGTGTTTAGTTCGTATTTTTGTGTAGAAAAATGGAGAAAGAATGTATTTTGAATCTTTGAAGGATTGTGCCTATACTATGAAAAATGCTTTATGAACCGCTGAAAAATGTGCTTTGATATGAAAAAGTAATTTTAATTGCCCCGGGTCATAAGAACCTGTAAGGTTAGGAGTGCCTGGACTCTATTTTCTATAGCTAGGTGCTAGCTTCTATGCTTTGAACTAAGGACCCAAGTCAAATTCTAGGCCATTTATGTGGATTTGTAGACTATGATGTTCCTATGATGAACTATTTTGTATCGCTATATGGGGTGGCTGATTCACCCAATGTATGCCCCCTTGTTTGGGGTGCATACAACATAGCTAGGAGAATGCGACCCAAAGGAGACGAATGAATGTTGATTGAAACCGATGCCTTGCGGGGGAGGGATATGCATGGTAAAAACCAAGGCACATGAAAAAAAGTGGCAAGATGCATGGTGTTAGTAGAAAAGTAGCAAATATCTAATAGAAAAACGGTGTAACAAGAAAATGTGTAGACAAAAGAGAGACCGCACAAAGCAGGTTTAATACATGGGACATTGCTCATAATGTAGTAAGACAATTAGGGCTGAAACGGAAAAAAGCATACATTGTGCACACTTGACAAAGGGCATATCCCAAAACAATATCATACAATGGAAAACAATAGGAAACAAAGTTTCGACAACCATGGTGGCAAATAGTTCCTGCAAAACAAATGCTGCACATGAAGCACCCATTAGCATGTTAGAAAGATAAAGAGTATGTCAAAGCGTGTATAGATCAATGTGAAAATAGTGTGCTAGTAAGAATAGGAAGTAGTAGAAAATGAAACAATAACACCTGTAGTGTGTAAGAGTAGGAATGTAGATGCCCCAGGAGCCTCGGTGGGACTGGTAAGAGGTAAAGTGTCAAGCATCATTGCTACATGTAAATATCTATAGAAAGTCTGAATTCACAACTAAAGAACAAGTGAATGGGCATGTGTATATAGAAAAATAATGACATACTAGATGCTACGCCCTTAATCATATAGCTTATATTGGATGTATATAGCCAACTTGTGGCTATCATAACTTCTTATCATTATGTATTTCTTTCATATATGTTATATTTTCATTAGTGGGTCGGCCTTGGTGCTGGCCATAACATAGGAATAGTATATATAGAGGTTAGTAGGTAGTAGTTTATCATCATTGGAGCATTTGAGTATTATTGTATGGTTTGGAGGTTGCCCCCTCGAAGTGGCGAAGCTATTCTAATTGCATATTGAGATCATTATTCTGGAATATTGTGTTATTTGGTGTTATATTTCTACTCATGATCTGAATTATACAAGTAATTTCATTACAAGTGGTATCAGAGCTTGAACTCGGCCAACACTGCGTCAAACCCTAATTTTGAAGGTTCGTCCATATCTCAACATCAGTAGCGAATTTTTCATCAATTTTTTTGTGGTGTGGTGAAATCAGTCAAGTAAGCTTCCCTCAAAATTTTAATAATTTTTGACTTGTTCTGCAAAAGTTATAGCGGTTTTATGTTTTTTCATAATTCGGCTACATAGGGTGCAATTTGTGGAATTTTTCAAAGTTATTTACATTTCCAGAAAGAAGATTAAAAATTAGTTTGAGTTCATTCTTTGAGTTTTATAAAATTTGGCCGAATTCCTATTGAAATATGAAACCCTAAATTTCGACCTTGATCCTTAAATCTTACCATTTTGGGGCATCATGGCTGGGCCTTCGACAAGAGGCAAAAAGAATTCCATCACTCCGGGTAAAACCCCTGATAAGGATGAGATAATAGTTGAGGAGTTAGAGTCAGAAGGGGTATCTACAGAGTCCTCAGGGTTAGGGTTTACTTCAACTGACCATAAGGTCAGCTATCTTGAGTTAGAGTTGCGAAACCTCGAAGGTAGAGTGGCCAGCAAAGAAGATGTAGAAAAGATTGGACAACGATTGGAGGATTTCATTCAAAATTTAGCTACAATATCATGGGTCATCATATCATTCCTAATGAGCCACAACTCAATCATACTCATACTAATCATGGTGGATCTTTAGGTCAAAGTAATAAACAAACTAGCCAGGGTGGATCTGAAAACAAGACCAATCCAAATACAAACACTCTACAAGCCCATCACATGCTTCCAAAAGTGGAAATGCGTAAGTTTGATGGAAAGGATCCACTCAATTGGATTAACCAAATGGAGAATTTCTTTGATCTTCATCAGATTCCATTGGGACAAAAGGTTACCATGGCATCATTGTATCTTGAACCTGACCAATTCATTTGGTATCGATGGTTATGTGCTCAAAGTAAAAGAGTGGTCTCAATGTTACATGGACAATATTCACCGAAGAGTTGCAATTTCACTATAGTTCTAGTGTGTCAGAGAATTACTTTAGCCAATTAGCAAAGCTCAGACAAACAGGAACAATCAAAGATTACATCCATCAATTCCAAAACCTTTCCTTACGGGTGGAAAATATTCCTGAAGATAATTTGAATGACTTATTTCTTGGGGGTCTTAAAGAACAAATTGAGACTGAGGTGCGTATGTTTAATCCTCATAAGGTTTCAGACTCTATGATCATGGCACGTAGGGCAGAGGAAAAATTTCTTTCAAGTCGGAAACAAACTGTCAGTACTATCAGAGATCGTAGCACCCTTCCACCATCATTCCCTCGGCCAGTGAGACTGACACCTCAACAAATTGAAGAAAAGAGAGCCAAAGGGTTATGTTTTAATTGTGACAACAAATTTGGACTAGGACATAAGTGTGCGGAAAAGAAGTTGTTCTACATTGAGGGACCTACTGAAGAAGAAGAAAATGAAGAAGACGAAGAGGTAGAGCCAGAGGAGGAATTAGGAGATCCCCAACCAACAATATCATGCCATGCAATTTCTGGTATTAGCACTCCCCAAACTCTCAAAGTAGTTGGATTCTTAAAAAAATAGAGGGTAACAGTGTTGATTGATTCGGGAAGTACTCACAATTTCATCAATCATAAGTTAGCGGTACGCTTGAACTGCTTTGTTTATCCAGCTCCAGAATGTCAAGTCATGATTGCTGATGGGAAAACTGTTAGTTGTTCAGGAAAATGCCATAACATTAATCTCGCCATGGGAGATTACTTGCTAACTAGCAATATGTATGCCATTGCCATGGGAGGAGCAGACATTGTGTTAGGAGTTCAGTGGCTTACCACCTTGGGAACCATTGAAATGAATTTCCAAGAGTTGTTCATGCAATTTCAATTAGAAGGGAGGAATTTTAAACTAAAAGGACTAAGAGCAAAATCCCCACAGATGGTAAGTTCTCATCAGATGCAAAAATTTCTTAGAAAGGGTGCAGAAGGGTTTGTGGCACAACTATTTTCATTGGAAGCACATCATTCCAATACATTTATACCTACAGATATGCAAGCAGTTATAGATGAGCACTCAGGGGTTTTTGGAGAAATGCCCAAGGGTTTGCCTCCGAAAAGAGACCATGACCATGCCATCCAGCTAGTACCAGGGAGTCAACCACCCAACATCAGACCTTATAGGTACCCCTATATGCAAAAGAGTGAGATTGAGAAGATAGTTCAAGAGATGTTAGAAGCAGGACTTATTCGTCATAGTCAAAGTGCTTACTCTTCTCCTGTAGTGATGGTATAGAAAAAGATGACAATTGGCGCATGTGTCCAGATTACAGGGAACTCAATAAGTACACAGTTAAAGATAAGTTTCCTATTCCTGTAATTGATGATTTGCTAGATGAGTTACATGGTGTTGTTTACTTTACAAAACTTGATCTTCGTTCTGGATATCATCAGATTAGAATCAAGGATGAAGATATTCATAAAACAACCTTCAGGACACATGAAGGACACTATGAGTTCTTGGTAATGCCTTTTGGACTAACAAATGCACCCTCTACATTTCAAAGCTTGATGAATTCAATATTTAAGCCATTTCTTCGAAAGTTTGTTTTAGTGTTCTTTGATGATATATTAATCTATAGTAAAACATGGGAGGAACACCTGCATCATGTAAATAAAGTGTTGGAAACTCTTGAACAACATCAACTTTATGCAAAGCCTTCTAAGTGTTCTTTTGGTGTCAAGGAGGTTGAATATCTGGGTCATATTGTCTCTTATGAAGGTGTTAAAGTGGATCCTAACAAGATAAAAGCCATGCTTGAATGGAAGGTTCCCAAAACCCTAAAAAATCTCTCGAGGATTTTTGGGGCTTACAGGTTATTATCGTAGATTTGTAAGGAATTATGGCAGCATCGCAGCACCACTCACAACTTTATTGAAGAAGGACTCTTTCCATTGGAACAAGAAAGCTACTATGGCCTTTGAGAAGTTGAAGGAGGCCATGTGCACCACTCCAGTTCTAGCCACCCCAGATTTTTCAAAAACATTCATTGTTGAATGTGATGCTTCAGGGTATGGTATGGGGGCAGTACTCATGCAAGAAGGGTGACCCATTGCCTTCGAGAGCTGCCAATTCAAAGGTAAGAATATCTCTAAACCAATTTATGAGAAAGAAATGTTAGCAATACTTCATGCAGTGAAACAATGGAGACCATATCTAATGGGACGACATTTCAAAGTAAAGACAGATCATGATAGTTTGAAATACTTCTTAGAGCAACGCTTATCATCAGAAGAACAACAGAAATGGGTCTAAAAATGTTGGGGTATGATTTTGAGATAATATACAAGAAAGGGAAAGAGAATGTAGTTGCTGATGCTTTATCTCGGAAGGATGAATCTACCCAGGCATTGTTGTATGCCATATCTGTATTACAGGAGGATTGGATAGAGGATGCAAGGTCTGAATGGAAAAATGACCCAGGTACACAAAATCTCATTCAAAATCTCCAAAAAGATCCAAACATGTCAGAAAAAATTTTATGGAAAGGAGATGTTTTATGGTATAAAGATAGATTATATCTATGTAAGAATTCAATCCTTAAAAATAGGGTTCTATCTGAGCTCCATGCTTCTCCAGTAGGGGGTCATTCTGGCTTCTTAAAGACTTATCATCAAATCAAGCATGATTTTTTCTGGGAAGGGTTAAAAGGAGATGTCCAAAAGTTTGTGGCAGAATGCATGGTTTGTCAGCAAAATAAGGGCGAAACAATTAAGTCCCTAGGTCTTTTACAACCTCTATCTATTCCTAGCCAGAGGTGGGAAGAGGTGTCTATGGACTTCATCACAGGATTGCCTAAATCAGAAGGTAAAAATGTAATCATGGTGGTGGTGGATAGACTCACCAAATATGCCCATTTTTGTGCTTTATCACATCCATTTGTTGCGAGTACAGTAGCAACGACCTTCAGGGATACAATTCAGAAGCTACATGGGACACCAAAGATTATAGTAAGTGATCGAGACCCTATCTTTACTAGTAATTTTTGGACTGACTTGTTCTCATGCTTGGGCACACAACTAGCTCGTAGTTCCTCTTATCATCCCCAGTCTGATGGGAAAACAGAGGTGGTAAACAAGTGCTTGGAGGGATATCTTCGTTGTTTTACATCAGATAAGCAAGCGAGATGGGTCCAATGGTTACCGCTGGCAGAATGGTGGTATAACACCTCCTTTCATACTTCATCTAAAATGTCTCCTTTCTTAGCATTATATGGGTATCATCCACCATCTATCACTTCATCTTTGAGAGTCCAACCAAAGGTTTGAGTAGTTGAAGAACATATTCAACACCAACAAGAGGTGCTTTGTAGTCTCAGGGAGAATTTGGCCATGTCACAAAACCACATGAAGCAGCACCAACATCGTAGTGAAAGACATTTTGAAGTCGGTGATTGGGTTTTTGTGCGTTTACAACCATATAAGCAAATGTCCTTAAAACAACACAAAAAGGATAACAAGCTTTCACCTAAATATTATGGTCCTTATCAAGTGTTACAGAAGATTGGAAATGTAGCATACAAACTGGAACTTCCTCCGGCTACTCGAATTCATCTAGTCTTCCATGTATCTTGCCTAAAGAAGGTAATTGGACAGACAATATCAACCCAGAAAGTGTTACCAGAGCTTGATGAAGAGGGCAGAATCATCCTGGAACCAGAATGCATCCTTCAGACATGCACTAAGTGGTTGAGGACAAGGGTCATCACTGAGTATTTGATCAAGTGGAAAAATCTAGACAATGAAGACGCAACTTGGGAGGATGCAAATTTCCTGCAGCAGCATCCAGATCTTCTCAACATTGGGGACAATGTTGCTTCGAAGGGGAGGGGCATGCTACGCCCTTAATCATATAGCTTATATTGGATGTATATAGCCGACTTGTGGCTATCATAACTTCTTATCATTATGTATTTCTTTCATATATGTTATATTTTCATTAGTGGGTCAGCCTTGGTGCTAGCCATAACATAGGAATAATATATATAGAGGTTAGTAGGTAGTAGTTTATCATCATTGGAGCATTTGAGTATTATTGTATGGTTTGGAGGTTACCCCCTCGAAGTGGTGAATCTATTCTAATTGCATATTGAGATCATTATATGGAATATTGTGTTATTTGGTGTTATATTTCTACTCATGATCTGAATTATACAAGTAATTTCATTACACTAGATATCCGTCTAACATAGTAAGCAAAGTGTAACATGTGAGTCTAAGAAAACAAGAATAAGTGCAACCAAGATATGCAATATGTTGTGAGTGTGAATGGAATGGAATGCAAAGTGAATGTGATAGGAGCAACATGCCCCCGAGTGAATGTGGATGAGTATAAGATGAGGTTCATTTATAAAATACCCCTCAAAAATCAAGAATGAACCATAAAACAAGAGTGCATCATCGAGAAATGGTTTGATAAAGTGTGCTAGATAGATAGATTAATGAATCATAGAGTGTAGATTGTAGAATATGATAGTATGATGTGTGAGAAGGGAGTGATAGAAAGGTGTATCGTGAAGTGTGGAGCATGGAATGTGTAGTGTGTGAGGTTCATGAATGTAGTATGCCCTCAACAGTCAAGTGTGAACCTTAGCACAAGAGTGCGTCATAGGGTAATGACGATACAAAGTGTATCAAGTTGTGCAATGATGCACGAAAATATGAAGAGTAGAAATGATAGACACTTGACAAATTTAGAAGGGGAGGGAAGAGAAGTAAACATGATGCCCCCAAGTGTATAATAATGATCAAGTTATCCAACAAAAATGAAGGGCGAGGTCCTCCACCCGATGTTTGAGGAGATAAAGGCATGTGACCATGTTCAGAGATTAAAGATGTATGAGAGTGACAATGTATCGATGGATGGGACCTATGTGTTGAAGGAGGTGGTGAACACTGTATGAAGCAAAATTAGGAGGTGATGAACACCTATGTGAAGGATATAGAGGAGGTGATGAGCACATATATGAAGGAGACTGAGGAGGTGATGAGAACCTATGTGAAGGAGATGGAGGAGGTGATGAGAACTTATGTGAAGGATACTGAGGAGGTGATGAGCACATATGTGAAGTAAACCGAGGATATGAAGAAGGAGATGAAATCCTATGTGAAAGGGGTGCCCGAGTAGGGGACTTAAGTTTAGAAGATGGACTAGTGGACCTGATGAAAATGAGTAGGTCATATGTGAATAAGTGAGCTAGGTGTAGAAGATGCGTTAGATTTGAGAGGCCCATGGGGCCTAAATGCTACAACTAGTGAGAGGACAACCTCAAGAGGAGGCAGAGGCAGTGGTGTGGATGGTGGAACACATTTGAGAGTGAAAAATTTCTTATTGTGAATGAATTTTAGACACAAGTGATTCATGGAAATGATAGCTTGAGCAACATGGAGCCAAAGAAGACCTAAGAGCATGTCACAACCTTTAACAACAAGTGCCACAAAGTGAATGAAACAAGCATGGCGAGATGCCCAACCAGTAATTGGAAGCTTGACGAAGCCATAAGATTTTGGAATTAGATATGAAATTTGAGAGTGAATAGTTGATAGCAACTAGGAGTGCAATAGAGCACACACTAATAGGAGCCGATAAATCAATCATGGTATTATTGATAACATAAGATCCAATAAAAGTATTGATGTGTAGTGTATCAGAAGAAAATGTACCAGGATAATCGTGATCAGAGAATGTGATGAGTGGTGGAGATGCATCAATATGAGCAACTAGAAAATCAAGAGCCCTCAATGAAGGAGGAGGCACAACATGATATGCATGATTGGATGAAGAATCAACAACTTTGTCATGCTTGGGCAATAGATCATTGAATATTTTGAGCTTTTTATTATCATTGACCAGCTTGGATGCTAAAGGCTCGAGAGATCTCAATTGCATCATTGTTGATGAGATCTTGAATGAGATTCCTAAGTTTAAAAAATTGATCAATTGAATGCCCAACACATTGATGATAGTCACATCTATCATTTTCATTATAATTACGGCCCTTAGGGCGAGATGGATCAAGATTTAGCAGTGGTGGAAGCATAATAAGATTTCTCTCAATAAGTTGTGGTAATAGAATACATGGAGCGTATTTAAATTTGGTGAATGTATGCTTTGGAGGCTTTCATTGAAGCTTTTTCAGGAGTAGAGACACCATTAACAAATTTTTCTTCAATGGGCTTAGGAGATAGCTTAAAATTAGATTTACTTTGAAACTAATTAGAAGATGAAGCCTGATCATGATATTTGAGGTTGCCCATAGATAATAGCTTTCTCTCATGTAACTTAAGAGTATGGAATAGTTAGTCAAATAATGGAGAGGTCTCAAAGATGACACTCTCTTACAATAGTAGTGTAAAATACTTTCGACAAAAATATCTTGCATTTCGTAGTCTGCAGTACATTATACGTCTTAGTTAAATTGTTCTTATAACGTAACACATAATCCAAAGAGATACTCATTAGATTCTTGTTTGATTTGTGCAAGTTCAACATAAGATATCTTATAATTGATATTGATTGAAAAATGAGTGAGAAAAGCATCGGCTAAATGCGTAAATGATGTTACCGAATGGACAAGTAGATCATAGAACCAACACATAACATAATCTTAGAGGCTTCTAGGAAAGAGCTTTGCTTAGTAAAGTATGATTATCCACATAATCTAGACATGCCACATGAAAAGCTCAAAGATGCTCTTGAGGGTCACCATGGCCATTGAAGGTGGGAAACTTAGGAGTGACGAAGTTTGGAGGAAGTTCATAAGTGGAAATGGTAGGGGCAAAAGGAGTATGAAGAAGTAAGGTGAAATCAAGAGATGGAGATGTACAAGAAGTAGTCTGTTGAAGTTGTGATTCGAACTTGGATATCCCGATATAAAGAAGTTAAATTAGGAGTGTTTAATGAAGATCCGGGTTGTGCAATAGAAGCATTAGGTTGAATAATTAGAGTAGTAGTAGTGGGAATGGAAGTAGGAATGTGAATGGGTTGATTGGAGGCCATTACAACTAAGGAAGAACCATCTTGAGAAATTTTAATAGCCATCAAAACATGGATAATATGCGGAAGATGTGTAGGATTGTTGCACAAAGCTCGACAAAAATTGGTAACATTTTCTAGTTATTCTTGATCAACATTGGTGTCCTCATCATAGGATTTCTCACTATCATATGTTTTAATGTTTTCAAGAGGCACATTTTGAGAGTTGGAAAAGGGGTTATCAGATTCAACCATTGATTTAGAAACCCTACGAGAAAATGGAGGGAACTCAATTTGCTCAAAAGACCTAAAACAACCACTATGGGTAACGGGCATAAGAAGAAAACCCTAGAAAGAAGGTGGAATTTGAGCGATGGGTTCACCAAATTATTTAACAAAAATAATTTTTTAAAACCCTAATTGCAGAGTAACATAGGATAAATAAATGCTAAATACGAATTTGACACAAGCAAGTAAGATAATAAATTTGAATCCCTAGGTGCAAGAGAGAGATAAAAGACTTAGCTGATTTATGTTAGATGTCGGGACTGTGTGGATGAAGAAATTGATGAACAAGAAGGGAAGAGTGTCACAACCGTGCACGATAAATTCTCGAACTGTTGAATGATCACGACTAGGGTGTCTGGACTAGGTTAGGGGTGCACAGGCATTGGAGTCTGATTTTAGGTGCTTGTGTTTACGAAAATGGATGGAACCTGAATTTTCTAGTGTCGGAAGGTTTTTTTATTGTCGCTTATTGATCACCCGTATGTAGTCGGATGATCGTGAAATTCACCTATAACTTGCGAAGAGATGACCTAAAAAACCCTCAAACTACATCAAATCCCAAAAAGAAAAGATGCAACATGGGGAGTCAGAATGACCTCGACATTCACCCGACCGAGTGAACTTACAATCGAGCATTGCATTATATCTCATACTCTATGTGGTTCTTGTGCATGTGTGATAAAATTGTTCCTAGGAAGCCCTTGCGTAAGTGCGTGTGATATCATGCAATAGTTAGATGTATCATGTAAGTAGATGTGTGGATAACAAAATGAACTTCCTTTCCTATGCGTTCATGCGGAAAATGTAGTCCTTTGTCCCTTGAGTGAGTACTAAATGGATGTCTTTGATGCTCTTATAATTCCTTTGGATGAAACCTTAGATGATGATAATAGATGCTTAGTGTTTGGTCCTTTATTTTGGTCACATAGCTTTGTGTTTATATGATTCCCTTGGTTGAATTTTGTAATTGACTACCGGAGGGCCGAATCATAAGAAAATAATATGCCCAAAAGATAAAAGAAGCCCAAAAAGAGCAAGCTAGAAAGAGGTCAGGGGTGCCCACAAGGACGAGGGCGCCTAGGCACTGACATCCTGTTTGGGGGCTGGTGCCCAGAGTCCTGAAAGATAAAACAATAAAGTTCAAAATGGGTTGTAGAGTATAGAAGGCCAAATAGAAAATAAGAAACACAAACAAAAGGCCAATGATAGCTATCAATTGATAGTTTTCTCACTTTGGAATCATATGAATAATAATATGTGATTAGGACCTAGAAATGTACCCAAGTGCATGATTTTGTATCTACGCACACAACTCGTCGCACAACTCCCCAACTCGCCACGCCGATCATCCAAATCACCACACAAATCACCCAACTCACCATGCCACTCACCTAACTCACCTCACCACTTACCCAACTCGTCACCTTGCCTACCACATACCTCGTTGCCTCGCCGCTCGCGTAGCTCGCCGTCTTTCCCACCTAGCTCGTTTCCTCTCTTTCGCATCTCATTAAGTCTCTCTACTCCCCTATTTGCATCCTATCACTTGCCTTCATTTTTATACACACACATCATCTCATTTTCAACTACACATGATTGGGGCAATATTATCCTCACTTCCGCTCATCATACCTTTGCCACAATTTATTCTTATATCTTCTTCAACTATAACTTTTACCTCGCATTACGTTTGGGTAACTTGTGGCTCCAAAAACTGTCACTTAAGGGGGGAATCATACAACAACCCTTCTCATCCAATTCTATGACATCCAATCAATAACCACCTTAGTTAATTGAATCAATAGTTTTTTCCTTGCAAAATCAACCTATTGATCCTCTATAGAATCCGATTGAAGTGGTCCATCAATTACATTTCCAATTTCTTGTATATCCAGTCGATCATCTAAGCCCACAACTGTGGAAACCACCGTCATAGGGTTAGATGACCCCCATCTTGTCTTCAACTTTTGTGCTACATCTTGCTTGCTACACACACAACCCAAATAGGGAAAAAATGTAGACACTAGAAAACACACCTTACGTATAAGGTATTTTATTCAAAAATACCAAAAACATCATAAAACACAATAATCCCACAAAATCATATAAAAATATAAAATCCTACAAAAATGGAGATAAATGACACATCACCACTCATTTACCAACTCTCACCCACTAACATTTAATTTTGTCCATTCCACCTACCCATATTCATGTCCAATGCACTATGGACCCTACCATTACACCCATATGCGTCTCATTCCCCTTGCACTCCAAATATATAAAATCACCCTTTCCTACATCATTTGATCCTCCTTAATAATTCATACCCCCTAACTCTTGGTGCACTAAGGATATCCTTGAGTTTTCTTGCTCTCTTACATGCATATCTCGGTGTTGCGGCTTGTTGAAGAAGTAAAAGTGAAGTAAAAATGATAGATACAACTTTTTGTAGCCTTGTTTTTTAGAAAATTTCAAATCATGCGGGAATCATAAGCGTAATTGGCTTGCGATCTCCGAGTGATTTTCGGTGAATTGGAACTGCGATTGTCTGTGATCCGAGTAAGGTATTTTTCATTTTCATTTTTTGTTTTATATTTTAATCAATAAAATGTCTTTTATATCCTTAAAAGGGTTAGGGATCCGATCGAGGCGGGGCCCCTAACCACAAAAAATAACTAACGGTTTTCAAGTGTTCTTATGTGCAAGATTAGATCCAGATTTAGAAGAGTTTTTACACACTTTATTCAATGAAAGAGCCCATAATTGTTCTTCTCTTCACAATGGTAGCATAAGCCCATTCTATTTTAGTAGCATTGATTTTGAGATTTCATATCAACTAATCATTCTTGCAGGTGATCCAAATCTAGGCATACGAGCTACTAGTTCATTTACACATGTATTCTTTCTTGTTTCTTGTTGCATGTTGCATCTTCTTCGCACCATGGTTGCCACCATGCACAACCGCTTTGCAAATCTTGATTCTCATATATAGCCACCATATTTTCCTTCTATGTGATCCTACATAGATTACTATATATCGTACACGGGTACACATATTCTTTTGATTCGTGTGCTCAATTTTTTTATCGCATGCACTTCAAAAGAGGGGGCATTTAATAGGGTATTTCTACAACTACATATAAATTACATGATATAGGAATAGTTTTCACGTGGCTTAGATCCTCGAAAAAAATCATAAATACTAAAATGTGGAAAAATTCAAACAAGGTCACGATCATAAAGTACAGTCATGACCACGTGCACGGTCTTGACCATTCATATATTCTCGGATAAAGGAGAGTTTCAATCAAGTCTTCAATTCCTACATATTTTACTAGTTGTTTACAATATTTTCATATAGTTATATATGCATATAACACAATTCAAAGTAAAGTTATTACGCTGATAGGCGTTATACAACAAGATTTACTTAGCTAGCATGCCCCATCAATGGTCTGAAATGCATTCCAGCAAGGGATCGACCATATGTATCATCTTGGTCATCCTTGTAAAATCTGGTAAACAGTGTGTGAGGCCGTGTCATTATTATTTTCCTTTATTAATTTGGAAGACAATGTTGGCACAAGGATGATCCAAAATTGTCTGTTGTGCTTATTTGGTGTATGAAAAAACAACTTTTCCCCTTGTAGTCGGGCACTGTTCAAAGCACTTTGGCAGGGCCTACTCCGCATTGGCATTCTAGATGGGAGAGGATACCCATCACTGAAAATGCACCACTAGGGTGCATCGTAATTGTCCATTGTTTCCAGATGCTTGAGTTTACAACTTTGTATTGTGCATGGGTTAAATGGCACACAAAGCTTTCTATCAATGCAAATTAGAGTATACCTGTCATTCACAGTGAATGACATGCGGACCATAGAAACCAATGAGATTAATGAGGCATGGGCTTCGTGGACTTCTGTGGTGCAGAGGGGAAAGCAAAAAAACCTAAAAAAACTGCAGCTGCCCTATTTGGGAAGATACTGGAGCACGAAATTATGTTTTTAACCCATCCCTCTTGCGTAAAGATGTCACAACTACAATAAAGAGATCAATTTTACCAAGTGATCTAAGGGATTTCAGCTTCTTGTTCTTCAATTTTTGACTTGTTCCAGTTTCCCTTTCGGTTCCTATCTTGAAATCTTTCCGCCATTGACATTTTCAATGCTTAATTTTTGTCTTATCTTGACTTTGTTAACGCAGGGTTTAGGTATTACAATGTGATGCTTGAAAACACTTTTTCCAGAACACTGACAACTACCTTAGTGTCGATCAAAGAGGTGAAGAACTATAAAATATTTCCCGTTTATCGCATTCAATATATATTTTAGGAGTTAGGCGTGAATATTAAATTAAAACTTAAAACAAATTATTTATTCTACATATCTAGCGCACGAACGTAACATGTGTCTGAACATGAATGTATTTTCAGAGGTGGAGTGGCTCAATTTGAATACCAACTAGTGGGATATGATCCCCACCATCAACGTGGTAATTCTTTTACCGTTATATCTTTTACTCTATACTTTTAGAAAGAGTGAGAATGAATGATGGAAGTTTTTCCTTTTTTTTTTATTTCGATAGAATCTATGTTTTCATGGGTGCTCAACTATATTTGTACAAGGTTGAAAGTAAATTTTGTGGATTTTGTTGTTCTCTCCACTCTAGTGGGGTTTGCAAAATAATATGCTTAACTTATTAACAAAGATGTTGTTTGGTTCGATTCTTGTATCTTCGAGTAAATTCTAGAGGAATTCAAATCTATGTGTTGAATATAGACTCAATTTTGTCTATTTCTCTTGGGTATTGCAAGGTGGAGGAATTTTTAGGTGCATGGTTGAAGCTCATAAGGTATTTTATTTAGTCTCACAATTATGGGCTTCGTGAGCGTTTCTAGATGTTTGTAGGGATTGGATGCTTTTCACATATGTTTTGTGAAACCTAACTACGTGTTGCCGTAGAAAACAAGTTTTCTAATATGGAGGAGTTTTTTTCAATGCTTTGTTGAGGATGAAAAAGTCTTTTTTTCTCTTTCAAGAGTAACACAATTATAACTACTATGCATCTCCTTAGATGAGGCATTTATTTTTTGTAAAATGAGTAGAGGGAAAAATATATATATTTGATATCTTGAATGTTTTAATCTATTTTTTCATTCATTAATTTTACTTAGGATACCAATAAATTTCAAATTCATTTCAACATTTCAACATTTATACCAAATTATTTTTAGCCGTGGATTTGATATAACATGACATATATAGTGTTTTATTGATTAATTTATTGCTCAAAAAAATGCAATGATTAAAGTTTAAATTCAATTCAGTTTTTATGACCAAGAAAATTAGTTGTGGATTTGATATAACATGTGAAGGAGAGTTCTTTATGATAATGTTCTAACTTGTTTTGTTGATGAATTGGGAAAATTCTATGATAAAACACAAAATTGAATTCAATCTATATGACTATTTTTTCCTTTTGTTGTGGGTTTGATATAACAAAAGAAACAAAGTCATCTATTGATGAATCCCCATGTAAATTTTAATTCATTTACAATTCATTCATGTATTTTTAGTAATTGAAGGCTTTCACCGATAATTAAATAAGGTGGTGAAAATTAATCTTTTTAATCATTAATACATTTAACATTTAAATTGTGTGTGTATTTTCAACAAGATAAAAAGGACAACGAAATAATTACTTTTTCTACTTTCATTTTATTTTGGATTTTCGATTACTTGTGTATTGCGTATAATTACTTACATCCTTCTCTATGCATGACCTATCGACGTATCCATTGCACCCTTAGGATGCAATTGCTAGTATATGCATATAACACAATTCAAAGTAGGTTATAGGGGGCATGATTACTTCATTCCTTCTTCACAAAGTTATTTCAAATGTAGTTACAAAATGGGTTTGGGGGCATGGGCATTCTTCTACCCTTCATTATTTCCTAATTATACATAATCAATTCAAGCATAATAGTACCTTATGGGGGCATGAAAATGTCCATTCCTTCTAAGGTCTATTTTTTCAAGTTGGAGAAAATTAGGCATAGATCTATTTGTAGCGGCGTCATCTATGGGTTATTAGGAAACGTCAAGTAAAATTGTGAAATTTATAGACTGATATTTCCTCTTATCTCACTAGATTACCAAATAAGGAAAGTGTCAAAAGAAAACTAAGAATTTTGTAGATTGATCTTTCATCCTCTCTCATCAAATTCTCAAATGGGAAGGGCATCAAGCACATGGGTTCTTAGTAGTCTAATCCTTCCTATTTTCTCTTATCTCTGCGACACAACATATTTGGGGGTGATAACCCCCGATTCTCCGGCATATCCAAAAGTAAATTCCAACTCTCCATAGGCATGGCAACAACAGGAGCTCCTCCTTTTGTAAAACAAACATGCGTATTCATTCCATGTTTTGGCATCTCCTTTATGTACTTTTGAAATGTTCAAAGTTATAACCATTATATATATTTTGATATAAAGTTTGGTTTCTATCATATACATTGACTACACTTTATTCTACAAGTTTCATAATAGAGCATGCCAACAACAACACATCATGAAGTTTGTTTGAGTGAATGAAAAGTGTGTGTGCACACTTAAAAATGTTTTTACTTCAAGCATGTAATTTTTAATTCCAAACTTAAAGCGGGGAAATGTAGACACTAAAATTTGGTAACTTGTTCTTGTGCAATGCCAAGTTTTACATTTTATCCTTCTTCAAGACAAATCCTTACGCTGGAAACTAATCTCCCCATCTCTCTAGTATGTTATACACCTTACTTTTTCTACACTATGTTATGTCATCAAAATTTGGAAATATTATCCAATCAAAGCATCATAAAACATATAATATTCATGACAACACTTTCAATTTTAATGTTTATCTCTCATGTCCAAAATCATATGGAAGGGTTTTGTCATGAAAAATGAATAAAGCATGAAAAATTAAAACTTTGATCATGCCAACTAAGCCTGTGATTGAAATCATGTTTCCCTATCACTGTGAATCCTTCCTTTGGCCAGCCTACCCTCGGTATCACTATCACCCCAGCTCAAAGGAAATTCCTAAAAATGTTTTCAAGTTTTTTTCAGTGTGCAAGGATGATTACCCAAGATGATTGATGAATTCATTGTGATTCGATGAAAGACAACTTTCTTTGGAGGCCTAAAAAGGCCATTTTTGGCCATTCTGCATATGTTAACCATCCTCCAAGAACATTCATGGAAAATATAGAGAATACGAGGGTGATTTTGGAGGATATTGAAGGTATCTGAAGTAGTTTATGAAATTTTAGGGAAGAAAATATGATTCAACAACTTGTGCAAGACTGGGTCTTCTAGGTGTAGGGAATGAATGTCCTAACGGTGAAAGTTGACTTCTCCAAATGATTTCGGGAGTTACAAAAGGATTAAGGAGGAAAAAAATTAGGCATCATAAATATCTTGGAATTATCTACAAGGTGGAAATATCAAATTTGATCCAAGGATTGAAGGTTTCTGAGATATTTCAAACTTCTGCAACAACCTCTTTTAGTTCAAGAAGGAATAGGCCCTAAATTTTAAGTTTCAAGAAGAATAAAGTCTCAATGATGGTTTCATTGGTCTTATTAAGTGTTTTTGAGTCAAAATAATATATTTTTGACCCCAAAACACCTTCCTAAGCTTTCAAGGTGAAAAATTCAAGTCTGGTGTCCCAATTTGGACATCCAGGACAAACCGACTTTCCCACAACGAAAAGTTGCAATATGTACACCCAATTGTCCCATTTGTCCCCAAAGGACAAGGAGGAAAAGAGGGACACAATATTGGGGCCCTGTTGTCAAGAAAATTTGTCATCACTTAAGACTTGCAACCTATGCCCCTAAGATGCACTATCTCACTCCAGTCGCTTGCCCCCTTCATGTTTTCTCACCCTCGGGTCACACTTTTCTGTCCCAACTATCCCAATTGTCCATAAGGGGATGAGGGGACACAAAATTGTGACCCTCTCTTCTTAGTTAGCTCTTGGTCACACCAAACACCATTTTCAACTCCATACGACCTTGTTTGGCCCCCGGACTTCATTTCTAGCCCCTTGACTCCCAAGTCATAATTTTTGTCCTGAATCTCCTGCTGGGGACAAAGGGGACACAAAAGTGTGACCTCGCCCCTCTTATGAAAATTTTTCTAACTCCATTTAACTAACCAAAGTCTCGGGTGGTTTAGAAACTCATATAAAATGAAATTGCTCTCACTCTCCCAATAGTTGGAAAATTTTCATGTCAAGGTGCTAGTGAAAAACATCCCTGAAACTCCATTTTTTCTAGAAGTGTTGTGAAATTTTTCTAGACATTCATAACTAGTAGAACAAATATTTTCTCATATCTCCTAAACCATGTATTCATTTCCAATGAAACTTAGTTAGAATATTCCTCTCCAAAACTCCTTTGAGAAGAATGTTATAGAAAATCCATTAATGCTCTGGAATTTTTGCATCAAAAATTTGAAATTTCCAAACCCTATACTTGTTTTTAAGCTATGCAGAGATGTGGTAGATAAAAATCTTTTAAATTTGGAGTAGTGAATCTTGGAGAAAATCCTAAAATTTCAAGACCAGTTTTATTGCAACCTGACACTTGTAAGTGCACTTTCTAAAAATAAAAAGTATTCAGAGTAATGGATGTCTAAAAATAGTTAGTTTCCAAAATTTGTAACACTCTGAATGAAAAAGAAACATCAGAAAGTGAAAACTATGAAAAATTACTAAAATCACATTCCTGATAAGACCTGCTAAAAATAGAAAGTCTTGGAATTGATCCTAAAAAGTTTTGGAAACTCCTATTTTGCATATCTCACTACTTTTTCCATCATCAAAAAGACAAGAAGGTGTCCCATAATCCAAACAAGAAATAAAATCCATGCAAGATCCTAAAGCATCAATTATGAGGTGATTCCTATTAGTGCGAAATCATAGCACCCCCAAATGAGCTCTAAAAGATCTTTTCTAAGGCAGACTCATTTGGTGTGATTGCATAACATTGAACTTTCCCCAAGGTGTGGGACCTTAAAAAATGGGAAAGCTCTCCAAATTGAAGGTTGGTTCCTTATTCCTCTGTTTAGGTGCATACGTAGAAACTTGTAGAGGGTCTATTCTTAATCCTAATCTAAACTTTACCAAGGAGACATGGATAGAAGGAATACAAAAATTAAAACAAAGCTAAACTACGAGGTGATGCACCAAAGGAATGATGAACACTTATTTTGCTAATAGACACAAACCAACAAAATGCATACAATAAACAAGCACATATAGCCAGATATATAATGGGAGACTAGATGAAAGCAAAAGAGACAAGAGAGGATCTAAAATCGATCATAGACGTGTTTTATTGCTCTGTAGATTGATCTGATCCATTACACAAGAGCCAAGAGGCGTAAACGTAATGCAATTTTTATGGAAGGCACGAACCCCACAAATCCCTTTCTGCTAAGAGGAGAAGGGAGACTATGCAAAACAAACAATGTCCAACCCTTTACAATGAATCCCCGCCCCGTATTTATAGATTCGATCGCACGAAAGGAAGAGATAGAGAAGCGGTAAAAGTAGGTGGAATTTCAACCATTGTTGTTAATGCTTCAGATAAAATCTGCCCCCAAATCCGTCTTTACTACATCAATCCTTGGTTTGGCACCTTGAAGGAAGAGGAAACGACGGAACAAATCAAATCTGATCTGGTCGTTGAGGCAAGAAGATCCTACATTGAAAGCCTAAAGATGTTTCCTCCATTTCACCTACTGTGGCCACGCAAAGCATCCTCCGCGCTCGTTTGGGCTTCCCTTTTTGGATTCATCTTTGGAGAAACGTCGTTAGGACACGTGGTTCCTTCCGCTGCCTCCTCCATACTTAGTCAATTTTAGACCTTTCTTGAATTGTTTTGAACTCGAGGACTTCGGATCTTCGCTGTTTCTTCCCCTTTCTTTCTCGGTTCCTCTGCGGCACTGCCCCTTCTTTTCTGACCCTACTATTCCACTATTGAGTCACTCTGTGACCTATTTATAAATCTGAATGAGTTTTCTCAAGTTATTTCTATGCGGGGTCATAGCTGATCCGATATTTGGCCCGTGGGGCGAAATATAGATAACAATTCCTATATTGCATAGTCTAATGCGAGAAGTCAGTATGATTATGTTCATCCCAATTATGGATAAAGGGAATCATCATAGATGGATTCATTCAAGAAGGAGATGTTTTTGTCGGTAAAGAGAGACATGAAGCTTTGGGCAACCGAATCCTAATGAAGTATTTCAACCTTTGCAAACATGAATTGAGTCTCCGAGGTGAATAATAGTGATGTTCTGCATCATATCCACTACTCCCAATGTGCCTCAACCCAATATCATCATGATTGTTGGAACAAAAATTTATCACAAGTCCATATAGTACAATACCTCACATCAATGTTCCTAAACACTCATTCAAATGCTCTATAATGTTCCCATAACTCACAAAAGAGAGAGAATGAAACCACATTGTTTCTTCTCAATAGGAGGTTGGAGGCACATAGTGTAGATGATAAAAAGGATGTCCAAGAATACTAAGTATGTTTCCATCATGAAGGAGACATCATTTTCACTAGCTCTCTCTCCAAAGGTAAGGGACATCATATGAATCACACTATGATGAGGAGCGGATCAAAGTGAATCAATGTGTGTGAAAGCATTCATTTGAATAGAGGTTGTAATAAAGTACATCATGATGTTTATGAAGAATTTGAAACATCAAGAACTTCATCAAAGTCCAAGACAAACACGACATATCTCATGAGATCTCATGAGAGTGTTTCTAGACACTTAATCATTATTTGATGATGTGCTCACATCTTGCAAGTTAGAGAGGTGAAAATTGTTGTGTTTTAGTGTGGTTTGGAGGCAAAGAACATGTAACTCATCCCCAAGTTTCATTCATGGATCAATCCTCCTATTTGGGGGAGGGACCTATTTTCATGAGGAGTAAGTGAGCAAAAGGATGCTCAGGCATCATAAGTATGTTTTAACTCATGTGACGTCTTGGTCAGGAAATTGAATTGTGAATATGTCATCATGTTTAAAAGTGAAATGGGAAGCTCATGGGAAGCTCATGGAGTAATTTGAGGATCATCATATCTTGAATCTACCGTCATGTCCAAATCTCTATGAGAAATAAGTCAAAATGAGTTAATCAAGCTATCAAGGTACTTATGACCATCACATGTGAAGGATCAAAGAGTCATCCATTCTCATGAGAATCATATGAGAAAGATGGTGCATGAGCATCCTAAAGTTGATTCCATTCAAGGATAATTCTTGAGCCAAGAAGGGTAAGAACATGATCTTCATATGGAGCACCACGTATGCAAGAATGAGAAACCATCTCAATTTCATTTGATGTCATTCACTTGGTAGTGTTCTTAAAACCTTGTAGTGTGATCACACCTCAAAGGAGGAAGCACATTGCAATCACCTCATTTTAGTCCAATGGATGGTCACAGGACAAGATCTCATTCAGGGAGCAATCCTCTATCTGTAAGGTGAAGACATATCTCAATAAGTGATAGAAAAACATGAAATGGTTTGAGCATCATGGAATTGATTCTTGGTCACTGAGGTGAATTTTGAAGGCCTAGAGGAGTAAGGAAGTGATTCCCATATCCTAACTCCTACATTGTGATAAGAGAGAATCATCATGTTCCCATCACAATGCAGATCTCATAACAGTGTTTCGAACACTTATTCGATGCTCTGGAATGTTTTCATATCTCACAGAAGAAGGAGATTGTGATCACAGTGCTTCAAGTCAGCAAGCTCTTCATTAGCAAAAGTTTCATCTTCATCAGATTGGTCAACCCTTCTCTCTCTCTCTCTCTCTCTCTTCTTTCCTCTCTCTCTATATTTTAATTCTTCATTAAGAATGTACTTTTTCCCTATTTTGTCTTATTCACTTAAGTGACCCTCAATTTAACATTGTAAGAGTCATTTTTCATCAATAAGAAAAAGACTCACTTTTGTTCCCTAGGAACATGAAAGGTCACAAAATGGTGAAGTAAGGAAAAAAGTCATGTGGGGGGAGGTGAAAGGAAAATTTGTAATGCTATAAATTGGAATGGCTTCTCCATTCCAAAGGGTTGAAAATTGTTGATTGTTATATGTTGTTGAGATTTGTATCACTACTACATCAAGCAATAAAATTTGCATTTATTCTATTTATTTTCTTATGTTCCTCTACTCCCCCTCTCTCTCTACTTTCCAACTTTATAGGCATGATGATATTGTACAACCAAGAAGGAAATTTGTGTCCTTGATTGATAGATTTGTAGAACTTTGTGTCTCTGGTTTATTTGTCTTGTTGATTGATTACATTTTTGTGTTCTTCTAATTGAATGTGAACCTATTATGGTTGATGTATGTGAATTTTTAAGCCTACTCACAACATTAACCCTCTCTCCTTATTTTTCCAAAACTCCCCTTTAACTCCCTTCACAAAAAATTCCTCCCTTGTACTCTATACAAGCACTTTGCCACATGTTTAGTGAAGTATTTCTATGTGATCCCCAGCCTAACAGCCACCCAAAGCTTTAGTTAGTTTACATTCAATAATGGGAGTCTACCCATACACAAGAAGGAGGGGCTCAACCCCATGACTATTGGTGGCAACCAATAGTTTACGCTGCAAAAAATTATTTCACCAACAAAGGGTTGATTTGTAGGGTCCAGTCTTAGCCAACGTGTCCTAAGTTTCACCCATTCTCAATCACAAAATCTGCTTACAATTCCAAATCATTTTACGGTCATTTCATCTTCATAAGGTCGACCTTATTAGAATATCTTGCCTACGAAAGACTATAAAATATAGTCATTATCACCTTATAACTCACCTAACATTCTCACAAGCTACTATTACAAATATCATTCTAAGAGCACTCAAAGGGTTCCTAAATCAGTTACACATCATCTAGGGAAATCCCTACTATAAGTCTGAAACATTCAACCAAGTCAAAGGGTTTATCATCATCCATATATATTAACAACAAAAAAATTCACTCCAAGCATTACACAAGGGTTCTAATCAATAAAAATGTTAGGTCACATAGCCAAGGCACACCACATCTCATTATTACTACACTTTGGATAAATTTTATACTACACAGTTATCCCGCTATCTTGGTGTCGGGAGACACGAGGGACCCCTAGGGGTTGGTTAGATATACACACTTACACAAGCACTTAGGAGATTACATGAAGATTGATTTCATGATAAGGATATGTAGTGCAAAACTTGGATTGGTTCAACAATTGAGAGTCGATGGCCAAGGGTGATCTAGCCTCAAAACACACACACATGTTTTTATCCTTTTGTTTGTTAATGCTTGGATTAAGGGTTCTTCAAGTTGCTTGGGTTTCTCCTTTTCTACAAGTCATCTTAAAGTTGTGTGAGCTAGAGTGACATACAACGAGCATCATTTCTAGGAAAGTGAAGCACACATGAAGTTACAAATCCATACTATCTCAAGGTCTCAAATCGTATAGCTCATGTTCTACATTGTACATATCCAATTTATAATATACAAAATCCGTGCGGTTCCATAACTACTTAGTTTCTAGTTCTAAAATCTCTTGTGCTAAATCCACAATCCATATCTTTTTGTTCCATTATCCTACACGGCGATCATTAATGAATCATCTTCAATAACTAATTCTATCTCTCCTCTCATTTATGAGAAAGTTACTTGTCATTTAATAATCATTTAACTCATTTTAAGTTTGAATGCATTATTCTAGTCATGCATAATTGATGTTGGAAGTTGATTAAAGCATAATAGCCTACCTGTTGCTAACCCATCCTTCTTATTGTTGTGCATTTCCACATCATAGAAATTAATTAGGTGTAAACAAAATGCTAGTGGGTATATGCTCAAGATAATTCTTGTATAATTATAAATAAAATTCCAAGTGAAAATTGGTTACAAAGGTCAAAATGACCAATATACATTCATTGTGTTATAGTCGATATATGTCCAAATTTTCCCATACCAAATCTCCCTCTCAAACTCTCGTTGCATTGAGATCATCTTCCAATTCTATCTTAAATTGTAGCACTTTCGAATTACCTCTTTCTAGATAGAGAACTTCCATTGGCATATTCCATGTAAAAATCCCGTAACTTTCCCACATCAATCCACAGAGCCCTCCTCCAAAGTTCCTATGAGGGCGACATCTACCATGGGCCTCTCAAATGGCTCACATACATTAGAACTTTTCCCAAGCCAAGCACTCACCATGTCAAAATCTATGAAGGGATCGCTCACGCCATGCACAATGGTGTTGATTCGACGACACCTCTCACCACCTCCAATTCCAAAGACAACATGCCCAACAATAGTTGAAGTGACATGTAACAATGATGGTGTTGATTGCATTTTCTAGAATGATTTTTTTATGAAAAGGGATCTTATATTATATTAATTCAATAAGATACAAGATAGCTTTCAACAAAAAGCGGGTGGTATGAGAGCATGCCCCAAAACCACAAACAAACTAGGCCAAGCCTATGAAAGCGATAAAAACACTAGGCAATGCTTAGGAATACATCAAAATAGAAGATACAAAATCAAGCTACTGCAACAAACATCCCAGAAGGAGGGTCATGGTCATCAGGCCAACCCGAACCAGGAAGGTCCTTGCTAGCATCTGGAATGTCCCAACCAATGGGGTTCTCCTCTTCAGTGTCCATCACCACCCGTGTAGGAGAAATGACAAGACGAAGTTGGGAGAACTTGTCAAGATGATGGGGGTGGAGGTGGAAAATTCCAGCCATCCAGGGGTGTGCGGCTCAGGATCGGCGATGAACCCCACCCGAGATGACGAGCGGGGGAGATCCAACCTTATTGGTGAGATGGTGGCGTAGCGCTCCTCCATTGTTGACTCGGGGAGAGAAGTGAGCTCGGATGAAATAACGTCGTTTAGAGTGGCTACGATGATCACCACAGGGATGGTTGCCACATGGCGAGAGTGCTAAGATGGAAAAGTTGTCTCTCGGGAAACATAACACGGGGCATCCCCTCAATTCCATAGAAAGTCTAAATATGGTCCACCTCTAGGGCAACTTTATTAGCCTAGACTTGGATCTACAAAAGCACATTGGAGATAACCATAGACTTGTTATACACTGAAAATTATTGATCAACTTCAGAATTAGCAAATAAAAAATCATTCCATTCTTTCCATATCCAAAACAAAATTTCCCCTCTGAAAACATGCCAAATATGGGTGAATATGTGTGGAATTTTGGGGTTATCTCCTAAAAGAATGTGTTGCCAAGTAAAATACTAAAAAGGAATGAATCCAATTCCATGCAAGTTGTGCTTTCGAGAAAAACCAGAAGAGGTGCAAAAAAGTTTCCAAGTGGCCACTTGGGAGCCGAACCCCAATTTGAACAAGTCAAGAGCCAATTGGAAGACCTTGGTGTAGAATACACCAAAGAAAATGTGCAATTTTTGGTTCCACACAGACTAACCAAATAGTGTCAAATCTCCTTCTCCAGCATGATGGAGTAGAATGAATCCCCACCGATTCTTGAATTTTTCAACCATGGGAAAATGTGGGGAGAGCCAACGGTAGCCTTTGATATCAAGATCGTCCATACTAAAGTAGTTAGAGGCCGTTGACATGGTTAAGTACCTTAAAACACAACCCTATGGGGTCGATGCACCTAAACCATCATGGTTAAGAGATAATGAATTCTGCGGGTTTCACCACGTAAAGGGTCATAAAACTAAAAGTATTTAAGATTAAAACACTATATTCAAGACCTAGTCGATAGTGGTGATATTGAAGTAGACTCTGCTGCTGCTGCAAAATCTCCAAATGCAAACTTAGGGATCTTCAAAGATCCTTTTCCCAATCACAAAGAAAAGAAAAAGCCGGATCGAGGACAATCATCTTAGAATAAGAATGCTAACTATGTGTCAAACAAAGACCATTTTGATGCCTTGATAGGTTATGTTGACCCACTCGTTGAGAAAATAAATACAATTAGAATTAAAACAAGAGAGTGCATCATGGCTAGGTGACGAGCTTGCCTTGTTATAAATTTTGAACCTACTCCCCCTTCTCCTCAAGAGAATCATTATGATGTGTTAGATCAACTAGAGAAGACTACAACTAAGATTTCAATCTTATACCTTCTAAATATTTCTAACGTCCATAAAGATATACTTTGCAAAACCTACAAGGATTAGGAGTATCTATTGATGATGACCTTATGCATTTATAGGCCATGGTAACACAAATCGCTCTCTCAAGACACATAACCTTTAGTTCGACATAAGCCTTAATTGAAAATCCCTCCCATAACCTACCCTTACATATTGAGGTAATAATCAAGCATAATAAGGTCAAGAGAGTGCTTGTGGATGACGGATTGGGTCTTAACATTTATACTCTTAAACTAGTTTGTCAACTAGGCGACACAGAAGTTGATTTGGAGACAAAGGTCATCACCATAAAGGTGTATGAAAATGAAGAAAGACAATCAGTTGGAATGATCACTTTCTCATTAGAATTTGGTCCCATAACCCATGATACGAAGTTCCATGTCTTGGACCTAGATCTCCCTTACAACATCTTGCTTAGTCACCCATGGATTCACACCATGCAGGATGTGCCATCAATGTATCATTAGTGTCTAAAATTACAGTATGAAGGACATAAACTTACTATACAAGGGGATCCCCAACCATTTTCTCATTGTAAAGCATTGTCGGGCTATTTTCCTACCATTTACGAGTGTCCCTCTACGGAGATTGTTGTCCCTGTTTAGTCGGAGGCCCTTGCTTCACGAGTGGATCCAAACACCCTGACTCCTAGTGAAAATAGTGTGTCTACATCAGAATATCCTTTTGCTATGTGGGAGATGAAGGTCATAAACAACGGTTGTGGAGAGTATAATCTTCAACAAGCCCTTATGATTCAAAACATTCTCGATATCAGCCCAAGCAAATGGTAGACCATGTTATAAATTCCAGAGATCAAGAGAGAATTTCCCTTTTGACAATTTCACTTTTGGTGGCTTGCTAGAAGATGAAAGAATCCTCAATGATATTATATTTCATCCTCAAGATGATGAAATGGATTTGTGTTACAAGTCATCTAGGTATGTTATTCCTAACAGAATCATGCTTACTATGAGATATCAAGGACATGGTTACGACTTGTCATCACCAATCTGGCACTATGATAATTCTTCACGGAACTCCTCGTCTTTATGATTATTTACTAATGCATGACCTTTAGTTTGGTGGATGTAATGGAAACAAAACAACAACCAAACACAAGAATACCATCGACTATGATAAGACATAATGATGACAAATCTAAAATATCAAAGTAAATTATAATATTAACATGAAATTGTTACAATCTCACCCATGAGGTACTTGAACAAGACTATGGGAGAAACTTTACAATTACACCTCTCGATGGCTTCTTGACACACCTTTAACCGATGGCTTCCTTTGCACACTTCCTCTGATATTTCTCACTAGTTCTTTCTATGCTATAGAGGGGTGGTCTCTCTATTTATAGAACTTCTAGGCTTATCCATCCTATCTCTAAGATATGATAAGAAATCCACTCGACGAATCATATTCCATACCTTAACTCTTATCTCAGTACATGTAAGCTTATCTCTTAAGATAAGATAAACCTTTATCATTTTACATGGGTTCCACATTTTTAGACTTTTTACAAATAAAATACACAAAATATTTATGACCTCACTCCTTGTCCTTATTACCAATATAATATTTCTAATTCCTAATCATGTAGACCCTACTTCTCTAATTACCCAAACTTTGACATTTTAACATTACCGGACTACTTACTTACAAATATTTACTTTTTACAACATTCCTATTGTACTTTGGTATTCTACCGTACTCCACATTATTGGCGACACTCTTGTGGCGCCGTTATCTTCTATCGAGCGCTACTACTAATTATACTTAACAACATCCTATTCCTAATACATACATTAATGAAATAGAAATTATGGAGGAAAATTTTAGTGTTGACATCTTCCCCTTCCTAGCTTCTACTCCGTCCTCGGAGTAGACTATTCAGTGCTTGGAAAATCTTCAACTTGTATCGTGGTTGACCCATTTCGTAATGGGAGTGCCATCCAATTCCTTCCGGTCAGATGACGTACCATTTTCATGCACACTTCTTTATTTTGTAGGGCCCCATCCATTTTGGAAGAAATTTTCTGTCTTCTTTTTGTATACGGAATCATATACTAGGACCAAGTCATTCACATGAAATGGAGACTATCGGATCTTTTGATCAAAGTATTCCTTCTGCTTCATTTTCTTCTTATGACTTGTATCCTTTGCTATTTCCCTCATTTCCTCTAGCAAATGAAGATGTACCAACCTTTCTTTTCTTGAATCACTTTCATCCATCCTTTCATTTTTCATAACTCTCCACGGTGGGAATATCAAACTCAATAGGAAGAAGCTGGATCAATGCCATAGGCCAACCGAAATGGGGAGTATCTTGTTGCTGACTTTGATGTTGCCCTATATGCCCACAATGCTTTGCATGAATCCTTTTATCCCATTTATGTACTGCAAGGCTGCATCTTTTGCTAGAATTTGACATGACACAAAATTTGTTCGTTCCACTGTCCATTTGTGCTTGGCTTGTATGTTGTTGCCTTCACGTGCTTAATAGAAAACTTATTGACTAGGGCTTCTACCACCTCATTAATGAAGTGGCTTCCTTGATCATTACAATTTCTAATGGACAACCAAATCGGTGACAATGATGCGTTCATATATGAACCTTGCCACTTTATCCATGGAAGTGTTTTTTGATGGCCTAGCTTGACCCACTTGGTTAAATAATGCATGGCAACTACAATATACTTATTTTGGCGTGATGTAGTTGGAAGTGGACCTATAATGTATATTCCCCACTTTTCAAAGGGACCAGGGGGAAGAATAGGACATAATGGAGCTGATGAAGTCTTACGGTTACCATGTGTTTGACAAATATCACATGTCTTACAATAATTATAACAATCTTTAAAAAGTGGGCCAATGATAACCTACATCCAAGATCCTTCTTACTGTAAGTTATCCAGAGAAGTGCCCTCCACATGTACCATTGTGGAATTCTTCTAGCAGCTCCTTTCCTTGATCACGTCCAACCCCCTCTTGTCTTGTCCATCAAGTCTTATTCGAAATAGTGCTCCATGCGAGAATAGAATATGGACGATGACGGTTTGAGTAATCTTTCTCTTAGTCTTTGCATTGGCACCATCGAGAAAACTTGAATTCATTCGAGATAATTCCAAATATCTATGTATTCACTAGGGATTGTGTCGAGGAGAACAATCTTGCATCGTGAAAATCATCATCATCACAAGATGATCCTAAACCATCATAGGCTCGAGAGAGTGCATCTGCATTGACATGCTTCTTTCCTGGCCTATCTATAATATCAAATTCAAACTCTTGTAGCAAAATTATCCATCTTGCTATCCTCCCGATGGGTTAGGCTTATTTACAATATATTTTAGAGCACGATGATGCATTCAACTAGAAATTTTTGCCCTAGCAAGTAATTTCTAAACTTCTTTACAACAAAAATGATAGCCAGAGCCTCTTTTTCATTTACATTATAATTTACCTCAAAGATCTTTGCTCATTTATCTGCTCCCAAAAAGTAGATTGGATGTTCATTCCCATTTTCATCCTTTTGGCTCAAAGTACTTCCTAGTGCTGCATCTCGAGGCATCGGTGTACACAATGAATGGCTTGCTCAATCTGGATTCTTCAAAGCGGTGAAGACACCGGGGCTTCCTTGATTGTCCAAAAGCTTCATGCGCCTTATTTCTGGTTCATAAGTAACATCCTTCTTGAAGAAGCTGGGTTAGTGGTACATGTGCGATCTTTGAGAAATTCTTGATGAACCTTCTATAGTAACCCACATGGCCTAAAAATGATCTCAACTTACTTCTATTAAGAGGAAATGGTAAATCTTTGATTTTGAAACTTTATCGGGATCAATACCAATACTATCTCTGGATCAACATGCCCTAACAAAACGCCTTTAGAACATCCAAAGACACACTTTGTAGGGTTTAGTGAGGCTTGTGCTTCATCTAACCTTTGAAATGCTTGTCTCCATCTCAGTGCGGGTGGTCCAACTTGCTCCCATAGATGCAAAATCATCCGAAAATACTCGATGAAGGTCCCATGTAGGGTTCGAACACCCTATTCATCAAACGCTTTGGAATGTTCTTTGGAGCATTACACAATCCAAAAGGCATAAATCTATAGGCAAACGTTCCCCAAGGAGTGGTGAATGTGGTCTTCAGTTGATCTTTCTCTGCTATACGAACTTGGTTGTAGCCGCTATATCCATCAACAAAACTATAGCACTCCTGGCCAGCTACTTCGTCCCAAGATCGATCGAAAATGGAAGAGGGTAATGATCCTTCTTTGTTTCCTTATTGAGCTTCCTGTAATCAACACAAATGCGTAGCTTCCCATTCTTTTTGATTGAAATCACAATGGGAGAAACCCATTCTGAATTCTCCATAGCAAATATGAATCTGCGCATCAACCAACTTATCTATTTCTTCTTTTACGGTCTTGGAAAAATTAGGATTCATTCTATATGGCATTTGCTTTATGGGCTTAGCACCATCTACCACTCAATACTGATGTTCTACCCAACTTACTTGACGGAGTTCCTTGTAATCAAAAGTGAATAGGTGTATGTACCTTCGAAAGAGTGGAGGTAGGATTCCTTCTCACTCTCCATCACAGCATCACCAATCTTTATTTGTTGGAGACGATCATCAACTTCTTCTTTAGATAATTTTATGGGGTCATGGGTTGGTGTGACTAGAAGGATATCCATGACTAAAACATCAACCTCACTTTCTTCATCTTCAGTGTCCACTTCAGTGTACGAGAGAAATCGGAGGATGTCCAATCATCGGTTTCATCACTTGAATCCACAGGTTCTACCTTATGATGTCGAGGGATCACATTTATCTTCACCCTCTCTCTACCACGTCCAAGTGTCATGAAACCTTCATTCCAGTAGTTTCTTGCATGAACTCTCCTTAGCCATGGTCTTCCCAGCAGCATTGGGTACGCAACAATACCATTTTCATCACCGAAAGTCTACCACACATACCACACCCATAACGAGATATTGCCACATTTGAAACTACACCTTCGGTTTAGTTTTCCCTTATTTAATGACCTTAACATAAGTGTTGAAGGGCGATCAATTTTAAACCCAACATATTCATTATAGACTTGGTCATTACATTAAGCGCAACACCTCCATCAACTAAGACATCATGAATTGAAATACCATTACATAATACCTCGGCTTGTGGAGCATAGGAATGCGCCTCTGCCTCCAAAACAGGGACCTCAACCTCCTTCCTTCTTCGAGCATTGAGTCCACCTCGCAACTCCCGCCTCTTCTCGAAGACATAGCCAAGAGTTGACCATATGTAATATTTGCGAGGCCTTTTGGACAGATCTTCCAAGATGGAGTATGGTCCTTGCCTGTGAAATCGTAAAATCCTTCACACCCAACTTTCTTCTCCTATGTTTCTTACTAGTTTCCCTTTCATCTTTTTAGGATCAGTTCCATCTTGATTATCTTTTTCTTTCTTTCTTTTTGTTACAAACACATCTACTTCATTATTTCTACTCTTATCTATTACATCAAGAGAATTCACAGTGCTTTTCCTTTATCATTATTTCTTGTACCAGGATGTAGAAGCTCTATCTGGATAATTATACTTATAATGACCCTTTTTATAACAACCATAACAAACAACTTGAGAAATATTTCTTTTGGACCTCTATCTCCTCCTGAGAACTAAATTCCTTTCCTTGAAGAAGATTAATAGTTAAGCGGCCCATCTTCCTAAGCGAGATCTTCATACTCAGTAGATGTATTAGGAGAAATATTTGTGCTCACCGGGAGTGGTTGTGGATTCAGGACCAAAGGTGCTGGTGTAGGCTCTACTTTAGCAACAATTTCTTTGGGCTCCTCTTCCATGCTTTCTTCTTGCCTTCTTGCAATCTCTTTGCTTGTTCAATGGTAGGCTTGGGGCGGTCATACTTCACTCGTTGTCTGATCTCCGGCTTCATCCCAAGAATGAAGTGCTTACAGAGGAGATTATCCACGCCATTCATCAACCCATCCGCTAGTCCTTCCTTCCGGATCTGGGCATCGAGCTTCCTCCTTAGCTCTAGAACACGAGCATGATAATCCCTTATCTTCTCCTTCTCTCCTTGGGATAGCTTTGTGATCTCGATCATGAGATCTACATATTTCATTGTTCACCAAATTCTTCAAGAAAACTTTCGAGTTAATAAATCCCATGAATTTTTCACATTATCACCTAGTGTTTCAAACCACCTAAGTGCTGAACCATCCAAAAAGGTAGGAAAAAATTCAGTCCATTGTTCCCTTCTTATGAGGCCATTACAAATACAAGATCGTTTAAACTCTTGAATGAAAGAAGAAGCATCTTCATTAGATTGAGCTGAAAAAATAGGAATCTTTCCCATTTTCAAAAGTAACCACCGTGAAATACCAACCCACAAGTACAATCAACAAGACTTATGTGCACAAATAATTGGAATTACTATAGAAATGACCATGGTAAACTATGGTAAAACTTGACTTACTACGGTAAAAACTAATTTTACTGTGGTAAACACTATTCACGGTAAAAAGTGAAGTTACTGCGGTAAATACTATTCACGGTAAAAAGTGACTTTACTGTGATAAATACTATTCACAGCAAAAATGACTTTATCATGGTAACTACTATTCACGGTAAAAATGACTTTACCATGGTAACTACTATGCACAGTAAAAACAAGGTTACCCTCTAATTGATTTTTGACTAAGTGGGAATATCTCTCCAGAAAATCCACCAACGAGGAATGGTCCCAGCGGAACCAAAATGTCATCACCAATCCGGCACTATGATAATTCTTCACCGGAACTCCTCGTCTTTATGATTATCTACTAATGCACAACCTTTAGTTTGGTGGATGTAATCTGGAAACAAAACAACAACCAAACACAAGAATACCATCGACTATGATAAGACGGAATGATGACAAATCTGAAATATCAAAGTAAATTATAATATTAACATGAAATTGTTACAATCTCACCCATGAGGTACTTGAACAAGACTATGGGATAAACTTTACAATTACACCTCTCGATGGCTTCTTGACACACCTTTAATCGATGGCTTCCTTTGCACACTTCCTACAATATTTCTCACTACTTCTTTCTATGCTATATGAGGGGGTGGTTTCTCTATTTATAGAACTTCCAGCTTATCCATCCTATCTCTAAGATAGGATAATAAATCCACTCGACGAATCATATTTCATACCTTAACTCTTATCTCGTACATGTAAGCTTATCTCTTAAGATAAGATAAACCTTATCATTTTACATGGGTTCCACATTTTTAGACTTTTTACAAATAAAATACACAAAATATTTATGACCTCACTCCTTGTCCTTATTACCAATATAATATTTCTAATTCCTAATCATATAGACCCTACTTCTCTAATTACCCAAACTTTGACATTTTAACATTCTTTGGACCACTTACGACAAATATTTACTTTTTACAACATTCCTATTGTACTTTGATATTACCGTACTCCACATTATTGGCGACACCGTCTTGTGGCGCCGTTATCTTCTATCGACGCTACTACTAATTATACTTAACAACATCCTATTCCTAATACATACATTAATGAAATAGAAATTATGGAGGAGAATTTTAGTGTCGACAGACTGCCAAGAATAAGGTCCATTAGAAGATCTTTCAATAACTCGTCGCATACTAGGTAAATTGGGTATTGGAGTCCATTTGTATGAGTCTCACCCTTCAGATAACGAGTAGGTTTCTTCTGAGAGTGAGGATAGTTTGTTTGAAAATGAAAGCGAAACAAATTCCCGGTGTAGTATTTATGAAGACCTCGCCTCTATGAACCTATTCTCTAACATGACTATCCTTACCATAACTCTTATTACACCCACCATATCCCCTATAACTCAAAAATTAAACCTCATCTACCCATCACTCATGAATTGGGATCAACAACAACATGTACCTATTGATGTGTTTCAAAATGATAAGGCTATTAGTGAGTTCATGTGCATCAAAAATAATATTCCAAGAAACGATCACAAGAAAGGATTCTCCATTCAGGTCAACGCATGTGCGTACTTCGGAGAGGAGGTAGAGTTATGTGGACACTTGAGTAAAAAGTGAGCAAGGGAAAGAGTCCTACAGAAAAGCCTTATGGAAAGAAAAGGGGAAGTCCTATAGCAAAAACCTCTTCGAGGTGCTTGTGGACAAACAAACAGAAACAACCTATGGAAAAGATAGTGTACCCATATAAAGATGAAGACCTCCTTGAACCACCTTTGGTAGAAGAGGATCTCAATCTCCCTCCCAATCCTATGCGCATGGGGGATGAGTCAAAGCTACTAGTGGAAGATATAATAGATGTTAACATCGACACGAAGGAGTTTCCTAGAATAGTTAAGTTGGGAGCTTCACTCTCAGCTCAAGAGAAAAAACATTTACAGGAATTTTGAGAGAGTATGCAAACATCTTCACTTGGTCTTATGCCGACATGCCAAGACTTGATCCTGCATTAGTGGTGCACAATCTTGTTGTGCACCCAGACACCAAGCCCATCAAACAAAAGCTTTAGAAGATGCATCCTCGTGTCACCTTATTGGTAAAGGTAGAGCTAGAAAGGTTATTAGAAGTAGGATTCATCAGGCCTATCAACTACTCAGAGTGGATTTCTAATGTGGTACCAGTTCAGAAAAATCTAGTCGGTATCAGAGTGTGTATTGATTTCAGAGATATTAAAAAAGCTTGTCCTAAGGACAACTTTCCTCTCCCTAACATCGACATGATTGTCAATTCTACTACTGGTTATGAGATGTTATTGCTCATGGATGGATTTTCAGGTTATAATCAGATAAAGATTACGGAGGAAGACCAACACAAGACAACTTTCACAACCCCATGGGGAACATTCTGCTACCAAGTTATACCCTTCGGCCTTAAGAATGTAGGTGCTACATATTAGTGGGTGATGACTGTAATCTTTCACATCATGAAAGATTACGTAGATGATATACTAGCTAAATCTAGAACTCGGGAGGAGCACCCAAATATTTTGCAGCGTATCTTTCAGCGCCTAAGAGACTACAAAGTCCACCTTAACTTGAAGAAGTGTGTCTTTGGTGTGTTATCTAGGAAATTACTAGGATTCATTGTGTTAAGGAGAGGAATAGAGGTGGACCCCGTAAAGGTCACGACCATCACAAAGATGCCTCCTCCTAAGAATATTAGACAATTGCGTAGCTTACAAGGGAAAATTCAAGCCATCAGAAGGTTTATTTCACAGCTAGTAGACAAGTGTCATACATTCACACATCTTCTTAAGAAATATGTTAATTTCACCTATGGGCTAGAACAAAAACAAAAATTTGCTTTGCTAAAAGAATACTTGGCTAAACCCCCATTCTCATGCCGCCCACGGTAGGAGAACCCTTGTTGCTTTACATTTCTGCTACACATTTTGCAATCGGGGCACTTGTTGGCCCAGTATGATAAAGAGCAGAGAGAAAAGGTTGTATACTACTTGAGTAGAACATTGATAGCATATGAGCTCAACTATCTGCAGATCGAAAAGGCTTGCCTAGCTATAGTGTTTTCTTTCTAGAAGCTACACCATTATTTTCTCAACAATAAGGTCAAGCTTATTTCAAGGTCAATCCACTAAAATACTTATTGTCAAAACCTGCACTCACATGCAAGATGGCTAATTGGATCATCTTGTTAAGTGAATTCGACATTGATTATGTGCATCAAAAATCAGTAAAGGGAAAAGATCTAGCAGAAGCTCCACTACCAGGTACTGAACCCTTGAGTCTAGAATTACCAGATGCATCCATCATGTACCTTGAGGAATCTATTGTTTGGAAGCTATAATTTGATGGCTCCTTTACCTTTCATGGTTCAGGTGCCGGAGTGGTGTTAATCACTCCTATGAGAGACTTAATTCCCCAAGCCTTCCGACTTTGGGATTCCCATGCACGAATAATATAGTGGAGTATGAAGCTCTCATCGCAGGGATGAAGCTAGCTATCAAATGGGATATTAGACGAGTTAATTACATTGGTGATTCAATTCTTATTATCAAATAGGTCACAGATGAATATAAGGTCAAGGATGAAAAGATGCTTCCATATAAAAGAATGGTCGATTCCTTGAAATAATTATTCAAGTAGATAACATTTGAACAGATACCAAGAGCCCAGAACAAAGCATCAAATGTTATGGCTATAGTAGGATCCATGTTAAGGATTCTGCTAGGGAACAATGACATGTCATTCTTCGTTGAAAATATAAGAACAACAGCATATGACATACCAGACTCATGTTTGGTGTGCGAGGTTGTTGGTCCCTTTTCACCATGGTACGCTGAAATCTTTAATTACCTCCATGATGGAACCTTTCCCACTAACATTTCCCATGCTGAAAAATGCACCCTTATCTAGCGTATAGCCCGTTATACCCTACTTGGGGGCACCCTCTTCCATCGAGGCTACAACGGGAATTTGTTGCGATGTTTAAGTACGATAAATCTATTGGAAGCAATCAAAGAGGTACACGAAGGCATCTGCGGGGCTCATACTAATGGGATCATCCTTGCGAAGAAAATTCTTAGAGTAGGCTATTATTGGCCTACCATGAAGCATGACTTCTATAACCATGTGAAGAAATGTGTGGATTGTCAAAAGTACGAAACTTGATACATGCGCCAGCGCAATCCTTGCATCCTATCATAACCCCTTGGTTGTTCCCAAAGTGGGGTCTCAATCTAATAGGGAAACTTAACCCTATCTCTTTAGACGATCATAAATTCATCATTACTGCAACTGAGTACTTTACGAAGTGGGTAGAGGTTGTTCCTCTCACCTATGTTGAAGGTGCCTAGATCTCAAATTTATCATGAACCATATCATCTATCGATATGGTATCCCCTCGATATTGTCATTTGATAATGGTAAGACATTTAAGAATAAAACTATGAAAGCACTCTGCAAACACTTTCAAATCTCCCTTAAGTTCTCAACCCCCTATTACCCTCAAGGTAATGGGCAAGCCGAGGCTTCCAATAAAATCCTAATTTGCATTATGGAGAAGATGGTGAACAAGATAGGTCGTGACTAGCATTTACAAATTCACCCTACCCTTTGGGCATTCAGAACTTCTATCTGCACCCCCACAGGTGCAACTCCATACTCCTTAGTATTCGGAACGGAAGTTGTACTACCCTTAGAGATCGAGATCCCTTCTTTGCATATTGAGCTAAGGGACTACCTAAATGAAGAGGAAGACTACAAAGTAGCTCAACTAGCAGAGTTGGAGCTATTAGACAAGAAAATACTTCACACTCTCAATCACCTTAAAGTGTATCAAGATTGAGTGCGGTGAAGCTACAATAAAAGAGTCATACCTTGTCAATTTGAGGTAGGGGATTTGGTGTTAAAAGAGAATTAGAAGAACACCAATAAGGACCGTGAAAAGAAAGGAAATTTGAACCCAATTGGCTAGGACCATATGTTGTGATTACCAAGTTTGGTCAAGGTGCCTATAAGCTAGCCCATGCAGATGGTCAAGAGCTTCGAGAACCCATGAATGTAATGCATCTTAAGCACTTTTGGACAAGTCCTTTGGTAAAAACCGGTTTAGTCGGTGCCAAAGGAGGGTCTATTGTTCACAAGAATTTCAGGTTTAGGAGTACAACAACTATTTCCTAAGTTGGTCATTACCTTCGTCTGAGTCCCTTGTGATCCTATCCTTCTTTGCCTTGATCCGGCTAATCTAACCTTTTGAATGCAGAGAATTTAACTCTGAATGAACCCATCTCACGTTGGGGGCAACTTCGCATCATTCGGCACATAACACATGGAATTCCACCATTGTATATCCTATCTAATGTTGACGACATGCACGCTTCTTCATTTCCTTGCGTGTTTTCTTCTTCGAAAGCTTCTTAGAAAACATCAAAAACATTTGTATAACGTTTTGAAAAATCCCAAAACATGCAGATATGTTAGTTGAGAAAATCGAAAAAATTCAAATACGTTTCATAGAAAACTCCAAAACAATAGAAAATTGTCTTGAGATAAGACCAAAACAACGAAAAACATTTCAAAACTGTCCCACAAAAAGTTAAGTAGTTTGCTTACTTTAGTTGCCGGTTTGTAGGGTTTTGATTGCATTGCATTTTTGTACCATGTGCTCTAAATTGGATTCATTTGCTTAATTAGATTGAGTGTTACTTTAATTTGTTAGGCATTACATTGAGTTCATTTTATCTTGCATACTTTTTATAGTTGTGTTGCTTTGATTAGATTTGATTAAGTTGTGTTTGTTTATGCAGTTTATCATCATATCATCTATCACCACATCTATACATCATATATCAATAAATGCTAAGTCTACATCACACATGTATGCTACAACTAATCATCAAATACCATATCATCAATGGGGAAAGAGGGGTTGCACATGATCACAAATCTATCCCCCACACCAATATAAAAAATATAAACATGTTTTACTCAAAGTATCTCATCAACATGTAATATGACATTAGCTAAGGCTATCTCATAATTTAACAAACATGTGATACAAACATAAAACATATAGATTAAACATGATATCTCATAAACAACATGTGGTACATCAGTAATCCATCTATCATCATACATCATAAAAATATAAATATCGTATGTACAAAAGCGATATGTCTCAAAAGTACATCCGATCTGATTAAGCCATCATGGGCATCTATACAAAAAATGTGCCTTCATCATGAGACACCGTAAAAAATAATATATACCGTACATATCATACAAAAAAGTGACTTCATCACAAGGCATAATAAAAAATAGTACATATACATCCGTACAAAAGTATGCCTTCATATCGAGGCGATACACCAAAAATATACATCTAGTACATCAATAAATAGAGTCAACCATGACTCGAGCCCTCTCCCGAGGACTCGCCCGATGCGGATCTTCCGCTAGGTGAGGGCATATGAGATGCTTGGCGTGTAGCAGTGTTACACCATGTTATACGAACCTATGACTCTACGAAGCTGCTGTCTTGAAGGAACTGTACGATCGTGTTGATCGCGACTGCCTTATGAGATCTAGAATGAGACGAGGTGCCTACTATCTAACTATACTCAGGAACTCTCTGATCGGATGGTACAACTACGTAATACTACATCATATAGTATGTAACCTTTCCTACTACTACAAGTGGCACTTGTGACCAATCAACTATATAAACACAGAAGCGATGTTGGCCTCTTGTAATGCATCACACTCTGCTCTCAAACCGACCAACCGTATCTATAGCTTCTCTCGCTCTCGCCTTACATGGTCTCTCACTTGGTAATGAGTTGATCTCTCTCAGTGATCACCGGTCCCTCTTAGTTATGGCTTGAATTTGTAAGGATACTACTCTCATTAGTGTTTCTAGGTGCAAGGCATCGTGTGTCCACCAACTTGTATATTTGGAATATCCTCATCTATCATCTTGCTCGACCACTTGCTCACTAACAGTGTATGTCCTCCTCCATCTACTCTCCACCCCCACCACCCCCTCCATCTCTCGGTGGAATATGTGGGGGACTCACTGGGGGTGATGGAGGTTCCTGCAAAGGTGCCTGTAATGGAGTCTGCTGAGGCAAACATGGTGCCAATACCTGGGGCCGCACTACTACTTGTGGCCGCACCAATACCTACTGTCACACTAAAACTACTGTTGATTTAGCACTTGTTGTGCTGGTACCTATTTCCATCCTCCATGACTGGAACCCAACTCATAACAGAAGGCTCTCCAATAACTCGAGCTCTCAAAGCTCCATGAGGCGACCGATCGCAATATGGTCCCAAGCCCATATATGCAGCAAAGTAACAGGACCCACGAAAATCAGTCCATAGTAAGCTATCAAGTGAAGATCTCACATATAAATGAGCTAGTATGCACTAACCCCAACAATGTAAACCTCTCCCTGTAGAAGGCCGTGAATCACTCTAATAAGGCCAAGGGGAAACTAAGAACAACCTTGTCGGAGTAACAATATATAGGTGTGAAGAGCTAACAAAAACATGGGAACTCGGCTTAGCCAGTGATCGGCTATGCACCTCCTAATGAAAACTGTCATACCTCGGCGGGGTATATATGTCACTCCAAATATCGTGGATCAGATATCGCTCAATCTTTACGGTCCTGGGGACCATCATAAGTGATCAAACAACCCTGAATAGGAACTTGCAAGATCCACCACACATCCTCTAAGGTAATACTCATCTCACCAGTAGGCGGCATCGAAAATGTCTAGCTATCACTCTACCATCTTTCATCTAAGGCTATGAGAAGCCTGTGGTCTAAAAATGTCCTGGGCATATGCGCTATGTGTGCAAAACCAAATCACCTCGATGTGATCTCCGAAAATTTGGTCACATCGACTAAATGTTGCCTCGCAGGCCAGTCGTACATGTCTCTCCTTATCTCTAACCTATCTAGGTCCTCCTACAACACCAATCGAGTCATTTAAGTATGATATTATTCTTCTATTCTAATCTAACATTCAATTTTTCTACTTTAGCATGGTTTTATTCTATTTTGATAGAAATATCATATTTGCCTAACACCTAGGGTTTTCTAAAACCTTGGTTTTCTTCCCAAAAAGCATTTAAAAATGACTTTTGTGCATCGGTGCACCCCTAACGATGCTAACGCACCCCACATAGTGCACACACACACCTTAGTGCACCAACGCACCCCACAATTAACGCATAGGCATGTCCAGTTCTAGTCTTTCTAACCATGTTTATGCACTTATGACACACCCTTTTTGGGCATGCACATGCGCGCACTTGCCTAAAATGCCATTTTTACGTAGGTGCATATATTTATGTATAGACGCATGTGTACCCATGCATAGTACAACACAGTGCACCCCAAGGCCGCGCCTGTGCATTTCCTCCACTAAAAATCCCTAATTCTACCCTAAAAATGCATGCATTTTAATCAAAATTAAATGCTAATAATTAACGAGGGTAAAGAAGATATTTGTGTACCTGTGGTCCATCCACTGGAGCCTCATGTAATCTCTCACGTGATCCGCATGATGTTTTTGGCTCCGTACCCTCACCATCTTCCCCTGTAGGTCAGAGCTCTGATTAACGATAAATGCTAAGTGAATGTGGTAAATAAATAAGTTGTGTCGGCCTATATACCCATTTTTACCTCTTGCAACGTGTTTCTCACCCCTGAGGTGCCCTGAAACCATCGTGGTTCTTCTAATTTCTTCTAATACTGGTTGTGATGATTATTTTTAATAAATAATTATTTTTGTGCCCGTTTAATTGCCCTGGAGCATGTTTTTGCATCCCAACAACCTTTTCTACTACCCGGGGCATATTTTTGCCTCATGGTCACTTTTGCAACATCTCATGACTACGTCATTTCCTCTATACTATTTTCTTCCTAAAAATAAAAAATTTAAAACAATATAAATTTGTTCAAAAAAAAAATTGGTAAATTCATTAAAAATCCAAAAAAATTGTTAAAATTTTTAAATTTTACAAAAATGGTAATCAACATATACGCAACTAAATCCTGTGTCAATTACATTATCCTCAAACGTCGAAATACGTATTACAAAAACATCTTTCTACGGTTCTTTCTTGTTTTGGTCTCAAACTGACTTGTGGATCATCGTGATCTACCTCCATTAACAAAAGCTCTATGTTCATGCGTCGGTATTCTGTGCAACAATGAGTTGCCAGATACTATGCCATAGTGCACGAAATATTTTCCATGGGACTACTTGTGTCCTTCGTTATTCCCCTCACATGTATCCTTGCTTGGGGCACCATTTTAAACCCTTGTCGTTCAACATGAACATTCAAGAACTATAGCTTGATAACAAAAACATTGGTGTAAATTCTTTTAAATGTTGTTTGTTTGAGTATATGTGACTGTGCTTGTTTCTCTGTTAGGTTAGCTGGTTTACTTTCTCGTATTGCATTGCATAATGTATGTTGCATGGAGTTACATATTTTTAGCAGTAAACAAATGTTAGTAATGTATATTTTCATGTTATATTATACTTTTGTTTATTTTAAATAAAGGTTGATGATGTAGATCATAGGGGCAACGTGATGAAATAAGGTTGTGTATTGAAGACCAAATACAAAGATGAGCATGTTCCTATTCTCCACTTTCCTATCTTATCACTACTAATTTTTCTTCTAATCACCTGGGGCAATAAACAACCATGTTTATCCCTATCTTTTTTTCTTCTAAAAATAACCAAGGGTTTCACGCCGCTCTATCCTATTTCTTCTATCCATTTCAATCATATTTTCGATCGTTGATTGACTTCTTCTATCACCCCATCGACACTCGAGGGGCATCCTTCATCCTGCTAATTTTTCTTCAAAAATTTACCTGTTTATGCTTGTCTACTATATTTGAAGTGAAGTCACTAACTTCACCTCAAATAGGGGCAAATGTAGACACCTAAATTCCACTTTTGCAATCTTATTGCCAAAATGCATGTAAATCACTCTCATTCTCACCAATTCCATTATAATTAGTGATTTCCACTAATTAACTAACGTTTCTTACCACTTTGATCAATTAACAAGCACTTCATTGATCACCAAACCTCTTTCGCATTTAGGATGCCACTTTACGACGAATTGTAAGTCAAAATCCTCTTCAAAATAGACAATTAGCATTTATCAGCTAATTAAGCCTATTTCACCCTTGTTTTGGTCAATATACCCTAATATTAGCTTAAACCCCTCTTCCAACCACTCAAAATCACCCCACTTTCCTCCACAACGTCTCAACAAGCTTCAAAAGCTTATCCTAGCCTCCTAGTTGACCCTAAGTGGTTGATTAAGGCTCCACACCTCTTAATCACTTAGTAATTCACTAATTATGATTAGAAAAACTTAATCATGATTAGTAATTCTAAATATTCTTTATACTTTTAGTCCCACATGCACCAAGATGCAAGTTTTCTCAAAGGAAAAACTATAAATAAGACTAAGTACTACCTTCCAACTTTACACCATGCTTTTATTAGTAGCCTCATATAAGATATATGTTAAAGAGCCTAAACTCCTTTAAGGATTCACATGCTCATATTTGCCTAAAGCCTTCATTATGGTTAGTAGGAGGGTATCTAACATGACATTGTAGTCTTGTGTTAGAGAGATCTCCTCACCATTTGTGGAGTAGCAACCATTCCCAATTTGATTGCTCCTAGATCTATTTAGGTCTATGTTAGTTAATCAAACATACTAGTAGGCATGCTTAGATGTTAGATGTTAGTTTCATTTAATCTCCATTATTGTGCTATTAATATTTTATCATTGATGTTTCATTCCTTAGCTTTGCATTTAACTTTAGATCATTATGGTGTTGATCTTGCTTTAAACTAGTTAATTTGTGTTAAAAGTTTGGGGTGTTATCACTAATATTTGCATGAAGGACCTAAATATGCTTGTCGAAGAAAGGAGAATCTAAAAAAACTTACTAATATAGTTTGATGCAGGTTTCCAAATGGTGTACGACAAAACCACATTAAGTTCAAAGATAAGAAAATACACCACATTCAAAACATTGTATATGCAGGTTTCGATTAAGAGCTACAACTCGTCCGCTTTGAACTAGGAGAAGTAACCTTTGGCATAAGCCTTAAGATAACAAGAGGGATGCTCCTAGGAACCCCAAAGTAGTCCACGCAAGAGGAACCTTGTGGATGAAATGGGAAGTGCTCCGCTTACCACTTGACTAGTATACACTTGTGAGATTTAGCGTCAAAGTTATCTTTATTGCGACCCCAGTGAAAATACAATTGAATGCATTTATTGCTCATTGTATCGAAGGGGGTAAAGTAAATTCAGGATACTACAAGGTTTAGTCAATGTGAATTCCTTGGAAAACCGAGCTTGCAAAGGTAATTTGTGACACCTAGTTGAGAGAAACAATAGGAAGCCATTTCGTCTTGGAGCCAACTTGACCGACTCAAACCAATCGTGTTTCATAGAGCTTTCGCGAAGTTAAATTTTTTTGAGTCAAAACCTTGTTATTTGAACAAGGGGAGAGTCCATCAAAGTTTGAACTAAGCATCATTCATCATGAAATTTGTGAAGCATTACTTTGTCTTAGTTTTTCACTCGCCGTAAGATGAGGCAAAACTTTGCCGAAGTGAAGCTAAGTATTTTTCAACCCCATTTGATCTACTCCTTTGTCTTCTTGTTTCCCATTTTGGGACAAAATAAAACAACACACGTGGATACCACTATAAATAATCATGTCCACCACTTTTGTAGTCTACTTGCATGACTAGGTTGCGATGTCGAATACAAGTGTTGAACATGTGAATGGTACATCTTCATGTTCTAGTAGGCCCTTTGTCTCAAAACTCATATTGAGACACATTATCATCATAGCTAGGCTTGATTCATCATAGAATTTCCTTAGAAGTGTTATGTTGTTCATATTTCCTTGATACAATTTCGATACTTACGTCTTGTTTCTTATGAAACTTGATCTAAGTGTTTAGATTGTACCATTACGTTACTCACATCCTAACAATTCCTTGGCATACTTTGGCCTTGTTTATTTTCAAACATTGCCTCAAACCTTGAAATGTGTTATTGTTACTTTGTTAGCATCATATCAAAACTATTTTGATACTAATATCTTGATTTTTCCAAAAATCTTGGCTAATGTATCCAAGTGGTATTGTTGCATTGCTCACACTTGTAACTCCCACTTTTTGAGATTTAGGCCTTGTTTGTATTTGAACAAGTTATAGTATACTTTGATTGGGAGTCACATCAACCCCTTGTTAATAATTACACCTTGTTTATCTTAAACTTGACTTAAGTATTAACATTGAGTTGATCATCTTACGTCAAACTACCTTTGAACACAACATTTGCATAGGGAGTAGTTCCTTGTTGAGTGATTGGTTTACACAAACTTCGTGATTGTTCCTTGTGATTACCTATCTTGAAAATTTGTTTTCTAGGACAATCCTTTGATCCATTGATTCACCATTGTTGACATTATTTTACGACCTTGACAATTGTCACACATGTTACTTAAGTTTTATTGTATGCTTGAACACATTAAATGAAACCTTTATAGCCTTGGTGTTGCTAGAATTTTGATCAATCATTTTGACACTTACACTTGCAACTTATTGTCCAAACCTTGTTAGATTGTCAAAAATTACAATGTCTATTTTCCTTAGACCTTATTTGGAAAATCACATGAGCATCCCCATATCTTCCAAATGTCTAGTTGGATGTTATTATGCTTCCCGAATCGACATGGAACTTCCTTCCCTTTGAAGGAGTTCAATCACACTATCTAGGTCTAGGAATTTGTACCTAAACAACACCAATAATGAATGACTATCACAGGTTTCCTCACACTAACGATAATAGGGAACCAAGGTTTAGGCCTTCACATCAAAATATTCCCATCATGACTAAACCTTGGTTGGTTCCTCATCTTTAGAAAAATTGTTTTGCTTACCCTGTTCCCCACCTTTGTCTCATAGTCGGGGAATGATTCTGAGGCTTCCAATCCAAATTATTCTTCTAATGCCTCTCGGTATTTTGATGCTTCTAATCAAAATTATTCTTCTAATGCCTCTCAAGATTCCGATGATTCTAATCCAAATTATTCTTTTGATGCCTCTCAGTATTCTGATGCTTCTAATCCAAACTATTCTTCTTATTCCTCTCGATCTTCTCGATGCTTCCGATCCAAACTATTATTCGATTCCTATAATTTTACTCCTAAGTCGAGGTCCTCCCTTTCTCCGCATGAGACCCCCTTTATCGGTCGCCTCAATGAAGTTTCCCTCCTTTGAAGATTTGTGTGATTCAAAGCCCTTATAATCAATCATCCAAATTGACTCCTTTGTCACAATCTATAGACTTTCTACGCAATCCTATTTGTTTACTGACACTATATCATCTTATAGGTAAACCAATGCCATCTTCTTCCACTCACAAGATGTCTCAATCGAAGTCTATTTCGTCTCTGAGTCATCTTCTTCTATCAATCAGAATCCAATTCCTCTTTAGCCCTTGGGTCATTTTGATCATTCCTTACTCTATATTCATCAATCTTCTAAAGATCAATGTTTGTGTCCACATCGAACCATTCACAAGAAACAATGTGCTAAGATATATTTTCAACGCACTATCCCATTCCTTTGTGGACACAATAAGGTCAAACATTTCCCTCATCTACATCATCATTGCGTCCACATCGAACCATTCACAAGAAACGATGTGCTAAGATATATTTTCAACGCACTATCCCATTCCTTTATGGACACAATAAGGTCAAACATTTCCCTCATCTACATCATCAAACATCTTCTAGATCTTCCACACTAGGTAGACCTCTTTCTTCTAATCAACCTACTATGGTCACGACAAAACAACCCATACCAATTGATTTCTTTCAGAATGGATAAGTGATCAAAGAATTCATGGGGTTACATGATGACGTTCCTATAGAAGACCATGAGCAAGGTTTCTCTTTAGACCTCAATGCATCCGCGTATTGTGGGAAAGAGGTTGATTCCTTTTGTCAAAAGACCCTGGAAGATCCTTGGGTCATCGAAAGTGATCCTCCTCTTACACCTCAATCTTAACATTCTTCATTACATAATGAACTTCCTGAGTCTAGCATAGATCCATGGCCAATCTTCTCATTTCCCAATCATTATTTACACATAAAGATTCCTCAATCACAATCACACCTTGGGTCACCTCTTGGTAGCTCATCATCTTCTTCTATGTGTGGGCCACCTCTTGGTAGCTCATCATCTTCTTCTATGTGTGGGCCACCTCTTGATAGCTCATCTTCTTCTTCTGTATGTGGGTCACATCCTAGTAGCCCTTCATCTTCTATGTGTGGGTATCCACTAAGTAGCCCATCATATTTTACTCTTGGGTTGTCTCATGGTAGCCCATCATCTTCTATACTTGGGTCACCTCTTGGTAACCCATTATCTTCTATTCTTAGACCATGTCCTAGTAGTCCACCATCTTCTATTTATGGGACACCTTCGGGTAGTCCTTTATCCTCTATTTATGGGACACCTACCAGTAGCCCATTGTCTTCTATACTTAGGCCACACCCTTATAGTCCCCCTTGTCTTCTATTTTTGGTTCACCTCCGGTAGCCCTTGTTCGTCCATCTTGGGGCCACATCCTAGTAGCCTTCCATTTTCTATTTCTGGCTCACCTCCTAGTATCCCATCCTCTTCAATTCTTGGACCGTATCCTCCTCGTTCATCATATCATCCTTTTATAAATAATAGTGGCAGGCCCACCATCATCTCTCCCATTCCTATCATCAATCATAAACATCCACTTTCTTCTCCCACTTCTTAGGATAAGATGAGTCACACATTAGCTTATAAGAAACCCAAACAATTTCTTCATCAAGCTTAGATCAAAAATTCCAAGAGCTCCAAAGCTCCCAACAATGTAAACAATCATAAGGTTCAAAATCAAACGTGGTTCAAGAATGCACACCAAAAAACCATCAAGTATGGCGCAAAGTGCATAAACCTTTGGATAGGGAACTCAAGCTCCCACATACAAAATCCATGTTTTAAGATAAGTCACAATTGTTTATTGAGTATGAGCTCACCACGAGTCACCGAGATTGGAGATAATATCACTCTTGATAAAAAAAAGCTCATAGTCTCCCTTATCAAAGAAATCACAAACATCACTTCATCAAAATCAGTCACGAAGAAGGAAAAATGAAAACACGGAGGTTCTATCTTTTTAGTAACAAATTTTGGGACCACCATTAAAATGTGCGTAGTGAAAACGGATTGAATAGAACCGCCACCCTTGTTACCAACCACCGCCTAATCGGGGCGGCGGTCCTGGACCGCCGAGTGCATTGGGCGGCGATCTTGGCTCTTTCAGACAGAAAAATGAAAATATGAAATGAACAACCCAAAATTTGGAAGGTTGTTCGTATCTCTTCTCCTCCATGACCTTTCCCATTCTCCAGTGCATGGGAGGACATGGGAGAAGGCTATAAATACATGTTTGTAGAAGAGAATAGGATCATCGAAGCATGAAAGCAAGTGAGCAAGAAGTTCTTAGTGTTGGAATTGTGTTTTGTAGAAGAAAGGAGTGTTGAGACAGAGCAAACAAGTATTTGGGAGGAAGTGTGAGATATTATCTACTTCTCTTTCATACTTATTGTAAATTTTTGTACTTGTTATTTTGAATTGGCCAATAAAAGTGGGAAGAAAGAGCAATTTCCCTTCCCATTGGTTTTCCTCCTCTTGGAGGTTTCCAGGATAAAATTTGTTGGTGTTTATGAGCTTAAATTCTTTCCTTTCCTGCAATTGTGGATTCTAAGCATAAGCATAATTCATTCACTAGCTATCTCTGTCATTTTCTAATAGAAAGTAGAACAACAACGTTTATTTGTGTTTTATGTGGATAATTCCAAAGTTGAAGAGTTTACAGATCATTTTGGTATCAGAGCTAACAATTATCCAGGACTGTGGTATTCGTTCTTGGATTTGTATGACAGTGATGAGATCTAAAGGCGAAGAGGCTTTACCTTGCGATCCAGAAATTTCTACAAAGAAGTGGAAACAGAGAATTCGGGGACAAATGGAGGAAGAGAACTTGGTCCATAGAATCGAGATGCTGGAGACCATGATGGATAGGATGTTTAGAAGGCAAGAAGAGCTTGCTGATTTACAGAAGACAACTTCATCAAACAAGACTCCATGGACTCAGTGGTTTGGGGCTTAGCTGAAAATTTTGGCATAGGAAGGAGCCACCATGAGGAAAGTTATGGGGAAGAGCATGAAGAAGAGACTTCAAACACAAGAGAAAAGGTAAAATCTGATCATACTCCTTTTAAAGTTGAGATGAAAGTTGATATTAAAAGCTTTGAAGGACAAGTAGATGCGGAGTTGCTTGATAAATGGTTAAAATAGTTAGAAGTCTACTTTAGCATCCATAATGTCACTGAGGCACAGAGGATCACCTTTGCACATCTCAAAATGGAGGGACACACTCTGGTTTGGTGGGAAACCCATCTAACCACTTGTGAAAAGAAGAAGCATCCTATTGTGAAATCTTGGCAAGAATTTAAAGAATTACTTAGAGCTAACTTCTATCCTATTGGCCACAAGACTGACCAAATGATTAAATGGCAGTATTTTAGACAAGGTAGTGGTCAAAGTGTGCAGGACTATACTACGGAGTTTCGGAGGCAGGCCATGTTGCTAAACATGGACTTGGAGGATGAGGATATTCTTGACTAAGTACTTGGGAGGACTTCACACTCACCTTCGAAGAAAAGTCATCTCCACCAAGCCCAAATCTCAATGAGGCGTGTGTGCAAACATACTACATAGATGATGAAAAGAAGCGAAGGAAGCGAGAGCGAGGGCAAAGCGAGTCGACAAATCAGCAAAAAAAAAGTATGGGCAAACAAGTAACAAGGGTAAGTGGAAAGGGAAAGGTAAACAAGCTGCCACTACTTTAAATACTTGTAAAGATCCCAAGAATTTTTGCAAGAACTGTGATATTAATGGTCATACTTGATGCTACATATTGGAAGTTGCATCCGAGTTGCATCCGAAGAACCAAACCAAGGACTCGAAGAAGTCCATGACAAGCTGTAAAAATAGAAGGGGAGGTGGAAATCGAAGATGACTCTGATGTAGATGAAAGGCTTGGATGCATGGCCACCAACATGGACAGCCAGGAAGAGGAGATGAGTAGACTATTCCAGATCAAAATCCAGATCAAGAGAACTAAGGTAAATGCTTTGGTTGATACCGGTTCTCAATCTAACTTGATTTCTGAAGCAGTTGTAAAGAAGCTTGGTCTTGAGACTTACGAGCATCCACACCCTTATCCTTTGGGTTGGGTGAAGAAGGGTGTTGAAATTCAGGTAACAAGAAGATGTAAGGTCAAGTTTGGGATAAATTCCCAGTATATTGATGTTTTGGAAGCTGACGTTATTCCACTTGATGCTTTTGATGTTGTATTCGGGAGTCCTTACTTGTATATCAGGGATGCTTATATTTATGAGAAGGGAAAACCGGTACAGATGGGTCAAGGATGGGATCAACTACAACATCTGGGCACACCAGCGTAAGACACGGAGTTACTATGGTGAGTGCTAACCAAGAAAAATGACTTATTCAGGAAAATCATAATCAGTTTTGTTTACTTTTGTTAAAGGATAAACAAGATGGGGTAGAAGTTTTAGAGATTTCTAACTAGGGAAAGCATGATTTGGATAGTATTATTCAATCCTTTTAGGAAGTTTTCAGGCTCCCAGTGGGTTACCACCAAAATGAAGTAGAGCATGAGATTCAGCTATTGCTAGAGTCCCCTCTACCAAACATCGGGTTGTATAGGCAATCCTTGCTTGAGAGTACTGAAGTAAAGAAACAACTCCAGGAACTACTAGACCAAGGGTGATACGTCCGAGCACCTCACCATGTGGTTCACCTATTGTGATGGTGCGAAGAAGGATGGTTCTTGGAGAATGTGCATCGACTACCGCGCTTTTGAACAAGATCACCATAAAGAACAGATATCCACTTCCCCACATAGATGATCTCTTGGACCAACTTCAGCATGCCAAATTCTTCACGAAGTTGGATCTCAAGTCCGGTTATCACCAAGTTAGAATGAAGGAGGAGGATATATGGAAGACTTCCTTCAAAAAAAAATAGGGTTTGTATGAATGGTTAGTACTTCCTTTTGGGTTATGCAATGCACCCACTACATTTATGAGATTGATGAATGATGTATTGCGGGATTTCATAGATTCATGTGTCATTGTATATCTAGATGATATTTTGATTTTTAGTGCCACATGGGAAGAACATCTAACCCATTTACAACAAGTCTTGCAAGTTCTCAGGGAGAAACAACTGCTTTGTAATATGAAGAAATGTGAGTTTTCAAACAATCACTTGTCTATCTTGGGCACGTGGTTGGAGGAGGAGAGCTACGAGTGGATCCAAAGAAGGTGGAAGCCATCACTAATTGGCCAACACCAACAGAGCCACAGAGACTAGGAGTTTTGTGGGAGCAATACAGTACATGCGGAAGTTCATTCGGGTTTCTCCGCGATTGCAGCACCTCTACACAGTGGCCACATGAAAGAGTAAGGGTTTTGATTGGGGTAAGGAACAAGACAAATCCTTTGAGTTATTGAAATACAAGATTAGTCATGCTCCAGTACTTGCTCTTCCTAATTTGCAGCAACCTTTTGAAGTAGAGACAGATGCCAGTGATTACGCCATGGGCGCAGTGTTGCTTCAAGGAGGTAAACCCGTATGTTATCATTATGAAACTTTCACTTCAGCAGTTAAAGGATATTCAATATATGATAAGGAAATGTATGCACTAGTTCGAGAATTAAAAAATGGAAGCATTATTTGTTGGGTAAAGAAACTATTGTGCACACTGACCACAAACCTCTCTAGTATTTGCAAGCATAGTCTAAATTGCAGCAGGCAAGGCACTACAAATGGATGGGGTTCCTTCAGCAGTTCCATCTGGTGATCAAATACAAGAAGGGTAGTACAAACTTGGTGGCAGACATGTTGTCTAGGCCACCCACACAGGAGAAGTTTTCTGTTTGGCCACTATCTCTCAGATCGAGCCCTTCACGAAGGAAGCTTACGGAGAGGCATATGCCCAGGACAAAGACTTTTGGGTGACATTTCAGCGATTGCGAGTCCCAAGGGGCTGAAAGGACAGGATTGAAGATTGTTATCTCAAAGGATGGGCTGCTCTACCGATGGGGGAAGCTTTGTGTGCCAAAAGAAGAAAGAATTCTATTGATGAGGGAAGCACATACCTCGAAAGTAGCGGGACATTTCGGTGTTGGTAAGACCCTAGCCCACTTGCAAAGGTACGTGTATTGGCCCAATATGCAAGAAGAAGTATCAAAATTTATACGTGGATGTAAACTTTGTTGTACTAGCAAGCCTAAGACTAGGAAGGAGGGTTTGTATATGCCTTTGCCAGTACCTACTCATCCGTGGGAGGACATTTCTATGGATTTTGTAGGAGGATTACCTATGTCTAAACATGGCCATGACTATCTATATGTTGTTGTTGATAGATTCAGTAAGATGTGTATTCTTATGGCATGTAAAAAGACAGTAAAAGCACATGAGGCAGCAGATCTTTTCTTTGCTAATGTATGGGTGCATTTTGGTTTGCCAAAGTCTATTGTTTTTGACAGGGATTCCAGGTTCTTGGGAAGTTTTGGACTACTTTGTGGGACAAGATGGATACCAAGTTATAGAGGAGCACAACTTTCCATCCACAGACAGATGGATAGATAGAGGTGGTAAACATGACTTTGGTACAAGTTGATCAAAGGGTATAATAGCAAATATCCAAGGACTTGGGATGAGTCCTTAGCCTACATTCAACATTCCTATAACCGGGCAGTACACACATCCACTATGAAGTCACCATTTGAAGCATGCTTGGGATATCTACCTACAAATCCACTGGACATAGCAGTTGGGCAGCAGGATGAGGAGGAGACACGAGACACAAAGGTGACTAGAGCAAACAAATTCATTGAGAGGATCCAAAAAATCCATCTCAAAGTCAAAGAAAACTAGAGAAATCTCAAGCCAAGTACAAAGCTAGGCATGATCAACATAGGAGAGAACATAAGCTACATGTTGGAGATAGAGTTTTGGCTTTACTTGAGCAAGGAGAGATTACAAGGTCAAGCACAGAAACTCAAGCCACTACGATATGGGCCCTTCACCATATTGGAGCAGGTTGGAGAAAATGCTTTTCGACTTGACTTGCCACCATTTATGAGGATGTACTCTGTAGTAAACTATGAGAACTTGCACCTATATGAGCCATCCATGCTAGATGAAGATGAAGGACTACAATTGCTACCTTCCATTGAGGATTGCGTCTTGGACTCACGAGGCGAATTGGAGGAGGATGTAGTGCTGCAAGAGAGGTCAGAGAGACTAGGAGAGGTCCATGAGGAGTCTTGGCAGATTGGACTGAAAGGAAAGACACCAAGGCAAGCCCGGTGGTACTCGAAGGAGCAAGTGAGGGAATTATTTCCTCATCTACTCCCCCACTAAGCTTTTGTGGGACCAAAATCCTCCTAAGCAGGGGAGGTGTGATCCATAGGGATCCAAAATGAATCTACTTCATCAAAACAATCAACACGAAGAAGGAAAAAATGAAACACGAGGTTACTGTCTTTTTAGTAACAGGACCACCACTGCTGCGTGCGGCGGGTTCTGAACCAACCACCACTGCCCAACCAAGGGGTGGCGGTCTGGGACCGCCGGTCTACATTGGGTGGCGTTCCTAGCTCTTTCGGACATAAAAAAAAAAATATGAAACGAACAACCCATAATTTGGAAGGTTGTTCGTGTCTCTTCTCCTCCATGACCTTTCCCATTCTCCAGTGCATGGGAGGACATGGGAGAGGCTATAAATACATGTTTGTAGAAGAGAATAGGATCATCGAAGCATGAAAGCAAGTGAGCAAGAAGTTCTTAGTGCTTTGGAATTGTGTTTTGTAGAAGAAAGGAGTGTTGAGACAGAGCAAGCAAGTATTTGGGAGGAAGTGTGAGATATTATCTACTTCTCTTTCATACTTATTGTAAATTTTGTACTTGTTATTTTGAATTGGCCAATAAAAGTGGGAAGAAAGAGCAATTTCTCCCGATTGGTTTTCCTCCTCTGGAGGTTTCCAGGATAAAATTTGTTGGTGTTTATGAGCTTAAATTCTTTCCTTTCTGTGATTGTGGATTCTAAGCATAAGCATAATTCATTCACTAGCTATCTCTGTCATTTTCTAATAGAATCCCTCCAAGAAGTAATAAACTTCTACGTGCACACACTGGATCTCTATGAGAAAACATGATTAGTATGTTACCAAGTGTATTTTTTTGGACCTTGTTCAAACTCTTACTTTAGTCCTTATCTTGTCTCATGATTTGTGCCTTGGGCTAATCACCTTTTCATTACTGAAGGCTTCTAGCTACATTTTCCATATCCTTCCATAGCATTCACGCTTTTCTTCTACTTCATTCAGAACATCCATGTGTATAAGATTGTATTTTTACTATGTTTGAGGGAAACTTTGTTCCTTCTTACAATAAACAATCTTCTACTCCTATCTATTAGCGACTTCTTGGTTAGCTTACGTTGGGGGAATCCTTGCTCCTTCTTAGCACTTCATTGGTTTGTGTTCATCATCAGGTTGAACATATCTATTTTTTCCTTGATCCAACCTATCCTCTTGTATATACGTGTGGGGTTTGCCTTTATATATTCCCATCTCACGTTGGGGGCATCTTCACATTTTCACCTTCTTGAACATATGCATGGCATTTTCCCCTTGTACATCCCATTTAACGCTAGGGCCATCTTCATATCTTCACTACCTTGTACATATGTATGGCATTCTACCCTTGTACATCCCATCTATCGATGGGGGCATCCATGTGTCTTCATCTTCATGTACATAGTTTCATAAAACTTTCAAAATATCAAAAACATAAAAAAATGTTTAGAAAATCACAAAAAAAAACATTCATATAACTTTTGAAAATCCCAAAACATTCAAATATGTTAGTTGGAAAAATCAAAAATTCAAAATACAAACCCATAGAAAACTCAAAAACAATATAAACTTTCACAAAAATCCTTAAAAATTGAAAACATCACATAAATAAAAAAATCGGTAACGAGCATGCACACAGTTGAAGCCTATATCACATGTATCGTACTCAAACATCGAAAATCATCCTACAAAACATCTCTCTTTGGTTCTCGATTGTTCATGTGTGCGACTTATGGACCATTGTGATCTTCCCTCAATTAACAAATTTTGGTTTGATTATTATGTTTGTCTTCCCTTGCACGAACACGTTGCTTGGGGGCGATGTCGTGAGAGCACTATTGCTTTTCCATGGGACCCCTGCGTCCTTCGTATATTCCCCTCGCATGTATCCTTGCTTGGGGCACCATCATTAACCCTTGTCATTAATTTGCATAGGTCAAAATTGAAGCTTGATAACAAAAACATTTGTGCAATTGTCTTGAACGTTGTTTGTTTGAGTATGTGTGTGTGTACTTGTTTTCCCTATTAGGTTAGCTTGTTTACTTTCTCATATTGCATTGCATTATGTATGTTGTATGGAGTTAAGTATTTTTAGCAATGAACCAATGTTAGTTTTATATCTTTTCATGTTATTTTACATGTTTGTTGTATGCGTACATTTTAATAAGGACCGATGAAGTAGATCATTAGCAATATGATGAAATAAAGTTGTTTACAATAGCTGGATGCAAGCTATTTCCATCTCCTTCATCTTCCTTTTCTTCCATATCATTCTCTTCTATCCTACTTTATTCTTCCAACTCACTTGGGGCAATAGGGATCACCTGCTACAAAACATTTCCACAAGATCTATTAAGAAAAGCATATCTTGCAGTTCACAACAATAACCTTATGAAGTTTTCAACAACGGAGTTTGCACTAGTATTATGTGGGGATTGATATTTGGTATACCGCCTCTCTCCCATCATAATGAGATTTTACCCCGCTTTGGCCTTTCCTCTCCATCTTTTTAGTCGTTGATCGACCTATTTCATCACCCCATCGACACTCGAGGGGGCATCCTTCATTATATTAATTTTTATTTTACCCTTTCAAAAAGTTTACGTGTTTATGATTGTCTATTATCTTTGAAGTGGCGTTGCTTACGCCACCCCAAAGAGGGGATTCTACTAACTTTTCTTCTAAACTTTCAAAAATTTTATGTGTTTATGATTGTCTACTATCTTTGAAGTGGCATTGCTTATGCCACCCCAAAGAGGGGCAAATGTAGACACCTAAAATCCGCTTATGCAATTTAACACTTAAATTGCACTAACTATCTTCACTTCCTCTCACTCTGTTTAAATAACGACACTTCATTATCTAACTATGCTTCTAATTCACTCAGGATGCCAATTAACGACATTTTGATTAGTGATAATCCTCTTAATTAGCTAATTATATGTTAATTAAGCCCTTAATCTTACATTTAACCAATAAACCTTCTTATTGGCTAAATCCCGAGAACTTCCAAAATCTATCAAAACCTCCTCCAGATGCTCCCAGAAATCTTCCTAAGCCTACTTGGGATTCTTAATTAATCCTAAAATATTAATTAGCTCTTAATCTAATCAAAAAGTGCATTGACTTGTAAAAATTCTATTTTGGCTTTACCCTTTTGTCCCACATGCACTAGGATTCCTAACTTTCCCAAATGGAAAACTATAAATACAAGGCTAATGTCTCCTTTTCAATCTTACACCTTTACACCTTGATCATCATATCAAACACCTCACACACTTTGAGACTTTGGAAAACATCTCATTTGTATTAGCTAAAGCTATAAAGCATTTGATCTTGAGCCATTCCTCATTGTAGTAGCTTCTCCATCTTGCATCCATTCCTTCAAGCTTGGTTAGTAGGAGAATATCTAAACATGGTCTTGTAGCCATTTTAGAGAGATCTCTTCACCACTTGGAGAAAACAACACAAAACTAATTGCTTAGGATCTAACTAGGTTCATCTTTATATTAAGCAATCTAGAGAAGTAGAGGTAACATAGTAATGTTAGTTTGATTCATGCATTATTGTAGAAGTTTATCTCATTAAGCTCTCATCTTGATGTTTATGATAGATTTAGTTATATTGTGGAACTACTAGGTGTTAGTTTCATGTTATTGTCATAGCTAATCTTTTCATGCATACAATTGCCATAACTCTGTCGGCGATGCTTGAAAGGCAAAGGGAATGCCAAGAAATTTAAACATTTCACCGTGGGAAGAATCTTCCACTCAAATGAGTCCAACCAAATGGGCGCGGGAGGAAAGATTGCTTGCATAACACTGAGTTTTTTTCCATTGAATGGAAGAACTAAAAGCTAAACAGAAATATCGAGGCAATGCATGGCATTGCGGATATTGGTCTCTTCCTCAATGAGAGTGAGAAAAGAGTCATTTGCGAAGTGACCATTAAGCAATTGAGAATTGTTCGCAGAAGGTAGTGTAATTCCCCTAACGAGCCCTTGGGATTTGGCTTGGGTCGAAGATACCCAAAACCTTCAACAACAAGCACATAGAGTTCAGCGCTAATGGGCACCCTTGGCGAATGGAACGAAACAATCTGAAGGACTTAGAACTGAGGCCATTGATGGTGATCTGGGCAGAGGCATTGACAAATAGCATTCAGATAGATTGAATGAAGATGGGGTCGAAGCCAAGAGCTTGAAGCATAACAAGGATAAACGACCATTCAATCCGATCATAAGCTTTCTCAAAATCAATTTTAATGAACATAATAGATTGATTGGATCTGCAAGCCCATTCCATGCCTTCCCAAACAACAATGATGTTATCAAGAATATATTGCCCCTGAATGAACCCAGTTTGTTCCAATTGGATGACAACAGAAGGATATGATGCAACCGCATAGCCAAAGCTTTAGCAATAATTTTGTAGGAGACATTCAACAAGGTGATGGGTTGCCAACTAGTAATTTTCTTAGGATCCCCTAGTTTCGGGATGAATTTAATGTTCCCTTTGTTGATACACAACCCCAACGATTGGTTCTGAAAACCCTCGAGATAAACTTGAAGAAGATTTGGGCCGACAGGTGTCCCATAAGGATTTATAAAATTTGCATGGGAAGCCATCACATCTAGGGGCCTTATCATTGGCCATTTGCATGACCGCTTCATGAAGGTCATCAATGGTAAGCATGCGGTCACAAGCCACCTTATGAGTAGGAGAAAGCTTGCACGACACAACAACCAGACATTGGTCAAGAGTTGTTTGTCGTTCAACGGAGAGGTTGTTGAGCTTGAAAAACCAACTTATAATGTCGCACAAACGCTTGCAGACATGAAGTGGGGATTAGTGACCCGACCCCGCCATCACTGATGGCATGGATTTGTTGAGAAGGTTTTTTGGCTCTGAGTGAAAGAAATAATTCTTTCGAAACCCGATCGCCAATTTTAAGCCAATGCATGCGAGCACGAATTTGAGCTCCCAAGCGTTGTAGTTGTCAAAGCAATTTAAATTTGCTAGCGAAGCTCTGCAACTTGAAGTTGTAGGGTTTCAAAGAAGGGGTTGCCTTGGAGCGCCACCACCGCTTGGCTAAGAGCGGAGGTGTTGGCGAGTATGAGCGGCACCTAATTTTGGCCAATTGTCTACCATAGATTCTAAGGAATCTAGTAGTCCGAGTCATAGCGTCCTCCCACCATTGAGTCCAGCTAGCATGCATAGGTGGATGAAAGCGCTGATAATGACTTGGCCGAGGGGCTAGGTTCCACACATGCTTAATATGATTGAGAGTGGGCCCATGTTGCATCAAGGCAGTATTAAGAAAGAATTGGCCTTTATGACAAAAAGCGTGCCTATCATGCCAAGTGATACGAAATCGAATGGGGGAATGGTCCGAAAGGACAAAGTCAAGCATGACCTCCATAAGTAAGGAATAAATGTTGTCAAACTCAAAAAAATCTTGAGTTGATAGCATAGCTCTATCGAGTCGTTTAAGAACCCGATCCAATCTGCCTCGAAGGTTGGACCAAGTAAACCAAGCTTCAGAAGTGGGAATGCGAGAGGCATTAGGGTCTAAAAACCCGAATTTATTGCGCATGAAAAACCATGCCTCTCTTTCACCAACTATCCAACGCATGGGCAGGTGCCCGCACTTATCAATGGGCAACTCAACCATATTAAAATCACCACTTATAACCCAATAAGCATCAGGAATTGTGCATGCTATCCACCGCTTCTAGATCGACCCTTTCGGCCGCATCGTTAGAGGCGTAAATATTAATGAGGCCAAAAGGGTAGCCGTCAATATTAAATAAGACCCATATGACACGATTGGTGGGGTCGACGCCATGATCCATCAAAAAGGCCGCCATTTGGGAGCAAAAAGGGAAATTAAACCCCACGCCCCCATCATGATTACTACAAAAATCCGTGTTGTGAGGTCAAATGGATTTACAAACCACCTGCAATTTGAAAACCTATAATTTTCACTTCTTGCAAAAACAACACATCTAGATTGGAAAATTTTTGCGAACATCACGAACAATATACTTGTGATTGGAGTTTGTAAGACCCCAGCACATTCCAAGATAGACAATTCATGGGAAATGATGGTCGAGCGCCATACCATTTGTCTCCAAACCATCTAAAGCGTCAAACCAGTTTTGTAGGAATTGAGCATTGTTATGCGTCAAGAAATCTACTGACTCAATTTTTTTCCGCCCAACATACTCAATATTGTATTCCTCCTCCATAGAATCCACACTGTGTGTTGGGCTATGATCTCGGGAGTGGCGAGAAGGACTTTAGGCCCTTTTGGATGGGCCCTATGAATTGTTGGTTAAAAATAGTGGTGGTTGTGGAATAGAACATTGTTAATAGAATTTATCTAGTCCATGAGAACCGAAGCTGCCTTGGGCATGCTAGAGACTTTAGGTAACTGGAGTGTCAAGTTGGCGGCAACAATTGGCTCCTTAACTCTCGAGCTACAGGGTTTCTTAACAGTTGGCTCACACTTTGGCCGTTTGAACCAGAGGCCTTAGGTTGCAAAGATTTATTTCTATTTTTCCGGCCACCAACTTTTTGCCACCCCTCCTCTTGAGGGGGTTTAGTCACTCCACAAACTCTTTCAGTTCTTGAGAGAGATCCACTTCGACACAGACACGCTTCTGTGGACGAGCGTTGTAAAAACACTAAGGTTCAATACAAACCACCCGCCCGATAGAAGAGGCAATTTGATGTAAAAAGTGAACACAAGGCAAGGGAAGGCCAGGGAATTCAACCCAAACTGACACTTTGAGTGCAACATATTCAGAGACCACGAAATCTTTGGTCCATGGGAATAGGACCAACAAAGAGTTACGAACATACCAAGTTGTGGGGCCAAAATGGTGGGGGCATTGGACGGGTCAGAGAAGCGAAAGAGGAAAAATCCTTTGGTCATATTCTAGATGCTCTCAAGGCGGATGCCATGAGGGGCCCATGTCGTGTTTACCCAAGATTTGAGCATGCTTTTAGAGGGGATGCAACCCATAAAATACCCAATGAGACAAATTGTTCCAACCATTGACATGCAACATTAAACTCAGGAATAGGTAAAACAACATTAGGAGGAGAAACATTACCTCGTGAAAAACTTTCGAGACGAACTTCCAAGGGCGTTTCGGTGGCGGTGCCATTGTTCAAAGCTCCACTATCTCCAGCCGCGGTTTAAACAACCGGCTTGAAGTGGAAGAGCTCATTATATAGAGGCACCCAAAGGGCAAGAAACCCTAAAAACAATAGAGACAATATCCCACATTGCCCAAGAAGGTTGTGGTATGACAAGCATAAGAGCAAAACGGAAACCCTAGCAGAGCCAAATATCATATTACGTCCATTGTGATGTTACAAATTTCAAATCAAGCGGAAAGGTTGGTGCAGTTCAAGCACATACAAGAGATGTTGGCTCATTAGACCGACACCCCTTGCATTGTCGGACATGTGCCTATTGATCTCCTCTTAACATTCCCCATGGCCAACTTTCCCTCATAGGTGGAACCATGCTCACAATTGCACCCATGCTTAGGGATAGTCCCCTTGTTTGTGAGTCCTCTTTGCAAGGCAACAAACAAGGTTAGCTTGCTAGTTATAACGACAAGTTTGTCATGACTTGCAATAGATCTCTCCTAACACGGAGTTGCTAGACAAGGGCCAAGTACAAAGCTACCAATGTCATTGGGGACAACAATATAAAATACAAGTTGGGATGAAACATCATTGTTAGACGATCCCAAGAAAATTTGGGCAATGGGCAACAATTACGCTTTACCAAGTGTAGAGACCATTTTATGTGCTTATACATGGCAAGATTGCCCAAATTCACATTTTTTTAATGTTAGTTTATGGTCTTATTTGTCAATATAATATATTTTTTGTCGATTTATGGTTTTATGATCTCTCGACTAATAGTTGATTTTTGACTAATTCCTAATTTTACTAACATTGTTACTTTTAGTATTATTGAGGATGGTGGTTCGCTTAGTTCTTGAGCTAAGTTTTCATATCAAATACTTTTTATTGTAAATTGTGTTATGTACTTCAGAGTGCCTTGAAATTGATATCTCTGGGCATTTTCCAGAGAGATTTATTTAATATATCTGTACTAGTTTATATTTAAAGAAATTTAAATGCTCTTTCCAATCAATAAAAACCGTATTCCCAATGAATACATTATCAAGGGCATCCAAAACATACATGCCCAGAAAATTCTATAAAGGGTTGATCAAATTCTCCAATTGACGCATATAAAAAAGTCCGGTAGTTATATTAAAATAATTGAAAAAGAGATGAGGCAGGCAATAGAATTTCACGAGGGAGTCCAAAAAAATTAATTTTGGAATCAGCAAAGGTTACGTTAAGAAATGGTTTTACACCTACCACAATTTTCTTATCATAGATATATTCTAGGTTGACAAATTTACTAGGTTTTAAATTTTCTATTCTTGTACATTTCTAGCCGGCCCCTGTAAGCTATGTTTAGAACTTCCTATCATATTTGATTGTCTTAGTGTGTCAAGCCACCTTTAATTCCATTTCAAATTCAAATTTTGCAGCAGTAAAACAACCACCAAAACAAATATGAACACTACTTAGGTAGTTCATAAGCTTTGGAGTTACTAGATCGAACACATTGTGAAGTTGCCATTGGTTAAGAACTTATTCTTAGAGTATGATATAACAGCATAAAGCTCACAATTATACTTGTGAACATCAAGGATCCAACAAAGGCTTGCACAAAATCTTTGAAACATTGTTCTCTTGGGCAGAAAATTGCCATTCATGTATTATCCATATTTAACAAGTTCATGTCCAAATGGACGATGCTAACACATTCCTTCAAGAAACCAAACTTCAAACGAACTTGCAATTACAACAAAACTGAGATTCTTTCTTAACTCAAAGCATATGTACACATTTTCTAATTACAATCTTCTGGAAGCTTTTCTGGACATCTCGAGCCTTTAGCAAGGTATAACTTTTGTGCCATGGATAAATTGTCAATATTGTACCCCCATCTTGACAGATCATACCACTGTTACAAATTACAATAGGCCTCAAAGACCTTGATCCATGATATCTTCTTTTGTTGCTTGAAATTTCATTATAAATATATATACTATCAACTTAGCATATGGCGCACAAAATGTAAGTTTCTTCTCCCAACAGAATCTCATCCCAAACTTATTTTCTTTCATGATGTAGAAATCAAAAAGTGTACAAACCCAACACTTTATCGGCTGTGCTGTGCAGGATTATCACAGGAAAATCCATATCACCTTTGAAATGAGATGACACAATCCTCTGAATCCCCAGAGAGTCGAAGAAAGATCATACACATGAAAAGAAGACTCAAAAAGTGCTCTCCACAACACAATCATGCCATTCTGAAAAGCAGCACAAACACACAATAGAATAAATGCAGTAACAAATACTTGAAGGAAAATGGTCTTCAGATGTAATTCCACTTATGATCATTCCACCTAACTCCATCACCAGTGTTCTTTGGACCTTGATGAGCACTACTATCAGTCCGAAAACCTTCTGCATGGGACTGCCATTGATAATACTGATTTTCATAGTCTTTCCAAGAATCCCATCCCTCCCGATTTTGTCTACTGCTTTTTTCAAACTGGTAAGTAGTGGGCTTTGACTCAGGTTCAGCCATACTTGTACTCCTTGTTGATCGCAGTTTCCGAACCTCTTCTTCGGCATCATAACGGAGGCGCTGATAATAGCACAATTAAATAGTACGTAATTCATGTCAATATTTAGAATAACTTAAAAATTTTGCAGCAAGAAAAAAACAGAGTCCTAAATAATTGCAGTAAAACTTCTACCTTATTAATTAGACTAAAAACTCAAGTCTGAGCGGCAATGAAGCCGCTCAAGGACGAGAAGGTAGAATACTGGTTTTTATGTACATGTTCAAGGAAGAATCATTTCTTAAGTCGAGGACAAGGTAGAATGAATGTTTGTAATTGCCAAAAAATATGAAGTATAAATACAGAGGGAAAAAGGGAGTAATTGCTTTTAAAGTACTCTAAACAACAAAGCCAAATGGACACTGGTTAGTACTAACAATTACAGGAAAACATGGAAGATAATTGGAAGCAATAAAATCCAGAAGTACTGTAGTTAATGCTATAGCCTTAAAAAATGATGAATTGTGCTTGCATTCGGACAACAATAACACAAAGATGGTATATGCTATGTATACATAAAATTATAAATACATTAGAGAGAATTCTTGCAAAATATTCTTAACAGCATGTGCTTAACTAGAAGCTACATTATCGGGTACTGCCTTGGATGTCCCATCCCCACACCACTAAGGTTTTGGTACAAGTAAGAGACTGTGTACCTCCCGGGTACATCCCAGGTTCTTCTATTATCTCAGGGATTTCCCAGGTGTGGTAGTGCCTTATTTGTGATGTACCCGGGCAGAACCTGGGGCATACCTGACTGTAAAATGATGCTCATAATAAAAACAAAAATGTGGAAGCAGCATTGCACATTTAGAGGGAACAAGCAAGAGAAAATATAGCTCTTCTATGCATCATTAACATGAACCCCAGGGCACCAGGACAGTTTCCAGGTGGCAGAAATTTTCCGATTAGAGGGGCCTGGGAGCGGTGGGTGAGGCATTGTGTAATGTCCCCAATGGACAAATTTCTGCCCCTAAATGGAATAGCCGCAAATCCAATCCAAAATAGCAATTTATAGAAGATGTACTTGAAACAAATAATGCAGATCTGAATTTTATATAGAAAAATGTGACTTGCTCTAGGAGTGAAAATCATTCAAAACTGAAGTAAAACCACTCTTTTATTATCCCAAACAGATCAACAATATTTATAAGGACAAAAACATTAGAAAAATACCAGATTTGGATCAACTGAAGGCTGGAATTTATTTATTAAAATCTGCAGATGAACAACTCTCAGACAAGACTGAAAACAGAGTTTCCTCAGCCCAAAAAATATGCAACTTAGCTGATTTTGGCCTCTAAAAATATGACAAAGATGTTGGTGATGAGATCCGGGACAGCCGTGCCCTAGAATGTATCAAACTCCACCCACAGGGGTGTAGATAACCCTAGATCTGGTTGAATCTGAAGGTAGAAATCTGCCCCAACACTTGTGTCTTCAATCCCTAGTTGGAAACAATATAAATTTGCAACTTTGCCCTTCAACAACTGCTGGAAATCTGAAATATAGCTTTGAAAATCAATGAAAGCTCCTGAATAGAACCTCCTCACATAAGGGAAGAAGAGTTTTCGTTCTTCTTCCAAGGCTAAAGAGGGTTTTTGTCCTCTAAACTAGAACTACAAAGGGTTTTCGTCTTTTGGAGTTGAATTGGAAAGCATGCAACCTTAGACCAAAATTCTAAATTGATAAGATGTCCTCTCCTATGCAAGGTGACCTCCTTTTATAAGTTGTCTTGGCCTTTTTACCACCCAAAACAACCAATCAACTTCTTTTGCCTCATTTAATGTTTTTCACTTGCTTTATTTCATCCCCCTATGGGTCGCATTTTTCCTCTAGGGACAAATAAAACATAAACTTTTTCTTTTTCTATTTTGTCATTAATAAATTAACTTAGGTGCTTATAATAATATTTTATGATGCACTTTATAATTAATTTATTATAACTTAGTTTCCCTTTTTCTCATCCCTTAGCTGCCGGGAAACAATGAATGGGAAGGATCTTTGACCGAGAAGGGGATATTACACACTTTGGTACAACTAATTAAAATTATATATAAATATTTAAAATATTAAAAAAACTTAAGGACACTCTGAAATTCAAAATAGCCTATTAATAGATGCAGCAATTATACAATATGAATAAATTACTAAACCATTGCAAAAAAACTAAAGATGTGAAGCTACTAAACTACTAAAGGTAAAACCATTATGTGATGCCCAATTTAGTATCTTTACATCTTTAAGTTAAAACCATTATAAAATCAATATTATTATAGTGATAAATAAACATTAAAGATGTGAATTTTTTCGTCCAAGAAACAATTGCAAAAACAACACCATGGCAATTCCAAACGATCAATTTCCCAAGGTCATAAATTGAATTCCATATTGTGACCACTCAATGGAAAACTCTCACGATATCCTTACATTGATGCCACAATTGCTTCAATCAAGCATTGTTGCAATGAGAACAACTTTCTGCAGGATGACACCTCTTCAGAAAGAAATAAATAAAATCAGCAAGCTATTTTCGTATCTACAAAAATCTAACATAAAATGAGTCCGGTCTTGCAATGGAATTACCTAGATAAGTAGAACAACAACAATAGAACACCAAATGATAGAAAGAAGAGTAGAATATTCAAGTATATATGACTTAGCCACTTCGAGGGGGCAACCTCCACAACCTTACAATAAGACTCAAATATGCAATATGATGACTGAATATTAACTCCTACCTCCTAAATATACCCTACTTCTACAATATAAACCACCTAGACTACCCCTACTACCGATATGAAATCTTAGGAATGATGACATGACAAGGAAAAAGATTATGTTAGCCACAAGTCAGCCATACATATCCCGATACATGCTATAGGTTAAGGGCATAACATGCCTCCCCCTTGTTAAACATGCATTGTCCTCAACATGGATCATCTTTGAAGGCTTCGGATGAAATCTTCGCCCTCCCATGTCACATCCTCTCCGGTAGTTTGTCCTCAACATGGATCATCTTTGAAGGCTTCGGATGAAATCTTCGCCCTCCCATGTCGCATGCTCTCTTGGTAGTTTCTTCCAATGGATAAGATCCTTGGTGATCACCCTTTGCCGCAACCTCTTGAATTGAGTCAAGTCCCTCTAGTTCCACAAGGGTTCTTCCTTGTGGTGACTTTGTCTGACGAGACCTTTTGGCCAAAATCAAATACCTGAAATACTAGGTGTATTTTAGATGACGCAATTCTGTTGGTGTAGAGTCTATTCCTCAACTGCTCAATGTTTTGGTTGTACCTTTTGGGAAGAGGTACCAAACGGTGGTTGGGAGAAAAAAAATGCTCTAGAAAGTGACCTTATTGAAGAATTGTCTCTCATAGGTGGTTGATCCCTTGGCATGTCCTCAACCACTACTAAATATTTTTTCACCCCTTCTTGGTGATCTAGTGGTGATTGTACTTTTGAGAACTTTCCTTCCCCTAAAAACAATCGTGTTGAAGGCTGTATTGATCCCTTGTTGGCACCCATGCATTTGATAAGAGCTTATCCTATGTGGTGACTTAGTGTGCAACCCTCTCAACTCAAACCTCTTGCCTTCAATACGAAATGCATGGACAATTCCTAGAAGTTCACCTCGATCATGCCCAAGGTTGTGCGCCGTTGAACTAACAATACAATATCAGCTCCTCCCATGGGAATGGAAAACATAGGGCTATTCAACAAGTAGTCACCCATAGTGAGATTAAGATTATGGTATTTTCTTGAACACTTAACAATACTCCCATCTGCAACCATGACCTTAAATTTTGGTGTTGGATAAACAAAGCAATTCAAGCAAGCAACCAACTTATCATTGATGAAATTGTGAGTACTTCCCAAGCCGGTCAATACAGTCTTCCTACTTTTTTAAGAAACCCGCTACCTTGAGAGTTTGTGAGCGCTAACACGTGAACGTGAATGGTAAGATAAAATGGGGTGGGAATCTCTTGATTCGACCTCCTCAACAACAGCTACTAATTTTTCTTCATTCTCTTCTTCTTCATTGATGTCCTTAATGTAGAACAACTTTTTGGCACATTATGTCCTTAGCTCTATTTGCTGTCAAAGTTGAAGCATAACCTTTTTGCCTTCTTTTCTTCAATTTGTTGGTGTGTTAACCTAGTTGGTTGCATGAATGATGATGCATAGAAGTTATTGTCTTTGATGCTAGCGAATGTGTGTCCATTGGTATTGACCCTTTCTGTTTCCTCTTCCCTACGTGTAAATATCATGGACTCAAATACCGAACTTGGATTAAACATGTGAACATTGAGTTGGATACTATCTGTTGGTTGAAAATTTGGTTATTGGAGGCAATCAACAGTTCAGGGGACAACATCCCTCCTCTTTGATGGGGAGGTTCCCTTATTCAACCAAAAATTGAATCTCTAAGTATTTACAAATATACAGGCTAACTAAATTTGAATGAGGATATTGGTGCATATGAATGACTTCATATTCTCAATATAGAAGATAAACAAGCAATGGGGTTTTGAGGAATAACAATAGCTTATCTGGGCAAGAGGAATGAGTTAGGGACACAAAGTTCAGATTAACTCATCAGTCAAGGATACATGTATCCTCCTTGGTTATGCAAGATCACCCACTGACTGTAAGAGAGAAGGGAAGAAGCAACACTTTCAAATAAAGAGAATGCAGACTTATATTTTACTTATGCATGCAAAAGGAATTCAAGAACATGTGTGTTAGTATATATGAAAACCCATATTACATAAAATGCAGATTGACACAAAGTTCATCACATCTCATTTCATGGATTGAACACAAAGTTTCAAATTTCACATATATCAAACTATCACATTCACAAATTGCAAGAAAAGGAAATAAAAAGAACTCAGATGAGAGAGGGAAGTCTTCTTCTGTATTGATCAAAACTTTGTATATTACATTCAAGAGCACCAATATCCAACCCCTTTACAAGTGAGAATAAAGCCTTATATAGATTGAGGGGAGGATGTAACTACCTTTCTAACTAATTGTCTCTTAATTAAGTGCTAAACACTTAATTAGTTAATTACATAAGTTGGCTTTATTTTACAATTTTATTTTCAAAATAATAAAGCCAACCTCAAAATAGAACAATTAGATAGTACTATACTATGAACCGGAAAAAGAGGGAACATTGGGAACAACAACAGCAGGGACCTTTATCTTGAGCACTTGAACTCTGAATTTAGTCACAACAACTGAAATTTCCATACATCTGGGATTGAAGTGTTTGCCATAATAGCCAACCAACTCCCAAAAGAATACTCCATTTCTTTTGCAACACCACCATTCTGTAAGAGTCCCTTGGTGGCCTCAACAACTACATTGTGCAATTCGACTAGAAGTTATAATACAAGTCACACTTTTATTCTTTTAGGTGGACCATGCTTATAGAAACAATGGATGTTATAAGGAGAGAGCAATTAATTCTTTTAGGTGGAGTATGCTGCCCTAGAGGATTTTGGCGCCCAAGGTTGGAGTTGTGAGAAGTAAATAAATATATTTAATTTCGGGAAGCAACTAGTTTTGGCGCCCAAGGTTGGAAGTGCTTTCTTTTTATTATTTTGGCTATTTGCATGTTGATGTGAGTGCACGGGTGAATAAAATAATATTTTTAGCTTGCTTGGCATGCAAGCAAAGTCTAAAAATAGAGGGCAGCAGGCTTTATAATCAGATCTTAGTGAAGAAATTAGATATTCATGCTATGGACTGCATACTTGTCTGAATTATTTGCAGGAATACTTCATTTATGCCCATATTGGTGAAGAAAGCAGAAGTCAATGTCTGATACATTGAATATATCTTCAGAATCAGAGGAAGAAATAGATCCAACTCTCATAATTGCAAAGGCTTCCGACAAAAATTCATTCTCTTGTTTCTAACACAGCCCATGTAGAAGTCATTGCATGGAAAATTCCTTTCAGGAGCTTGTGCATGTGCTCCCAATCTTCCAATTGAAGCCTTCATTGAATTTACTTGTATTTTCCTTCACCCGGAGTACTTTCCAGAATTTAAAATTGCTCATATGCAATTAAAAATAAAAGGTGATGGGTTTTGTCTGAATTGTTTACAACAAGCATTTTATTAGTGCACGTGCTAGAGAAGAAGAAATGCAAAAGCTTCAAGGATAAGAGGGAAGACAGGTCAAAGGCAACACCCGCAAGCAAATCTCAGTCAGTTGCTTCCAGATCCAGTTTGGTGAGAATCAAAGGCAAAGATTCAACAGCATATGGGAGAAAAAAACATCTCAGATTCAAAGCAGAGATATCATTCAAATCATTCATTGCTAAAATAGATGAAGCAGAAGTACAATGCATATTGGATCAGCATGCAAAGTATGGAGGAAGGACAAAATGGAGAGTGTTGCAGCTGGAATAACTTCTTCTTTCTCTTATTTTCTCCGACAAAGTAATTGAGTAATCAATTAAATTGTAAAACTTAGGTAATTGGCTTTAAAAGATCATTACTTCAAGTTATTGGAAGAAGTCAATTACTTGGAAATAGGTGGCAGACATGCAAAATAGAAGATTCTATTTTCAGTTATAAATCATGCATGTCATCTAAAGAGGAATTCCAGGAGGAAGACTCGCAACTATTTCTTTTACTGACTTCCACATGTTGCAGAATTCATTAAAAACTTCCTATTTGTAATTGCCCTCTATACACTATAAATAGAGGAAGAGCCTACGGGTTAAAAAAAAGAGAATTTGTAATCAATATTCTTGAGTTCCAGACTTTGTGTTGAAACCCTTGATATCTTTTTTGAAAGTGAGGAATTGAATAGAGGCAGATTTCTGGAGAACTTTGTGTCAACGGTGCATTGGCTTCTTACTTTTGTGTAGATCTTTAGATAAACTTTGCATTATCTAAGATTTAGATTAGAAGCTTTCCTTTCCTTTGATTTTGTATTGTGAGATCTATTTGTTTTATCTGTGTATGAGACCAACTCTGTAAACTATTGGTTGGATTACACATCTTCTCCTTCTTTCGTATTCAACTATTCCCCCTTCTGCAAATATTTCTTTACAGTTGCTTACTTGCTGCAGAATTGCTTAGCTATGGTTCATGAGCTTCGCAGTTAAAGTAAAACCCACAGATAGTTATTAGAATACATAATTGACAGAAATCTTACACAGGAGCCTCACCGGTAAATGAGGGAGATTTATCTCATGACTGCCTAGGTTTTAGCTATGCATAAAATCTAGCCAACAAATAGATATCTCTTTTTCATTCTTATCTCCTTTTGGCTTAGCAATTTCTAGAAATTGATGTCCTTTAGCATCTGAGACCAAACGAGAAGTTGCCTTAGCTTTTTGGGAGGAAGAATTGTGCCAAGAAGGGCAGCCATTGCATCAAATCCTGGAGCAACTATCTGAGAATAAGCCTTCCTCTTTCTTTGTCAATCATGGGCTGAACCCATGTGAATGAATCACTGGAAGGTGGAGCTGGAGGAGGTGGCAAAGCAAGGACATTTGGAGGACCGAGAGGTTGAGAAGTGGAGACTTCAAGAGTAAGAGTTTCAATAGAAGAAGATGGTGGTTTCTAACTTCTAGCTTAGGCCTTGAGGCACTAGATTTTCCTATATCTAGTTCTATGATCTCTACCTCATCTTCTTCATCTTCACCCTCTTCATCACCTTCATCTTCCTCTTCTTCTTCCTCATCCTCTTTTTTTTCAATTTCTTGCTCCTCAACTATTTTTACTTCCTCCTCAAAAGGTTGTGGCACTTGATCAGGAGTAGGAACAACTTCATCAACTGATTCTTGAATCTTCTCTTGTTCTACCCTTTGCTCTTGTGTTTCATCATTCTTCTCTACCTCTTTTGATTTATCTTTCTTCACATATACCTTGGTTCTTGAATCCAAGGGTGAGGAGGAAGGAGTCAATTGGGTTGGAGCATCTTTATGAGAAGTGGAGGCTTCTGAGAGGAAGATGTTTTCATCATTTCTTTATATTCCTTCATTTTCCTATTGAACCATTGTCTTGTTCTCACTAGCACGGGATTATTCAGGTTCAACGGATCATCTCTTTCTTTCTGAGACTAGTCAATGGTTGGGATAGGTGTGTATTGGATGGATTTGATATATTCCACAAAATACAAATCAAAATCATCATCTTCTAGACCCTCAGGACAATATATAAGTTGGTATCTTTAATTTGCTGCAATGACAGTCTTCCAAAGTACCTCTTCCTCACTTCATATTCATCTACACAGTCTTCTCAGTAGTCCTCAAATGTGGGTATATGATAGTAGGTCATTCTGAGATTCTTGGAGATAAAACCCTTGCTATCAAAGGAGGACCTCTTTTGGTAGGTATGAAATTTGAATTTTGAGATAGTTCTCTCAACATTTTGTGCATCCAGGCAGACCTACATGTGTAGTTTCCCAATGAGATAGGAAACTGAATGCCAATGATCTTCTTGTCCCTGCAAGTCCTGTGCAACATATCCAACTGCCTGCAAAGCTCCACTAGAACCAGTTTATCATTGCAGTACATTGGCAACTTGTTAGGCACACCTTCAAACCCAGTTATCCTGATATATGAGAATTTTTTGAATTGGATGAAGAGGCTACCATATGTAGAGATTAGTTGTCTTACTTCCAAAGAAACTCTCAGCTACATTTCCTTCCAATAGCCTAACCAAGAACATGGTGAAGGCATCATTGACTCTCTGTGGTGAGTCTTATTGTTCTCATAAGTGAGTTGGGGATAGAATTCATATATTGGTGAATTTTTCTTGTCATCTTGCCCCAGACAATCCTATCCAAACCATGAAAGTTCTATGGTGTACATCAGGTATGATGTCATGTGGAAAGTTTTTCTCTGATGCACATTGACCAATTGTTCACTCAAGTTCTCACATATGATTTCCCCCAATTCAATCTTTGTTTGTCTTCATAGATGACATTGATGTACACACACATCCAATATTGAACTCATTGGTGGTAGGCATGCCCATCATCCTTGCAAGCAATGTGATCATATCTGACAATTCTTCCTTGAAATCAAACATGTAGAGAATTTTGGGCAGCTTGGAGCCTCCTTTCTTTTGGGTCTTGAGCCGAACTATTTTTAATGCATTGGGCAATTATAGTGGGAGAATTTTTAGAAATATGGGCCCAAAATCATCCAAGTTCATATGCCTCACATCACTGTCTCCTATATTAGGCACGGAGGTTTCAAGGGAAGAAATATGCTCATATCCTACATACTGGAACTTCATTGTGGAGGGGCTAGGGAAAACTCAGAGGAAATGGAGGTTTAGCAATAAGTTTCCAGAGGTATTTAAAGGGAAGGCCAAAACACAAATAACTACCAAACTAGAGCAAGGAAGGATAAAACCACTCACCTTTAGTATGAAAAAGATGGTGCCTCCACAATGGTTCTAATGAAACTTGAATGTTTGAAATTGGATTAAAAATGACTAAGTTATGAGCAAAAACCTCTTTCTAGGGTGCGGGAGCAAAATGGACAGCGCACAGTGAAATCTCGAATTACAATGGGTAAAAATGACCAAGTTTTGACCTTTTAAAGCAATTGGGCTAAAAATGGGGTAAATAAATGCATGGTTAGTGCAATGCGGAGGTTAGGTGGCACAAGGGAACTAATTAATTACTACTTTGTTAGTCGGATATGACGGAAGTTGGGGAACATATGGAACACAATGAAATGCGGAAATCCCGGACATGCAAGAGCGATGAGCACGAGGGAACATTCCTTTCGTTACTATGGATCTCCGCCAAAGCCACAACAAAGGAAGGTTGAACAATGAGTTGCGGATGGCGGGAACAAAAGCCGGGAGAAACGGTTCTCTCTATTCCACAAACTCCCGCAATGCCTGTAACGAAAGGAGAAAATGATGCAATGTGGCAAAAATAGATATGCGAGGATCGGAAGAAAGAATAAAACCGTTCCACAAGTTCCAAAGATTTCCACACAAAGCTGCAGCAACGCAGGGAACTTAATGAGTTGCGGATAAATAATGTGTGGAGAACGAAGCCTCATGGAGAACTTAAGACTGCGAGGAACAAAGGGTTCCATGGAACAAGTTACGCCAAGGAAAAGAAAGTTGACCAACACTTGCCATGTAATGTATTGCGGGCCAACGGGGAATCGAGGAACAAGAGGACCCTAGTTAGCTAATTGTTGAACTTTTTCACACTCTTTAACATCATAGAGGTAGATACATCAATATAAAGGGTCACTGAGCCAAAAATTCAAAAATTCACAATTTTGGAATAGGTGACAACACTATCCCCGAGCCCTCCCAGAACAAGTCATTCAACTTTTCTTCTTTGATGTTCTCCATGTGTAGCGATAGCTTTGGAAATTGTTAAATATAATCCTTAACAAGTCCCATTTGTTGCGGTTTAGCAAATTGGCTAAAGTTCTCCATCCGAGATATCCCTTGTGAGATACCACTTAAAAATGCACAAAATATTGAAAATTTGCAGCCAAATAAAATATTGATTTTTGCAGATTTTTAGCAGTTAGGGCAGCGAATTAAAGAAAATCAATAACTCCCAAAATACCCACTCAAATCACTTGAAAATTTGAAGGGAGTTTGCTAGTATTATAAAGAACATAAGAAATCTATTTTTGGAATTTTTCAGATAATAAAATGCTGCCAGAAAATTACAACGTGCCCTAGACAATTGGAAAACTTCTAAAATTCGTAACTCTCCAAATACAAGTGCAAAAATTATGAAACTTTGAAAATAACATTTACAAATATATGAGATGATATTCCAACCTTCAAATCTGAATTTGTACCACTGGAAACCCCTCAAATAAAGGTTGCAATATTCCAAACAAGTCGCCTAGCTTGGAAAAGGGTTGGAAATTGATGAAAGGCCTTCAAAGTGATGTTAAACCCTGCTCAAATGGCTGCCGTAAATCTGATCTGAAAACCCTCTAATTATCTTCACCAAATGTCTCCAAAACCCTCAAAACCCTTCCTCTGAAACCTCTGAAAATATCTCTGTAAATCAGCCTTGAAAACAACTCCAAAATGACAAGCTAGGGTAGATCTCTCACTACCGAAGAATGCCTGCTAGCTAGAGATGGATCTCTTACCACCGAAACTAGGGTTCCTGTGGGATTTCACTCCACAAGTTGTAGATTTGCAAACAATAGTTGCACATGAAGGAAAATAATTATGTATGCAAGAATGACCCTTCCTTTTTCCCCCAACTCCTTATATAACTTCTTCCAAGGCAAAAGAGCCCCAAAAAGCCCAAGTTGCATTTTTCCCTAGGAAAGGCCAATAAAATAAAGTAACTTAAGTTACTTTTCCCCTTTTAAGTCGCCATGGTCCAAAAGTGACCCCCAACGCAAAATTAGAACATTAGTACCATGTGGCCCCTTCCTAACGACAAAACATAATATCTAGTCCCTCCAAAACACCTTTTGCTTATGTCAATGAAGAATTATAACAAAATGGACTAGATATTCATACCCAATAGCTCCCAGCGTCCATAGCCCCTTGGGTATGACCAAGGCTTGGACTCGAATTGGCCCTTAGGCCTTTGGCGTAGGAAAGGGGACATTACACCATCACATTGTTGTTGCAGGTGCATTTGCGCTTCATCAATAAATGTTGACTAGGCTACAATAAGGCCCTTCTTCTTTTGGGCACATAACCATCAATACCAAATGAATTGTTTAGGTTTCAAATATAAGGATGCCATGGTAACCTTCCACCCACATGGGATCTGATGTAGATTAAAAAATAAATCCATTTGGTTGATCCATTTAAGCGAGATCATTTCCATCAAACTTATGCATGTCCATCTTTGGGAGCAAGTTCTAAGGCCCAATATTAGTACTTGCATGGGAGGGGTTGTGCGGATTTGAATAAAGATTGTGTTGTCCCTAAGATCCTGAAATATCCCTAGAGGGATATCACTTAAAATCCACAAAATATATGAAGATTTGCAGCAAATGAAAATTCTGGAAATGAACCAATTAGGGCAGCGAAATGAAATTTATAGATATCTTGCAAAATACTTGCCCAAATCACGCAAAATTTTATAGAGAGCTCACTAAGGTGAAAACAAAGACTAGAAAAATATTTTTGATTTTTCTGAGTAATATATAACTGCCAATAATTTTCAGAAAGCCCTAAACTGCTGAAAAACTTCAAAAATTCATAACTATGTGAATACAATTGATAAAAATCTGATTTTCTGGAAATAACATCTACTAAATATATAGAAATGATCCCAACCTCCAAATCTGAAAATGGACACCTGGAAACCTTAAAAAACATTGCTGCAAATCAGGAACAGAGTAGATAAAACCCTAGAAAATAGTTATTCTAAATCTAAACTGAAACCCTTGATGAAGAAGTGTTGTCCTCTTACTCTGAAAATGAATTTGTGATTACTCTCCAGATATGATTCAAAAATCTGAATAAAGCTCCAAAATAGCAAACTAGGGAGGATCTTTCACCATCGAAGAGTGCTCTGCTAGCTAGTTGTGGATCTTTCACCACCGAAGCTAGGGTTCATGTGGGATCTTATTCCACAAGCAAAGAAAGTGCAAACATCAGTTGCTCTAATATCCAAATAGGTGAGTGTATGAATGAATTCTTATTCTCCCCCAACGCTTCCTTTTATAACTTCTTATTGCAACAAAATGCCCAAAAGAACCCTAATCGCCCCATTGGGTCTTTTCTTTAATTAATTAAAATAACTTAAGTCACTTTATTCCCCACATGCCAAAATTGCACTTAAGTCACCTCCCAACGAAGAATTAGAATAATAAAGTACCATATATTCACCCATCACTTAAGTCATCAACAAAATATAACATAAAGTACCTTAGGGAGCATCATACACCTTATTTCACTTAAGTCACCTCAAAGTACGTGTCCAACATCAAAACATAATATATAAGTGAAATGGAGGTGCAAACCATACCCAATAACCATCAACGTCACTAGCCCCTTGGGCATGACCAAGGCTAAGACGGATGAAAAGCCTCCTAGGCCACTTGCTCGAAAATGGGGACATTACAGTCCTCCCCTCCCGAGAAATGCTTGACCCCAAGCATTATCCTATCATGTTGCAGAAGTTGAATACCACAAAGTAAGTTTCTCCACCTCACCTGCTAGTCACCAAAGATCGGTGTGATCCGAAGTAACCAAGACACCTCATGTAGTCATCATGCTCTCCATGTCGTGTAGAGAACAATGTTGCCCTTGTAGTATGATGCCCACACCAACTCTCCACTGGTACCCACACTGAAACTGCAAATTTGTCCAGTCCCAATGTGAAGTTGTCATCATGTGATCACTCACTACCTCTCTAGTCAACCCATGGGTACGAAAGTCCCCTCTGAACCCTATGGCATCCTCTGGATCAACCTGTGAAACAACCCGTATAAGCACAAAGCGTGCCAACTCTCCCACATGACCCACACTTATGTGAGAGCAAGGCTCCTCATAATGTGTCTCAATGTGTCCGTGGGGGAAAAATCCCAAGACTCTAGTAAATGGTCAACCAACAATATCAACTCTACATAGTCCACCTCCTGTGATGAATGTGAACCTATTGAATAACCAAGTAACTGAGTCAACTCCATCCCTCTACTGACTAGCACATGGGTGAAGTGCTCACCGGGCATAGAAGTAGTAAAATACATAGGAGTGCTATCCCATGTTAGCTCAGAAAATGATGAACCCGTAAGCTCGATTTTCATAAGGACAAACCGTACATCCTTGTATAAAGTTGAGGATATCCTCCCTCAACCCATGCCATTTGAACCTCTCCCATATGAACCTGTAGGTCTCATCAAAGCTCAAGTGTCCAATCACGGAAGAACAATGCACATGTCGCAGTATCTCCATCCTCAACCATGAATCTAACACAAGGTACAATCTGCCCTTGATAGAAGATCATCTCATCCTCCAATCTATAGTTGTCATCCTATATGTGACCATCCAAAATCTCACAAGTGTATCGGTTCTTGGAGTACTCAACAAGCAAATGAGATCTCCAGTCTACTGAAACCTCCGATAACCAACATAATGATAGACTCAGTGATCTGAACATGTAACCCCAATCTTTGTAACTATCTCATGTGCAACACTACTGGTCACACCCACATCCATGACTCCACTCACCCTGTCATCTGGAGTCAAAATCTCCATCATACCTAACTCAATCCTTGACTCAACATCATCCGACTCTCTTTCCACACAAGTCATCATGGTGTGCTTTGTGTCTGCAACAAATAATCCATCGAAATAGGAGTCATCAAATATCCCACTTGTCTCATAATTTGTCATGTCTCCATGATCAACACTGGGCTGAATTATTTCATGAGACAACTGCTGCAATAACATGCTCCTTTCTTCGCCATCCTTATCCTGTGCAATCTGCTGTTCTTGATTGATCCTTCCCTGCTCTTGGCGGTCACAATTTGAGGAACACCATTCCTTATACCGAGCACAACTTCTTCTAGATCAGCTTTTTTTTCTTCTTCTTCTTCATTATATGAAACTACCTCAATGTAGTGAATAGATCCCTTACCTTGCAACCCACTAATTGTTGCCCCTTGCTTATCATGTCAAGCTTTTATTGGTTCTTCAAATGAGTTTTTTTGCTGCTCCAAACTCCTTTGTAATTCAGGTATCGGCATATGATGGTTTTCCTTAGGCTTGCTACCAATCTTCATCATGCAATAATTTGGAAAAAGCATGTTATCTCTGAATCCCTTGCTCAAAGATTGATATTTCCTCCAACAAGATTCCTCGTCAAATACTTTTGTTGGCTGCCCCACCTGTGAAGCTTCCGGATCCTTCATGAAAGTGGGTTCTTGAAGTCGTAAAGGCTTGGTAAAAGAGTGGGGAGATCGCTGCCCTAAATTTCCACTTTCACCTCTTTGAGCCTATTGACCCATATTACTATTTTCTCCTTTATCTGCCTGAGTATCAAATATGCCTTGTGATAAATTTTTTGTGAGTTTGGCTCAAATAGAGATTTGTTATCTCTTGTTGTTTAACCATATTGGTGAATAATCTCTTCATCAAATCCACATTGAGATCTTCATTGTCACTCATTTTTAACCCAAACAGGTGGAGGAACAATTCTAATAACACTGAAATATCCTTAGAGGGATATCACTTAAAATCCACAAAATATATGAAGATTTGCAGCAAATGAAAATTCTGAAATTTCTGGAAATGAACCAACTAGGGCAGCGAACTGAAATTTATAGATATCTTGCAAAATACTTGCCCAAATCACACGAAATTTTATAGAGAGCTTGCTAAGGTGAAAACAAAGACTAGAAAAATATTTTTGATTTTTTGAGTAATATATAACTGCCAGTAATTTTCAGAAAGCCCTAAACTGCTGAAAAACTTCAAAAATTCATAACTATGTGAATACAACTGATAAAAATCTGATTTTCTGGAAATAACATCTACTAAATATATAGAAATGATCCCAACCTCCAGATCTGAAAATGGACACCTGGAAACCCTAAAAACACTTGCTGCAAATCAGAACTAAGTAGATAAAACCCTAGAAAATAGTTGTTCCAAATCTGAACTGAAACCCTTGATGAAGAAGGGTTGTCCTCTTACTCTGAAACTGAATTTCTGATTACTCTTCAGATATGATCCAAAAACTTGAATAAAGCTCCAAATTAGCAAACTAAGGAGGATCTTTCACCGCCGAAGAGTGTTGTGCTAGCTAGTTGTGGATCTTTCACCACTGAAGCTAGGGTTCCTGTGGAATCTTACTCCACAAGCAAAGAAAGTGCAAACAACAGCTTGCTCCAATATCCAAATAGGTGAGTGTATGAATGAATTCCTATTCACCCCCAAGCACTTTCTTTTATAACTTCTTATTGCAACAAAAGGCCCAAAAGAACCCTAATCGCCCCATTGGGTCTTTTCTTTAATTAATGTATATTGTTTGATTAATAAAGTGTAAGGAAATAGGCATATAATAAGATAAACAGATAAACTTAAACCATAAGGAGGTTTTATTTTTATATGGTAATCAATATATTAATATGATAATATATCATATTGATATGCCAATCAATATATTAAATATATGTAACTAATATAGTTAGTTAATATTATTGCCAATCTTATTCTAGATATAGACAATTGTACTCAAAATATACTCAACTCCAACCATAAGGAGGTTTAATATGGTAATCAATATATTAATATGATAATATATAATAACTTAAGTCACTTTATTCCTCACATGCCAAAAGTGCACTTAAGTCACCTCCCAACGAAGAATTAGAATAATAAAGTACCATATATTCACCCATCACTTAAGTCATCAACAAAATATAACATAAAGTACCTTAGGGAGCATCACACAACCTTATTTCTACGTGCCCGAAGTCAAAACATAATATATAAGTGAAATGGAGGTGCAAACCATACCCAATAACCATCAATATCACTAGCCCCTTGGGCATGACCAAGGCTAAGACAGATGAAAAGTCTCCTAGGCCACCTACTCGGAAATGGGGACATTACGAGATCCACCTTGAGTCGGTTGTGAGACTAATAACCTCTTAACGAAACTCGCGAGAGAATCAAATTCTTCTTTCATGTTCTTGCACATACTATCCATATCTACTTTCATGGTACTACACATTATCCATATTCCCTTTCATAACGTTTTGCAAATTCTTCAATTCAAACCCCGATTCCTCACTATCTCGTCCAATGGAGTTATACTAGAGGTGCCACCCGATCCAAACTCTAACTCTTGTTTCCTTTGTTAGGAGTTCCTCCTAAAGTGACATGCCCTTTGCCTCGGCCTCTTGCCATGCAACAAATGGATTGTGCAAGAAAAGACTTTCACCTTTGACCAAACATTGACTAGATTATTTCGGGTTGATGTCAGTCTCAAATCCAAAAATACAAAGAACAACCCTAAGTTAAATTTTTCTGACCTTTCCAACAATGTAAAGAAATTACAAAAATCAGGAAATTGGGGCCTGTGGAGTGAATTTGTGAAAAACACAATAACTCCCATAAAGCAGATCAGCAAAAACTGAAATTTGGATTGCAGCTTTGTGGAATAAGTTAACTACTTTAGTTCAAACAATGGCAGAAAATTCACGACAGTTTCCAAGGTATAGGTGAATCCTCAAAATCAGGGTTTCAATCAAATTTTTGCCCGAGTCAAGCTTTGATACCACTTGTAATGAAATTACTTAGATAAGTAGAATAACAGCAATAGAACACCAAATGATGGAAATAAGAGCAGAATATTCATGTATGACTTAGCCACTTCGAGGACGCAACCTCCACAACCATACAAGTAAGGCTCAAATATGCAATATGATGATTGGATACTAACTACTACCTCCTATATATACCCTACTTATGCAATATAAACTGCCTGGGCTGACCATACTACCAATATGAAGTCTTAGAAATGATTATATGACAAGGAAAGAGATTATGTTAGCCACAAGTCAAGTCGGCCATACATATCTGGATACATGATATAGGTTGAGGGCATAGCAGATCTAGCTTTAGTGGCATGAATGGAATGAGTGTGACTTTGGATGGAATACATATGTTGGATCTGGGCAACAAGTGGGGCAAATGAACCAACTAAAAGTTTGGAAATGGATCAGATCTGCATTGCAAGCACAAGAATGAGCTCGACCTGCGCTGCAAGTGCAGAAATGAATTGGATCTGTGCTCTGGATGGCAATTGAACTGGATATGTGGAATCAAGATGGAATTGTGATGGATTATGGCGAAAAAGGGATTGGATGTGGCAATGAAGGGAAAAAATTGAATGGATCTAGGCTGTAGTAGTGAAAATAAAATTTATTGACACAATGAAAAAGATTGTATATAAGGGTTCAGACTAAAAAATGGAGTAATTTTGAATGAAATTTCACAGGGGAGGTCAGCCCAGATCTACATTGCAAGCTTAGGAATGATCTGGGCTTGCACCGCAAATGCAGAAATGAATTGGATTTGTGTTCTAGATGGCAAATTGAACTGGATATGCAGGATTGAGATAGAACTGTGGAAATGAGATGGATTTTGGAAAAAAATGGAATGGATCTAGGCTGCAATGGTGAAAATAAAATGGATTGACACAATGAAAAAGACTGTATCAAAGTTTCTGACATCAAAACGGAGTAATTTTGCATGAAATTCCACAGCGGATGTCATGACATTTCCCTTACACAAAAAATGGGGGATGTCCCGTAGACATCTTCTATTTTTCAGAATCATCCTGGAAACGTCCCGGTACAACACAGGCCAAAAGGAAATGTGAGGGGGATGTTCCCCCATCCCACGGTCCCCAAGGCATTTCAGGCATCATGGTCGGCATAAAAACAGGGAGACACATCCCTGTGTAATACTGGATATTATATATACACATAAGATGTTGGATGTAGAAACCAAAACCATGTATTCCTGTAGACCAAATCTAGAGATGGATTGTTGGCATTGAGAATGTGTTATAGAAGATGTATTTTGTACAATATCCAACCACCTTCAATCAGAATCAAGAAGATGAGAGTTAGAGATTCAGCTAAAATATGGTTCAATTCCAACAGCAGTCGATGTGCCAATGGTTTTAGTTACACAAATCATTTCTTGATTAGAAGTGTACCTTGGCTGGTTACCGAAGACAGATGTTATGTTGGTGCCCCATAGTTTGTCTTGTTACACACGTGGAACCCAACAAGATGATGCACTCTTCGCAGTGTTACTTGCAAGTGTTGTGAAGTTCGCCAGCTGTAAGTGTTAGTGTTAATACCTTGCAAATATTCCAAGGAGTTAACTTGAGGCTACCAATCCCACCGGTTGTGCTCGAACTATTCGTCATTTTCTTAAAAAGCAATGGTCCCCATTACTTGGGTAGCCAACTACGAAAACTAGTATTTGAGTTGCTGAAAAGTATACCAATTAGCTTGATCTACATACTGCCCCTTCACAGCTTGAAGCAGTTGACAAAAGTCACGGCAGGTGTGAGTAGAGATGGTAGTGATGAGCTCGTCCCTCTCTACTAGACTCAAGTGGGTAGGATCCAAATCCAATGGATATTGAATTGTGTAAGGCTTAAGCAGAGGTGGTACATGTGGTCTGAAATTTGAATAGCTTTATGTTGAACATAGGAAGCATGCTCACTTATGGAGGAATATATAGGATGAATTTTTTCTCAATAGTAGTATGAAGTATTGTGTAAGGACCATATCGTAGTGGTTTGATCTTGCAGTTGGACCTTGGAATTGCTCTTTCTGCACATGTAACCAAACTGTTGCCGATTTCTGAAAAGTGTGTTGTTCCTTGCAAAACATGATGTTCCTTGTAGTTCTGTTGTTGGCAAGTTAAAATCTGTTGAACCCAGTGATGCACTTGTTGAATATGTTGGAGGAATTTCTCCGCTTTGTCCAATTTTGGCCTTCGCACTAGTTTTTGAAACTGTAGGGGTGCAAAAGCAATTTCAAGCGTGGCCGCAAATTGGAACCCAGAGATGTTTGGAATGGACTATGCCCCATAGAATTGTGAGTAACTCTATTGTAGGCATGTTGTATGTACATCAGCTTTCAAGTTGTCATCCGAAGTGCGAGGATGAGCACTATTAGACATTCACAATAATTGAACTAGGGGCGATTGACTACTTCAGTTTCTCCATCAGACTAAGGATGGAATGCTGTTGATGTATCGAGCTAAGTATTCAGCATCTCCCAAAAATCTTACCAAAAATTACCAACAAAACTAGGATCTCAATCAGATGCAACGGAGAGAAACCCCAGAGTTTGGAATGGACTATGCCCTATAGAACTGTGAGTAGCTCTATTGTAGGCATGTTGTATGTTGTAACTTGTATGTACATCAAGTTGTTATCCCAAGTGCGAGGATGAGCACTATTGCACATTCACAATAATTGAACTGGGGTGTGATTGACTACTTCAGCTTCTCCATAGGTCTGCAGATGGAGTGTTGCTGATCAATCCAGTTAAGTATCTAGCATCTCCCAAAAAGCTTACCAGAAACGACTAATGAAATTAGGATCTCAATCAGATGCAGTGGAGAGGAACCCCAAAGTGTACCCAAACATGCTGGAAGAAGAGTTTAGTTGTTTCCAGAGCGTTGATAGTCTCCTTGCATGCTACCATGATTGCCATCTTTGAAAAACAATTAACCAATACTTACATAGAGTTGTGTTGATGTTTGATCGTCAGAAGGGTAAATAAAAATCCATGCCGATAGATTGCCATGGTTGGGATAGAACTGGAAGAGGTGCATACATACCCAGTTTGTGATTAGCTGGTTTCAAATCCATGTTGATAGATTCCCATGGCCATGATAGAACTGGAAGAGGTGTGCACATACCCAGTTTGCAATCAGCTGGTTTTGCAATGTTGCAAGGGACACAGGACGTACATGAGCCTCAATGCCTTTGTGCATGTGTGGACAATACAAATGTTGTTGGACGGTGCAAAAAGTTTTGGTGATTCCAAAATGACCAACCGATTTGGAACAATATGTCTCCCAAATGAATTGTTGTGAGGTCTGTTATAAGGAACACGTGGCCAAGCTTGTAAAGAAGCCGGTCCTGCAGATAGAAATCTTCAACATGTCCTTGATAAAGGGCATAGTGGGTAGGTGCGAATTCGAATCTGCAAAGTACTGCAAAATCCAATCCACAATGTTGTGGCCTCGAGTATTGAGCATTGTAAACAACGAAGTGACTGGAGATCCAATCGCACAATCAGATGCTTTGATATCTTTCCCCTTCTTGTGCTTGATAACTAGATGGAACTGCTGCAAACAGGTCATACACTTTGCGTGCCTTATATTTTCCAGCTTACAGAGTATGCAAAAAAAAAGAGGTTTATAATCAGAATGAAAGATAGTCTCCTCGCTTAACAGCTAGTCGCATCATTGATTCATGGCTTGCACAATAGCATATAGTTCCTTCTCATAGGTAGAGTAAATCTGCATGATGCTGCTGGACTTTTCTCAATGTTATGCGACAGGATGTCCATGCTGGGTAAGGACTTCAAAGGGTTGATTGATGTCAAGGATTACGGGGACAGGTGTACAGCAAAGTCTGGCTCTGAGTTCTATAAATATTTGATGTTGTGCAGGCATCCATTGGAATGTTGACTAAGTCCGTATGATTTGATTCATTAGCTAGGAGATGTGAAAGACTGCCAACACAAACAAATGATAGAAATTTGCAAGCCTAGGGAAACTTTGCAGTTCTGTGTGGTTGCCAGGAACTAACCAATCTTCAATGATCTTGATCTTTGCCAGACCCACATATATACCTTTGCGGTCAATGATGTTTTCCAAGTACTGAATCTAAGTAACACCAAAAGTACACTTGCCTAGCCAAGCGTGTAAAGAACCTTCTAAACATGTGCAATATGCTTTTCCCAATCAAAAAGAACCTTCTAAACATGTGTCATATGCATTTCCCAATGCCAAGTGTGTAAAGAACCTTCTAAACATGTGCAATATGCTTTTACAATTCTTGTTGTAGATGAGAATGCAATCTAACTAGACAACAATGAAGGTGTTGGTGAAGGGTCACAAGATATCATTCATGAGCTGCATAAAGGTTGCAAGTGTGTTGGTCAAACCAAAAGCCACTATCAACCACTTGTACAAGCCTTTGCCTTGAATGCAGTCTTCCAAATGTATTCTTAGTTGACTAGAACTTGATGATATCCGGACTTGAGATCTATCTTGATGGAGTATTGTGTGCCCCGCAGTTGGTCCAAAATACCATCAATGTGAGGCAAAGGATACGTGTTTTTCATAGTGATCTCGTTGAGTGCAAGGTAGTCAATGCAAAGGCGCTATGAATCATCCTTCTTTGGTGCAAGGATGATTAGACTACCACATTGTGAAGAACATGGTTGAATCTTCCCTTGGTTGATGATCTGCTTTTGTTTGCTAATCTCATCATTCTCCCGAACTGATCTATGATACATAGGGTTGTTTGGAAGTGGGGATCCCAAAATGAGATCAATTTGATGCTTGACTGAGCAATGTATTGGAATGCCTTCAGGCTCTCAAAAGACATCTTCATATTGTTGTAGCAAGTTCTCAAGTTGTTGTTGAGCTGCAACTGTACACATCTTTCAAATATTCCATACCAACTCGGGAAGATTGTGGGTAGTACAAACATTTGCGCAATGGAGAGGAGATTTTTGCATTGCTTCACAAACATCAGCGAGATATTGGTCTACAAAAGGGAATCCTGAATGTGATAGACAAAGAAAGAAATTATATTGAAGTCCACGAATGACCAAAAGTAGCACAATGGGACTCGAGAATACATCCAATTACAATAGAAAGTGCTAGGGTAAAAGGACCATAAAATCAACTAGCTCAATAAAAGAAGACCAAAAGCATTGAAAATAATTTAATAAACGAGGGTACACCCAATGGAGTAAAGCCCCACCCTACGTGGTTAGGATACCAATACAAATAGCCATGTGAGGGAGGCGAGAACCCCTAGAGGTCTGAGTTATTGAAAGCTAGAAAGATTGGTTGATAGTCCCATCAAACATCTTTGATTGTGCATGGGATAGAGGAATCAGTTGTGTCATCGTCTATCACTATGAAAGGGCCAATGTAGGATCTGATAATGCTCATCAAAGAGTGTCTAGGGATGAGAGGGCAAGTTGGGTAATCCTAGGAGGAAGTAAAGCACTCCGGTTGGAATCCCTCCTAACATCAAAGAACGAAGAAACTCCATTGGTAGTAAAGAAACTCATAATGTGTACTTGTCTTTGCAACACAGGAAGTAGTTACAAAGGAGAAAATTCACGACAACAAGGAACAGATCCATCATGTTGAGGAGGGAAGATCCCGTTTACGAGAGCTAGTGTGTTGGGGTAGTAGTGTTTTGCAAAGGTGAGCACCACCTTGTTGACCTACTCCCTATTAGAAGATGTGAACAGAGAAATAATGAAGAGGAATTGGAATGCACACATCGTAGATTGTGTGTCCGTCATTTTAACATGCATGAGATAGTTCTGAAAATGGTTGAGGTTCTGACCTATTGTCCCAAAAATTTTAAACGCTAAATTTTTTTAAACTTTTCGCATCATAATGCTTCGCGAACCGTCTTTCCGCATCATTATGAGTAGTTGTTTGTCTTTCATCCTCTCCGTAACCCAATTGTCGATTGTTGTAACGCTGCATTGTCGCATTCCCGTCATCAAGTTGTCCCGCCTCACTTCACAAACCCTTCTGACTTCACAAAATGGTTTATAACACTTAATTAATGATTTTAATTTAATTATTTAAAATTAATTAATTGATAATATTGATTTAATTAATGTTATTAATTAATTTACGTTAAATAATTAAATTAACGTCATTAATTTAATTTAATTTAATTTTTAATTAATTAACGTTACTTATTTATTTAATTTTAATAAAGTGATGTTATTAATTAAATTCCAAATTTAATTACTAAATTAATGATGTCAATTTTATAAAAAAGTTAATTAAATGTTGAATTGGCGGTTAAACGAGAAGGGAAAGTGGGAATTTACTCCCACTTCGCCATTTAGAGCACTCCCAATTGGATAAAAATTAAATTGCTTTCCGCACATGAGACCGGTGAGATATTTCTTCAAGAGGTTCACAGGGAATTTCGCCAAATGCCAAATTTGGCATTTGGCAGAATTCAACCCGCTTCCCCACTTTTCCTCCCTCTCTCTCTCTCTCTTTTCCGCATTAAATTTCTACGTCCCATGACTGGAAGCTTCTAAGCCGTAGCGAAGAATCGCAAGTAAAGAACAAGAAAATTGAAGATTACTCTATCATCCCTCCGAAGTCTTGCAACACCCGCCCAAAGAGAAGACAAATCGAAGCCATATGCCAAGAAGTTGGTGTCTTTTATGAAAGAGAAGAATTCAGTGGCAAAAATTTACTTGGAAAAGGAAGTAAAGCCAGCGTTGAAGAAATGGAGGCTTAATCAACAAGCCTACGCACGCAGACTCAACAAGCCACGTAGTTGGAGGAGATAAGACCAGCAGTCAAGAAGACAAATAAAACTCCAAACCTGTACTATAAGACAAAGAAGACCGGTAATAACCGGTGACATAGAGCCAAAGCGTGAAAAGTGAAGAACGAAAGCTTTGGACAAGATTCAAGAAGCAAAACTAGAAAACTCACATACTTAATACATAACCGAATGTAGACGAGGGAGAGAAGCTTGTTAGAAGAAAGAAGAGTCAATCAAAGGGTGTAGACCATTTTATTTTCTTAAACTTTAATATGTATTCAGTGCGGGCAGAAGCTTGTGATTGCCCTCCATCAAAGAAAGTCCATGCATTCTAGATGATGCAACAACTCTAATATTTTTCCAAGGCACTCTGCCACGAGTTCATGGAAGGGTATTGCTTATCATCTTGTGTCGATTCGCAATCACAATGGTGTCCCCAGATTTCACCCTGAAATCTAGGACTACCCATTTGAAAAAAATTCGTTCTTTTTAAAATAACGGGTCTTTTGTGTTTTTATTGCCAGAAGATGTCTGTATTATGTTAGGATATTCCCAATGTATCATATGAGCCAATTTCGACAAATACCCAGATGCCCAAACTCGTTTTATCCCTCCGCCAAGTTTTGTCTGCGGGAAATTTTTATTTAATTATTTATTAAATAAATAATGCCCCATTTGAAGTAAATTGTGCTCCAGTTGAACCCTGTTGAAGTTTTGCATGCCAGTATTCACATATATCAATAGGGTTTTCATCAAGAATGAATCCTGAGCTTTGTCTGTGACTTAGCAACATTTTTGTTTTTATTTATTTCTTTTGTGTTTTTCTCCGGTTTTCTCCTCGGTTTCTCTGTGAAATTCCCCTAGGTCAATTCCTTCGCCAGTATAATCTGTTTAATTGCCTGAAGCATCTGGAGATCATCTACCAACACAACACCAGAAGGAATCAGCCTCAAAATGCAAGCTTCTAACCAAAAAAGATGAAGTCATGCACAAAAAGCCTCTCCTAGGCAAGTCGCACTTTTTGGGAATGAATAGGTTTAAGCTGCAGTGGGATTTTTGGTAGCAGCAGGCAGGTGGGAATTTATTACTTGCCTTGCAGGGTGAAAATTCCCATGAAGTCAAAGTCACTTAAGCTACGATGGGAAAATTAGAGGTGGCAGGCAGGTGGGAATTTCTTACCTGCCTTGCAAGGTAAAAATTCCCATTATAAAATAAAGAAAAATCACTTAAAGCACCGATGGGAATTTTCCACCTGCCTAGCAGGCTAACTTTTCCCATCAGAAGGTTTTATTCACCCAAACAAGTCGCACTTTTTCAAAGGGGGCTAATTTTAATGCAAGTCGCACTTTTTGGAAAGTCACTTAAGCTGCAGTGGGAAAATTAGAAGCGACAGGCAGGTGGGAATTTATTACCTGCCTTGCAAGGTAAAAATTCCCATTATAAAAGTCAAACAACTTAAGTGGAAGAAGGGATTATTAGAGCTGCAGTGCAGGGTGAAAATTCCCATCAGAAGTTGGCTTCTTATTTTTAGAATTCACCCATGTCAAAAAGTGCGACCCATTTGGTGATTAAACAATGATATTAATGGTATTTATTAATAGCTTTTCTGCCTAATTTTGGCGCCATGGATGAATAGAAAGTCAATGCATGAAGGCTAGTCAAAGAGAACTGAAGGTAGCATGCTAAAAATAAATAAATTAAATTTATTTAATGGCAGCCAACAGCATGCAAAAATAGGTGCCCAATTTGGGTGAATAAACATGTTTATTAATAATTGCTAGAAATAGAATGCTTTTGAGGGTTATATAAGCATGGGTTGCCATAATGAAGATATAATTAATTCTTTTTGCAAAGTTGCAGCCGGACAGTTTTGGCGCAAAGGAGGATTTTTGCACCAAAAGGTTTTTTTCATTGCCGGAAAGCTTCAAAGTTTGGTGCCTAGGGTTGGAGGAGCTTGATTTAAGTCTTGTTAATTATCTGCATGTTGGTATAAGTGCCCAAGTGAAGTTAAAAATATTTATGCTTGCTTTGCATGCAAGCAAAGCCTCAAATTTTAGGGCAGCGGGCTTTATATGCAGATTTTTGTGATAAAAATCAAGTGTTCATGCTCTGGATTCCGTCTTTGTCTGAATTAATTGCAGGTATTCATTACAGGTGCTTATATAAGTGAAAGGAAGTTCAAATCAATGTCAGGTACATTGAATATATCTTCCGAATCTGAAGAAATTACTAGATTTGCACCAATTGCAAAGAATTCCGGCAAGATTAAAAGAAAAAGAGTTCAGACAAAGGTTTCTCAGATAAAGATTGCTTCGGCCATGATGAAGCGGGATGAAAGAGAAGGATCAACGGAATCATGCATTACTTCCAGATTTGCTAATATCAATGACATGGATTTAGGCCCCGAACCCCTCTCCGAATTGATTGACAGATCTAGGGCTAGAAAGACGTCTCTTATGTGGGCAATAAAAAGCAGTGGAATTATTCAAGCTTCAACATTCCTAGTCACAGCTCAATTGCCTGAATTTGTCATGGAGTGTGCAAGGTCATACCATCTCTATCCGAACAATCCGGATCTGCGGGGAAGACGATAATCAAGTTGGATGCACAATTTATCAATTATTGTCTGAAGATTCCAACACGACCGGTGGTGACTACAATTAGCATGCTGGACGCCGGCAACAAATGGGAGAAGCACAAAGTAGACTATGTGGGCATAATGAACAGCAGATATATGAAGAAGCCCAAGTCTCCATCAAAGTTCCCAAGGACTCTTCCACGATCCAATTTGGTGCAGGAAGTGGATGATATTACTAAATTGCTATGCAGGATAAATGGAGAAGCCAACACTCACAACTTCCGCTCATGGATGTATGCCTTCATTAGAACCATTGAGATCAACAAAGCTGATTCAATAATCAATTGGGCGGAGATCATCAGTGATAACATTGGTGAGCAACTCCGAAGTGTGAGGCGGACATACGGCAGATGACTTCATACAGTATACGCATCAGCTTCGCAAGGTATATTTTCCAAGTTGGATAGATGGGGCATACTCTCGAAGGATCCCATTTTTGAGTGCTACCCGCAGTTGACAGTTCCTGAATGCCATAAAGATTACAAGGTGGTCAACGATGGATTCTTCTACGGATTCATTTGCAAATTGAACAGTGATCTGAAGACCAACAGGGTGAGCAAAGAAGCTTGGGAAGTTGTATCCCAACATGGCTGTATTTTCATCCAGTTTGCAAACTTCACATACCTCAGGGTAACTGGCTTTTCGGAGAACCAGTCAAGTTGCCAAGATATCCAAGCGACAAGTGGGTCATCATGGAGTTGTGCAGGCAGCTCGTGGAGATGCATGACCTACAATCAAAGCAACACAAGTCTACAGGTTCCTTTCCGATCACAGTAGGCTATTACAACTACCAGAGCATCCACAGGCTAGAGGAATCGAAGCTGAAATGTTTTCTGAGTATGAGCATGAGTTCTTCCCAGCACGGCTGAACTTCGATCCATATGGGGTAGAAAAGAAGACAATCTCCCAGGAATACTCGCATGTGCCTTCATTAGAAGACTTTTGGATGAAGTGCAGAAACGAGTACGAAGTCAGAAAGAAAGACTTCAGCAGGTTATCGGCGCAACAAGTGTTTGATTATGGATTAGCTCGAATATCTACAGATCTCACAGATGATGGGCCTGTGTTACTTGACACTTATCATCAGATGGGAGGGGATAGAGCTGCTCTTCGGAAACATTGGTGGTTGCCACACGATCGAGGAAAGATCTTCCGTGGTTCTAGTCAACACCTCGGCTGGTTCTTGTGAAAGGGGTATTGCCTTGATGAAGCTCGATGAATCGGATCACGAGCACCTTAGCGCAAGAGACTCCATCAAAAGAAAGCACGAAGGTGAAAGCAGTAGAAGGCCTGAAAAGCTTAAAGTGCACAAGAAGTCTCAGACACAGGAAAAGGTCACTTCTACGGCTATGGTGCTAGTTCCAACTTCTCCAGCGTCAACTCACAGCACTTCACCTGCCTTTGAACCTTAGGGAGATCTTGTCATTCCTCCGTTGAATCCAACAACGTTTGTGTTTTCTCCTCGGCCACTCCGATCTTCACCTCTTCCTGAAGAAAAGCTAAAGTTGCAGATGGCAGAGTTTGAAAGGGCATTGTCTTTGGACAATTCAGAAGATGGCAATCACGACACTATAGCAAATTCGGATGGAGAGGAACCAGAGCATGAGATGGTGGTGCATTCGAAGACTTCTCATTCTCCGAAAAGTGATTTCTCAAAGTGGTTGGCTTGCGATCAATCCCGGAAGCTAGAGAGAGATCGAACGGAGGAACATGACTTGCAGCTGCTCCTGAGTTTGGGCGGAAAAGATAGAAAACCTAAAGTTGCTAAGGTGACTTCAAGGTTGATTATTGAAGAATCGAGGCAAAAGTTTGCTAAGGTATCGGTTCAAAGAAGGGAAAGCGAAAAGGCAAGCTTACGGCCTTGAGATATATCAGTAACCAAGGTGTTAATAGGTCAAACTACTACTGAAGGATTAAAGCAAGACATGCAGACACTAATAAATGCTTTATTCCTTAAGCTTGACAAAGAGAAGGCAAAAAGATGAACTTCAAAAGCAGGTTTCCCAGTTGTGCGAGATCATTGCTAAGGTTGTCAAACCTTTCTCTCAGCCAATTTCAGCACATGAGCAGGTGAGTGATCATCTGATGCAGGAAGTGGAAAATGCAGGTAACCAAGTTAAAGCTATCGACGAATGGAAGAGCCTAATCATTCGCCAAGCTTCTGTACAGCTCAGGGAGGTGCCAACTCGTCTAAAGGTTATGAAGGATGCATTAGTTCAGCTGAAGCAACTAATGACAAGCACGGTAGATATGAATACAGTGGCTGAAAGTAACTTGGGCACTTTGGTCGAGATAAATAAGCTGCCAAAGGAGGTTTTGATTGCAAAACGAATTGTGCTTGATGGATCGGTTGAAAAGGGGAAGCAGCTTGAATTCACAGTCTCTTTCCACTTGGAGATCTTCAGAATTATGCTGAAAAGAATGCGGGTGCTCGAGGGTATGGCATTGTCACTGTCAAGCAATGTAATTGCTTTCACCAATGAGGAAGTGGTTGGGAACATTTCTTCATACAAAAGGACCATTCCCAACAAAGTGCCTGATTCCCTGGAAGGATCTCTTCTGATGATTCAAGAGAGGATTGATGAAGTTGTTAGGCCTTTCACGATGAATTCAATCAATAAGCTGGTAACGCTACAATTAGACATTAAGAAGTTTGGGCCTAGTTTGAAGGAGGTGGAAGCGAGCATCGAAGTTTTGAGCGAAGGATTGCTGCAATTCAAGACAGAGAAAGAAGTTGTGGCTAAAGCGGATGGGAAATTGTTGAACTATATGTTCGAAAAGTATATTCAGTATCAAAACAAAAAGAAAGTGTAGGAGTTACAGCTAGCAGATCTTCCTTCTTTTTTTCCTTCTCTTATTTCTTATGTCCCAGATGTAATTGTAAACTTAAAAGTTATTGGTTTAAAAACCATTACTTTAAGTTATTTGGAATGACTCTTTGAGTTAAGTGACAGATGTGCACAATTTTGGTTTGAACTCCTGATGCATGTCACTAAGAGAGGAATTAAAAGAAGATGATTGCCAGATGTTCTCTTTACTTCTTGTTTATGATCTAGTTCAGTTATAGTCTCTTATTTGTAATTTCCCCTCTACGTGTTATAAGTAGAGGAAGAACCTACGGGTTAAAGGATCGGAATTTGTAATCAACATTCTTGTGTTCCAAACTTTGAGTTGAAACCCCTGATTTTTGCAAGTAGAGGAATATAGAAGAGATTTCCGGAGAACTTTGTGTCAACGGTGCATTTTGCTTCTTACTTTCTTTCTAGATCTGTTCATAAACTTTGTGTTATTATAGATCTAGATTTGAAAGTTTCCTTTGCTTTGAATTATGTGCTTAATGATCTATTTGTTTTAATCTATGTGCATGCAATCAACTCTGTAAACTATTGCTTGGGTTGCACATCCTCTCTACTTTCTTCCGTTTCCTATTATTTTCCTCTTCTACAGATTTTTCCTTTCTTTTACAACTGCTTACTTGCTGCAGAACCGTATAGCTATGGTTCATGAGCTACACGGTTAAAGTAATACCAACAGATAGATATTAGGAAATATAAACTGACAAAATCTTACACGGAGCCTCACCGGTAAATGAGGGAGATTTATCTCATGACTGCCTAGGTTTTCAGTTGTGTAGAAAATCTAGCCAACACGCATTCTAATTGACATTTTCTAAATAATGATGAACACGATACTACTACAAAAGATTTTCATCTACATGCCCAAGGAGCTTCACAAGCAAATAGAGACAGTATGTCTTGGGATGGTAGGCATGCCTCTAAGAATGTTCGAGAAGATTTGATGCAACTCTTTGATCTTTCTATGCTAGCCAAGAATTGTTCACCTAATAATGATGGAAATAGTTGTAGTTCACTTCCTTCTTCCAAGAATAGAGAAATTGGGGACTACTCACTACCATTGGGGATTCTTTTGGATCAGGTGGCTCACAAGTTGTCCCTTTCAAAGGGCCCCAATAACAGATCTAGATGTGCCAATATTTTCAAGATTTGTTTGGAGTTTTTGAACGAGGAGCATTTGGTGCTTCATGCATGTACTCATGAACAGCAACCAAATCAGTCCAAAACGCACATGTAGCCTACATGGAATGTACACGAGCAAACAAGAAATCAATCACACGGCTAAGCGAGATGCGGGGAGAATTAGGAAGGTTGCGAGGTGTAACAAGGATACAAATGATTCAACACGATGTTTCGATTACATCCCAACTTCGGGAGAAATGGCAAGAAAACAGGCGCTCCTCTGTTTGAAAAGAAGATAATAATAATATTGGTAGTTGAGAACAATTGAGATAGCTACTCGAGTCGGGAAAACACAGGGGCACAAGGATTACATCATTGCATTGGAGAAATTGTTTTCTCTTACACCTACCTTTGGCTAGACATGGAGGTGTCGAAGCATACGAATCACTCGTTGTAAAAAGCCGCATGAGAGAGTAGTTTTTACCCATGATTTTACCTATTTGTCCACATGTCCGTTCTAACACTAAATATAAAATGAGTAATTGTATCTCACATAAGATCGAACGATGATGGTGTCAATAGGAACTAGACATAGCACGTGAACAACAAATAGCGAGAATTTTAGAGGAATATGTGCATGATATGGAAAGACAAATCTTTTAAATTAGGCGAAGCTATCAAGCATGTGTGATCCGAACTTGAGAACTCGAACCAAATCATCTCTAATTTGCAAAGGTAGCTTGATGGATGCAAGTCAATACAGAATGCCGCCAAAGACATTGAAACTTCGAGGAGACTAAACATTCCGATGTCAGTTGGAACTTTCTAAGGATAGTTTTCGAGCTAAATTCCAATATGGACGGCCATGAAAATAAAGAACACCATATGGAGTGACATTATTTCTTGTTGGAGGAAGAAATATGAGATTCTCTTTTAGGCTTAAGTGATGAAATGGACTAGTTCTCCCTAGCTCTATTGGGGAAGAAGATGGAGAAGTTGGGAAATTTAGACAGGAAATGCTCCTTAATCATAGAGAATTAAAAGCTATATTATCTTCTTAAGGGTCCTCTTCTTTCCATTGAAGAAACGGAAGCAGGCGATTAAAAGATGAAATTCATGCTTAGAATAGAGTTGTAGCTTATAAAGTTATAAACAATGTTCTAAAATAGTTCAGGATCTAGATAGACATTGCAATTTGTGAGGCATGTTGAACTTCAAGAAATTTGTGGATAAGAAGATTTCTTTGAAGTTGAACCGGCTAGTGAGAATTGTGAAGTGATTTTGCACATGCATGAGTTATAGCTCAATCTCGTTGGAGGCTCATACAACTTTAGATATTATGATGAACAAAATTGGAGGGAAGTCCAATATAGATGAAGAAAGAGAGAAATCGCTTCACTTACAACCACTTCCTGATGGTTATATGAATCCGAAAAGAAGTGCAATCAAACAAGTTGCATTATTGTTGTGGTAGTTTGCTACAATAAACCATGAATGCAAAGCGTACATTGTCCAACAGGGTGTTGTTTAGCCTCTCTCTAATATGCTTCAGATGCCTAATCCCCTATTGAAGGAGATGGCAACATTTGCCTTGGGTAGATTAGCACAGAGTTCACACAACCAAGCTGGCATTGTTCATGATGAAGGATTAATTCCAATGCTAGAGATGCTTGATTATAAACATGGATCTATTCAACACAATGTTGATTTTTCTCTGTATGGGCTTACAAATAATGAGGACAATGTCTCTAACATTGCAAAGGAAGGTGGAGGAGCTCAGCCAACTGTGCGAGATGGTGTCAATAGAGACGGAGGGCTTCATTCAAGATGCTTTCGCACAGTGTATTGGAGAGTTGCTTAGTATTATGATCCAAGATGTGCATGAGGTGATTTCGTCATCTATAGCTCAGATGTGCATTTGATTGCTATTCAAGCAGGGGGCTATGTAAGCAACATCATTAATGAAGGTCAACAGGGATTTGTTAAGATTGGAGAAAGAAAAATCATTATTACTTTGCCACCAAGGCAATAAGTTGGCAGTTGCATCTGGATTGTTAAACATGCACCTCAAAGAACTATTAAAGCCATCAAGAACCATTGAGTATGTGTTGATTGCCACACTACAACCAAGTTCATCTCCAATATTGTTGTAAGACAAATTGATGTGAGAGATGCAAACGGGTTCCATCATTTCAAACAAGTACAATATTGTTTCAGAGATGGTTTGTTGATGTTAAGTGACATAATCAAAGTGAACATAGGCTTGCACTATAACAAAGTCCACTGTGTAAGAAACCTGCAATTTCGCATCACCAACACAAGCTTGGTGTAGAAATATGGAGTGATGATGAAAATAGAAGGTGGCGAGTATTGGAGCAAAGAGGAGATGATTCCAAATGTTGCGAATGATATGATGATTGCTATGGACCAGCATGACATGCTCACTAGCATGGTGGTATGTGATGAGGCAGAAACAAACTAGACAACTGATAGCACGAATAGGTGAACTTTGAATTCAAACTCATACATGTAGCAAATTTGCATCCAAAACAAACGACCAAACTGTAGACTCGGTTCCTTCATCAACTAGGAGATCACGAATGAAGATTAGTACTTTGTTTTCCTTGTGGTCAATGAGTTCATTTCTCGTACGATCGAGATAGGCGGACTCTTGGCCCAATGGATAAGGCACTAATCCTAGGTGTCATTTTGTTGCTTAGGTATGCGTCCAAATCACTCAAGTGGGGTCCACATGTACCCACTTAATTATTGTAATAAATACTTTTAAATTAAGTCACTTTAAGACATAAAGTTGTTTTATTTTAATAAAGTGATTTTACTTTATTAAAATAGGATTATATTAAGGGAGTGACTTAATTGTGCCCTAAAGTGATGTCATGTAAACCCTAACTACCTTATAACCAACTTTTGGGTTATAAAAGGGAGTTAGAGGTCATTTGTAAGGGGTCTTGGAGGTTGGAGGAACTTTGTGTCCTATGGTCTCAAGGCAGGGAAGTTAATAAAACTGTGTTTAGATACTTTCCATGGAGATTGATCATTGTGAAGACTTTGTTGAAGAGAAGACAAGGAAACTTTGTGTTCCTTTTCAAGAAGAAATACATGGATGCTTATAGAACTTTGTGTCTTGAGATTCTTGGTGGTTATGTTTGTTCTTATGTCAAATGTAATCTTTCATTTCTTTCCTTTTCATGCAAAGTATTAACATTCAATCTCTTTACTTTTATGGTGTACTTTCTAGCATGTAGGAATGAGATATGCATTTGCTTGTCCCTGCATGCTCCCTCTCTCCATTATTTTCCACTATCTTTTCCCTCTTCTATTTCTCTCTCACTTTCCTTTCTTTCCCCTTTCGGGTGTTTTTGGGTTAAAAGTACTCAAAACCCCACAAACCCATCATACAAGGGAGCTGCCCCTCTCAAACACAGAGGTTAGATCACCTTGTCAATAGGTGATCTCTCCAATGTTGCAAGTTTTATGTCAAATAATGCAGGTGAGCTCGTGAAGAGACCGAATAAATCAAAGCGACATAAAATCTTGCCAACACAACCAAACATTAGTAAATACATAACTAATAGTGACTTAATAATAAAAGGTAAGCCTTAAATTCTAATAACCCCTCTTAAGGCTTATAGTACAAGACAAAAACAAACATACTTGTGAAAAATTAAAACAACAAAACCACACATTCTTTTAAATCTCTCTTTGAAAACAATTCTTGGACGAGGTAGAACTCCATCAAGCTACCTCATTACCTTTGCAAGGATGTAGTTACCAAGCGAGAATTCACGAGTTCCCAGATTCCACCTCCCCAAACTCCTAAATTATGAACCTCCCAAATTATTGGACAACTATCCATGTTGAGCTACATCCACAAAGTGCTCCATCAAGTTGTCTCATGACCCTCATAAGGGTATAATTCCCAAGATCCACAAACTCCCAAACTAACTAGGCAACCATCCATGTTGAGCTTCATCTATACTAGATCCCTTCATGTCTTCATAGTGTGGGCTTCTTTAAAATACATATTCTTCATCAACGAATTCTTCACCACTATCAACATTCAATGGATCTTCAACAATGGTTATATTAACTTCATTTGGTTTGTCTTTGAGCTTTCTCTTGAGAACATCATTGGCTCAAATTAGGTGATATGACACGAACTCTCCTTTGGCATCCTTGTTGAGAACAACAAATTCTTCATGTATAACCCCTTACTCGTTTTGAGGTCGTGTATTTGTCCTTCAAATTGGTCCATAGCTTACTAGCCACAGTGGCATTCCAGACCTCTAATATCAAATCATCAAATACCAACAGAATCAACAGCAACAAGGCCTCCTTATGATGCTTGTCACAATCCACAAAATTAGCAACATGCCTCCCTTCCTCACCAAGTATGATTTTCTTATAGTCTCTAAATTCTACAAAAGTCAAAGTCATATAAGTCCAAACATTATAGTTTTGACCCATCAACTTTTGCGCCTCTGGCAGAATGAGGTTTTGAATGTTTGCCATTTTTCACACCAATTTTAATTTCGACCCGCAAATTAGTGTAGCAAAATAAAAGTGGCACTCTGTATTCTGAAGTTGACTTCTGACATGGAAATAAATGCAATAGAAATTACAGCTCTGAGTGTTGATTTTCACCTAGAAATCAATGCAAAGAATTTTTAAATATCTGAAAATTTCAAACAGAGGAAAATGTTTTCCCTAGTTGACTGGTTGTGACAGAAACATTACAAAAGATAGACAGAAACCCTATACAAACATCTACAAGAAAATGTTTGCTTTTGTTGGATAAAATACCTAAGAAATTTGTGAATATTGCAAACAGGAACAGAATTACGTTCCGTCCCCTTGAACTTTGCAGATTTTTGTGCCCTAAAATTCGTTGCTGAAAAACATGACTGAAAAATGCATGTAAATATGCAAATAACTCTGGGAAATTGTACTTATTTTGGTCTGTACAACACTGGCTTTAGTTTCTCGCCTTTTTCCCTCAAACTTTGTGTCTTACTGCCCTCTTTACAAAGAGATTTCAAACTAGGAAGTTGTAGTTTTGTTTATTATAGACTGTAACAGAGGGTAAAAACCAACTCATGTTGTAGACGTCTTTCGACTACCTCCTTCTCTTTCTCGACAACTTGTAAGTCTACACGACCCTTCACAGTCTTCTTCCCTGATATTCAGACTTGTCAAGCACCAATGGCTCTAATACCAATATTAGAAGATGTGAACAAAGAAATAATGAAGAGGAATTGGAATGCACACATCATAGATTGTGTATTGTTGGAAATATTGTCATTGATGTCAAAGGCTTAATCATTGATGTATTTGGTTAATGGAAATGTGTAACGGAAGTTGACAGAAATATTGACGGATGTTGACAATGGAAGTTGATGGAACTATTGACGGATGTTGACAGAAATGGTAGAAAGTAACGGAAATAACCAGCAGTATAGAAAGGCTGAAAACGAAAGTTTAACTACATGAAAAGAAGTATTGTTACATGGTATAAGCGAGATATACACAGCTGTACATATGAGAAAGATATCAGCATTTTAAGGCGTTCATATGCCATGTTTCATGGTGAAAAAGAAGATTTAATGATGGCTGGCAGCGATTTAATGATGACAGCAATTTTATTAAAGAAAGGGCCAGCGCATTTAATGGAGTATATTGCATTGTTTAATGTGCATTTAATAATTTTTATGGGCTGCATTAATTACTTTTGGTTTTAAGCCAACTAATGCACTTAATTAAGTTGTGTTAATTAAATAATGGAAAGGTTGTGTTGGTTAGAATGATGTGTCTTTTCGAAAGGATGTGAGAAGGATATATAAGGAGATAGAATCATTTGATTTTAAAAAAGCACACATATTGAATATTTTGTGTGAAGAGAGAAAAGGAAGAGCAGAATATGAAATAAAAAGGAGTGAAGGGCAGATTTATTTTTGATGAAAAGTTGCAGCGATTTATTTATGTGAAGGGACTGAAATAAATAAAAAAGGATATTCTGAGCAGCAGTTTTGTTCTATCACTTGTTGAAGCAACAACAACATAAAAGATAGAAAAGAGTTTGTTTTTTGTGAGGAAGGTTGGTGCCTTCATATTTGAAGAGATAGGTGTCTCTTGCTGAGTTGGTGCTTAGCAAAAAGGGGTTGGTGCTCCTGTAGGTTGGTGCCTACAAAAATTGTAATTTGGGGATTGGTGTCTCCCGTAGGTTGGTGCCTACAAACATTTGAGAAATATAATAAAGAAGATTTTCTCCGTGGTTTTCTCCCGAAAGGGTTTCCACGTAAATCTGTGTCTATTTGCAGTGTGTTGGTTTGCTTTGCATTCATTGATTGCTTTGATATATTCTCTATGAAACTGATTAATTGTGATTACGGATCTGAGATTAAGTGTTAAATTTAAAAGAATATCATAATACTGATTCACCCCCTCTCAGTATTATCTTGTGCTTAACATGTTTGTCATTGTATTATGCAAGAGATGGTTACAAAATGGTTGAGGAGGTTACAACCGAACTGAACTTAATACATTACTAATAGTGACAATAATTAAAGGTAAGCCTTATATTTTAATACTCCCCTTAGTGTGTAAAGCAACAATATCAAAAGGGCGCTTAATGCCTCCAACTTCCGTGATGAGTTGAAAGAAATATGTGATCAGCCTAGGGGCTCCCTATAGGGACCTACGTCGAAGAGTGACAACCCCCGAAATAAAAGTGTCGGGCGCCATTGATCCAGTACAGAAAGAAATTGGATCGAGAGTTTCACGAGACTCCGTAAAAGAAAGCGGTATCTCTCTTGGATCTCATAATAAATTGGGCTTCTAAAAATGAATTGCTCCTCAATCTCCACCTCCTAGAGGGATTAAAAATGAGAAATCGGTCCCCGTGTCGAATATGATCAACTTGCAACTAGTGTGAGCATAACCTCAACTAGTCCGGGGAAACCTCAAGCCACGAGTCCAATGACATTAGAGATAGTTAGGACAAAAAATGACACCATCCACCACCCATAAGCAATGCTAAGCATAAAAGGCAAGCTTGGGGCTTAGCGACTAAGGAGGGGAGGTCCAAGTGACCCGGATGAATTGCGTGAAGATAAACTCTCTGACAACTCTAATGATGACCTCCTTTAAGGGAAGAAGCCAATGAGGGGCATCAAATGAGTACATGAAAGAAAGCAACCTATCAAATGAAATGCCGATAGAAATGAGAAGTAAACTAGTCTCATAACACTAAAGCAACGTCAACATTTATTGGGGCCAAATGATGCAATCCTTTATGAAGAAAATAGGGCTGAGTATGGATAACTCCCATGGCCTAAAGCTAAATCCCCTGTGGTTCTGAGTCTATGAATGTAGAAAGTAAGCTTGATGATAGTTTCAAGGATAAAAACTCAACTTGGACAATGCATTGAGGAACAATTTGTTTGTAATAGATAATACATTGAATCATGAGAACCTCGACCCGCTTAATACGAGAGACAACTATTGACCTAGATAGGCCTACATTGTGGCTTAGCTATATAGGTAGTATCTCGATCATACAAGACTTGCCAAGAAGAACATTGCAGATTTCAAGTGGTGCCACATTGCGAGGAATCTTGCATGGGTGAGACACCATACTCGAAGGTATATTGGAGAGTCACATTGAGCTTGAATACCTACTAAAACCATCAAAGCAAGTAAGATTGGTGTCTATTGTGAGGCACTGGTGTCCCTAGATTTCACCCTGAAATCTGGGACTACCCTATTTAAAAAAAAATTGTACTTTTAAAATAATGGGTCATTTTGTGTTTTTATTGCCAGAAAGTTCTTGTAATGTGTCAAGATATTCCCAAGGAGCCATATAAGCCATTTTCGACAAATACCCAGATGCCCAAAATTGTTTTATTCTGTCATTGGGGTTTACCTGCGGGAAATTTGTATTTAATTATTTTGAGCCCCATTTGAGGCAATTTGTGCTCCGGTTTAACCCTGTTGTGATCGTACATGTCAATATTCCCATATACCAGTAGGGTTTTAACCAGGAATGGATCCTAGGCTTTATTTGTGACTTCTGGCAACATTTTGTGTTTTTGTTGTTTTCCGTTTCATTTTCTGTGAAATTTCTCTGGATCAAGTCCTTCGCCGGTTTGGCCCGATCATTGGCACCGAGGTCACCTATGCACGTTGTACCAGAAGGAATTCGCCATTAGAGGTATGGTTCTCTTGGAAAAGACGAAGTCGTGCACAAAAAAGCCTCTTCTCGGCTGGCCACTTTTTTGGAAAAAGAGGGTTTAAAGTGAATCATGGGATTTTTGGAAGCAGCAGGCAGATGGGAATTTTGTACACCACTGGCAGGTACTTTTTCCCATGAAAGCAACGCCACTTAAGTCACAATGGAAAAATTAGAGGCAACAGGCAGGCGGGAATTTCTTACCTGCCTTGCAGGGTAAAAATTCCCATTGTGGAATAAAAGAAAAAATCACTGAAAGCATTGATGGGATTTTATTACTGTCTTGCGGGGTAAATAATCCCATTATGAAAGTCAAACACTTAAGTGAATCATGGGATCTTGAAGCTGCCTTGCAGGGTAAAAATTCCCATTGTGAAATAAAAGAAAAATCACTTAAGGCATTGATGGGATTTTATTACCTGCCTTGCAAGGTAAATAATCTCATTATGAAAGTCAAACAACTTAAGTGGATCATGGGATTTTCGGAGCTGCCTTGCAGGGTAAATAATCTCATTGTCAATTGACTTTTAAAAATAGAAATTGCTCATGCCAAAAGTGTGACCCCTTTAGGGAAAGAAGGGCAGCTTTAAATACATTAAATTAATTAATTTCTTCTCCAATTTTGGCGCCTAGGCTTGTGGAAAAGTCAACAAAGGAAAAGTGGACAAAGGAAGTCAGAATTAGAAGTTCTAAAATTAAATAAATATTATTTATTTAATGCAGCCCCTTCATGTCAAAAAGTGTGCCCCATTTGGGAGAGGAATAATACTTTTTAAGTATTAATTGATTTAATTAATTCCTATTTTCAGTGGCTAAGGTCAAAGCATACTGTGAGGCTTAAGTTAACTAGAAGTAGAAGGCTAAAATTAAATAAATTTAATTTATTTAATGGCAGCCATGAGCATGCACAAAATAGGCGCCCCATTTGAAGAGTAAAGCTTATTAAATAATTAATTAATTGCCAGGAATAGGAGAGGCATTAATTAATTATAGAATTATGAGGATTATATAAGCAGGGGCTGCCATAAGGATGAATTAATTAATTCAAAAGCAGAGAAGTGCAACCCGGACAAAAGTGCGCCCCATTTGAAGAGGAATTTTGCTCGAGAAGAAGGCGCGATTATCGCTGTAAGCTTCAAATTTTGGCGCTTAGGTTGAAGGAGGTTGATTTGTGTATCGAATAAATGATACAGGTACTCCGGTGAAGTTGGTAAAATTCATGCTTGCTCTGCACGCAAATAAAACATCAAATTTTGGGGCAACAGGCTTGAATTATGCAGATTTTTATGATTAAAATCCACTTTGTTCATGTTCCGGTTGCCATCTTTGTCTGAATTAATTGCAAGAATTCATTACAGGTGCTTTATAAGAGAAAGGGAGCTTAAATCAATGTCCAATACATTGAACATATCCTCTGAATCTGAAGAATTATCCAGATCTGCACGGTTGTGAAGAATTCCGGCCGAATAAAGAGAAAAAGAATTGTTCAGACAAAGATAGATACGACCATGGCAAAGAGGGATGAAAAAGAGAGCACAATAGAGTCATGCATCACTTCTAAATTTGCAGACATTGGAGACACAGATTTAGGTCCGGAACCTCTTTCCGAATTGATTGAAAGATCCAGAGCAGGAAAGACTTCCCTCATGCGTGCAGTCAAAAGTAGTGGAATTATTCGAGCTGCAGCGTTTCCGTACACAGCCCAGTTGTCAGAGTTCGTTATGGAGTGTGCTAGGTCTTACCATCCATCATCCAGATCAGTCTGAGATGCTACGGGGAAAACAATAATTGATTGGACGCACAGTTCATCAATTATTGTTTGAAGATTCTAGCACGAAAAGGTGGTGACTTCTATTAGCATACAGGATGCCGACAGCAGGTGGGAGAAGCATAGAGTTGACTGTGTGAACATAATGAACAACAGATACATGAAGAATCCCAGATCTCCTTCCAAGTTCCCAAGAACTCTTCCGCGGTCCAATCAGTACAAGAGGTGGATGATATTGTCAAATTGTTATGCAGGATAAATGGTGAAGCAAACGCTCACACCTTCCACACATGGATGTATGCTTTCATCAGGACCATTGAAATCAACAAAGCGGATTCAATAATCAATTGGTCGAAATCATTAGCGACAACATTGGTGAGCAACTCCGGAACGTGAGGCGTACTTTCAACTTCAAAATGACTTCCTATTTGGTATACGCAACAACTTCACAAGGCATCTTCTCCAAGCTGGATAGATGTGGTGTTCTTTCCAAGGACCCTATTTTCGAGTGCTACACACAGCTTAATCTACCTGCATATAAGAAAGATTTCAAAGTGGTCAACGATGGATTCTTCTACGAATTCATTTGCGAGTGGACAGGATCTAAATGCCAACGGGGTGAAGCGAAGAAGCATGGGAAGGCATGTGTTATCGACACTAAAATTTTCCTCCGTAATTTCTATTTCATTAATGTATGTATTAGGAATAGGATGTTGTTAAATGTAATTAGTAGTAGCGTCTGATAGAAGATAACGGCGCCCGTCGATGCGGTGCAGCTAATAATATAGAGTACGGTAGATCAAAGTCTGATAGGAATGTTGTAAAAAGTAAATATTTGTCGTAAGTGGTCCGGTAATGTTAAAATGTCAAAGTTGGGATAAGTAGAGAAGTAGGGTCTATATGATTAGGAATTAGAAATATTATATTGGTAATAAGGACAAGGAGTGAGGTCATAAATATTTTGTGTATTTTATTTGTAAAAAGTCTAAAAATGTGGAACTCCATGTGAAATGATAAGGTTTATCTTATCTTAAAAGATAAGCTTACATGTACGAGATAAGAGTTAAGGTATGGAATATGATTAGTCGAGTGGATTTCTTATCTTATCTTAGAGATAAGATGGATAAGCTGGAAGTTCTATAAATAAAGAGGTCACCCTCCTCATTTAGCATAGAAGGAAGTAGTGAGAAATATTGTATGAAGTGTGTAAAGGAAGCCATCGGTTTAAAGGTGTGTTGAAGAAGCCATTAAGAGGTGTAATTGTAAAGTTTCTCCCATAGTATTGGTGGAAGGCAAGTGAAGTCAATAACACTTGAAGTACCTCATGGGTGAGATTGTAACAATTTCATGTCAATATTATAATTTACTTTGATATTTCAGATTTGTCATCATTAGTCTTATCATAGTCGATGGTATTCTTGTGTTATGTTTGTTGTTTTGTTTCCAGTTACATCCACCAAACTAAAGGTGTGTGCATTAGTAAATAATCATAGCACGAGGAGTTCGGTGAAGAATTATCATAGTGCTTAGGATTGGTGATGACATTTTGGTTCCATTCACGGGACCATTCCTCATTAGTGGATTATGCGGAGAGATATTCCCACTTAGTCAAAAATCAATTGGAGGGTAACCTTGTTTTTCTTGTGCATAAGTAGTTACCATGGTAAAGTCATTTTTGCCGTGAATAGTAGTTACCATGGTAAAGTCATTTTTGCTGTGAATAGTATTTACCACAGTAAAGTCACTTTTTACCATGAATAGTATTTACCGTAGTAACTTCACTTTTTACTGTGAATAGTGTTTACCACAGTAAAGTCAGTTTTTACCGCAGTAAGTCAAGTTTTACCATAGTTTACCGTGGTCATTTCTATTTTCTATTATAGTGATTTTAATTATTGGTGCACATAAGTCTTGTTGATTGTACTTTTGGGTTGGTATTTCACTGTGGTTACTTTTGAAAATGGGGAAGATTCCTATTTTTTCAGCCCAATCTAATGAAGATGCTTCCTCTTTCATTCAAGAGTTTAAACGATCTTGTATTTGTAATGGCCTTATAAGAAGGGAACAATGGACTGAATTTTTCCTACCTTTTTGGATAGTTCAACCCTTAGGTGGTTTGAAACACTAGGTGATGATGTGAAAAACTCATGGGATTTATTAAGCTGAAAGTTTTCTTGAAGAATTTGGTGAACAGAGATATGCGAGATCTCATGATCGATATCACAAAGCTAACCCAAGGAGAGAAGGAAGATAAGGGATTATCATGCTCGTGTTCTAGAGCTAAGGAGGAAGCTCGATGCCCAGATCCGGAAGGAAGGATTAGCGGATGGGTTGATGAATGGCGTGGATAATCTCCTATGTAAGCACTTCATTCTTGGGATGAAGCCAGAGATCAGACAACGAGTGAAGTATGACCGCCCAGCTACCATTGAACAAGCAAAGGAGATTGCAAGAAGGCAAGAAGAAAGCATGGAAGAGGAGCCCAAAGAAATTGTTGCTAAAGTAGAGCCTACACCAGCACCTTTGCTCCAGAATCCACAACCACTCTCGGTGAGCACAAATCTTTCTCCTAGTACATCTACTGAGTATGAAGATCTGCTCAAAAAGATGGGTCAGTTAACTATTAATCTTCTTCAAGGAAAAGAATTTAGTTCTCAGGGAGGAGATAGAGGTCCAAAAAGAAATATTTCTGAAGTTGTATGTTATGGTTGTTATAAAAAGGGTCATTATAAGTATAATTGTCTAGATAGAGCTTCTACATCGGTAAAGGAGATAATGATAAAGGAAAACCACACATGAATTCTTTTGATGTAGTAGATAAGAGCAAAAATAATGAAGTAGATATGTTTGTAACAAAAAAGAAATAAAGAAAAAGATAATCAAGATGAAAATGATCCTAAGAAGATGAAAGGAGAAACTAGTAAGAAACATAAGAGAAGAAAGTTGGGTGTGTAGGATTTTACGATTTCACGAGGGAGACCATACTCCATCTTGGAAGATCTGTCAAAAGGCTGCAAAATATTACATATGGTCAACTCTTGGCTATGTCTTCGAGAAGAGGCGGGAGTTGCGAGTGGACTCAATGCTCGAAGAAGGAAGGAGGTTGAGGTCCTTGTTTTGGAGAGGGGCGGATCCCTATGCTCCACAAGGAGGTATTATGTAATGGTATTTCAATTCATGATGTCTTAGTTGATGGAGGTGCTCGATTAATGTAATAACCGAGTGCATAATGAATATGTTGGGTTTAAAAATTGATCGCCCTTGACACTTATGTTAAGGTCATTAAATAAGGAAAAACTAAACCGAGAAGGTGTAGTTTCAAATGTGGCAATATCATTATGGGTGTTGTATGTGTGGTAGACTTTCGGGTGATGAAAAATGGTAATGCTGTTGCGTACCCAATGTTCTTTGGGAAGACCATGGCTAAGAAGAGTTCATGCGAGAAACTACTTTGGAATGAAGGTTTCATGACACTTGGACGTGGTAGAGAGGGGTGAAGATAAACGTGATCCCTCGACATCATAAAAGCAGAACCTATGGATTCAAGTGATGAAACTGATGATTGGACATCCTCGATTACTCTAGTACCGATGAAGTGGACAGAAGATGAAGAAAGTGAGGTTGATGTTTGATCATGGATATCCTTCCAGTCACACCACTCAAGACCCCATAAAATTATCCGAAAAAGAAGTTGATGATCGTCTCCAACAAATAAAGATTGGTGATCTTTGTGATGGAGAGTGAGAAGGAATCCTACCTCCACTCTTTCAAAGGTACATACACATATTCACTTTTGATTACAAGGAACTCCGTCAAGTAAGTTGGGTAGAACATTGTATTGAGTGGTAGATGGTCTTAAGCCCATAAAGCAAATGCCATATAGAATGAATCCTAATTTTCCAAGGCGTAAAAGAAGAAATAGATAAGTTGCTTGATGCGGGGTTTCATATTTCTTATGGAGAATTCGAGATGGGTTTCTCCCATTGTGATCTCAATAAAAAAAGAATGGGAAGCTACGCATTTGTGTTGATTACGGGAAGCTCAATAAGGCAACAAAGAAGGATCATTACCCTCTTCCATTTTCAAATCAAATCTTGGGCCAGTAGGCTGGCCAGAGTCTTATAGTTTCTTTGATGGATATAGCGGCTCTGACCAAGTTCGTATAGCGAGAGAAAGATCGGTGAAGACCACGTTCACCACTCCTTGGGAGCGTTTGCTTATAGAGTTATGCCTTTTGGGTTGTGTAATGCTCCAAGAAACATTCCAGCGTTTGATGAATAAGGTGTTCGAACCCTACATTGAGACCTTCATCGAGTATTTACGGATGATTTTTGCATCTATGGGAGCAAGTTGGACCACCTACACCGATGGAGACAACATTTCAAAGGTTAGATGAAGCACAAGCCTCACTAAACCCTGCTGAAGTGTGTCTTTGGATGTTCTAAAGGCATTTTGTTAGGGCATGTTGTATCCGAGAGATAGTATTAGTGCTTGATCTGATAAAGTTTCAAAAATCAAAGATTTACCATTTCCTATGAATAGAAGTAAGTTGAGATCATTTTTAGGCCATGTGGATTACTATAGAAGGTTCATCAAGAATTTCTCAAAGATTGCCATGACCACTAACCCGATTCTTGAAGAAGGATGTTGCTTATGAACCGAAATAAGGCGCATGAAGCTTTTGGACAAGCTGAAGGAAGCCACAGTGTCTTCACTGTTTTGAAGAATCCAGTTGGAGCAAGCCATTCATTGTGTACACTAATGCCTCGAGATGCAGCACTAGGAAGTACTTTAAGCCAAAAGGATGAAAATGGGAATGAACATCCAATTTACTTTGGGAGCGAGACAAATGAGCGAGTCTTTGAGGTAAATTATCTTATGCTGAAAAAAAAGGCTCTGCTTATCATTTTTCTTTGTAAAGAAGTTTAGAAATTACTTGCTTTAGGCAGAAATTTTAGTTATAAGATCATCGAGGCTCTAAAATATATTGTAAATAAGCCTAACCCATCGGGAGGATAGCAAAATGGATAATTTTGCTACTGAAGAATTTGAATTTGATATTATAGATAGGCCGGAAAGAAGCATGTCAATGCGGATGCACTCTCTCGAGCCTATGATGGTTTAGGATCATCTTGTGATGATGATGATTTCCCGATCTGACATTGTTATCCCTTGACACAATCCCTAGTGAATACATAGATATTTGGAATTATCTGAATGAATTCAAGTTTCTGATGGTGCCAATGCAAAGACTAAGAGAAAGATTACTCAAGCCCGGTCGTCCATATTCTATTACGCATGCATGGAGTATTATTTGAATAGGACACGATGGAGCGTCTGAGGGCGGTTGGACGTGATCGAGGAAGGAACTACTAGAAGAATTCCACAATGGTACATGTGGCGGGCACTTCTCTGGACAACTTACAGCGAAGGATCTTGGATGCGAGTTATCAGCTGGCCCACTCTTTTTAAAGATTGTTATAATTATTGTAAGACATGTGATATTTGTCAAACACATGTAAGCGTAAGACTTCATCGACTCCATTATGTCCTATTCTTCCACTTGGTCCCTTTGAAAAGTGGGGAATAGACATTATAGGTCCACTTCCAACTACATCACGCCAAAATAAGTATATTGTAGTTGCCACAGTTATTTAACCAAGTGGGTTGAAGCTAGGCCATTGAAAACAACTTCCATGGATGAAGTGGCGAAGGTTCATATATGAACATCATTGTCACGATTTGGTTGTCCATTAGAAATTGTAACAGATCAGGAAGCCACTTCATTAATGAGGTGGTAGAAGCCCTAGTCAATAAGTTTTCTATTAAGCACGGGAAGGCAACAACATCTGAAGCCAAGCCAAATGGACGGGTGGAGCGAACAAATTTTGTGTTGTGTCAAATTCTAGCAGATGCAGCCTTGCGGTACATAAATGGGATAAAAGGATTCATGCGGCATTGTGGGCATATAGGGCAACATCAAAGTCAGCAACAGATACTCCCCATTTCGGTTGGCCTATGGCATTGATCCAGTTCTTCTATTGAGTTTGATATTCCCCTTTGTGAGAGTTATGAAAAATGAAAGGATGGATGAAAGTGATTCGATAAAAAAAGGTTGGTACATCTTTATTTGCTAAAGGAAATGAGGAAATAGCAAAGGATACAAGCCATAAGAAGAAAATAAAGCGAAGGAATACTTTGATCAAAAGATCCGGTGGTCTCCATTTCATGTGAATGACTTGGTCTAGTATATGATTCCGATACAAAAAAGAAGAAGAGAGAAAATTTCTTCCAAAATGGATGGGGCCCTACAAAATAGCGATTGTGCATGAAAATGGTACGTACCGAAATTGGAGGAATTGGATGGCACTCCCATTACGAAATGGGTCAACCACGACAAGTTGAAGATTTTCCAAGCACCGAGAATAGTCTACTCAGGGGCGGAGTAGAAGCTAGGAAGGGGAAGATGTCGACACTAAAATTTTCCTCCATAATTTCTATTTCATTAATGTATGTATTAGGAATAGGATGTTGTTAAGTATAATTAGTAGTAGCGTCTGATAGAAGATAACGGCGCCGTCGATGCGATGTCGCCAATAATGTAGTACGGTAATGTCAAAGTATAATAGGAATGTTGTAAAAGTAAATATTTGTCGTAAGTGGTCCGGTAATGTTAAAATGTCAAAGTTGGGATAAGTAGAGAAGTAGGGTCTACATGATTAGGAATTAGAAATATTATATTGGTAATAAGGACAACGAGTGAGGTCATAAATATTTTGTGTATTTTATTTGTAAAAAGTCTAAAAATGTGGAACCCATGTGAAATGATAAGGTTTATCTTATCTTAAAAGATAAGCTTACATGTATGCGAGATAAGAGTTAAGGTATGGAATATGATTCGTCAGTGGATTTCTTATCCTATCTTAGAGATAAGATGGATAAGCACTAAGTTCTATAAATAAAGAGGTCACCCCCTCATTTAGCATAGAAGGAAGTAGTGAGAAATATTGTATGAAGTGTGTAAAGGAAGCCATCGGTTTAAAGGTGTGTTGAAGAAGTCATTAAGAGGTGTAATTGTAAAGTTTCTCCCATAGTATTGGTGGAAGGCAAGTGAAGTCAATAACACTTGAAGTACCTCATGGGTGAGATTGTAACAATTTCATGTCAATATTATAATTTACTTTGATATTTCAGATTTGTCATCATTCCGTCTTATCATAGTCGATGGTATTCTTGTGTTATGTTTGTTGTTTTGTTTCAGTTACATCCACCAAACTAAAGGTGTGCATTAGTAAATAATCATAGCGACGAGGAGTTCCCGTGAAGAATTATCATAGTGCCGGATTGGTGATGACATGTCCAGAATTGGCAGTCTCTTCATTTAGTTTGCATATTTCACATACCTCAGGGTCACCGGCTTTTCTGGAGAACCAGTTAAGTTGCCTAGATATCTGAATGATAGATTGGTCACCATGGAGTTGAGCAAACAACTTGTGAAGATGCACGACCTTCAGTAGAAACGACAAAAGTCTACGGGCTTCTTCCCGATCACTGTAGGCCATTATAGCTGCCAGAGCATTCATAAAGCCCGAGGAATGGAAGCGGAAATGTTCTTTAAGTACGAGCAAGAGTTCTTCCCAGCACGGCTGAACTTCGTTCCATTTGGAATAGCCAGGAAGACGATCTCCCAGGAGTATGCACATGTGCCTTCATTAGATTAGAAGATTTCTGGATGAAGTGCAAAAGTGAGTACGAGGTTAGAAAGAAAGATTTCACCAGGCTATCAGAACGGCAAGTGTTGGACTTTGGATTAGCATGGATACCTGTGGATCTTAAAGATGATGGGCTTGTGTTACTTGACACATACCATCAAATAGGAGGAGATAGAGTTGTACTTCAGGAGAACGTAGGGGCTGCCATACGATTGAGAAAAGGTGCAGTTGTTACGTGAACACTTCAAACTAGTTGTTGTGAAGGGATATTGCCTTGATGAAGCATTGATGAATCAAATCACGGGCAACTTTGGCACAAGAGATTCCCTCAAGAGGAAGCACGGAGGAGAAAGCAGCAGAAGGCCTGAGAAGATGAAAGTGCACATAAGGTCTCATTCGAAGGAGAAGATCACTTCTACGGCTATGATGTTAGTTCCGGCTTCTCCAGGACCAAGTACTTCATCGACTGTTGCACCTTAGCAGGACACTGCCATTCCTCCGTTGAATCTGCAACATTCATCTTCTCTCCTCAGCCACTCCGTTCAGCGCATGTTCCTGAAGAAACGTTGAAGTTGCAGATGGTCGAATTTGAAAGAGCTGTCTTTGGATGACTCAGAGGATGGCAGCCACAACACTGTAGTGGTTTCATATGGGGAGAAATCAGAGCGCGAGATAGTGGTACACTCAGCAACTTCTCATTCTCCGAGAAGTAATTTCTCAGAATGGTTGACTTCGCAGTTGGTTCCAGAGGCTAGAGAGGAAATCAACTTGGAGGAACACGACTTGCAGTGCCCACGAGTCTAGCGGGAAAGACAGAAAACCTAAAGTTGCTAAGGTAACTTTAAGGTTGATCATTGAGAAGTCGGGGCGAAGTTTGCTTTGAGATGTCGATTCCGTGAAAGGGAAGAAAGAAGATGAGCTCACAACAGAAGACATAACAGTGACCAGAGTACCCATAGGTCAAGCCACCACAGAAGGATTGAAGCAGGATACACAGACATTGATAGATGCTCTATTCCTTAGGCTTGGCAAAGAAGAGGCAGAGAAAGTTGAACTTCAGAAGCAGGTATCTCAGTTGTGCGAGATCATTGCCAAGGTTGTTAAATCTTCCACTCAGCCCATTTCAGCACAAAAGCAGGTGAGTGATCATCTGATGCAGGAAATGGAAGATGCAAGCAACCAAGTTAAAGCTATCGACGAATGGAAAAGTTTGATTATTCGTCAAGCTTCTATACAACTCAGAGAGGTGCCAACCCGCCTAAAGGTTATGAAAGATGCAAAGATCAGTTGAAGCAATTGATGACAAGCACGGTAGATATGAACACAGTTGTTGAGAGTAACCTGGAGTACTTTGGCCAAAATCAATAAGCTGCCGAGAGAAGTGTTGATTGCGGAACAGATTGTACCTGACGGATCAGTTGAGAAGGGGAAGCAACTGGAGTTTGCAGTATCTTTCCATTTGGAGATCTGCAGAATTATGTTGAAGAGGATGCAGGCACTTGAGAGTATGGCATCATCTTTACCAAACAATGTCATTGCTTTCACTCATGAGGAAGTGGTGGAAATGTTACTTCATACACACGGATCATTCTAGCAGAGTGCCTAATTCCCTGGAAGGGTCTCTTCTGATGGTGCAAGGGAGAATTGATGGAGCCGTTAAGCCTTTCACGATGAATTCTATCAGCAGACTGGTGGCACTGCAGTCGGATATTGAGAAGTTCGGGCCTAGCTTGGAGGAGGTAGAAGCATGTATCAGGGTGTTGAACGAAGGATTGCTGCAGTTCAGGACAGAGAAGGAAGTTGTGGCTAAGACAGATGGGAAGATGCTGAATTACATGTTCGACAAGTATATTCAGTATCAGAACAAAAAGAAGATATAGATGTTACAGCTGGCGTGTCTTTCTCCTTCTACTTTTTCTTCTTCTATTTTCCACGTTCCCGGATGAAATTGTAAAACTTTAAAGTTATTGGTTTTGAAACCATTACTTTAAGTTATGTGGAACAATTCTATTAGTTAAGTGACAGTTGTGTCACTTAAAGAGGAATTAGAGGAGGATGATTGCCGATGTTATCTTTACCTTTTGTTTATGTTTCAATTCAATTGAGTTTCCCATTTGTACTTTCCCTTCTACATTCTATAAGTAGAAGAAGAACCTTCGGGTTAATGATCAAAATTTGTAAGCAGCATTCTTGTGTTCCAGACTTTGTGCTGAAACCCCTGATAGCCACTTGAAGCAAAGGAATATAAAGGAGCAGATTTCCGGAGAACTTTGTGTCACGGTGCATTTTGTTTCTAGCTTTCTATCTTAGATCTTCTAATAAACTTTGTGTTATTTTAGATCTAGATCTGGAGTTGCCTTTGCTTATAATTTTGTGTGTTGATATCTATTGGTTTCTTCTATGTGCATGCAATCAACTCTGTTATCTATTGATTGGGTTGCACATCTTCCCCATTTCTTCCCTGTGTTTTATTATTTCTTTCTTCTATAAATATTTCCTTTCTTAAATAGCTGCTTACTTGTTGCAAAGCTATACAACTATGGTTCATGAGCTGAATAGTTAAAGTAAAACCCCCATATAGATACTAGCATATTTTTATTGACAAATCTAACACAGGAGCCTCACCGGTAAATGAGGGAGATTTATCTCATGACTGCCTAGGTTTTTAGCTATGCAAAAAATCTAGCCAACAAGGCCTTATGTTTCGCGATGTCATGTGTAATGATATTCATTTGACTTCCACTATCGGTGATGATATGGAGTGGTAGGCCCTCTACCCGAAACTTGGTGTGAAAAATACATTCTTGTTCCTTAGCATTGATGGGTGTCTGCATAACATTTATGTGCAAGCAAGTTGGAACATCAAGATTTGTGTTTTGCTCCTCAATAGTGAGCAAAGACTTTTATGCATAACATTCTCGGTCATCGTAAGTGTCAACCTTGTGGTGACTACATTTCTTTCCCTTTTGTCTTTCTTTGTGGAAGGACCTTTTGGTTGATTAGTCTCTTGTGGCTTAGGACAAGGTTGTTTGTTGCAAAGTTGTTGTGTTATGTGATCTTAAGCATTGCCAAAAGATTCTCTTGTGCGAAGGGTCAAACAAGGGTCTTTCTACTTGATCTTGGATTGCTCCTTGATCTTGACAACATGTCAATAGCTTGTCCCAACGCCTCATAAGGCAATATTTCTAGAGTGACTTGTATGTAGTGGTGAAGACTGTTAATGTACATGAGGACTTTGTGTGGGTTTGTATCACAAAGATTACATGTTGATAGAGTTCATGGAATTTTTGGTATAGCCTAAGACTAACTAATCCTTCTTTCGTGTAAATAATTGGAATCACTTACACACATCATGATAGTGCTTGAGAGGTTAAAATTTTGTACATGTCTCCTAAATGAACTTGGAGCATATATAATAGGCTTAAATTTGCTTCATTAGTGATGCGAAATAGGAATGAGAGTGTTGGTATCCAAATTTGTTCTCCCTTTCAAACCGAGCAACAACACAGATTGGACGTGGAGCTTAGAGGCAGATAGATCATAGTGTGTGTCGTTTTGTAGCCGGGGATGAGATCTAACTGGCCCTTTGTTACTCAGATTTGTGGAGAGATGGATAGCACCTTAAAAGGATGTGATCTTATCCTAACTATTTTAGGTTGTGCCTTTCAACCAAGGTAAGAGAACCTATTTTGTAACCTCTGTTATTGAAGAATGCTAGTAAATCCTTCTTTTGCACAAATTTTATAGAGAAGACCTTGGGAAAATATGATCAACACACCAAATCTGACTCTCACGAGTTGTCACTTCCAGATTATGGAGATATTTTCAATCTGAAGGCAAAGGTTGCTAAAGACATTAAGAAATCTGATTGTTCTACATATTTTTGCAAGTAGATTTTGTTCCTTTGTTGATACACAGGGGAAAACGAGGGGTAGTTCGGGGCGGATCAATGGTTTTTAAATGATTTTGGTGGGAGATGAAGCAGGATAAAGTTGATTATACCGGATCTTTGGAGGGACTTCACAATAATGAACAACTTCACAACGGAAAGCTTCAGAACAGTCAAGATGTTTCTTCAACTAGAAGGTGTGCTTCAATGGAGGCCTAGATCAGCACGTTTTCACATAATCTTTGAGACTCCAACATGAAGGCTCAAGTGGAAGACTCAATTAAACACTAAAGTTTCTAATTAATCACGCCTAAGGTTCACCCGAAGACTTGCGAGACAATCTTTATCAATAAATGACAAAGAATTGATTTTAAATTTGTTTATCTCATCCATAATGAAGGATCTTCTTGAAATGAAATTGCAAATACCATTAAAGCATCACAGGATGAGATCTGTGTGATTTCACAAAAATTTCGATTGTACGAGTGCAATAGGAACGAAAGAAAGTATTTGCAGACATTCTGAAAATAAAGAAGACACAAAATTGCTAGAGATTAGACACAAATTAATTCCAAAATTGCTTAAATTCATCAGTAAGGGAAAGCTTCCAGAGAAATCTCAGTGCTCGTCAATGGCTATACATCTATAACCAACTTGACATGATAGAAAATCTAACACAAAAGAAAATAACAAGTAATCTCGGCTTTGGCCTCTTGGGAAGACAACTTTCTCAAAAAAATTCTCAAGAATTCATACTCCGACCATTTGCAAGAGTATTCTCATTGCATTTATACATTTTTGCCCACTCAATTTTCCCCCAAAAGAGAAGAATATTCGAGGGACCTTTGCTTGTTACCAATTTGTTTCAGACAACGACGCTTAACAAATTCAAATCCGAAATCTGCCAGGTGGACCAATTGTGAACTGATCACGTTTCTTGGGCCCTCGACTAATGACTAGGATGCCATGCCACAACTTTTCGGGAGTCCCTTTAATCATTCTGATTCTGTCATGCGAGAAATCCCCTTTTTAATCATTTTTCAGAGCCTCTACATAGCTGGACTTGATAGGTCATCCCCTTTTGCTCTCGAGGCAACGCCTTTTTCACCTTTTGTGCTTGCACTTTCATCATTTCATCCTTTTTCCCTCCTTTTCCTCTGAAATTTTACTCTGCAACTTCTGGATCTGGAATTTTGTGTTTTTGCACAAGCTTGAGCAAAAATCCACTTCAAAAGTACTTGATTTACAAATTGAGCTCCCAAATTGATTCAATTGAACTTTGCAAACCAAAACAACACAAATTTGCCAAAAATTGATGAAGAATGATGCAAAAAATGCATCTCCAAACATCCTGGAGCTTGTTAACGCGAAATCACAGCACCCCCAAATGAGTTCTACAGGTATGCTTTTCTAAGGCAGAGTCATTTGGTGTGATTGCGTAACATTGAACTTTCCCCAAGGTGTGGGACCTTGCAAAATGGGAAAGCTCTCCAGATTGAAGGTTGGTTCCTTATTCCTCTGTTTAAGTGCATACGTAGAAACTTGCAGAGATCCATTCTTAATCCTAATCTAAACTTTACCAAGGAGACAGGGATAGAAGGAATACAGAAATTAAAACAAAGCTAAACTACGAGGTGATGCACCAAAGAAATGATGAACACTTATTTTGCTAATAGGCACAAACCAACAAAATGCATACAATAAACAAGCACAGATAGCTAGATATGTAATGAGAGACCAGATGAAAAGCAAAAGAGACAAGAGAGGATCTAAAATCGATCACAAACGTGTTTTATTGCTCTGTAGATTGATACAGTCCATTACAAAGTAGCCAAGAGGCAGAAACGTATTGCAAATTTTTGATGGAAGGCCTGAACCCCACAAATCCTTTTGCTAAGAGGAGAAGGGAGCACAAAAACAAAGAATGTCCAACCCTTTACAATGAACCCTGCCCCCGTATTTATAGATTCAGCCTGAAATAAGAAGAGAGAGAGAAGCGAGAAAAGCAGGTCGAAGTTCAACCACCGTTGTTAATGCCTCTGATGAAATCTCTCCCCAAATCCGTCTTTTTGCATCAATCCTTGGTTCGGCGCCTTGAAGGAAGAGGAAACGGCGAAACAGATCAAATCTGATCTGGTTGTTGAGGCAAGAAGATCCTGCATTAAAAGCCCAAAGACGTTTCCTCCATTTTCTTCACCTAACCTCCTCAAAATTAAAGTTTCAGACCTCCATGACATGGGTGAGGCCGAGATCTTTCCAACGACATCAAATTCGCAATATCTCGAGCCTTGAGTCGAAAGACATGCCCCTTCGGAGTTTGTATCGAGTCCGTACAGGAGGGCGGGAAAACAACTTGAAAAATGAGTCCCCTTTTTGATATGGGACACGTGGCGTAAATTGGAACAAAAAAGTCGGGCCTCTGGGTCTGCAATTTATCTTTTGCCCCTTTCTTTTGATTCCCTTTGGGTTTGACTCGGGCCCAAATGTTGACTTTTTCCTTGGGCGGAGTTGCGGGCCATTTTGCAACTTTTACCCCTTTTAATAACAAGGGGCAAAGAACCAACTTTTTCCCCAACAGTCCGCTTTCCCCTGGGACATGCGGCAGTCTGGTGCTCGTTTAGAAACCTTTTCTCTATTTACCCCTTGAATCAGCGCCATACTGACACTTGGCATCCTCCACTTACACCTTTATACTTAGCCAATTTTGAAGCCCTTTTCTATCCGCCTTTTGACTTTGTTTCCTCTTATGCGGGATCGTGGTCGATCTAATATTTGGCACGGGGCGAAATATGGATAACAGAGCTTGATGGCGGCAAAATCAAATGAAATGCACAACTACCGTTGATCTTGCCTTTCAACTTTTAATATGAGCCCTCCACATGGCAAAATGTGATTGGAAACGGGCCTAGGAGCACTTTTTGACATTTTATAACTTTTGGAAAAAGTAAAATTTTGACATTTTCTCTACCCCTCTGCCCTCAGAAAATGAGCTTGACACGTGTCCCAATGTGGGTCCCAGAGGAACCGCGGCTTGATTATGCTATTTTACCTCGTTTTTGGAAAAAGGAAAATTTTCCAAATTTTCCCCGCAGCTCCGCTTCTCCATCTCCCCGCCTGCCACGTGTCTCAATGGCGCATTTTGAGATGGTCCCGAAAAGTAGAGACCCCAAACAAGCGCGGGCTCAACACGTGTCTCAGTCCGGCAGAGTCTGTCAAAAAGTTGAAGGTTCAGCGAAGGCGCCATGTGTCTAAGGTCCGAGACAGTCTCTTTCGGCCATTGAAAAGTCCAAGCAAAAGGCAGAGTGAGCGGAAGCCTCCAAGTGTCCTCCTGGCGCTTCTTCAAAATAAAACTCAAGGGTCGATCCCCAAACATGCGCGGTCCCTCCACGTGTTCTAGGACCTTTAGGAAGTTGCATGAAAAGTCTAAGTACAAAGTGGAGCCGGCAGAAACCTCCACCTATCCCCCTGTCGCAATTGTTAATGTGGGACCCTGAGGCGGATCCTCAAATGAGCGTCAACCCACCACGTGTCCATGGCCCACCAAAAACTGTACCAGCTGCATAAAAATTTTGTCTAAATCCGGGCAAAGTAGCGGAATCCTTCACGTGGACAAGTTTTGGGTTAAAGCGAGCCTTAGAGTTTTTAGAGTGCCCCGCAGAGCCGCATCCAACCAAAAAGGGCCACGTTTCCACTGATGCAGAAATGTAATTTTGACAGGGAAAACTCACCCGTCAAACCGTAAAAATGCAGGAAAACCACCATTTGAGCCCAGAGGCGAATTTTTCAAGGACAGAGAATTTGGAGATGTTATAAGTTTCAAACATGATCCTCCGAGCTACATCCAATCCTGTTTCCTCAGGTATTTGGGACAAAAACGACAAGGACAACAATACATGACTGCGGAAAATGGAAAGAAAGGAGTAGAACGAGTTTTACGCCCAATTTACAGACTCCTTCAGATGGAGAGAAACAAAAAACAAATTCTGGACTTTTAAGTGATCCTTGACCAAGGAAGGGACTGATCATGGCAACCAAATGGTGGACAGAGTCTTCAAGCACCAACACGGGAAGGTAAAAAACATGACAGAGGCCACAAACTGAGGAAATTCAATGACAAACGGGGCAAGACTAATTTGAGCACCAACGAGAGGGGACCAAGTCAATGGCTGCCTTACTTCCACCCTAAACTCCTAGAGCTACAAGAACAAAATACCCAAGGACACACACCAAATGCAATCCCCATAACACACATCTATTCATGATACGAGACTAGTTGTAGATATTTCACACAACCCCACACACACATATCTTTATTGAATTCAAATACACATATATGAAGATGATTACAACACAATCCATTTAGACTTTCACTACTATACTCTACTATTGGACTATGGTCCTCCATCCCCTCATAAGCTTTCTATTTTTTCTTGCTCTATTCTACTATGCTAAACAGGCTCAATTCTCCCTTGTTCCAACTCCCCTTCAAAACTGAAACGGATCCTTCTTTAATCCATGACGGACCTCTTGACAATCCTAACGCTCTTTGCATTCCCAAGATGTTTAGAAACAAATCCAATGTGACAATTTAGGTTATGGGTCATTATTTGTGTGCATAAAGAACATGGGCGGAGGCCCAGCCAAAGCCGTTGTATAACTACCATCAGTGTGCGAGACGATTACAAAACCTTCGTGGTGGTTGTGTAATGTCGATTAACGCAAATCGAGAATTCGGAACCACCATCTATGTAAAGTGGTGGTTTCGTTGCTGAAGAAAATGACCGAAACCACTTTTATTGGCCTTTCTCAAGAAAATGATCTCTAGGAGTTGTAATTGATCATGTCAAATCACCTCCAACACACATAATGAAGTCACAAGTTACCAACTCACCACAAACACAAACAAGTGCTTTGTTTTGGGTGATGCATGATTGCTCATGGACCTAGATGATCCTGTATCTTACACACCGAGTGTATGAAATGAACCATGAGCTCCTGCTCATGAACATTCCATGAATGCTTGGACTAAGATTCCGATTTTGGCAACTTCAGATGCATTCACCCATGGTGCTTCTTCTGTTATCTTATTCTTCCACTTCACCAAGTACTCACAATATTCCTTATCTCTTGCATTCTTGATCACTCATGAGTCAATAATTGCTTCTACCTCATCTCTTTGTTAGAGTAGTGTTCACATTAGGTAGTGGTTTGTGTTATTTCCTACCTAGTTTAAGTTGTGTTCACACTATTTTAAGTTATTTTTCATTCAACAACCTTGGTTTGCATATTTACTTTTGTTGTGATTTAGTTTCAACAAATTTGTTATTCACGACAAATTCATAGTTGTGAATAACTTATAAAACCTATTTAATAGGCATTCTTGTAGGCAGGTTGAGCGAGATTGATTAATACAATAAATATTGTGGTGTGTTGTTGCATGCTTACATCATGTGATTAAGGAGATTTTGGATTGTGTATATCAGATTGAAGGCTTAAACCATTGTTGGTTTCTTGCCTAGATCCTCCTAGCTATCCCTATATGGTATCAGAGCTTGGAGCGGCAGAAGAATCCCAATCTGATCAAATCTACATTGAAAACGTTTTTTGATTCAAAGGAAAAATCAGACGTCTTCCCAGTTGCAACTCTTGAAAGCCTTCACCTCCTTTGTCTAAGTGAGTTGGGTTTGGCATACAAATCAGCCATGGTGAGCTCCTTCTTTACCTTTGCACTTGGCTAGCTCGATTATGAAACTTAGCGAGCTCGTGTGTTTGATTCCTACTCTTACCCTACACTCCCCTATTTGTATAGAACTCTTCAAATCCCCTCCAAATCGGTGTTGGATCGATTCTCACTCACCTAACTCAACGCCATGTAGCTCGACGGTGGATCCTTTGAGCGACTCATCAACCCTATACCAACCAATTCGGGCTTGGCATTGGATATTCTGCTCCTCAAGATCTATGACTTGTCATCACCAATCCAAAGACTATGATAATTCTTCACCGGAACTCCTCGTCTTATGATTATTTACTAATGCACACCTTTAGTTTGGTGGATGTAATGGAACAAAACAACAACCGAACACAAGAATAACATCGACTATGATAAGACGAGAATGATGACAAATCTAAAATATCAAAGTAAATTATAATATTAACATGAAATTGTTACAATCTCACCCATGAGGTACTTGAACAAGACTATAGGAGAAACTTTACAATTACACCTCTTGATGGCTTCTTGACACACCTTTAATCGATGGCTTCCTTTGCACACTTCCTACAATATTTCTCACTACTTCTTTCTATGCTATATGAGGGGGTGGCCTCTCTATTTATAGAACTTCCAGGCTTATCCATCCTATCTCTAAGATAGGATAAGAAATCCACTACGACGAATCATATTTCATACATTAACTCTTATCTCATACATGTAAGCTTATCTCTTAAGATAAGATAAACCTTATCATTTTACATGGTTCCACATTTTTAGACTTTTTACAAATAAAATACACAAAATATTTATGACCTCACTCCTTGTCCTTATTACTAATATAATATTTCTAATTCCTAATCATGTAGACCCTACTTCTCTAATTACCCAAACTTTGACATTTTAACATTATCGGACCACTTACGACAAATATTTACTTTTTACAACATTCTATTGTACTTTGGTATTACACCGTACTCCACATTATTGGCGACGTTCCAATCTGGATTCTTCAAAACAGTGAAGACACCGGGGCTTTCTTCAGATTGTCCAAAAGCTTCATGCGCCTTGTTTTACGGTTCATAAGCAACATCCTTCTTCAAGAATCTGGGTTAGTGGTCATCGATCTTTGAAAAATTCTTGATGAACCTTCTATAGTAACCCACATGGCCTAAAAATGATCTCAACTTATTTCTATTCATAGGAAATGGTAAATCTTCGATTTTGAAACTTTATCGAGGATCGATACCAATACCATCTCTGGATCTGACATGCCCTAACAAAATGCCTTTAGAACATCCAAAAACACACTTTGCGAGGGGTTTAGTGAGGCTTGTGCTTCATCTAACCTTTGAAATGTTGTCTCCATCTCAGTGTAGGTGGTCCAACTTGCTCCCATAGATGCAAAAATCATCTAAAAATACTCGATGAAGGTCCCATGTAGGGTTCGAACACCTTATTCATCAAACGCTTTGGAATGTTGTTGGAGCATTACACAACCCAAAAGGCATAACTCTATAAGCAAGCGTTCCCCGAGGAGTGGTGAGCGTGGTCTTGGTGATCTTTCTCTGCTATACGAACTTGGTTGTAGCCGCTATATCCATCAGCAAAACTATAGCACTCCTGGCCAGCTACTTCGTCCAAGATTTGATCTGAAAATGGAAGAGGGTAATGATCCTTCTTTGTTGCCTTATTGAGCTTCCTGTAGTCAACACAAATGCGTAGCTTCCCATTCTTTTTTATTGAGATCACAATGGGAGAAACCCATTCGAATTCTCCACCGCAAATATGAATCATGCATCAAGAACTTATCTATTTCTTCTTTTACGACCTTGGAAAAATTAGGATTCATTCTATATGCCATTTGCTTTATGGGCTTAGCACCATCTACCACTCAATCAATGTTCTACCTAACTTACTTGACGGAGTTCCTTGTAATCAAAAGTGAATAGGTGTATGTACCTTCGAAGAGGCTGGAGGTAGGATTCCTTCTCACTCTCCATCACAATCACCAATCTTTATTTGTTGGAGACGATCATCAACTTCTTCTTGAGATAATTTTATGGGGTCTTGGGTTGGTGTGGCTGGAAGAATATCCATGATCAAACATCAACCTCACTTTCTTCATCTTCGGTGTCCACTTCACTTGGTACTAGAGTAATCGAGAGGATGTCCATCATCGGTTTCATCACTTGAATCCACGAGTTCTGTTTTATGATGTTGAGGATCACGTTTATCTTCACCCTCTCTACCCACGTCCAGTGTCATGAAACCTTCATTCCGGTAGTTTTCTTGCATGAACTCTCCTTAGCCATGGTCTTCCCAAAGACATTGGGTATGCACAGCAGTACCATTTTCATCACTGAAAGTCTACCACACATCAACACCCATAGATATTGCCACATTTAAAACTACACCTTACGGTTTAGTTTTTCCCTTATTTAATGACCTTAACATAAGTGTTGAAGGGCGATCAATTTTAAACCCAACATATTCATTACTGGACTCGGTCATTACATTAAGCTGCAGCACCTCCATCAACTAAGACATCATGAATTGAAATACCATTACATAATACCTCGAACTTGTGGAGCATAGGGATCTCCTCTGCCTCCCAGCAGGGACCTCAACCTCCTTCCTTCTTCGAGCATTGAGTCCACCTCGCATGACTCCCGCCTCTTCTCGAAGACATGGCCAGAGTTGACCATATGTAATATTTGCGAGGCCTTTTGGACAGATCTTCCAAGATGGAGTATGGTCCTTGCCTGTGAAATCGAAAAATCCTGCGCACACCCACTTTCTTCTCCTATGTTTCTTACTAATTTCTCCTTTCATCTTCTTAGGATCGGTTCCATCTTGATTATCTTTTTCTTTCTTTCTTTTTATTTACAAACACATCTACTTCATTATTTCTACTCTTATCTACTACATCAAGAGAATTCACAGTGCTTTTCCTTTATCATTATCTCTTGTACCGAGATGTAGAAGCTCTATCTGGACAATTATACTTATAATGACCCTTTTATAACAACCATAACAAACAACTTGAAATATTTCTTTTTGGACCTCTATCTCCTCCACGAGAACTAAATTCCTTTCCTTGAAGAAAATTAATAGTTAAGCGGCCCATCTTTCTAAGCGAGATCTTCATACTCAGTAGATGTACTAGGAGAAATATTTGTGCTCACCGGGAGTGGTTGTGGATTCTGGACCAAAGGTGCTGGTGTAGGCTCTACTTTAACAACAATTTCTTTGGGCTCCTCTTCCATGCTTTCTTCTTGCCTTCTTGCAATCTCCTTTGCTTGTTGATGGTAGGCTGGGCGGTCATACTTCACTCATTGTCTGATCTCTGGCTTCATCCCAAGAATGAAGTGCTTACAGAGGAGATTATCCACGCCATTCATCAACCCATCCGCTAATCCTTCCTTCCGGATCTGGGCATCGAGCTTCCTCCTTAGCTCTAGAACACGAGCATGATAATCCCTTATCTTCTCCTTCTCTCCTTGGGCTAGCTTTGTGATCTCGATCATGAGGTCTGCATATCTCTGTTGTTCACCAAATTCTTCAAGAAAACTTTCAGTTAATAAATCCCATGAATTTTTCACATTATCACCTAGTGTTTCAAACCACCTAAGTGCGGAACCATCCAAAAGGTAGGAAAAATTCCGTCCATTGTTCCCTTCTTATAAAGCCATTCTGAATACAAGATCACTTAAACTCTTGAATGAAAGAAGAAGCATCTTCATTAGATTGAGCTGAAAAAACAGGAATCTTTCCCATTTTCAAAAGTAACCACCGTGAAATACCAACCCACAAGTACAATCAACAAGACTTATGTGCACAAATAATTGAAATTACTATAGAATTGACCACGGTAAACTATGGTAAAACTTGACTTACTGCGGTAAAAACTGATTTTACTGTGGTAAACACTATTCACGGTAAAAAATGAAGTTACTGCGGTAAATACTATTCACGGTAAAAAGTGACTTTACTGTGATAAATACTATTCACAGCAAAAATGACTTTGTCATGGTAACTACTATTCACGGTAAAAATGACTTTACCACGGTAACTACTATGCACAGTAAAAACAAGGTTATCCTCCAATTGATTTTTGACTAAGTGGGAATATCTCTCCAGAAAATCCACCAACGAGGAATGGTCCCGGCAACGGAACCAAAATGTCATCACCAATCCGGCACTATGATAATTCTTCACGCAAGGAACTCCTCGTCTTTATGATTATTTACTAATGCACAGACCTTTAGTTTGGTGGATGTAATCTGGAAACAAAACAACCGAACACAAGAATAACATCGACTATGATAAGACGGAATGATGACAAATCTGAAATATCAAAGTAAATTATAATATTAACATGAAATTGTTACAATCTCACCCATGAGGTACTTGACAAGACTATGGGAGAAACTTTACAATTACACCTCTTGATGGCTTCTTCATCACACCTTTAAGCGATGGCTTCCTTTGCACACTTCCTACAATATTTCTCACTACTTCTTTCTATGCTATATGAGGGGGTGGCCTCTCTATTTATAGAACTTCCAGCTTATCCATCCTATCTCTAAGATAGGATAAGAAATCCACTGACGAATCATATTCCATACCTTAACTCTTATCTGTACATGTAAGCTTATCTCTTAAGATAAGATAAACCTTATCATTTTACATGGGTTCCACATTTTTAGACTTTTTACAAATAAAACACAAAATATTTATGACCTCACTCCTTGTCCTTATTACCAATATAATATTTCTAATTCCTAATCATGTAGACCCTACTTCTCTAATTACCCAAACTTTGACATTTTAACATTACCGACCACTTACGACAAATATTTACTTTTTACAACATTCCTATTGTACTTTGGTATTCTACCGTACTCCACATTATTGGCGACACCGTCTTGTGGCGGCGCCGTTATCTTCTATCGACGCTACTACTAATTATACTTAACAACATCCTATTCCTAATACATACATTAATGAAATAGAAATTATGGAGGAAAATTTTAGTGTCGAGACTCCCCCTTGCAAAGTGATCTTGGCGGTGGAAATACTCTTGGACCTAACTTGGCACTTAAACAAAGCATAAGTCTGAAACCTTAACTCCATACTTGCCCGGTCAGGTGCGAAATCAGGTTGAAAGAGTTCCATGCCACTTGTCCTCCAGGCTTAGTGAGCTGAGTTGGCCCCTTTTTTCGCTCTAACTCTGCATGAGGAAGACTCTAATTAAAGTCTTGATAGTCACATATTCGAATCACTAGTATGCTTGACTAGTTGGTGGAGATTTGCTAAGGTTACGGGTTCAAATGGTCTCGGGTTCTACTCGAAGGGTTGCATTTTTTGCAACTCAAATCACAATTGGTAAGCTTTAAGAAGAATTTTCACTTAAAGTTTATTGTCAAGCATTATGGTTGAGTTAGTCAATCACCTTAGTTGTTAGAATTTGTATTTCGGTTGGTCGGGGTTCAAAACCCACTAAGACCTCCTTTTTGATCATTTTTTCCAAAAACAACTTTTGAGGAAAGAGTTTTTAAGAGGGAATATTTTTTCAAAGAAAAATTTCCTTGAGAGAGAAAAATAGGGGCATATTTTTTTCTAAAACAAGATTTTTGTTTAAGGATTTTTATATGAAGATAACTATTCTAGGGAGAGACTTTTTGTTGACCAATGATGTCCAAGACCTTCTTCTCCACCACTTCTTTTGCTTTCTCGTGCTGCAATGGATAACAAGTTGTTCGAACCCCGAACTCATCCGGCCACCATGCACGGAAACCAAAGATGAGATAGTTGCTCCAGTCCAAAGGCCTATGGAGAGTGTTTCAAGAGAATGTTCTTGCGTTCACCTCAGAGAAGGATAAGTACGCCTACGCATGCAAGCAGGACAAAGCTCTCAAATTGATTGGCTTGAATGTGTCAAGAGTTTGCAGTTTCACATAGATGAATCCAAAACTCCAAAAGAGGTATGGGAAATCTTTGAAAAACTTTTCTATAAGGTCAACGAATTGAGGATGCTTGATGAGATACATAGTTAAATACCGAGTTCTCCCTCCGATTTTCCTCTATTGAAGATTTTTGCTAAAATTCAAATCACTTAGATCACTACTAAAAGTTGGTGGTAAAGAAAAGGAGGATGAATGTATAATTTTGATTTTGTCTAAATTGAAAGGTCCTTATAGAGGCCGAGAAGTGAACAAAAGATGACGAGAGGGCATGACAATGTTGGTGTTAAGAGCACATGTGAAGCACACGAGAATAGGAAAGACCAATGCAATTACTAAACTAAGGAGAGAAAAGGTAAGGTAAATGTAATCTTTTAGGTCACCACGATCCGGACACCAAATTGGTGTACAAGACCCCTTATGAAATCCCAAAGGGGATTGTTTATTCCATTTACCTTGTATATTGTTTAACAAGAAAATAAACATAAGGTAAAGGTAAAGGTAGCTTTCTATGGTCACCACCGATACACCAAGTTGGTGCATGAGAAACCCCTTGTGGAAGCCCACAAGGGAGTTGTTTATTCCATTAGCCTTAAATATTATTCAATGAGGCATACATACTCTACCCCCATGAAGATTCAAGCGATGCCTCTTACATAGAATACATAAGCCTTCACCATTAGGCCCACACAAATTGTACTTCTTAAATATACATTTTATTTTAATTTTTAAAATTGACTACAAGCTAGAGATAAAAGCCATGTGCGAAGAATTATTTTGGTCACAAAACGAGAATTTAAACCATAAGTTTGGTGGGCAAGGCGGGAGTCCTTGTAGGCTCGATACTTACTTGTTATGTATGAACATTCATATATGGTGAAATATCCCAACCAATTCCAACTCCAATTTTTTTAATTTTTTTTTTTGAGTTTTTAGTGCATTGACATTTCGTCAAACACTTGTCATGTCGTCTCAATTTCTGATATTTTTGTTGTTTCTCTTTAATTGAAAGAACACGGCCAATAGAAAGTCCCACAAATGATTGCAGACAAACATAACTCCCACAATGCATAAACAATACAAGTCTGATTGGAAACGAAAGGATTTATTTATTTATTTATGGATTCCAAATACAATGAAATTCATCTCTAAATTGCATACCCGAAAGTCCAGCTTTGTGTGATAAAATGAATGGATATCAATGGTACTGAAATGATCAGAACTCTCGCATGCGAAGGAGCCAATAGTGGCTGCACCTGTTACACAACTGCTGCTAACACCCCTCTCACTCCTCTAACTACTGCGCTCTCCAAATGGGAAAGATGGCACCCCAATGATGGTAATAATATTCCTCTATGAGTAAACTGATAAACACATGCTACAATTAACTGTAAAGCAATATCAAAATGATCTGATGTGAAGCACAATGAAGACCCTGTTTGAATCTTCCTCCTTCGAATTGGGTTTCCGTCCAATCCGTAATCTCCAAGGGTTTCCGTCCTTCGAGAGTAATTAGCAAGAGCTGCTCTGAATTTGTTTTTTGTTCAAAATAATAAGTGTCCCGAGCAAATGGGCCAAATCCTCCTTTTATAACCTTTTCCGAGAATTTTCATTAAAAGAAAATATAATTAATAAATCACTTTATTAATTAATTACACCTATAACTCAGTGATTTATTTAATTAATTAATCATTCCTGGCGCCCAAGGTCACTGAATTAGCATCTCATCATTTAGAACTTCACATTCTCTTTCCGACGAGCTATAATACTGAGGTGCTCGCCAAGTAATTCGTACAAATATAAGCAACCTGAGTAAAATAATTAAAATAAGCCATTAATGCTCCCAAAGTGCGGAAATCGTCGGAAAGCACCGGAATCGGAAACTGACTGAGCAGAAGCGGTGCCGATGACGAATAATGAGAAATGAAGTCAGTTGGGTGACTTACTATAAATAGATACTCTCTCCAAGAATCTTGGAGAACACACCAGAAGCCGGAAATAACCTCGGAAAGTGCCAAGTGAGTCCTTAAGACCAACTGAACTCATTGCTAACATCAAATAATCCACCAGATCGTCGATAAAACCCTTACCTGCTATGCACATCATCTCCTAAACAACGGGACTAGCTTACGAAGATGACAAATAAGCTACCCACCAAGTGTCCAAGGGTCATGCCGGAAAGAGGGACATTACAGTCCTCCCTTCCCGAGATTGCTTGTCCACAAGCAATATCAGATCTGCATACCAATCAAGTCCCGGATCCCAAATCAACCGAAACCTTTTGAATGGCTTCAAATGCACTGTGCTAAACTGCTCAAAGTCTGCAAAATAGAACTTGTGCAACTTACTCATAAAAAGTGCCACAATCCCCCTCAAGTATGCCCCCAATTTGCCATAATCTTCACCCTGTTCTTGCTGTCCCATGCTGATATGTAGTGAAAAATCCTCATAGATGTCTGCATGAGATGATTTTTTGTCCATAACTATCATAGACTTGGCTGTCATTTGATGGGGCAGCGTGTATTTGGCTGCTCTCATGGTGACTTGCTCCCCTTCATGATGGAAACTCAACTCCATAGCTTGCAAATCTTGGGTGACTTTTCCTAGTGAATGTAGCCATTGCATACCAAGCACAACATTGTTATCCTTCAAGTCAATAACATAGAAGTCATCACAAAGTGTATACCCACCAAATAGAATGCTAACTTGGTTTACTTTCTTCTTGCAAGGGATAGTGAGACCTCCTGCTATAGTCACATCAAAGCCTTCAAAATTATAACAATGCAAACCTCTTTTGATCACCAAACCTTCATCCATGAAATTGTGTGTAGATCCACTATCAAGAAGTGCCATGACTTTACACCCGAACATTGTACCTTCAAACATGAATGGATTATACCTTGGTGCTCCTGAAAGATAAGTGAGTCTACCATCATTTTCAATGTTTGGCGCTGGCTGCCCCTGTACATTTTCTGAAGTAGTATCATCATCCCCATCTGAAACAACCTCAATGAGATGTATCTTACCCTTTCCAAGACACCTATGACCCGGTGCCCAAGGATCTTTGCAATGAAAACATAAGTTTTTCCTACGAAGGTCATTCCTCGATTCATGGTCCATCTTTGGTGTAGATTCTACCTTTGAAGAAGTGGGTTGCTCACTTTCATGTTGTTCTGATTTTTCATTCCTGACATTTTTCTTTTGGGACTGAAATGGAGTAGTGTCTAAATCCAATGCTTGTCTGAATGGCCTCATGCAAAGTTCCAGGCTTAAGAGCCTTGACAAAACCCCTCAATCTATCCTGTAATCCCTCTATAAAGAGCATCACCACACGCCTTTCCGGCATCTCTGGAACCATCACTGCTATACGCTGAAATTCGTTGATGTATGAATCAACGTGTCCACTCTGTCGGAGTTGTGCCAAGTCCCTGTAATAAAGCTCCACATCCTTGCGATCAAATCTCGCAATCAACCTCTCGCTGAAATCCCTGTAAGACTGTAGAAGCTCATGACCCTGTGTAACTAAACCATGGTGCCACCAATCATAAGCCACCCCCTCAAGGTGTAACGTGGCGAACTGTATAGCCTCCTGTTCCCTCATGGGTTTGAGGGTAAGATAGGTGTCGAGCTTGTGAATCCAAGCCCTGGCACTAATCTTTCCGCTACCATCAAAAGTGGAGAGGGTTACCTTATTGGTAACATGCTGCAAATCCCTGTTCTGCTGCGCTCTAGGCCTCCTGTCCTGTCCAGCCCTCATGTTATCTCTCCTCTGAGCACAATACTGTGGGAGGGGGAATACATCCCTCACATGCTTTGCGACAAACTCCTCCACTCATCACTTGACTGCCATAATAGTATCCGGAAAAGCTACTTCTTCCTGGTCGCACCTCAAACTCTGGTGGGTCATCTCTAGGCAAGAAGTTAGGTTGCATAGGCCTATCTGCAGTCCGCGTAGCCCTCCTATCATCTGTATGAGTGTGCCTACGCTCACGGCGTGGCGATCCCCTAACACTCCCAAGCTCTGAAGGTGATCTCTGGGATCCCTGTGACCACTGGCAACTGATATTGATCTATCCCTCTGCTATGTCTCATGCAGCCTATCAAGCACCAACCTGTCCAAGGCGGAGCCCATGCGCTCCATAGTCTGTAACAGCCTCTGAGTGGCTGCCATATCCCGAATGAAATCCCTATCCGGATCTGCATGTTCCTCTCGAGGACTCTCAGGTCTCTCACCCAAATATTCCATTCTGTCACCTCCGTGATACCTGCTTCGAGTCTTGCCCGTCTGCGGGTGTAGTATCTGTGTGGACCGTCCTCTCTATGCTGCATTCAAGGCTGATTTTTTTTTATGACTATTAACTGCTTCCTTCCCACACAGGCTGGGAGGATACTCTGCTCTGATACCACTGAAATATCCCAACCAATTCCAACTCCAATTTTTTTTTTTTTTTTTTTATATATTGAGTTTTTAGTGCATTGACATTTTGTCAAACACTTGTCATGTCATCTCAATTTCTGATATTTTTGTTGTTTCTCTTTAATTGAAAGAACACGGCCAATAAGAAGTCCCACAAATGATTGCAGACAAACATAACTCCCACAATGCATAAACAATACAAGTCTGATTGGAAACGAAAGGATTTATTTATTTATTTACGGATTCCAAATACTGATGAAATTCATCTCTAAATTTCATACTCTCACATGCGAAGGAGCCAATAGTCGCTGCACTGAAGGAGCCAATGTTACACAATTGCTGCTAACACCCCTCTCACTCCTCTAACTGCTGCGCTCTCCAAATGGGAAAGATGGCGCCCCAATGATGGTAATAATATTCCTCTATGAGTAAACTGATAAACACATGCTACAATTAACTGTAAAGCAATATCAAAATGATCTGATGTGAAGCACAATGAAGACCCTGTTTGAATCTTCCTCCTTCGAATTGGGTTTCCGTCCAATCCGTAATCTCCAAGGGTTTCCGTCCTTCGAGAGTAATTAGCAAGAGCTGCTCTGAATTTGTTTTTTTGTTCAAAATAATAAGTGTCCCCAGCAAATGGGCCAAATCCTCCTTTTATAACCTTTTCCGAGAATTTTCATTAAAAGAAAATATAATTAATAAATCACTTTATTAATTAATTACACCTTATAACTCCGGAAAGTGATTTATTTAATTAATTAATCATTCATGGCGCCCAAGGTCACTGAATTAGCATCTCATCATTTAGAACTTCACATTCTCTTTCCGATGAGCTATAATACTGAGGTGCTCACCAAGTAATTCGTACAAATATAAGCAACCTGAGTAAAATAATTAAAATAAGCCATTAATGCTCCCAAAGTGCGGAAATCGTCGGAAAGCACCGGAATCGGAAACTGACTGAGCAGAAGCGGTGCCGATGACGAATAATGAGAAATGAAGTCAGTTGGGTGACTTACTATAAATAGATACTCTCTCCAAGAATCTTGGAGAACACACCAAAAGTCGGAAATAACCTCGGAAAGTGCCAAGTGAGTCCTCAAACCAAGCCGACTCATTGCTAACATCAAATAATCCACCAGATCGTCGATAAAACCCTTACCTGCTATGCACATCATCTCCTAAACAACGGGACTAGCTTACGAAGATGACAAATAAGCTACCCACCAAGTGTCCAAGGGTCATGCCGGAAAGAGGGACATTGCATATGGAGCAAATACAAAAATTTACTTATGTAGAGGAAAATATGAACATTTGTGTCGAATGCACCAATATTCTGATTAGGTGAAATATCTCCAAGTAGATCACATGAGTTTTTCTTGATTACATCATGCAAAGAAATGCACGTTTGTAATCTACACAAGTAGGGCTTTAACTAATGGCAATTTAAATTGTCAAAAGAGAAACTGTCATAATAAAAGAATTTCCTAGTCTAACCACAATTACACCTTTCTCACAACAAATTGGTAGAACAAACTACCTACCCTCAAGTTCACCATTAAAAAACTCTTCAAGGTATGCTGGGATTCTCATTATTTCAAACTTTATGGCAATGAAATATTCTTTGAGTATTTCCCCTTCTATCGTCTATTCCCGACTAATTATCCACCTACAAATTGGTCTCAATGCACCTAGTGGTTGCTCTCAATATAATGCAACACCAACGAAACATTTTATACTTTACTAGAACTTGGAGAACGGTCTATGTCCACAAGGCTTAGAGTATCTAAGCACCACACATTAAAAGTTGTATTGTTTTGAAATCTGTGATAGCAAAATTTCTACACAAGCTTTGGAAAGTTTAAATAAAATCAAATAGAAGCTAAATAAGAGCATAGGATTTTAGGTCAGATGAGGTCCTAGATATTTCACATTTTCCCTAGCTGTATGTCTATCGATATTTATGGAACCATATTACTATAAACTCCTTTTACTTTCCTAATATAAATACAAATGACAAATATTAAAATATCAAGTGTCAACCAGATTCTAAACCTTGCTAGGATCTGAAAGAATTGCATATGCTTCTGCAATCATTTGAAATAGTTTCTCAGCATCCTTGCGGACCTCCTCCCCACATTCTTTCAAGAGCTCATCATCTCCAACGTCGCTCCGCACTAAGAACTGCACAGCCTGTAACATCATTTAAACAAAATCAAGGGAAAAATAGAACCAACAAATATGCTATAGACATTACATCACAGATCTGTCTTTAAAAGCAGAGACATCAATGAGTTTTGTCTTATGTAAATGATTAACATCAAACCAGAATAAATCATCTGCTAGCAGCATATTCAGATGAAGCATTCCCTAAATACATTGATGATTAAAACTATAACCTTGGTTGGACAATCATCATCCCGTAAGGAACCAAGGGAGGCACAAAACAAAGAGACATAATGCAAACATGAATTTCACAAACCAATCCAAAATGTTTAACCTTGTCTGGATGATGTTTAAGAGCTGCCTTCCGATAAGCCTTCTTAATTTCAGCAGCAGTACTTGAAGATTCAACTCCTCTGTAGTCACCAAGAACGTATTAAATGAGAGCTTAATGATATACATAAAAGAATCTCATGCTTCCTGAGGTAGTTCATACCTCGCATAGTTAGAAATCAAGATCCTTAATGTGAATTAAAATGCAATGAAACAAGCATGCATTTATCACGAGCATTTTAAATAGAACTTATGTTTTATTATATTGAAACATGAACATTCAATTCCCCTTCTATCTTTATCGGGCTTGATTTGCCCAAAGCCTATGACAGAGTAGACTGGTGTTTTTTATGTAAAGTTTTGGCTCAATTTGGCTTCTCTAGGGAATGGATTGAATGGGTTCAAGCTTGCTTGTCTTCAGTCTTTTTCAGTTCTTGTTAATGGCAGCCCAACTCATATTTTTTCAGCATCTAGAGGTATTCGCCAGGGTGATCCTCTATCTCCTTTCTTATTCATTATTTTGGCTGAGTGCCTTGGAAGATTGGCCACCAAAGCTTGTCATGATAAGAAGATCAGCAGCATCAAACTGGCTAAAGGGGCTCGACCTCTTACACACTTACAGTTTGTTGATGATTCTACGCTCCTTGGTAAGGCTACTTGCTTGGAAGCTTCCCATATGCAGAAAACTCTTCAGCTTTTTTCTAGAGCCACAGGTCAATTGGTTAATCACGCCAAATCTAGCATAATTTTCTTCCACTGCTCTAGAAGACAAGAGGAACAAATTCTTGATATTTTTCACTTTAGAAAGGGTTCTCTTCCGCTCCAATACTTGGGGGTTCCTCTGGCACCTAAACAGTTAAAAGACTGGCAATGGTTAATAAACAAAGCTAAGATGAAACTGCAGAAATGGACGAACAGATGGCTCTCTTCAAGAGGAAGAATGACTTTGGTCAAGGCAGTCCTTCAGGCCTTGCCGATATATGTCTCATCTATATTGAATATTCCTGTTGGGACTCTCAAACAAATGGATTCTCTATGTCAGAAATTTATTTGGAGTGGATTACAGGAGAAAAGAAAATGGTCGTTAGTTAAGTGGGAGATTCTTTGTCAGCCGAAAAAAGAGGGAGGCTTAGGATTCCGATCTATTTCCAAGCATAATAGAGCATTAGCAGCCAAACTTTATTGGAGATTGCTAGTTGCTCCACATGATTTATGGGCTGCTAATATCAGAGCTAAATATGCAGAAAGTAATCCTCCTGAGAGGATCATTAGGTTGACTCTTCCTTCTAAAGGCTCCCCAATTCTTTCAGTACTGAGACTAGGGGAAGAGCTCATAAAGAGGCATTGCTTCTAGATAATCAATAATGGACACACAACTAACTTTTGGACAGATTCTTGGGATGGAAATCCTCCACTCATAACTCAGCATACTGAGTTAAAGAAGGTCATGGAAGATCTTCATGAAAAGGGTTGGATTAAGGTAGCCAAGTATTGTAAGCCTACTATTCACCAATGGGAAATTGGTCATTGTTGGATCCCTACTCATGATTGACCAATTCAGCTTGGGAGGATCATAAAAGATGGTGGATAATATACTTCTATCCCAACTTCTGCACGGCCGGACTCTTTAGCATGGGGAAAAAGTTCCACATGTATTTACTTGGTTTCTTTTGGATACGATTCTCTATGTCAGGTAGCTCCTCATCCTCTGAGGGACATTTTTCACCATCTGTGGCAGCAAGCTCTATGGCCCAAAGTAAGCTTCTTTGTTTGGTTGGTTTTAAGAAGAAGAATCCTAACGGGGGATAGGCTCATGAAAAGAGGCTTTAATGGCCCTTTTAGATGTGTACTATGCTTAGAGAATGATGAAACCATAACTCATCTTTTTATACAGTGCCCCTTTGTAGTCCAACTATGGCAGCTTTTCACCAAGTTGTTTGAGATACCCTGGGTTGGAATTCAATCTCTTGAAAATCTGTTCAGAGAATGGGGAAAACATTTGCCAAAGGGTCAAAATCTTTTACCAGCTTTGTGGAGTGGTATAACCCTCCTGCTATGGAATACCTGGAAGGAAAGAAATAGAAGAATTTTCCAACAAGAAGTTAGAGACATCTCTTTTGTGTGGGAGAAGATAAAAATGAATGTTGCAGAATCTATTAAGCACAAGCTCCACCTACCTCAAACCCCTTCAACTGAGTGGGTTCATCTTTTCAAAATGCTTCCTTTACAGCCAACAACAACTGGCATGGTTGCTCGTAGAATAAGAAAGAAAAGACAGCTGAATAGAAAGTGGACTCCTCCTCCACCTGGATTTGGCAAGCTGAATACTGATGGTGCTTCCAGAGGAAATCCAGGTCAGGCCAGTATGGGAGGAATAGGTAGATCTTCTGATGGTTCAGTGGCCTTTTTCTTTTCTGAAAAATTGGGTTATTCAACGAATAACTTAGCTGAAATTAAGGCAGTCTACAGGGGTTTACAAGAAGCTCTGAAAATAGGGTGGCAAAAACTTCAGGTTGAATCTGATTCTCTTCTGATAGTTAGCTTGCTATCCAATCCTGAGGAGGTTCAGGGAAAAATTTGGCAAATTGTAAGAGAGTTGGGGAAAATTCAAAGGTTGAAGGATAAGTTCCAAGAGATCTACTTCAATCATGTTCCTAGAGAGCTCAATAAAGTGGTGGATGCGTTAGCTAATTGGGCTCTTGATAACCACAATCTCATCTGTTATGGTCCTCCACCATTATGGTGGTTGCTCCACCATTATGGTGGTCGACCAAGCTTCAAGAAGACCTTAGACAGATTCTAGATAAAGATTTGCATCAATGTTAGTTACTAATATGTGTGCTTTTGTTTATACTGCCCAAGTTTGGACTAATAGTTTCCATGCCTGGCACAGTCAAATATGTACATTTTGATTTCTCTATATTATAAAATTTCTCCGGTTTTCATAAAATCACCGTTTTTATAAAAACAAAATGGACAGCACCATAAGATGGATTTATGAACTCAAAACATTTATCTAACAAATCAAGGGTACTCGATAGTGTCCGGTTTCAAGGAAAGCTCCATGCATGTTTAAGGATATCAAAGACAAAATGCCAATTGTTGCCTTGTTATTCTATCCAAATTTTCATATGAGGTCCTTAAATGATCTACCCTTACCATGTTATACATAGAGATGTCTTTCCTACCATGCCATAGTTAAAAACAGGTAAGAGTTCTGTCTATGGTTGATATCCTTTTACCAGAATTGCAGTTGGAATTGACAAATGTTCTCCCCATGGTATGGTTGAGTATCATTACAGACAACTGATGTTTACCCTTTTTTTAATATGTTATGCATGAAAGCTCTTGAGAATTTGAAGCAGGTAAGACATGACTCCAGTACTCTTGAATTTCAGAAATAAAGGAGTGCTTCTACTGCTGAATTATGGTGCTGCAACAAGAAGCTAGCCATGAATTTTGACAGACATTTATATCCATTCACATTAATCTGCTAATTCAACATTAAGTAGGTAATATAGACTGGACAAAGGGTTTGATGTTTCATCTCAATTCAAAATAATGCTTCAATTTATCTGCATTACTGCTCACCAACCAAGAATGCAATATTATATAAGGCTATTGAACAAGAGTTGGGACATCATCTGAATATCCAACTCATAAAAATCTACAAGACGACATTCACCCCAAACAGCTTGCTATAACTGAAAAAAGGTCATCAAAAACAGGTTAATTTAGTCACCAAAGAGAAGGAAACCATACAAGATCAAGTAATGATCTAAGGGAATTCCCTTTTTCATATCATCTTGGGCTTTGGTTAAGCGTTCACGAGCATCTTTCAGATCTTGAACGCTATTGCAAGAACTCCCGTCCTTCTCAATGAACCTCCTTTGACGCGTTTTCCTGCTCGGTCTCTTGAAGGGTTATAAGCTGCTGGAGATCACTAATTGCCTGTCCATAGTTACGTATCATCTCATGCAAAATGGATCTCCTTGAAATTGCCTGCAACAATAAAAAAATAATGATGAGATATTTTTAAAAATACAAACTATGCCAATTCTTACTAATGATGGGTGCCACCCCATTTCCTACTAAAAATCCATCTTGAGTAAGTTAACCGATTTTTAAAGAAGCAAATAAGCATTGATTTTAAATTCTCATTGACAAAAATCTTCTTCTCTCGGTTTTGTCCATAAAATTCCACGGGCATGTTGCAATATCTCGTGTTGTATCTTAAATTTTTATATTACCACAGGCTGCTGCAGATTGCATTTGTCTAAATTACTGAAAATAACCAAGAAGCTGAGATCATATTACCACAGTCCGCTGCAGATTGCATTTGTCTAAATTACTGCAAATAACCAAGAAACTGAGACTTTGTCCATAAAATTCCATGGGCATGTTGCAATCTCTCGTGTTGTATTTTAAATTCCTATATTACCAGAATCCACTGCAGATTGCATTTGTCTAAATTGCTACAAATAACAAAGAAACTGAGACTAAATTCAAAGCGGCGATTTTATAATATTCCATAACATAACTGGAACCACTTTAAGAAAGTCATTGGCTTAAATATTTACAGGATAGGCTGAAACATGAATCGAGCCAGACTACTACAAACTTAAAAGTAGCATAAGTTAAAAAAGAAGGATAAGAGCAACTCGGACCTTAAGATATTTTGAATCAAGAGCCATGGCTCGACTACAGTCAGCAATAGCATCTGCAATGTGGCCTTGTGCATGAGAGGCAGCTGCCCGATTGCAAAAGCATACAGCAGTAAAAGGCCTTGATTCAGTATTGCATGTCAAAGCAGCCGTGTAATGCCTCTCTGCTTCTGCAAATTTATTCGCTTGGAATGCCTCATTTCCTGCAGCCTGCATAAACATAAACATAAAAAGGCAACATATGTGGTTTGGTATAAATTCATTTGAATAATCAATCCATAAGTAACCTTCAGATAAGAAAAATTATATTTGAGAGACAGAAATTGCTTCCAGACGTCAAACTATGGTCAAAAGTTAAACATAAAAACTGCAAATAAAAATTAACACAGTTAAACAAAAGTAAAATTCCATCCAACCTATGCTTATGGTGTTCAAATTGATATAGTTAGTGCTAGTTCTTCATTAAAACACATAGTTACCACATTTATGAATATGGCAAGTATGGCATTTGGGTGAGCACTTGGCCTAGTTTTTGCCGTATTAGGAGCGTGGCCCACTCAATTCTTGAGATAGTCACCATACTTGTATACTCTAGAGTCTACTTGCCAAAATCAAGGATTCAAGAGTATAGTTAAAGAGTTTTTTCTATAAGGAAAATTTACATTTTATGTTTTATCTTTTTCTATAAAAGGTTAAGATAGTTACGCCGAGAGGCATTCTACAATGGTGGTGAGGATGGGATATAATGGTGTGAGCGTGTTCAATTTATTTTTGACCTTTAATTGGATGCCTAGTTGAACATCATAGGGTAATTTCAACCTTAAATTTTACGTCCATTTGACAGTCATTTAGAAGTATTTTCTTCTTGATTGAAGAAGTGAACTGGAAAATCATAATATCTTGGCCATACAGTGGAGTTTGGAGCCTGTTTTTTCCCAGAAAGATTTTATCAAGCCCACTGCCTGACACAGTGATGCGGCTACATTGATACCATTTGTCACCAGTCACTAGAAAATTGGCAAAAAGGTAACGGAAGTTGTTAATCAATGTAGTACGTAAAAGAAAACCAAGATAATGACCTTGAATTGATATATTTCGCATATTTCAAATAGATATATTTAAGCTATTTGTACAAGTATAATTATATGGAAAAGAGAATTACATCAAACTCTTTTCCTGAGAGAGACAAAATTAGGATGGAAAGGTATTGTCATTACTGTATAACATATATGGAGATATCAGCCCACAAGTGCCTACATTTTAGTGCCAGGTCGCCTAAAAAAGCACCTATAGTGCACCAGAAGACCATTTGATTTAAATACTTATCAACAACGATAGCCTTGGAGCTGTTATCATCACAGCCACCGAGAACAACATGAACTTGCATGACCAAAGTACTAGACTGCATAATATTTGGCAGAAATACTCTATAAACTATCTTGCTAGTATTCTTATCAGCTATCATAGTATCATTTTAACAAAATGAGATCCATACAATTCTTCTTTTGACATTTGGATCGTACTAAAAGAGATAAAAACTACTGATCATCATCCTGGAGAGTCATGGGCTGGTGAGCAGCTTGAGTTCCTGCTGTTGTGTTGAGGAGGGAGCCAGTTATGCAGAGCAGAAGTATGAACTTTAGGGGTGTAAGTGGGCACCTGCCAGTCAGTGGCTTGTGCAGCTTCTGCAGCTGTCTCTATGATCAACTTTTGTTTTTGCACCCCTCTGTCAGTTCTCTCTATCTTTCATGACTGCATGAAACAGAGGTTTGATTGGCTCAAATAAAAGAAGCTTTTCAATATCATGAGGCCTGCTCTGCTGGAATTCATTATTAGTTTTCAGCTGATTAAAGCAATCCTTGTGTTGTTTCGTTCAGTCAGTGAGATGTACAATGCATTCTTCTGAAAATTGGATGATGGAACCATGTTCTTCCAATTTGTTTCCAAGCTGAGATTCAATTGATGCCTTTTACCAGTCACATAGATTTTTGCCACTTGTAGAAGAGAGGAGATAGCAGAATGAGGGACTTGTGTATCTTGAGGGTTTGGTTGGGGATCACTAGCAGCATGATTCCTATGAGCTTGTGAGTTAGTAGCTTCATGCTCAGCATGAACAGGCAAATATGTATTATTTCTCCTACACCTCTGAGGCATTCCTTAGGTGTTTGATATAATCAGACCAGAGCCTTGGGGTTTAGGAAAAGTGTAACTCGCATTGTGCTCTTGAGGCTGATAAAAATTCATATTGGAATCTAAAGGTTTGATGTTCATACGCAGAGGATGGTCTGTATTTGCAGGTCGGCTTTAATGGTGTGGAGGTCAGCTACAGAGTAAACTTGAGTTGGATGAATTGGATATCTGGGAGGACGAATGGTGCTTGGGAAAGGTGGATGCATATGACTTGCAGAATTAAGAGTTAAATGAGAACATACCTGGGATCCTCCAGGAAACGGAGAAAGGGTGGAATCTGACTTCCATACCCTTGTTCAACATTTGGTTTCTCGTCTCCTGCTCCTCCTCATCCAGGCAGATCAGCTGCTTACCAGTACCTCTTTGAGAGTTGAAATGATTGCCTGCAGTTGGGGATTTTGAGACATATTTTCCAAAGATGCTGTCACTCAGATTTCACCCTGAAATCTGTGACTACCCAATCCGAAAAAATTTCGTACTTTTAAAATAATGGGTCATTTGTTGTTTTTATTGCCTGAAAGTTCTTGTATTGCGTCAAGATAATCCCAAAGAGCCATATTAGCCCTTTTCGCCAAATACCCAGATGCCCAAAATTGTTTTATTCTGTCGTCGGGATTTGTCTGCGGGAAATTTGTATTTAATTATTTTGAGCCCCGTATGAGGCTATTTGCGCTCCGTTTCAACTCTGTTATGAGCGGATATGTTATTATTCCTATGTACCAGAAGGATTTTAACTTATTTTAAGTTTTGGGCTTTATTTGTAACTTTTGGCAATTTTTCGTGTTTTTGTGGTGTCCCGTTCTGTTTTCTGTAAAATTTCTCTGGAACAACTCCTTCGCCGGGTAAGCCCGATTTTTGGCCTGGAGCAGCTGGAAAACATACACGCACATTTTGCCCGGAGGAAGTCGTCATCGGAGGTCTGGATCACTGGGAAAAAGCGAAGTCGTGCACAGAAAAGCCCCTGCGGGGATGGGCGCATTTTTGGAAAACAAAGGATTTAAGCTGCGATGGGAAAAATATAAGCCGCAGGCAGGGTGGGAATTGTATACCTGCCTGGCAGGGTACTTTTTCCCGTGTTATAAAAGTCACTTAAGCTGCAGTGGGAAAAATAGAGGCTGCAGGCAGGTGGGAATTTATTGCCTGCCTTGCAGGGTAAAAATTCCCATGATATAATAAAAGGAAAGTGACTTAAGTGAAATCATGGGATTTTAGTGCCTGCCTTGCAGGGTAAAGAATCCCATTGTCAAAGTCAAATCACTTAAGTGGATCATGGGATTTTGGTGCCTGCCTGGCAGGGTAAAGAATCCCATTATGGAAAAATTCTTAAAAATAGAATTACATGTGCAAAAAAGTGCGCCCCCTTTGGTGATAGATTAAAAAGATTAAATTGATTATTTTTAATAATCTTTCTTCTTAAAAAAGTGCGCCCAAGCTTGAGGAGGTCAAAAAGTCAAAGAAGGAATAAAAGAAAGGAATTAAATTAATTAAATTTAATTTATTTAGTGGCTGCCCCTTCCTCTCAAAAAGTGCGCCCCATTTGGGCATTATTTAATGTTTTTTGAAGCATTAAAACATTAAATTAATTTCTATTTTCAGTGGCTATGGTCAAAGCACACTGTGGGGCTTGAGTGAAGTGCTGTGTGAAGGATTAAATTGGATTAATTTAATTTATTGGATGGCTGTCCTTAAACATGCTATTTTTAAAAGAGAAAAGCATGATTTTTAATTAATTAATTGCCTTTAATTGTTAGGGCAATTATTAATTATAGAATTGTGAAGGTTATATAAGCATGGGCAGCCATATGGATGAATTATTTAATTCACAGGTTAAGAATTGCAGCAAGGAGGAAAAGTGCGCCCCCTTTAGAGGAAGGATTTTGCTCAGACAAAGTGCTAACAAAGGCTAAAAGCTTCCAGATTTGGCGCATGCTTTGGAGAAGGTTTATCTTCGTCTGCATAGTTGTTTTCACAGGTGTTACAGGAGCTCAGGTGTTGATTGAAAGGATTCATGCTCTCTTTATGTGCAAATTAAACACCAATTTTTGGGGCAGCAGGCTTGAAAAGTGCAGATTTTTATAATTTAAATTCACTATTCATGCTCCGGGCCATTTTTGTCTCGAATAAATTGCAGAACTCATTACAGTGCTTTATAAAAGAAAAGGAGTTTTTATCAATGTCCAATACATTGCAAATATCCTCCGAATCTGAAGAATTGTCCAGATCTGCACCAGTATTGAAGAAATCCGGCCAAGTTAGAAGAAAAAGAATTATTCGGACAAAGATTGATAAAGCCATGGCGAAAGGAGATGAAAAAGAGAGCACGATGGATTCATGCATTGCTTCCAAACTTTCAAACATAGGAGACACGATCTAGGCCCAGAACCTCTTTCTGATTTGATTGATAGATCCAGAGCTGGAAAGACTTCACTCATGCGTGCGGTCAAAAGTAGTGGAATTATTCGAGCTGCAGCTTTCCCGTGTACAGCCCAATTGCCAGAGTTTGTGATGGAGTGTGCTAGATCTTATCATCCTTCATCCAGATCGGTGCGTGATGTCATGCGGGAAAGACAATAATTCGCTTGATGCGAATTCTTCAATTATTGTCTGAAGATTCCAATGAGTGAAAGGTGGTGACTTCTATTAGCATTCAGGATGCTGACAGTAGGTGGGAAAAGCATAGAGCTGATTGTGTGAGCATCATGAATAGCCGGTTCATGAAGAAGCCTAGATCCCCTTCCAAGTTCCCGAGAACTCTTCCACGATCCAATTTGGTGCAGGAGGCGGATGATATCGTCAAATTGCTATGCAGGTTGAATGGTGAAGCGAATGCCTACACTTTCCGGACATGGATGTATGCTTTCATCAGGACCATTGAAATCAACAAGGTTGATTCTATAATCAATTGGTCAGAAATTATTAGCAGCAACATCGGTGAGCAACTGCGGAACGTGAAGCGTACCTTCAGCTTCAAGATGACTTCATACTTGGTGTATGCTGCAGCTTCACAGGGTGTCTTTTCCAAGCTGGATAGATGTGGTATTCTTTCCAAGGATCCCATTTTCGAGTGCTACCCACAGCTTACTGTACCTGCGTGTGAGAAGGACTTCAAAGTGATCAACGATGACTTCTTCTACGATTTCATCTGCAGGTTAGACAAAGACTTGAAGACTCACAGGGTAAGCAAGGAGGCATGGGAAGCAGTGTCCAAGATTGGCAGTGTATTCATCCAGTTTGCAGATTTCACATACCTCAGGGTTACGAGCTTTTCAGGTGAACCAATAAAGATGCCAAGGTACCCGAGTGACAGATTGATCGCCATGGAGCTGAGCAGGCAACTTGTGGAGTTACACGACCTTCAGTCGAAGCGGCACAAGTCTACGGGCTTCTTCCCACTCACTGTGGGATATTACAGTTGCATCAGCATTCACAGAGCTCGAGGGATGGAAGCACAAATGTTGTCCGAGTATGAGCAAGAGTTCTTCCCTGCGCGGCTTAATTTCGATCCATTTGGAATAGCCAGGAAGACAATCTCCCAGGAGTACGCACATGTGCCTTCGTTAGAAGATTTCTGGATGAAGTGCAGAAGTGAGTACGAGGTTAGAAAGAAAGATTTCAGCAGGCTATCGGCAAAGCAAGTATTTGACTTTGACTAGCGCGATATACCGCGATCTTAAAGATGATGGGAACGTGGTACTTGACACTTACCATCAAATGGGAGGAGATAAAGCTATACTGCAGGATAGCAATGGCGGCTGCAGCACAATAGAAGAGAGATCCGGAGCTGTGTTGGTGAGTACTTCGAGCTGGCTGCTAACGAAGGGATACTGCCTTGATGAAGTATTGATGAATCAAATCACGGGCAACTTCGGCGCAGGAGATTCCCTCAAACGAAAGCATGAAGGAGAAAGCAGCAGAAGGTCCGAGAAGTTGAAAGTACACAGAAGATCTCAAGAGAAAGAGAAGACCACTTCTACGACCATAGCTTTGACTCCGACTTCTCCAGTACCTAGAGGATCACCAACTATTGCACCACAGCAGCAGGATGTTTCCATGCCTTCATTGAAACCAGCGACGTTCGTCTTCTCTCCGCAGCCACTTCGTTCAGCACCCGTTCCAGAGGAGATGTTAAAGCTGCAGATGACGGAGTTCGAAAGAGCTTTGTCCTTGGATGTTTCAGAAGATGGCAGCCATGATACTGTGGCACTTTCTGATGGAGAGGATGCAGAGCGGGAGATGGTAGTGCACTCAGCGACTTCTCACTCTCCGAGAAGTAATTTCTCGGAATGGTTAGCTATGCAGTTGGTTCCGGAAGCAAGAGTAGAGATGAACTTAGAGGAACATGACTTGCAGCTACTTCAGGATCTGAGCAGAAGAGACAGAAGGCCTAAAGTTGCTAAAGCAACTTCTAGGTTGATCATCACGGATTCGGGAGAGAAGTTTGCTGAGATATCAATTCCGGCGGAAGGAAAGGTAGAAGAGGAGCTCACGGCAGAAGATGTGACGGTGACCAAAATACCACTCGGTCAAGCTACCACTGAAGGATCGAAGCAGACACGCAAACGTTGCTGGATGCTTTGTTCCTTAGGCTTGACAGTGAAAAGGCGGAGAAAGAAGAGCTGCAGAAGCAAATATCTCAATTATGTGAGATCATAGCCAAGGTTGCTAAATCTTCCGTTCAGCCCATTTCAACGCAGGTGAGTGATCATCTTATGCAGGAAATGGAAGATGCAAGCAATCAAGTAAAGGCTATTGACGAATGGAAGGATCTGATTATTCGTCAAGCTTCTGTGCAACTTGGGGAAGTGCCAGCCCGCCTAAAGGTTATGAACGATGCAGAAAATCAACTAAAGCAACTGATAGAAAGCATAGAAGGAATGAATACAGTTGCAGAGAGTAACCTGAGTATTTTGGCCGAGATCAACAAGTTACCGGGAGATGTATTGGTTGCAGAACAAATTGTGCCGGATGGATCAGTCGAGAAGGGGAAGCAGCTAGAGTTTGCAGTATCTTTCCGTTTGGAGATCTGCAGAGTTTTGCTGAAAAGGATGCGCAGCGCTGAGAGTAGAACATCAGATTTGCCGGACAGTATCATTTCTTTCACTGAGGAAAGAGTGGATGGAGGTGTTACTTCATACGTGCGGATTGTTTCTAACGAGGTGCATGATTCCCTGGAAAGTTCTCTTCTGATGGTACAAAAGAGAATTGATAAAGCTACCAAGCCTTTCACGATGAACTCTATCGGTAGAGGGTCTGGTGACACCGCAGTGCATATCATGAGATTTGGGCCAAGTTTGGAAGAAGTGGAAGCATGCAGCAAAGTGTTGAATGAAGGGTTGCTGCAATTCAGGACAGAAAAGGAAGCAGTGGCTAAAACAGATGGAAGGATGCTGAATTATATGTTCGACAAGTATATCAGATATCAGAACAAGAAGAAGATGTAGATGTTACAGCTGGCATAACTTCTTCTATTCTTTCTTCTTCTACTTTCTATGTTCCCGGATGAAATTGTAAACTTCTAAGTTATTGGTTTTGCAACCATTACTTGAAGTCATGTGGAACCTTTCTATTAGTTAAGTGATACATGTGTCACTTAAGAAGAAGTTAGTTGAGGATGATTGCCAAATGTCATCTTTACTTGTTCATGCTTTAGTTCAGTTTGAGTCTTCTATTTGTACTTTCCCTCCTACATTCTATAAGTAGGAGAAGAACCTCCGGGTTAATCATCGATCAGAATTTGTAAGAAGCAATCTTGTGTTCTAGACTTTGTGCTGAACCCCTGAGAGCCACTTGTTGCAGAGGAATACAAAGAAGCAGGTTTCCGGAGAACTTTGTGTCACGGCGTACTGTGTTTCTTGCTTTTAAATCTTAGATCTTTAAAGTAAACTTTGTGTTATTTTAGATCTGGATCTAGAACTGCCTTTGCTTTATAATTCTGTGTGTTCAAATCTATTAAGTTTCTTCTATGTGCATGCAATTAGCTCTGCTATCTACTAATTGGGATGCACATCTTCCTTACTTCTTCTCTGTAATACCTTGACTTTCTTCTTCTATAATTTTTCCTTTCTTAAACAGCTGCTTACTTGCTGCAGAACTTCTTAGTTATGGTTCATGAACTAAGTGGTTAAAGTAAAACCCCTGATAGATAAAAACACATTTATATTGACAAATCTGACACGGGAGCCTCACCGGTTAAATGAGGGAGATTTATCTCATGACTGCCTAGGTTTGATGCTATGCATTATAGTTTTCTTGAGAATTGATGTGATTGGACTGCAAATCCACTTGAGGACTCTTTGCACTTGTATTGCGAGTTTGAACTGTGGCTTTGCTAGCCTGTTCGGTGTCTATATGGAGGGATGGAGCAATATTGAGACCTTTGAAATGTGTTACACCAACAGAGAGGATGTAGATTTCTTCCTCAAGCCAAACCTACTCAGCCCTTACATGGCTGTGAATAGATTGTTTTTCTTCCATTTTTATCCCTTCATCTTAATCCACCTTGGCTGCAAGTACTTTCTTGTTTAATGTCAAACTCAATGGTTTGGTGAGAATTAACAAGATCGACTTGACTGCAAACTATCCCGTTATGTGCGCCCTAATGAATAGTGTATCCTGTGTTTGTACCTTACATTTGCCTCGTAGGCTGTGTGGTTAGTTGTCTGTGTTGTGTGCCTTGTTTTCCCTTCTTCTGTTTAAGTGTGAAGGGGTTTCAAATATGTGAATAACAGGACATGATTGTGGAAGTCAGATAACTAATACGTAAGCATGGCAGAAGAAAATCAGCTAATTGGGTTTCCTATTAACAATGGGTTCATAGTTGTTACTATAGTAGGAAACAGTAATAACAAAAGGTGTGGAAATAAAAGCTGAGGGTGTAAACAAATTCAAAGAGTGAGGGCAGTAAAGCAGTATTTTAGGGGTTGCGTGGACTATAAGCGAAATGGAAAGTGGGTGGGGTGATAAGGGAAGTAGGTAGAAAGCACATGGTAATTAGAGAGCGGAAAATAACGATAATATAGGAATGGTGAGTAAACAGTAAGAATGGAGTGGATTAGTTTGAATATAGAGGTTGGTAAAGTTAACATTGACATGAAATCAAGACTCAAAAGTAAAGGGAAAAAAATTGTTATGTAGCAGAAATGACTTATAATAGGGATTGGCGTGGTAATAATATGTTCCTTAGCAGAAATGACTCGTGGCAGGGATTGACGTGATGATACTACTTACCATAAAAAATTAAATGTCGGTGAGATTCTTGTTTCGCAAACTATGGTTGGTTTTGTTACTAACCATGATTAACTGCATTGGATGGTGTTTGCTCTATGTCCATCATTATTTTAATCTTCTAAGGAAGGTCAAGACTACCCCTGTAAACCACAAGAGTAGTGTTATTGCTAGCAGTTGCTCCATAGTTAGCCACAAGGTCAGCAACACCATTTTTATTTTGTTTCTGATGTCAAAGACTACACTTCCCAATGACTTTAATACAGAACTGTCTTTGACAATATTATCCATTCTCCAATTTACCCCTGTTGGGAGTCTGTTTCTAGCCGGTAAATCTTGCTCTTTTCAAATGAGATTAAGAATAACATTTGAATCTCATTGTAAAGATTATGAATCTCTTGTGTTCGGGCAGGTTTCACCCCCAAGTAAAGGATCTTCAGTTCTTCTAAATTGTTTGTGTCAATACCTATCTGTTGAGGCCCTCAGGGTAGCTGAGAAGAGGGGTGCCCTTATAGTAACTGATGATTCCGCCAATCCAGCTTTACCGGATTGTGTTTTGCAGCTTCATTAAAGTTTAATTTGCATCATCCTGTTGGTGGCAGGCTCCAGCTATTTTTAGGAATTACAATGAACAAACAGAATTTATGATGAACAGGAATATTCCATATGTTACCAATTTGACAATCACTCATATTGCCAGAAACGAATTTTGACTTGTCGACATATTTGAGAAGCATTCTGACTTTTGTCTTCAAATACCCTGGCATTCCTTACCCTCCATAGAAACCACAATGAAATCGGGGTTTGATGAATGTGCTGGATTCCGAGCATATCCATTTTGAGTTTTCCCCATTTGAAATTTGATTCGACAAGCGCCGAGAAATTTGTTTTAGACACATTGACCTGAAGTGCCATTTGATGCCATACATTCTACTAACAATGGAAGAACAAATGTTTAATTGTTTCAACATCTTGCATATAGTTGGGGCATTTATTTGGCCCCACACAACCCCGTTTATGGAGATTGTCTGTGGTAACAAGTCTGTTGTGCAAAAGCTAGAGAAAACCTTTGATTTTTAGCCATATTGGAAAATTCAATATCTTATTCCACTTATTAGATATGGGTTTAGGGAATGAGCCTAGAGATTGATAAGCGGTGGACTACGAGCATTCTCCCAAATCAATACATTTGGCAGTTTTACATACTTTGAAGATTAGGGTAATTATTCGAACTGTCGTCCTAGAAGAGAGTTATACGTCCATTCCCTATTTTCCAAGTAACTTTTTTGAAGATGAGTACCCCCTGTATTTAGTATTTGTGCTGTGCTAGAAAAAGGAGGGTGTCAATCTATAGTAATATTTCCCGTAAATGGGCCTGAGGAATTTGCCTTTGATGATAACACTTCAGATGGAGTTCGTATTGTCTTGTGTGCGCACATATAGCCAATGCCTGATTGAATAATTTGATATTTCTGAGATTTATCCAACCTGTTGTTTGGGAGGACAGATTTGGGCGGGGAAACCAACGTAATTTTGAATTTTTCTTCCACTTCTTGACATAGAAAGGTGTGCTGAATTTTTGTTATTGCTTCTTCGATTTTCCTGGCAAAGGGAGAAGAATCGACAAGTAGATGGGGTGGCCTATAAGACTAATTTGAGTAGTTGGATTTTTCCCACAGAGGTGGTCCGAGACTCCAAGCCATCTATTTGTCCACTTGGATAATTTTGCCTTCAGCTGATGGATCACACCTTCCCAAAGCTTTGTACCGCATTTGATATGGAGAGGAAAACCAAGATATCTCATTGGGAGTTTTCCTTCTTGGAATTCAAAACCTTGAGGATATCTTTCTTTTTACTTGTCGGGATATTTATTAAGATGACATGCAATTTGTTCTCAACGAATTGTTGTCCGAAAACCATTGATAAGTTTGTAACAATTTCATCATATTGTTTATTAAATTATTTCTCAAAGGATAAGCCGGAAATTTGAAAATAATGGTGTCATCCAAAAAGGAAAATTGGAGAACCTTTGTTTGTGCCTTGTTGGAAGACCACTAATCTGATTTTGGGATTTGATTGATTCCAAAAGTTTATAGAGAACCAACAAGGAAAATCGAAAAAGATTATGAGAAAAAAACGCTCTGCAACTCTAGCGCAAAATTGGAGTCGGCTCTTCTAGGGTTTCCCCCTCTAACCGTCATACCGCGGCCTTTTCGGGCTCTACAGAATTTATTGCTATAGTCTCTCCTAGGGTTTTTCGCCTCTCGGGCGTCCCCTATATAATGACCTCGCCATCTTCAAACTGGTTGTTTCAACCGCGGCAGGAGATAGTGGAGCGAGCAATGGCACTGCCGGCGAAGTGCCCCAAGAAGTTTGTCCCGAAGGTTTTTCACGAGGTAATCTCTCTCCTCCGGATGTAGTTTTGCCCATTCCTGAATTTAATGTTGCTTGTCAATGGTTAGAACAGTTTTGCCTCATTGGGTATTTTGTGGGTTGAATCCCCTCTGAAAGCATGCTTAAATCCAGGCTAACACAATCTAGACCCCTCATGGGGTCCGTCTGGATAGTGTTCAAAACATGACCAAGGGTTTTTTTCTTTTCGTTTCTCGACCTACTAACGCGCCCAATATTTTGGCTAAGCAAGCCACTTGGTATGTCTATAACTCATTGCTTGTGTTAACACCCTAGCATAAGGACTTTGTGGTATCTGAATATACCACCCTTAAAGTGCCTGTTTGGATTGAATTTCCTGGTCTTCCTCTGCCATGCGTTCATTTTCTGCTGCAAATTGCCGCTTCGCTTGGGCGGGTAGTATGCCTGGAAGCCGATAAGTTTTACCATGCTCGTCCCCAGAAGCGAGTATGCGTTGAGATTGATCTCGCAAGACCTCAAAGAATTTGTGGATATTCAAATGGGCGATAAACGCTACTCCCAAATGTGGTCATGTATATCAATCTACCCAACACTTGCTTCCGTTGTCAAGCATCTGATCACAAGATCAGGGATTGTCCGCTTTATGTCCCCCATAACCGCCCTGTGGCAAAAACAACTCCCGAGCCAGTCAAACCCCAACAAGAGGAAGGTTGGCAAGTTGTCAGGGGCCGGTGAAACAAGAACAAAGCCCAACAATCCAAAGCCTTTGGCTCCCATGGCCATTGGGAACCAAGCTGTTAAGGAACATTCTCACAATACTTCGGCTAAGGAGCCTACATTGTTCTTTAAGGAACCATTCTTTGGAAGGAACCAGATTGTTGCTTTGCCATCTCGCTACCCTGCACCAAAGTACTCCAGCACGCCCCTTGCGGCATTAGTTCTCATGGACCAGACAAATTTTGTTTTTCACGTCCTCATCCCGCATTCAGTTCCTCTCTACTGTCAAGCAACTCACAAGGGCCTTCCAAACGACCTTGAAGTCCATCTTGCATCTCTCAGGACCATAGCCCAACACGCAATGTGGATTCCACCGAAGCGGAATACAACATTGAGTACACAGAACAAAAAAAAAATTGATCTGCAGGATTTTTGCAACATAACGCTGCTCGATTCTTACACAATCAATATGATGCCCTTGAGGGCTTGGAGGATGGGGATATGGCTCTTGACCAACGTTTCCCATGAATTGTTTATCTTGGAATGTTAGGGGTCTCACAGACTCTTGTCGTAAGTATGTGGTGCGTGAAACTTGACAACGATGTGCAAATTTGGATGTTTTGTTTTGCAGGAAGTTAAAATTACAGGTTTTCAGTTACAGATGGTATGCAAATCCATCTGGCCTGACAGCTTGGCTTTCTGTAGCAATCATGAAGCAGGGCGTGGGGGATTAATTTCGCTTTTGCCCCTAAATGGTGGCCTTTATTAATTGACCATGGAATCGACCCCACCAACCGTGTCATATGGGTCCTCTTTAATATTGAGGGCCGCCCTTTTGGGCTTATTAATATTTACGCCTCGAATGATGTGGCCGAAAGGGTCAATCTGTGGCGGTGGATAGCCAACTCCATTCCCGATGCCTACTGGGTAATAAGTGGAGATTTTAATATAGTTCTATACAATCGATCTATAGGGGAGGGGGTGGGCACCATCACCATAATGGATAGGCCCCCTCATATCAAGATAGAGCCCATTCGGAGCGGACAAAGTCACAACGGGTATGAAGACCAACTAGTGGGAATCAGACTGACTGATGGTATGACGACTCACGAATGGTCTGAATCTTTTGGATTCCAACCCTTCGTCATCGGACTAACGAATGGTCATCCGACGAGTGAATCCCCAAATGATAAATGTGGCCACCTGCCTATGAGGTGGACACCTGGTGAAAGGGAAGCATGGTACTTCATGCGAAATAAATTCAGATTCTTTGATCCTAACGCATCTCGCTTTCCCACCTCTGCAACTTGGTACACGTGGTCCAATCTTCATGGAGGGACAGATCGCGTCCTTAAACGGCTTGACAGGGCCATGTTGTCAACTCAAAAAAATTGAGTTTGATAGCATTTATTCCATGCCAGTGGAGGTTATGCTTGACTTTGTCCTTTCGGACCACTCCCCTATACGATTTTGTATTTGTTGGCATGATGCGCACCCATTTTGTCATAAAGGCCAATTCTTTCTTAATACTGCCTTGATGCAACATGGCCCCACTATCAATCATATCAAGCGGATTTGGAATTTAATTCCACAACCCAATCATTGTCAATGATTTCATCCACCTATGCAAACCAACTGGTTATAATGGTGGGAAGATGCGCTGACTCGGACTACCAGATTTCTTAGAATCTACAACCGTCAGCTGGCAAAAATTCGGCGCCGCTCATACACCGCTAACACCTCAGCTCTCAGCCGAGCGACAATGGCGCTTCAAGGTGATCCCTTCTCTGACGCTCTGCAACTGCAAGTTGCAACACTCCGACATCAAATCCAAATTGTAGACAACTATAATGCCAGAGGCGCTCAGATCCGGGCTCGAATGCATTGGCTCAAGATTGGAGATTGGGTCTCGAAAGAATTCTTTCTTTCTCTTGAGCCAGAAAGCCTTCTCAACAGATCCGAGCTATCATGGACAACGGAGCTCAAATTACTGACCCACAACTTATGTTGCAAGCCTTTGTGCGACATTACAAGCTCGTCTTTCAAGCTTAGCCGCCCTCCGCAGCTCGTCGAGCCGCTCTTGACCAATGTTTGGGGTTGTGCCATGCAAGCTTTCAAAGGCTCAAAAGGTGATCTGCAAAAGAATGCTCACCATTGAAGACCTCCATGAAGCCACTATGCAAATGGCTAATGATAAAGCGTCAGTGCGATGGATTCCCTTGTGAATTCTATAAAACTCTCTGGGATTCTCGGGCAAGACCTTCTTCAGTCTATCTTGAAGGGTTTCAAAACCACTCCCTAGGGCCATGCATTAACAAGGGGAACATTAAATTTATCCCTAAGCAAGGAGATCCCGAGCAAATCACTTGTTGGCGGTCGATTACATTGTTGAATGTCTCCTACAAAATCATTGCCAAAGCATTAGCTCTACGATTACGCAGTCTTCTGCCTGTTATCATTCAGCCAGAGCAAACAGGCTTCATACAAGGGCGCTTCATCCTAAATAACATCATCACAATTTGGGAAGGCATGGAATGGGCTCGTAGATCTCATCAGCCGCCATGTTTATCAAGATTGACTTTGAGAAGGCTTATGATCGGATTGAATGGCCTTTCATCCTCGTCATGCAGACCCTTGGCTTTGGACCCATTTTTATTCAAACCGTCAATATGCTCTTTGCAGATGCATCTGCTCAAATTTCTATCAATGGCCTTAGCTCGGAGCCCTTTGGACTATTCTCGGTCTATCAAGCAAGGTTGTCCTCTTGCCCCTGCACTTTATGTGTTGGCGGCCGAAGGCTTTGGTTATCTCTTAGCCCATGCCAAAGCACAAGGTCTTGTTCATGGAATCTCGCTACTGATGAGCCCAATTCTCAACTCCTCAATGGGCATTTTGCGGACAATTCCTTACGCTTATCGAGGATGAGAACAACATTTGTAATGTTATGCAATGCTTGGATACTTTCTAGCCTAGCTTCTAGCTCATCCATTCAATGGCGAAAAACTCAATGTTACAGGCAATCTTTCCTTCCTGCGTCGGATTGGCTTGCCAAATTTGATTGGAAAATTCTGCAGCATGGTGAGATTTTCAAATTTCTAGGTATTCCTTTTGCTTTTCAAGCCTCCCCGACTGATTTATGGCATTATGTCATTCAACAGTGGCAAAAAAGCTGAATATCGGCTTACTTAGGCCTTTGTCTGGCATTGCTGGCAAAGTCCAAATTTGCTCTAAAGTTCTGTTATCAGCCAATTTTGACTTCGCAAAATTGTTAAAAATAATAAAAAATGAAAATTTTGAAAAGTGTTACTTTGCGTGGTTCATTGCCCTCGTCGCGATCGTCTCATTTTTGTGATTGTTTCGGTCTTCGTTTCGTCCTTTTTGGGGAACTCTTCCCGCCAGGCTTTAAAACGCATTAAAATACATTAAAATTAATTAATTAATTGCTCCTTGTTTGATTAAATTAATTTTTAAAATCACTTGAGGAGTATTTAATTAAATAAATATAAATTAAAATCATTCGACAAATTTTAATGTCGGGAAGTAAGCTTACGCTTCCAACTGCCGGGAAGCCAATTTGGCTTCCCGAACCCGGATTTCCCCTTTCCTGGCAATTTCCTTCAATTTTCCCGCACGTGGGATTTTCTCTGCCAATTGCCAAATCATGGATTGGCTAACGGGCAGGAAATTCCCCAATTTCCCACATGGGGAAATTGAACGGGATTGCCAACCCACTTTGCCATTCCCGTTGGCAATTGTCCGTTGCTTTCCCCATTTCCCCCTGGCACTTAAGCCACTACCCGGGAAGAGAGGAAGTTAGATTAATTCCCGTAACTTCCTCCATCAAACCCGTTGGAAAAAGTCATGCGAAGCTTTGCTTCTTAATTCTTCTGAAGGCATAATATTTTATCACATCCAACAAAATCTTCCACGCATTTGTTGTAGAGAAAAGAACAGTTGTCCATGCGCATAGTCCAAGGAGAATCCACACGCAAGACAGAAAGGGGAATGTAGAACAGTTTTTAAATAAGAAAGAGAAAGAAGCTCTCGCTCACGCACCTCACAACTGGATGGCAATGTGAATGGCTGGTCTGGCTCTCATAATGGTGATAAAGACAGCGAAAGAAGGGATCGAAAAGGATGGCTGATTATGATCCGTGACCTTTCTGGATCTTCTGTGGCTGCCGCTTCAATGGTCACCCCCTTTGTGCCTTCTACAGGTTCTGATTGCGTCTCGCGATCTAGCCATGGTGCATGGTTGATTCTGCGGCCAGACTCTTCTGGTGTGGATAGTTGGCAGCCACGGGGCAGGCTAGAAGCATGGAGAGAGCGTGGTGGGAAGGAATATATTGGTTGTCGGTTTCAACTAGTTGCAGAAGGTGGTGGTCTAGGAGTGGGTAGTGGAATTGTGATTTCAGAAACCCTCATCAGTGCCAACAAAGGTGGAGAGTTCCTTATTGACACCTCCAAAGTGACACCTTCAGAATCACCAATCCCGAGTCCTCACAGTAGCGGGATTTTACATTAATAGGAGGCTTTGTGATGACCTGCCGTGTACAGGGCGAGGGTAAAAGCAGCAAACCCTTGGTACAATAGGCAATGCGACATATAACGTGTGTGGAGGATGCTGCAATTTTCATGGCACTAACTGCAGCTGTGGACTTGAGCATTGAAGCATGCAAACAGCTTACGAAGAAACTGAGGAAGGCTATTCGAGATTGAGGGAAGATTTTTATAGAGACAGCTCTCACGCTCCCTTCATTTCATTTGTCTTCTAGTTCTAGATACTTTATTGTCGTAAGAATATATTTTGCAATCAAAGTGATAAATACATGTGATCCTGGATTACATACCATATGTTTACATATCAGATATTTACCAAAAACTTGTCTATATGCTGGCGATCTTTTCAATTCCAGCTCACCTCTCTATACTGCATGAGATTGGTTTTGTATAAATCTCTAAGTCATGGTGGTGAGATCATCTTGTACACTTCTAAGTGTAATCTGTTTTCGATTCTACTTTGTTGATCAACAGATTATGAACGTCACTTGATGTAATCATGTAAGATAAGCCCAATGAAGTTCTCGTGAAAGCAAAGACAGGTTTGCAAGAAGTGGGAACAGACAATGAATTCTGGTATGTTTCTGCCATCTTTGAGATCTATGTTGGAAGAAGTTTATTGTTTGATGCCAACCTGGTTTGAAGTATGAAACTGGTTGTTGGGCCTTACAAGGTCCACCGGGAGAAATGTATTTTAAGAAAGCTGGAATAGAGGCCCCAATGGTACCGGATGCAAAGCCCCAGAAGGAATAAAGCTCTGCGTCAATAACTGTGGGTGCTTCGGAAATTCTGCTACGAGAGATCTTTGCTCCAAGTGTTACAGAGATATCATATTGAAGGAAGCGCAAGCAACGTCGGCCATGGCTGCCGTTGAGAAATCCTTTGCGGTAGGTACTGTAGCGACCGATGCGCCGCTTGTGAGGCCGAATGTTGCCGAGCCAAGCCATGTAGAGCTTTCTCAGTCTGTAGCCAGCCCGTCTTCCTCTCAGGCCGTAGCAGATTCTGTTTCTCCACCGCTGCCTCCCAAAACCCCTAATCGCTGCTTTTCTTGTAGAACACACATTGGTCAAGAAAATAAGTTCCACGCACTGAAAAATTAAAAGACCACGCAGTCCCCAGAAGGGAGAAAAAGGTATATGAGGCCAAAAGGAAAACTAAATATGACGCAGCGAGAATTTGGTATGGCAATGATTGAAGGATATGCACAAAATGGCTTTCTTAAAAAAGCTTTGAGGATTTTCAAGCAAATGCAATTGTCAGGCGTGAATCCAAAGTCCACAATCTCTGTTAGCGTCCTTTCAGTGTGTGCAAAAACGGTGCTTTGGAACACGGTATGGAGTTTCATCAAAGAATAATCAAAAGTGGGTTTTTATCAGAGGTTGTAGATGTAAATACCTGATAGACATGTATGCAAAATGTGGAAGCATACACAAGGCACAAGAACTATTTGAAAAAATGTCTATTCGAGATGCAGTTTCATGAAATGCAATGATTGCAGGATACGCAATGCATGGATATAGCAAAGATGCTCTTAAACTATTTAAAGTAATGAAGCACTCTAGAATAAACGCAGACCATTCAAGCTTTATTTGTGTTTTATTTGCATGCAGCCATGCAGGTTTAGTGGATGAGGGCTGTAGATACTTCGTTGGCATGGGTGTCTCTTATTGCATTATGCTTGCAAAGGATCATTATGTGTGTATAGCTGACCTTCTTGGCCATGCTAGCTATCTCGAAGAAGCTCTAAACTTTATCACCAAATTGCCAATTAAACCTGCAATGGTTGTATGGATGTGTTTGCTTGGTGCGTGTAGATCACACTAACAATTACCCACGAGATGAAGGCAACGGGGTATTTTTCGATTCAGATTCTGAATGATGTTCATGAGTAAAATAACCATTCCTCTGTCACATAAATGAGAAGTTTGCATTGCCATATTGATTGATAAAAATGTCTCTTGGAATAACTATTTGACTCAACAAGAACCTTCAATTGTGTGCATGCTGACACACTGTAACCGAGTTTGTTTCCGAGATTGTTGTGAAATATGAGAACTGCTTCCATCATTTCAAACAAGGAAAATGTTATTTTTGGTGATTATTGGTGATGTTAAGTGAACCAATAAAAGATAGGTTGTGCAGTGAGATGGAAGAGTCAGGTTATTCAATTTGTAGAAAGTGTTTGCAAAGCTAGACAATGCTTTTGACTTCATCAAATCAGATGTATAGTGCAAATAACTGGTTATATTTATTCATGGGGTGTTTGTTAAAGCCATGTTTTGTAATACCATTGGAGGTGAATTGCAATTTTGGCTCTTGGAGATCTTCTCAATGGCGAAAGACCAGAAGTTGGATTCTGACAAACCAAGGTGGCGTAACGACTACGGTCTCGCGACAAATGAATAATTCACCATGGAAAGGTACTCGGAGCATGTGGAGAATTGTGAATGTGAATACGAATGAAGACAAATTTTCTCACACCAGGATATTGCTCAAACAGAGGGGTGGATGAATTGCTCAAGTTTCAAGCTCAACACTCTTGTCATTTGGAGGATTACAGAGCACAATCAATGAGTTCATTCCCGTACGATCGGGATAGGCGGACTCTTGGCCCAATGGATAAGGCACTGATCCTAGGTGTCTTGATCTGGGTGGCGCATTGCTGACTAGGATGTCTACGTGTGTGTCCAAGTCATTTAAGTGAGGTCCACGTGTGCCCATTTCTTTTATGACTTTTTAACTTAAGTGGTTTCTATTTTTAGTCACTTTAATAAAGTTGGTTAGAAAAAGTCAAAAGTCACTTAAGTGCCTTATTTAATGATCATGTAAAACCCTAACTACTTTGTAACCAACTTTTGGGTTATAAAAGGAAGTGAGGGGTTCATTTGTAAGGGTGAGAGAGGAGAAGAAAATACTTTTGTGCAAGCTTTGTTTCAGAAGAAACTTTTTGTTCTTTTGTGAAAAACATTTTGGAGTTAATGAAATAAGAACTTTTGCCTCATTCATTGTCTCTTGTAACATTTGATGTTCTTATGTTCATTAGATGTTAGGTGTTTGAATCTTGCATGCGAGATATTATCTTTGATCTTATTGTCAATGTTATTAATCGGTTGTTCTAGTTCACAAAGTGATCAAGCTCTGATTATCTACTTGCTCATGTGTGTTCCCTTTACACGTTCTTGTTTGGCTAACTCAAACTCCGTTTTATTTGTGTTGGTCATTCGTCTTTCTTCTCCATGCAATATTAGGCTCTATTTTTACCTAACTCTTGCATGTTCTTTCAGTTCATTCCATTCCACTCCTTTCCTTCATTCCACTTCATCTCCCTCATTCACTTTTCTTTCCATTGATGTTCCAAAACACCTCCCACATACAATTTTGAATGTACATATGTAAATACAGTTTTGGTTTTCAATAAAGGCAGCCTCACCTTCATTGAGGAGGGACTTCGCTCCCACACTGTTGCATGTCATTTGCATGCGTGCAAATCCATATGCTAACAAGTTCTTGTTGCTACCCATGTCTACTACTCGTCTTGTTGGGTTCCTTCCAAGGCCTCCATCCAAAAGCTGGAAAAGTTGCTCAAAGCTTTCCTATGGGCTAATGCCTCTACTGGCAAAGGTTTTCATCGAGTAGCTTGGGATATATGTTGTCTGCCTCGCAATTTTGGAGGCCTCGGGCTTATTCACATTCAGCCAAGGGCAAGCTCTCTGTGCTAAGTGGATTATCAAAAGCATCACTGGCCAAGAAGCTTGGAAATTTCTCATACAACATGGCATTATGGAAGGCTCTCCTTATGGCCGCCTGCATGGAAAGGCTTAGGGTTTGTCAATTTGCTCATCACTCTTGTGCTTGTCAAAATTGTTGGCACTTTTGTGCTTAAAAGTATCTGGAAAGCGTGGGAATGTGTCAAACCCTGGCTTTTATGGAAAGGGGATGGCTTTCGCAATGGGTTATCTCTTAACCAACAATCTCTCTGGTGGTCGCCGATTTTTCAATCCCAAGATCAATGCTTAGCGAAGTCCCGGAATCTCCGCGCTCAAATTCTTCAAGCGTGGAATTCACACCATCGAGGACTTCTTCTGCAAGAACACGCAATCCTGGTTATCTTGGCCAGATTTTAAAGCTCTGTTTTGGCTTTCCAACCAAGATCAGGATACTTTCAATACTGTGATCAATTCGGTTCCTGATCACATGCTACATAAGATTGTTGTGCACTCCTCTCGCCCTTGGTGGACAGATTGGAAGTGGTATGCTGATACTCCTTTCTGTAACTATAAAGCCAACAAAGGCTATCGATGGCTCTCACCCCATTTGCCCATGGTGGACAAACTTAATACTCATTGGGGAATTCACACCACTCTATCTACCTGGGGTAGACAATTTGAGACTGTTTGGACTATATGTGTGGAGCCCAAAATTGCTCATTTTCTTTGGTGTATTCTACACCAAGGCCTTCCTATCGGGGCCCGTCTTGTTCAAATTGGGATTCCAGCTCCCAAATGCCCCTTCTGTGGGCATCTGGAAACACTTTTGCATGTCTTTTGGTTCTGTCCCAAAGCTCAAATTGCCTGGAACTGGATCCATACTTTTTTCTTTCCCTCACAGCCCCACTGTTTCACTTGGCAAAATATCCTCTTGGGAGACAATCCCAAACTTCTACCTATGTTCACCCAGATTTGGCATGTTTTCAGAGGGGAGATTTTATTTTGGATATGGAAAGAAAGAAATGCTTTTTTCTTTGTTAATTTTGCAGTTGATCAATCTTTCTCGATTTATAATAAATCTATGGTGATCTCCAATGTACTTCTGCAGATTCAAGTCCAAGCAAACAAGGTGGCGCTGGAGGTGGACCACCTCCAGACTCTCTTTGCGACACTGGGGAAGCCCCGTGCAATGTTGCCCGAGTGCCTCCATCTCCCACCAAGCGCTCCTTACCTTCGCTCGTGGAGGCCAACGCAGCAGATCCCAACGCCGTGCTTTCAGCCGCACCCGCCGCTCTCTAGACCAAGTCATCGGCATAGTCATTCGCCTGTGCGCATTGTGGTCAAGGCTCACCGCCACACTCCTCGGCTCACCAACAGGGCTAGGGCTCGCCACCTCGGCAACATGGGTGGGGTTCTTCGCCACATTCGTCGGCTCACCAGCAGGGTTGGGGCTCTCCTCTTGCCGTCATTTCACACCATGCAGCTTGGCAACCGCCACCACCCTTGCCATCTTTTGGCAAATTCCCGCGCCTCAACCTCGCCATTCCTACGCGCGAGGAAGCAAACCCTGAGGAAGAACTTGCTGCTGGCTAGGAGATTCCGGACACTGGCAAAGATCTGCATTGTTTGGGGTGGCCGGATGATCAAGATCCACCCGCCTCGGGCATGTTTGCAGTTGTTGCTTGATTTTGCCTTTGTTTTTGTCAGAACGATGCTTTTTGTTTTGTTGTACTTTCCTAGGCTCAGCCTAGTTTGAATTTTGTTGTTCTAGGCTTGGCCTAGTTTGTTCGTGGTTTTGGGGCGTGCTCTCATACCGCCCGCTTTTTTTGTTGAAAGCTATCTTGTATCTTATTGCATTAATATAATATAAGATCTTTTTCATCAAAAAAGTTTACAGAGAGTTTCTCTCAATATTATAAACAGGTAAGGGCTAAGGGGGTCATCTGACAAAGCTCTTTGAATGAGAGAAAAAGCTGACCCAAGTTACCATTTATAGAGATACAGAACATGGGGTAACTTATGCAGCTTTGAATCCAATCAACCATGGGCTCACTGATTCCAGAGGCCCAAGAGTACTATAAATCGAGGTCCAACTATATCGATCGAATTCTTTGGAGACATCCAATTTTATGAGTATGCTTCAGAGGATGCTGAATTTCCTGGGCTGCTATGATGTTATTTGAGATGTGGCATCCTATGTCCTAGAACAAACACAAACTAAACTTTAGAAATCATTTTTTGTGAGAACTGGTTTGATTCTGGAAGTTATCAGTTTGGAAAGGATTTTGTACACCATATCGAAGAAAGCTATTGGCCTCTATTTGTCTATTTGAACAGGTTTTAATTTCTTTGGAATGAGAACAAAAGTTGCAGTGCTCAAATTTTAGGCATTTTCTTGTTTTAATGATAATCCGCATATAATGTTATAAGATCTTCCTTTAGAATTTCCCGGTAATATTGATAGAAGAAAGATGAAAAACCATCAGGTTCTGGTGCTTTATCCGATTTGAAGGAGAAAGCTCTTTACTTGACTTCCTCTTTTGTGACTGGGCTCATTATTTTCTTATTGTCATCTTCAGTTAGCTTCTTTGGTATTAGTTGAACCAAATCCTGTTGAGCCCTTCTTTGGTTTGTGTCGTAAGTTGCTCTATTACAAGTTCTACAAAAGAATGTGTTGCATACTCTAATAGATCCTATGGCTCTTGAAGAACGCTGCCATCATCTGTTTGTATTTGTTGATTTGTGTTTACATGCTGTTTTTTTAAGCCTGAGTTAGGTAAAAATTGTGTGTCGCTTTTTAGTTTAACCCATTGCTCTCGTGAACATTGTCTCCAAACAGTTCCTCTCTTTATTGAGTTTTCGCTTGGTTTTGAATGAGGGACTGTTCTTGCTCAGCTATTTCCTTGGTAGAACCCATCTCTCTGAATTGTTTTTGTAAGTGTAACACTCCCATCTGTTTTTGGATGTCAGATCCATGTCTGAAAATATTGCCAAATGCTGTTTCAATCCAGTGCTTTAGTTTGTGTTTGATAAATTGAGCTTTTCCATAAAATCTATGCATGTTGTCCCTGAATGTGGTTTACTTCCTTCCGCCTTTGGATGCATTTTAGCTTGTGTTTGATGAATTTCAGCTTTTCCACAAGATCTATACATGTTGTGCCTGCATGTGATTTACTTCCTTCTGCCATTGGATTATTTTCTGCACCGCCACATCCGCTTAAACTTGAACTGAAGGTTTGCCACTATTGTGTGCAGCTTGTTTGATTTGCAGTGAAACAGGTCAATGATCAGAGAGAGTGAAGTCACTGACACAGGCAGGGAGATGTCTTCCCAATGTGAACCATTAATTGAGATCATTATTCAGTCTAATTTTTCTGCAATATAGTGTCTTCCATTTCTCCTGTTATGCATATATTCTCTGACAACCAAGGAGAATTTCACTCCAGATTTATTACAGACTCTGATGTCTGTGGTTAAACTTGTGCCTCCCTTTTTCTTCTAATGATTTGATTGTGTTGAAGTCCACCATTAGGATGAGAATTTTGGGTTGGAGTTGAGGATTCATGATTTGAGGTGTTTCATGAGTGTGATTCTATGAATTCCATTCGGAGGGATATACACAATATACAATAATAATACAGAAGTTTCCTTGTAGTTTGTAGGAAAAGAAGTCGGCCGAAAGTCCCCATTGAAAAGATTGATGTGTTAAGATTGTATACCTGGAGTAATCGCAACAGGTTGTTGTAATGGTTGAGCAAACTCAGCAAAGAATTGATTTCTTGCTCCCGAGTGGTATTGAGTAGCTGGGCTTCTTCAGAGATCATGTTCTGAAGGTTTCTTGTAACAAAACCATGTCTATTCTTTCAGTCTTCACCTTGGTTTTAAGATTAAAAAAATTCTGGCTGCCCACTCCTCTTGCATTCCATGAGACAATGTAAATTAAAAACTTGGGTTGGAGAATGAGTGTTTCTTCCCCTTTTCACTCAGTGGTATCTGTTGATTTTAATCCGATTGACCCTATTTGAGATCATTCTAACCCATTTGTGCCGTCTCCTCTTCTTTTATTGTCAGAGATGATAGTTTCCTCTTTTTCTGCATTGTGTTAGCTTTCGTGGGAGACCAGACATGCAGATTGGTTGTAACCAGATCTGTTAGAATTCCTACATTTTTTCGTTTTCCTAGATGGCTTAGCACAGCTCTCACTGGATGTGAAGGCAAGAGGGTGTGAAGATTTACCTTTGAATATTGACCATTGTTTTGCAGGCTGATTTACAAGATCTTGCAGGATAATGGAGGTTTTGGGAAGCACTGAACAGCATCCATGACATTGATATCTAGATTTGCTAAAACCGCAAAAGGGTTTGGTTGGGAGGGTTGAACTGCTTCTGAAGAAGACCTTTTGTCTTTCCTTGCATAGGCCTTTTAAGATTTGCTCTCTCCTTTTTGTTCTTCCACTGTATCCTAACTTTTTGAGAGTTGCTTATTTTGTAGCTACAGGTTTGTCTGATTTGTTGTTACCATTCTCACAATTTGTGTTTGCAAATGCTTTGTATGTTCCTGATAAGCCTCGTGGGACTAAGAAGGGAACACCCTTTCCAGATGGCCATGCTCATGGAAAGATCTCCAATTTAAACCATACTGCTGATGTTAGTGCCTTTGACTGTGACATTAGCCAGTCTGTGGTAGTTAACCAAGACAATTGATTAGAATGTTGACCACTGTTCGACCTCATTTAAGGGTGCATCGACCAGAATAAAAAAGTCTACTGAGGAAGACCGTAATGTTGTTCGAGTACTGCTGAATTGGTTGAACTTCTGTTGTTTGACTATGTAAATTCAATATTTTGACTAGTTGAACAGTTGAAATGTGGTAATCATCTAATGCATTTAATGATGATAATATATGCCATATTCAAATGATCATGATGTACTTAATCAAAAATAAGTTTGATACATCCATAAATGTTGTTATATTTTTGTGTTACAAGTCCCTCAGTTGAGTTCATTCATGGGCCATCGGCAGAGTTAAGGGTCAGTTCAGGTGTTGTCAGTTGACTAATCAAAGACTCAATCGAGGTAAACTCATGGGTTGTGGATGGAATCAAGAGATCACTTAACGTAACTCATGGTCAATTGACTGATGTGAGGCTCAGTTGAAATAACTTGTGGGCAATTGATGATATTAGTGATCAATTGACGTAAGTCGATTCGCATGGTCAAGAAAATGCTCAGTTGAGATTAGCTCATATGCCATGGTTGGAACTGGAGGTCAATGGCTGATGCAAGGCTCAAATGAGGTAACTCTTGCACCATTGATTTACAATTAGATTATTGTTTTATTAATGTTTGGGCTAGACAGATAAGGTGAAGCTGGTTGAAGTTCCAAATTAGTGATGCCTTACAGCAATGAATATCAAGGGACACTCATCTTTGGATAGATTTGATGATGGTCTTCCTCTAGCCTAGACCTATTGAATTTTGATTATTAACATTTGGTGGCTTACATGCAGGCACCACCACTCTCAGTAGTATTTGCTTAATCCTATTCTCTTAAGTCAACTTTTGCCTATGATGGAATCAAAGATAGAAATAACCATTTCCAGCTGTAAATTAGAATTTTACTTAAACTAATTCAAAACTGCAGGCATAAAACAGTCAACTTAACATTCAGCTGCAATTTCAATCATCAAATAATCCTTTGAAATCACTTCTTACTGTTTTCGTACAATTTTTTCAGCAAATGATCTCTCAAACTTGCAATAGAAACATTACGTCTCAATAGTAAATTTGTTTTATCAAACATTCCATGCTACCAAGAAAATATTGGCCTATACAATTACCTACTCCCAAGAAAATGTAGATGATCTGAAAATACCTTATGGTGTAAGAGATCACGGATGGTAGCTACCAATGGTGCTAATGTTTCCATTCTTTGTCCAGAAGATCTACAAACCCCATAATTCTAAACATTTAGACACGTTTTTAGTATAACATATCACATTAAACTAACAAAATGGAGTGTACAGAAGCATTCTATTGCACAGCAAAAACACAAGGTTGTGCATATTTCTTACTTTACAACAGTGGTATTTGCTTCCTCATACTTCGACAGTGAAGTAAGTGCCTCATCAAGTCTACCCAAATAGAATTGTGCTTTTCCAGTCATTTGCCACAACCGTAACTTTACGGGACAATTACATTGGCCCACATAGGCTTCTGCATTATTCATTTGGCTCTCACTGCTACTTTTTCCACAGTAATGATTCTGGTTGAAAGAAGCCAAGCCTTCTTCACATGTTTGTATCACATCCTCATACTTGCACAACTGGGAAGAATAAAACAGAGATCGAACATAAAGCCAGGAATAATGCATGTAAATGCTCACAGAAATTAAAACTAGAACAGGTAAGTAAGAAAAGAATTGGAAAATACCTGTACCACAAACAAAAATTACATCATGATCTCTACTTGACTACAATTGACACAAATCACTTACTGATAAAAGAGCCTGGGCCTTCAATTCAAGCAATTTCTCAGAATGTGGGCTCATTGAAAGAGCCTCATTCACTAGATACAATGAACTTGATACATCTTCTGATTTTTTGGTACTCAATAGCTTTACTGCTTGAACTGTCTTCCCATCCACTTGCTTCCAATGAAATGGCAATAAAAAAGTTCATGGTTGTCAGAAAAGGGAAGTGTGAAGGATGCAACAAGAATCAACTTTTATTGAATGGAAACTTTGTAATCACTATGTTCATTAATCTTAGAAAACTCAACCACGGTGATAATGCATGGCCATAATTCCAATTCAGTGGCTTGAAAAGCACCTAATATCCCAATCTGAAATTTCAAATGTTGTCACAAGCCAATCATATAGATTGTGTGATATATGAAGCATATTTCAAGAAACACTCACCATGCAGAATGTATTCAATTTCATAAAAAGACAATTTAATTATACCCTACAGATAGAGTTTGCATGCCAATTAAAATTTCTGCAAATATCGAATTTTGAATTCTATAAAACATCTAAATATTGGATGCAAAGCCTCAAATAAATATGACTACAGTACAAAAATAGATGGAAAATAAGAATGGAAATATTAATAATAAATTAAGTAGCCTTGGAATTCGAATAGTTAAATACAGTGGAAGCAAACTGATTCGACGCAAGAAAAGATGAACTACAAAGCTCTACCTGTGGATAAGGCACTAAAGCAAATCCCCATAAAGAGTGGTAGATGCTGAATAGATGAATGCAGTGACAGCTGCACAAAATTTCTCATAGTTTCAACAAAGTAATTCCATGGAGGAACCCCTTGACGAAGGGATTTTGGTCCTAGAAATTTGTGTGAAAACAGTTGGAGGTCTGTTCTGATCTAAGTTCCACCGAGTCTCCTTTTGTGGGGACACCTAGAAGTACCCCCAGAATCCTAGAAATGAAATTTGAATAAGGAAAGAGCAAGGTGACAGGGAGGAGAGGACAGCAACGTGGGACTACAAAGTAGGGATGTATCCCTGCAGAATATTGGTTCAGATAATCTTGTACCTGGCTGATACCAATGAATGTTTAAATATAAACTCACTACAAAAGTGCAAAAGAAATATGGTTCTTGGGAATGGAGTTTTCTCGGATAGGATATAAGCTTGTATTTTTCCAATGTATGTTTCCATGGCAATGAAGTAGAAGAGTTGGGAAAAGGAATTGAGCTTCCTTTGCATTTATTTTCTAATTTTAATGTTTCTTTTTAGTGTGTTTTTGCTTTTAGCAGGTTGGCTGGGTTTGGAGCTTTAATGAAGCCAATTAAAGATTAAAAAGAACATTGTATGGGTCGGCCTTGTCCTTTTGGGGCTTTGGCACCAAAGAGAGGATATAAAGGAAGGTTAGAGAGCTCATTTGCATCATCATATCATTGCATTGGCGCATTTTCTCTATTTGGACTTGTGGGCTGGTTGCTCATTGTTCTTCCACTCTTGGGCAAAATCCAAGTGTGTGGCATCTTCCTAGAAGGACAAAACCCTTTTAGTGGTTGGTTGGGGGACGGAAACCCTCCTTCCTTTTGGCTTGAAGACATATTTCAGATTTGGAGAAAGACATAATCAGATTTTTATAGGCATTGTTGAGCCTCTCCCTTGTGGAGCGACTTGCATTGGTGAAGGGTTTGGTGCCATCTAGGGCACGGCAATCTGATTTGAGTTCATATTTGTCTTCCTCATATTTCTAAAGCCGGAATCTACTATTTGTTGTTAAGTTTGGGGTTTCTAAACCCTCTTTTCATAATTATTTTGGAGTTGTACTTCTGCTGGTTATATTTAATTTTTCAGCTGAGCATTAACATGTTTTTGGGGTTGAAAACAGTTCTAAAATATCTCTAAAAGGTTTATAAAAATTGTGGATGCATTGTTGAATGATATTTTGGTGAAATTGTGAGTTTTCATACTTGTTTCCAAAAATCAGTTCGCTGTCCAAATCTGGGTTTATTTTCAGTCTGCTGATTTAGAAATCAGATTTGATATCTTTGGGATTTGTGCTAATTTCCTAAATTTTCAGTTTCAGCCCTTAAAGGGATATTTCAGTGGTATCAGAGCACGATCTCAAAGGCCTAGGGTTTCAATGGAAGAAAGCAACAAGGGTTTGCTATACTACCAAAGAAGAGGAAAAGCAGATCAACCAAGGGGAGAAGACAATATGGCTAATCAAGATCCTCAAGAAGCCAAATTTGATAAGTTGATTGCAGGTCAAGAGAGATTAGCGGACACAATGGACTTCCTTTCCCTATCTCTTCAAAGGATAATTGAACCTAGGGTTCAAAATGGTGATGGTAGCTCATCCGGAGCTAACAATGCACGGCGACCTATGGGATCAGCCCACGGATCAGCCACAAGGCCCACTTTTCTTCCAAGGGAAGAAGCTATTCCGATATGTAGAAACAAGGCCCTCTACGGGGCAAAACATTGCCTCAAGCTATGAAGAGTATATGGCTCTTCCAAGAGAGATTCGTGAAGCTATTTCACTCACCGAATTCATTGGAGTGAATAGAGGAAGACCTAGGCCCAAGCCTAGACATCATATGCCACAAAGAGGTACAAAATGTGTTGGGAAAGATGACTTTCTCCACATTTGATGGATCAGCCAAAGGGACAACTAGGGCTTGGATTCAGAAGTTGGATACATATTTGTCTTTGAAGCCCATGATGGAGGAGGATGCTATCAAGTTTGCTACCTTGCATCTTGAAGGAATTGCTCATGAATGGTGGTTTCATGGGTTAGTGACACAAGGGCATAATGAGATTCATTCCTATGATGATTTTTGTCAAAGACTCATTGATCGATTTGATAGAATTGATCCGGAAGTTCACTTTCGTGAGCTTGCTCATTTGAGACAACAAGGCACGGTGGAGGAATATGTGACAGAGTTTCAGAGGCTTTCCGTTATGATCACGGATGTTTCAGAAAGAAGGCTTGTAGTGCTTTTCATTGAGGGTTTGATTGAGCCCCTCAAGGGTTTGGTTCGAGCCTTTGATCCCTTGTCTCTTCAAGAGGCAATCAAGAAGGCTTTAGATCTTGAAGGTGCTGCTCCAAAAACAGCAGCGAACAACAGTCTTCCCAAGGGAAATTCGAGTGGAGGACAGCCCACTAGGCAGCCTAGAAACCCTCCTTTGGACCAGCCAAGGAGGCCACCCCAAAAGTTGCCAAGTACTCACATGGAGCTGCCCAAAACCAGCAATGAGAAAGAATCTAGAAACGAGCTTTGAAGAAGAAGAATTTGTGCTTCTCATGCAAGGATCCATGGACACCAGGGCATCGCTGTTTGGGCAAAGGTAAAGTGCATTACATTGAAGTATTTTTGATTGTGATGATGATGAAAACAATGTTGATGAAGCTAAGCATGATAGTATGCCGGAAGAGGATCCGGAAAGGGTTGATAGCACTCTTGCTACCTTGAAGGGAGCACCTAGTTACAATTCATTTCATATGAAGGGTAATCTACAAGGGCACGAAGTCACCATTTTGATTGATGGGGGAGCCACTCACAACTTCATAGATGCTTGCTTGGTGGCCAACTTGAAATTGAAGGTTGAAGACTTCAAAGGGTTCACTGTAAAGATAGCGGATGGTCACTCTATGCCATGTACCAAGAGGTGTTCTCAACTCCATGTTTCATTAGAGCAATATGAGGTATATGCTGATTTCTATTTAATTAACATGGCTGATATGGGCATCGTGCTTGGAGTCCAATGGTTGCATTCATTGGGAGAGCTCACTTTCAATTATCAAAGCATGGAAATAAGTTTCATGGACAAAGGTAAAAAGATTACTTTGCAAGGTATGCTTCCGGAAACACCCCAAGTTAATTATTTGGTAGAAGATACTTTGTTGTGGGAGTCACATTTTTGCTCTTTATCTAAAATTACAGCAGATTGGAAGTCATTAATTACAACTGAGTATGCCAAAAACAAGTTTGCTAATGCTGTTTTTGAAGGGAAATAAGTGATGAAAGGTACAAGGTAAGGGATGAGCTTATTCTCTACAAAAACCGAGTCTATTTGGTGCCCGAATCAAGGTGAAGAGTAAAATATTGAGAGCTGTTCATGATGACCCATCAGCTGGTCACCCAGGTTATTTTAAGACATATAAGCAGTGAGGAAAGATTCTATTGGAAAGGTCTTAAAGGGGAAGTGCTCCAATACATTCGGGAATGCCTTACATGCCAACAAAACAAGGCAGAACACACATTTCCAGCAGGTCTCCTACAACCTCTTCCCATTCCCACTCAAAAATGGGAGAGCATCTCTATGGACTTCATCACGGGGCTGCCTATGGTTCAAGGTAAGAGTTGCTTATATGTAGTGGTTGATAGACTCACTAAGTATGCTCATTTTTGTCCACTTCCAACTAAATATAATGCTCCTATAGTGGCTGATGTGTTTTTCAAAGAGATATTTAGACTTCATGGGCTGCCCAAGGATATTGTGAGTGATAGGGACAACAGGTTCATGAGCATGTTTTGGCAAGAGTTGTTTCGATTGGTAGGCACCCAACTCACTCCTAGCACTAGCTACCATCCCCAAACGGATGGGCAAACTGAAATAGTCAATAAATGGGTGGAAGGATATCTACGGAACTACATTGATGGGCAACAATTAGCATGGATTAAGTGGCTATACATGGCTGAGTTTTGCTACAACACCACCTTCCACATCCATTGGTATGTCTCCTTTTAAAGCTTTGTATGGTTATGATGCTCCCTCTTTCATTGATTTGGTTATGACAGATAGTAGAGTGCCTAAGGCTCAAGATTTAATTCAGCGAAGTCAAGATATCTTAAAAGAGCTCAAGGAAAACCTTCTACGTGCCCAAAATCAGCAGAAACTATATGCAGATCAACATAGGAAAGAGAGGACATTTGAAGTAGGAGACATGGTATTTTTAAGGTTGCAGCCCTATAGGCAATCTTCCATCAAACAAAAGGGTGCGGAAAAGTTGAAACCTCGCTTTTATGGTCCTTATAAGGTAAAGAGAAAGGTGGGAAAGGTGCATATGAACTTGAGCTTCCGGAAAATAGCAAAATACATAATGTTTTTCATGTCTCATGCCTCAAAAAGGCACTAGGACAACACCTTACTCCTTCACATGAGTTGCCCCCATTGGATGAGGAGGGCAAGTTGGTTTTAATTCCAAGATATCCTAGAGGTTCGTGAGAAGAAATTGAGGAATCAAGTATCAAGGAATACTTGGTTCGTTGGAAGGGATTACCCCTTGAGGATGCTACATGGGAAAGTGCAAAAATATTGGAACATCCACAATTGCAATTGCTTGGGGACAAGCAATTTTGGGAAGGGAGGACTGTAATGTCCCTTTTCCCACTTAAGGACCTGAATTTGGACTTCTTGCCATCCCCTTTTCCATGGCAACGAAGTAGAAGAGTTGGGAAAAGGAATTGAGCTTCCTTTGCATTTATTTTCTAATTTTAATGTTTCTTTTTAGTGTGTTTTTGCTTTTAGCAGGTCGGCTTGGGTTTGGAGCTTTAATGAAGCCAATTAAAGATTAAAAAGAACTTGTATGGGTTGGCCCTTGTCCTTTTGGGGCTTTGGCGCCAAAGAGAGGATATAAAGGAAGGTTAGAGAGCTCATTTGCATCATCATACATTGGCGCATTTTCTCTATTTGGACTTGTGGGCTGGTAGCTCATTGTTCTTCCACTCTTGGGTGAAATCCAAGTGTGTGGCATCTTCCTAGAAGGACGAAACCCTTCTAGTGGTTGGTTGGGGAAAAAACCCTCCTTCCTTGTTGGCTTGAAGACATATTTCAAATTTGGAGAGAAGACATAATCAGATTTTTATATGCATTGTTGAGCCTCTCCCTTGTGGAGCGACTTGCATTGGTGAAGGGTTTGGTGCCATCTAGGGCACGGCAATTTGATTTGAGTCATATTTGTCTTCCTCATAATTTCTAAAGTCAGAATCTACTATTTGTTGTTGAAGTTTGGGGTTTCTAAACCCTCTTTTCATAATTATTTTGGAGCTGTACTTCTGTTGGTTATATTAATTTTCAGCTGAGCAATTAACATATTTTTGGGGTTGAAAATAGTTCTAAAATATCTCTAAAAGGTTTATAAAAATGTGGATGCATTGTTGAATGATATTTTGGTGAAATTGTGAGTTTTTCATATTGCTGTTCCAAAATCAGTTCGCTGTCCAAAATCTGGGTTTATTTTCAGTCTGCTGATTTGATATCTTTGGGATTTGTGCTAATTTCGTACTTGGCGTCCTCAAAAGTAGCATTCTTGTGTATAAAAATGTTTTTATATTTTTTTGGTTGACTCAGTCAACCTAAACACTAAAAACACATAAATGAATTAAAAATCAACCCTAAACTCCTTCTAAAAACTATAAAAAGACACTCGACCATTGCCAAAACACACAAACAATTCCACACGCAACACAGGAGGGAACCACCTTCCATACTGGCTCCATACACCACTTCCAAGCACCCGGCAAGGTCAGCCTCATCTAAGGTACAAACCTGTGTGGAGGACCAAGGAAGAAGGGCCCAACAGGTCTCTAGCCAAGACAAGCATTTTCCAAGCAAAATCATGATTCCACCCCCAAGCCAAAAATGGAGGTAAACAAACGGCTCTACAAACTAAAAATCACATAAGAGAATGGCCAAGACAAAGCTGGAAAATGCAAGGACCTCATCACATTAGCTCTCCATTATCCTCGTTATCCAATCCTTAGGTCCTGGATTTATTGATCTCTCAAGCTTCTAGCTCCTTGCTCTCACAAGCACCTTATTTCCATCATGACGTCCTTCTCTTCGGCTTGACCTTTTGTCCTCTAGTTTAGAGCCCTCTCGTTCGATGGCATTCCATGGTGATACTCTCCTCCAACTTCGGTTCTCAACTCTTCCCCCAACTAACCGACTTCTCCCCACAAATTTCCCTATAGCTTATCTCCTCAAGATCTCCCCGTATTAGATCCGTGTCACCGTCAATCCTACCTTGTCAAACATTCGATTTTTAGAAATCAGATCTTTATTTGCCTTCCACGCCACTCCATGTCAGATTTGGGGATTCATGTATCCAATCTCTCATGTGTGCCACGTGTTTCTAACTGCAGTTTATCTTTTGCATCTTGGTTAGTCCCAAGATTCTCGAGTCCCAACGATCAACTCATATTTGTGTTATGTGCACCATTCTTGTGCAGCCCTTGCACACATTATCGTCACAGACATCAATTCCTTGCAGTCTCAAACTCAAGCCTTGTCTTCCTCTTGTGCCTTGAATAGACCCTTCTGCAAAGTCAACCTCTATGCAAAACTTAGTTTTTCCAAGCCGACGGCTTCCATTACATTTTCATGCGCCTTGTCTTTGCGCAACTTCGTGGTTTCCATTTCATGTGCAACTTCACCTTGGGTTCGTCCTTCATCCTTAGCTTCTTCCATCCTCCATGTTGTCTTTGCACTCATATTCATGCCCTTGTGCATTCTACGCTCCGGCACAACATCCTCATGCACATCTCTTGCCTTATCTTCCATGGCAAGTCTTTACCTCCTCATGTCCTCCCCACAAATCTCTTCCCATGCGCCCCTATTTGCTAAGCCTCACGCATGCTTCCTATTTTGTGCTTCTCTCTATTTGCACATGTTCTCTCTTGCATCGTTCCATATGCATGCTCTTAATGCCTTAGCCCAACTCTTGCCTTCTTCCTTTAGCTCCTTCTTGTGCAATGACTTCTATGCACTCTCGAAGAGCTCTCAAACCTTTGCACCATGTTATCCTTATGCAATTTAGTTTGGTTGGTGACAACCAAATTGGTTTGGGTTGTTGCATTATTGTATTATAAATTGATGTTGAGTGAATGTAATGATGAGAGAGTTTGACACACATTGATCCATCCATTGTCTATTTTATGTGTGTATTTTGTTTTATGTTAAATTAATATCCTCTCTTGTAATTATCTTCATCATTGTAATTATCCATGCACTTAAACTAATTTCATTAGGGCCTCGCTTATTGCATATAAGTTAGACTAAATGATGTGTAATTTTGCATCCCTAGTTTTGGGGTAGCTTGCATGTGTTTGGCCTTATCCAAATAGCCCACATCCCCATCCTTAAATCTACTTAACCTATTGTGATGAGAACAAAAATCAATTTTTGGCAGCTACTTCCCTTGTTCACCTGATTCTCTTTGCTAATTTTCTATTGTGCACTTAATGAGTTTATATCATGGACATAACTAAAATCTCTCCCTCTTCGTCTACCACTCCTCTCCCTCTCCCTCTCTCTCGCCATTTCTCCTCTCTCTATATCCTATCTAATTTCAGTATTATCACATACAAAACACAAGTTGGATCATATTTAGACTGTCATGCAACCATAGAAAATAGACACAAAACATGAAAAAGATGCCTTAAAAATATAGAGCAAAGGATAATATTTCCTCGACTAATCCAAAATGGATTGATTTGCAAATATTACAAGCTGCCATTTATGTAACTCTGTTTAAGTAAAGCATTAGACGCTTGGTGTGGTTTGTATGACCCTAGAACACCTAGAATTCATGGATATGTTCTCTTCATGACATGTAAATGACCAAGGAAAAATGTACAAGTGTTTGGGACACCTCAAAAGGAGGATAGACCCCAAGAAGGTAGTCTTCCTTCCCTGTATTTTTAATACGAAACACAAAGACAGACTCCTGTATTTTTATAAATGAAAGACAAAGACAGACTGGTGCCAAACTAAGCCCGTCCTTATTCACACATGGCGGATTCAATCAAGATCAAATTTGTCCTTGTAACAACAATACACATAGACAAATATGGCCATGGTTGAAATTTTCTTCAAGACACCAAAAAAGTTTGGTCATGACCAAACCCATCTCAAATAAGATAGACAAGCAAGCGAATCAACCAAATTAGAAGTTAAGAAAATTAGTGTTCGGGTATTGAATTTGTTCAAGGTTTCAAGGCTTCTACATCAATTTTGCATGATATTTAAATTAAGGGGCTACTAAGCAAGTATTTGGAATTGAACCTGAATGGAAATCAGTAGAAGATGCTACGCCCTTATCCCATAGGGGTCTTCAAATATGTGTGACCAACTTAAGGTGCACATAGCCTTAGGCTTAGTCATATGATAATTTCTCTATTTGCATATTGGTAGAAGTAGTCAGCTTATGGAATCTTTGTAGCCTAATTAGGGTATATAGAGGAGGTAGTGTCCAGTATTGAATCACCATATTACAAATTTTGTTCTTATTGTACACATTGTGGAGGTTGTCTCCTTGAAGTGGCTGAATCATATCTTTCAAAATTTCGCTCTTCATTTCATTTATATTGCATGGATATGTTCTATTTTGCTCTTATTTGTGAGTAATTGTTGTTAATTTGCTCATGTGATCGGTAGAATTGTGATCTATTGTTAGAAAACTTCCTTTACAATATAGTAAGTTCATTTCAAATTGTATCAGAGTTTCGTTTTTGCAAAGTTTCTGCAGTGTATTGAGGCTTTGAAGAAAAGCAAAAATCAATATTCCAACTAAATCAGTTCTTTTTCTTGGAAATTGTTTTTCTGCTTTCTTACATATGTTTTTGTTCAGCAGGAAATTGTGTCACTTTGTATGTTTGGTTCTATTTGACAGTGAAATTTTTTAAAACTATGGATCTAGAGGGAGTTTAGGGTTTTCGTCAGCACTAAGGAGTCCGAAGAAAAAGAAAAAAAGGTCTAGATTCTGGTTTTTCCACCCTTGAACAATATAGTAGCCATTGGATTCGTCTTTTCAAAGCAATCACGATGGTATAGACATCCGTTAACCCCTAATTTTTAGCATAATTTTGGGTTTACGGATTTTTTTCACCCTAGAGCTTTAAAGCAATCATTGGTTTTGTCTCGCCAAGGAGGTCACATTAGCGCAGGTATCTAGTAACCCAAATTTTTTACTTTGGGCAAGTTGCATCATAAAGGCAATGTTTTAATAGTTGAAATCAGACTCAGAACCAGCCAAGGGTCGGACCAAACTCAAACTGGAATCAGACCGATTTGAAGTTTATGAACCGGTTTACTAAAAATACATAAAGTAATACGTTTTAATGAAAACAATATATTTTAAAGATTCCATACAATTAGAGACAATATATGCAATTTTTTTCTCATGTATATACCATGTAAGGGTAATATAGCAAAATGGCACCAAGTGCAATACATATCTGTTGGCTAGATTTTCTGCATAGCTGAAAACCTAGGCAGTCATGAGATAAATCTCCCTCATTTACCGGTGAGGCTCCCGTGTAAGATTTGTCAATTAAATATGCTAGTATCTATTTTGGGGTATTACTTTAACCATGCAGCTCATGAACCATAGTTGTATAGTTTTGCAGCAAGTAAGCAACTGTTAAAGAAAGGAAATATCGATGAAGAAGGAAATAATATAAACACAGGAAAGAAAGAGGGAAGATGTGCAACCCAATCAATAGATTACAGAGTTGATTGCATGCACATAGATAAAACCAATAGATATTAACACACGAATTATAAGCAAAGGCAACTTTCAGATCTAGATCTAGAATAACACAAAGTTTATAAGTAGATCTAAGACAAAAAGTTAGAAACAAAATGCACCGTGACACAAAGTTCTCCGGAAATCTGCTCCTTTCTATTCCTTTGCTTCAAATAGCTATCAGGGGTTTCAACACAAAGTCTGGAACACAAGAATGTTGCTTACAAATTCGATCATCCTTTACCCGAAGGTTCTTCCTCTACTTATAGAATGTAGAGGGGCAATTACAAGTAGGAAGCTTTTAGTGAACTGACACATGTGGAAGTTGTAAAGGAAACAACTAGCAATCTCCCTCCTGGAATTCCTCTTTGCATGACATGCATGATTTGCAACTGAAGATAGAACCTTCTATTTTGCATGTCTGCCACCTATTTCCAAGTAGTTGACTTCTTCAAGTAATGGCTTTTAAACCAATCACTTAAGTTTTATAATTTAATTGATCGCTCAATTACTTTGTCGGAGGAAATAAGAGAAAGAAGAAGGAAGAGGAAAGTTGCAGTCTTGTTCTTTTTTCATATTTTGCATGCAGCTGATTCTTTTTCCCTTGATTCTCACCATACTGGATCTGGAAGCAACTGGATCTGGAAGTGGCTGGATCTGGAATTTTGCTTACGGTGTTGCCTTTGCCTTGTCTTCCCTCTTATCCTTGAAGCTTTTGCAGTTCTTCTCCAGTACATGCATCAGTGCAATGTTTGTCGTAAATAACTCATCTTTTTTATTTTTAATTGCATATGAGCAATTAAAAATTCTGGAAAGCACTCCGGGTGAATGCAAATTCAATGAAGGCTTCAACTGGAAGATTGGGAGCACATGCCCAAGATCTTATAAGGAATTTTCCATGCACTGACATCTACACGGGCTGAATTAAAAACAAGAGGATTAATCCTTTGCAATTATGGATCTGGATCTGGAAACTATGCATGATTCTGCTGATCCTTTTCTTTCATCATGCTTCGCCATGGCCAGAGCAATCTTTGTCTGAGCAACTCTTTTTCTTTTTATTCAGCCGAAATTCTTTACAATTGGTGCAGATCTGAGAACTTCTTCAGATTCGGAGGATATATTCAATGTGTCTGACATTGATTTAAGCTCTCTTTTCAATCAAATAAGCACCTATAATGAATACCGCAATTAATTCGACAAAAAACGGAATCCGGAGCATGAACACTTAATTTTTATCATAAAAATCTGCATATAAAGCCCGTTGCCAGTATAATTTGAGGTTTTGCTTGCATGCAAAGCAAACACGAATATTTTCAACTTCACCTAGGCACCTGTAATAATATGTAGACAATTAATCAGACTTAAATCAAGCTCCTTCAAACCTAGGTGCCAAACTTTGAAGCTTTCCGGCAAAGAAAACACTTCTTTGAGCAAAATTCCTCCTCCTTTAGGCGTCAAAACTGTCCGGCTGCACTCCTTTGTTAGAAGAATTAATTAATTCGTCATTACGGCAGCCCATGCTTATATAACCTTCATCATTCTATAATTAATAATTGTCTCTCCTATTCCTAGCAATTAATTAATTAATAATCATGTTTTTCTCTTCAATTTGGGCGCCTATTTTGTGCATGCTTTGGGGCTGCATTAAATAAATTAATTTAATTTATTTTTAGCATTCTACTTCCAGTCTACTTTGACTTCACACTATGCTTTGACCTCATGCACCAAAAATAGGAATTAATTCCATAAATGAATACTTTAAAAAGTATTATTTCTCCTCTAGGTGGGTCGCACTTTTCGCATGATCCGACGGCTGGAATTATTCACCAAGTCTACACAAGGAGAAGACGTACTCCGCTCATCATGGCAAATCGAATCATATTGTACCTGTCCCATGGGGAGCAGCTTTTGGGCCTCTGAACTTGACTCCACCTATGCACGATCTGCCAAAAGGATCCACAAAGAATTTTCCAAAATTCTTTGAAAATGGAAAGCAAAACCCAGATGATCATTTGGCGGCCTTCTTTATATCTTGTGGTGTGCTTGCAGTAGAGCATAAAGATGTCTCGGTCAGACTCTTCATTAACACTCTACACAACTTGGTTGGCGAATGGTTCTATCGGCTAGCTCCTGGCACCATAACCAACTGGGCGACTATGCATGAGCAATTTCTGAAAAGATTCAAGCCCGCAGAGGACACTAAAGACGTTGATCACCCAACCGACACGCATTGAAGAAAGAGCCAAGTGAGAACATGCGGGACTTTATTGCAAGGTTCCAAAGAATTTTATATAAAATCCCTACTACGCCGCATTGAAATGCGATGAAAATCAAAAGACGTTTTTTTATAAACGCTTTATTGCCCAAGTTGATATCAACCGAGAAGGGCAAGACCTATAAATCTACTCAAGCACAAAATGTTGCCATGGAAGTTGAGGATGACTTGATCATCACTGAAAACTCAAACAACCATCTCACAAAGGTGATGGTGCTTCTTCAAGTACTTCAAATCCTTTGCTACAAAGATTGGCTAATGACATGTCGCAAATCAAGAAGCAAATCTCTCAAGCAGAGAATGCAAACCTATTGGCTAAATTTTCTGCATAGCACAAAACCTAGGCAGTCATGAGATAAATCTCCCTCATTTACCTGAGGCTCCCATGTCGATTTGTCAATTAAAGTATGCTAATATCTATATGGGGTTTTACTTTAACTACTCGGTTCATGAACCATAATTGAACAGCTTAAAGAAATAAGCGCTTGTTTAAAGAAAGGAAAAATTTATAGAAGAAGGAAATTATGTAATTACGAGAGAAGAAATGGGGAAGATGTGCATCCCAATCAATAGATAGCAGAGTTGATTGCATGCACATAGAAGAAACCAATAGATATAAACACGAAATTCTAAACAAAGGTAGCTCTAGATCTAGATCTGAAATAACACAAAGTCTATTAAAAGATCTCGAGATAAAAAAGAAACACAATACACCGTGACACAAAGTTCTCCGAAAATCTGCTCATGTATATTCTTTTGCTTCAAGTGGCTCTCAAGGGTTTCAGCACAAAGTCTGGAACACAAGGTTGCTGCTTACAAATTCTGATCCTTAACCCGGAGGTTTTTCTTCTACTTATAGAATGTAGAAGGGAAAGTACAAGTCGGAAGCTTTTAGTTGAACTGGCACATGTGGAAGTGGGAAAGGAAACAACTGGCAATCTCCCTCCTGGAATTCCTCTTTGCATGACATGTATGATTTGTAACTGAAAATAGAACCTTCTATTTTGCACGTCTTCACCTATCTCCAAGTAATTGAGTTCTTCAAGTAATGGTTTTTAAACCAATCACTTAAGTTGTATAATTTAATTGATCGCTCAATTACTTTGTCGGAGGAAAGGAAAGTTGCAGTTTTGTCCTTTTTCATGTCTGCATGCAGTTGATTCTTTTGCCTTTGATTCTCACCAAACTGGATCTGGGAGTAGCTTGGATCTGGAAGCAAGCTGGATCTGGAAACAAGCTGGAATTGGAAACGGCTGGAATTGGAAACAACTGGATCTAGAAACAACAAGCTGGAATTGGAAATGACTGGATCTGGAAACAAGTTGGATTTTGCCTTCACCTTGTCTTCTCTTTTATCCTTGAAGCTTTTGCAGTTCTTCTCCAGTACATGCATCAGTGCAATGTTTGCCATAACTCTTTATTTTTAATTGCATATGAACAATTAAAAATTCTAGAAAGCACTCCGGGTGAATGCAACTTCAATGAAGGCTTCAACTGGAAGATTGGGAGCACATGCACAAGATCCTGGAAGGAATTTTCCACGCACTGACTTCTTCACGGGCTGCATTTGAAACAAGAGGATGAAGCCTTTGCAATTATGGATCTGGATCTAGCACACTCCATAACGAATTCTGGCAATTGGGATGTGAATGGAAATGTTGCAGCTCGAATGATTCCACTGCTTTTGACTGCACGCATGAGGGAAGTCTTTCCAGCTCTGGATCTGTCAATCAATTCGGAAAGAGGTTCCGGACCTAGATCTGTGTTTCCAATGTCTGCAAATTTAGAAGTGATGCATGACTCCGTTGTGCTCTCTTTTTCATCCTTCTTTGCCATGGCTTTGTCTATCTTTGTCTGAACAATTCTTTTTCTTCTTACTCGGCGAAATTCTTCAAAACTGGTGCAGATCTGGATAATTCTTCAGATTCGAGAGGATATATTCAATGTATTGGACATTGATTTAAGCTCATTTTCTTTTGTAAAGCACCGTAATTTAATTCCTGCAATTAATTCAAACAAAGATGGCAACCGGAACATGAACAATGAATTTTAATCATAAAAATCTGCACTATTCAAGCCTGCTGCCCCAAAAATTGATGTTTTATTTGCATGCAAAGTGAGCATGAATTTTTCCAACTTCACCTGAGCACCTGTATCACTTATGCAAACAATTATCCAGACACAAATCAGCCTCCTTCAATGCATGCGCCAAAATTGGAAGCTTTTAGCATTAAATCCACCTTTTGAGCAAAAATCCTCTTCAAATGGGGCGCACTTTTCCTCTGGGCTGCACTTCTTTACCTGTGAATTAATTAATTCATCCTTATGGCAGCCCATGCTTATATAACCCTCATAATTCTATAATTAATAATTGCCCTTCCTATTCCTGGCAATTAATTAATTAAAAATCATGTTTTTCTCTTTAACTGATGTGCTAAAATTGCATGTTTAAGGACAGCCATCCAATAAATTAAATTTAATCAATTTAATCATCCACTCTTCACTCCACTTAAGCTTCACAGTGTGCTTTAACCTTAGCCACTGAAAATAGAAATTAATTTAATCATTTAATACTTTAAAAAGTATTATCTTTCTCCCAAAAGGGCGCACTTTTTGACATGAAGGGGCTGCCATTAAATAAATTAATTTATTTAATTTTAGAGCAATCTATTTTCAACCACCTTTTGTCCTTTGCCTTTGTTGACTTTTCCACAAGCCTGGGCGCCTATTTTGGGTGAATAATTAATTAAATTAATCAATTTAAAGGCTGCCATTACTTCTCCAAAGGGGGCGCACTTTTTGACATAAAGAATTCTATTTTTAAGAATCACATGACAATGGGATTTTTACCCTGCAAGGCAGCCCTGAAAATCCCATGATTCACTTAAGTCACTTGTCTTTCATAATGGGATTATTTACCCTGCAAGGCAGGCAATAAAATCTCATGATTCACTTAAGTGATATTTCTTTTATTCCATGATAGGAATTTTTACCTCCTGCAGGCGATAAGAAATTTCAGCCTACCCTTGCCTCTAATTTTCCCACTGCAACTTAAGTGACTTTTCTATCATGGGAAAAAGTACCCTGCAAGGTAGGTACAAAATTCCCACCTGCCTGTTGCTTCTAATTTTCCCATTATCCACTCTAATTCTTTGTTTTCCAAAAATGCGGCCAGCCCAGAAGAGGCTTTTTGGTGCGCGACTTCGTCTTTTCCCAGTGAACCGGACCTCCGATGGCGACTTCCTTCTGGCATAACGTGCGTATATGATCCCCAGTTACTTCAGGCCAAGAATCAGGCCAAACCGGCAAAGGAATTGATCTAGAGAAATTTCACAGAAAACGAAACGGAAAACACAAAAACACAAAAAGTTGCCAAAAGTCACAAATAAAGCCCAAAACTTATTCTTGGTTAAAACCCTACTGGTATATGGGAATAACAATATGTACGATCACAACAGAGTTAAAACGGAGTGCTAATTGCCTCAAACAGGGCTCAAAATAATTAAATACAAATTTCCCATGCAGACAAATCCCGACGACAGAATATAACAATTTTGGGCATCTGGGTATTTGGCGAAAATGGCTAATATGGCTCTTTGAGAATATCTTGACGTAATACAAGAACTTTCTGGCAATAAGAACACAAAACGACCCATTATTTTAAAAGTACAAAATTTTTTCGGATAGGGTAGTCACAGATTTCGTGGATGAAATGGGGGACACCAAACCCCTTCAAGAATAGCTCTACCCGACCTTTAATGGTCAAAATCAAAATCAAAACCGAAATAGACTTGTTGCTTTGCACCACGTTAGAACAGGCAATCAAGTTGCTCCAAGGAATAACTTGGAAACTAATGAGGAAGATCTCGGCATTGACGAATCATTTGATGATGAAGACTTTGTAGATCCCGCTGGCGACTCCAACATTGGTTACCTGGACTACGAATCTGACGATGGCTATTATGAATCTTTTGAAGATTCTGATGGTCACACTTTTGCGGTGTTCACAATGTCTCGTACACGCCAAATGCCGAAGCATCCACAAGCGGCCAAAGAAGAGAAAGAGAAGATCCTGGCCCGGATGTTACTATCCTGAAAAGAGGTAGCCCTCTTCCTTCTTCATTAGCGCCCAAGGATAAATATTCAAATTCTTTCAATTCACAGCAGAGAGCCAACGCACATCCGGCTAAAGCAAGTCAAGCTTTTGACATCATTGATCACATCAAGAAGACCAAGGTCCAAATGTCAGAAGCTAAGTATTTGAGGGCATTTCTTGATCAGCTAAATAGATTGGTCAAATATGTGCAAAGTAACGGTCCCAGCCCAACAAATAATACTTCACAGGGTATCTTGTCAAGTCCAAAGATTACTCCTCCAAATAATGCGGCTGCAAGTTCTTCTCCTTCTACTTCTTCTCCTTTACATCAGAAAGGTTTAAGCCATTTTGTGTCATTGCTTATCAACGACTACAAATTGAGCAATTGCATTTTGGACTTTGGGGCTTCGACAACGTCATGCCTGCTAAAGTTGTTGATGCCTTGGGTCTCACATTGACAAAACCATCAAGATGCTATTCAATGGAAAGGCAAGTTCCTCTTATGGGGCAAATCAAAGATGCACAGAGCGATTTGCTTCTTTTCCGCAGACAAAAAGACCTAAAATGACTATCCTTGTAGCAAACATCTCAGTCTCTTATGGCATCTTTGTTGAGTAGAGAAATTTTCGTAAAAAGTCAGGTGGAGAAGTCAAGATGGATTGGTTTTGTGCGCACATACCAATCAAAGGAATTAACCATAAGCTGGAGCCGGAAAAGAAATCCAGGTACACGGTTACAAAATCTGAGGATCCTAGATCTCAGATTCTTTTTTAGGAATCTGACCAGGGGGTCTACTTCTTGGAAATGGATAAAGGCGTTCTAGAGCAAGAACTTCAACTAGAACCAGAGCTAGCAAAAGAAGAAGAATTGGAAATGGATAAAGGTGTTCCAGAGCAAGAACTTCAACCAAAACCAGAGCCAGCAAAAGAAGAAGAAAAAGTTTGGACCCTGGAGTTTAAAGGCACATGTTTTTTTGGATCAGGAGCTGGCGCTCTACTAATATCTCCAGATCATGAGGTATTTCCATAATCCCACAAGTTGATGTTCGAGAACACCAATAATACACTGAGTACTGAAGCCTTGTTGTTCGAATGCGGAAAGAAGCTAAAAATAAAGGAGTAAAACTCCTCAAAGCCCAAGGCGATGTTGAACTTCTAATAAAGCAGGTTTGAGGGCAAAGTCAAGTCAAAAGAAATAAGCTGAGCATTACAGATATAAAGTGTTTTCTCGCCACATTCGATTTTGCAGCTTTCTCTATTGACTTCATTCTAATAAATCAAAACTCCAAGCGCAGATTCTTTGGCAAGTCACGGTTTTGCACTATTGAATCCAGATATACCACCGTCCATATTCAGACAAGGAAACTATAAAGTGGAGATGGTCTATCGCCCCAAAGTCCCTGAACAAACATCTACATTTCTAAAACAAGGCAGCTTTGACAGAGTGTACGTTAAAGGGAGTAAATCACCACCACGACAAACAAATAATCCAGGTTATGATGACAATAGTGGAATAGTCCAACCAAAAGGTAACAAAATACCCAAGGGTTTGGTTTCCTTAGTGGAAACTTTCAACAAGCATGATTAGTACCTGAAGAAGAAGAAAAAATATGGTGATAGTTCTTCCTCAGAAATGCAGCAAATAAATCTGGGAATGGAGGAAGTTGATGCAGACTTATCCACCACAGAGAGAAGAAAGGATGAGCCACCACCAGATGAAGTTGATAAGGACTTGCCCAAAGTACTTGACAAAAGGCCGAGAAAAGGACGTTCGAGATTGGACTCGCCAGGTACTGGTGGGACAAGAGATATGAACCGAAGGGCATACACGACAATTTGATCCACTCTAGAAAGGGCCCTTCGTGATCAAAAGAGCTGCAGGAATGGATACTTTCTTCCTTGCCTACCGAGATGGAATTGAGTTACCATTGTCTTTCAACGGGCAGCATCTGAAGTTGTTCAAGAACTGAAAAGCAGGGTAAAACTTGTATGTACATAAATAAAACTTTGTTTGTTTTTCCTTGTTTTGTGTTTGTTTTTGTGTTGTGTTTGTTTGTCGACACACCGTGCCCAAAAGACAAGATACAAAACCAGAGATGCTAGGATTTCATCTTTTCCCTTGTCATTTTGACAGAGAAAAAGATGTCCACAGATGGAGCTAACTGGTGTCCCCAGATTTCATCCTGAAATTTGTGACTACATTATCCGAAAAAAATTCATACTTTTAAAATGATGGGTCGTTTTGTGTTTTTATTGCCAGAAAGTTCTTGTATTGCGTCAAGATATTCCCAAAGAGCCATATTAGCCATTTTCACCAAATACCCAGATGCCCAAAATTGTTATATTTTGTCGTCGGGATTTGTCGGGAAATTTGTATTTAATTATTTTGAGCCCCGTTTGAGGCAATTTGTGCTTCATTTAACTTTGTTGTGATCGTCGTATATATCATTATTCCTATATACCAAAGAGGGTTTTAATCAGAATGTGTTCTAGGCTTTATTTGTGACTTTTGGCAATGTTTTGTGTTTTTGTGTTTTCCGTTTCGTTTTCTGTGAAATTTCTCTAGATCAATTCCTTTGCCGGTTTGGCCTGATTCTTGGCCTGGAGTAGTTGGAGATCACATACGCACATTGTGCCAGAAGGAAGTCGCCATCGGAGGTCTAGTTCACTGGGAAAAGACGAAGTCGTGCACCAAAAAGCCTCTTTTAGGCTAGCCACATTTTTGGAAAAAGAAGAATTGAAGTGGATCATGGGAAAATTAGAAGTAGCAGGCAAGTGGGAATTTTGTACCTGCCTAGCAGGGTACTTTTTCCCATGGAGGCAACGCCACTTAAGTGACAATGGGAAAATTAGAGGCAACAGGCAGGCGGAATTTCTTACCTGCCTTGCAGGGTAAAAATTCCCATTGTGGAATAAAAGAAATATCACTTAAGTGAATCATGGGATTTTATTGCCTGCCTTTGCAGGTAAACAATCCCATTATGAAAGTCAAATGACTTAAGTGAATCATGGGATTTTCAGGGCTGCCTTGCAGGGTAAATAATCCCATTGTCATGTGATTCTTAAAAATAGAATTCTTTATGTCAAAAAGTGCACCCCTTTGGAGAAGTAATGGCAGCCTTTAAATTGATTAATTTAATTAATTATTCACCCAAAATAGGTGCCCAGGCTTGTGGAAAAGTCAACAAGGTTAAAGGACAAAAGGTGGATGAAAATAGACTATTCTAAAATTAAATAAATTTATTTATTTAATGGCAGCCCCTTTATGTCAAAAAGTGCGCCCCTTTTGGGAATGAAATAATACTTTTTAAAGTATTAAATGATTAAATTAATTCCTATTTTCAGTGGCTAAGGTCAAAGCATACTGTGACGCTTGAGTTAACTAGAAGCAAAAGTCTAAAATTAAATAAATTTAATTTATTTAATGACAGCCATAAGCATGCACAAAATAGGCGCCCCATTTGAAGAGTGAAACTTATTAATTAATTAATTAATTGTCAGTAATAGCAAAGGCATTAATTAATTATAGAATCACAAGGGTTATATAAGCAAGGGCTGCCATAAGGGTGAATTAATTAATTCACAGGTAAAGAAGTGCAGCCTAGAGGAAAAGTGCGCCCCATTTGAAGAGGATTTTTGCTCAAAAGAAGGTGAAATCAATGTTAAAAGCTTCCGATTTTGGCGCACAGGTTGAAGGGAGTTGATTTGTGTCTGGATAATTGTTTGCATAAGTGATACAAGTGCTCAGGTGAAGTTGGAAAAATTCATGCTCACTTTGCATGCAAACAAAACATCAATTTTTGGGGCAACAGGCTTGAATTATGCAGATTTTTATGGTTAAAATTCACTGTTCATGTTCGGTTGCCATCTTTGTCTGAATTAATTACAGGAATTCATTACAGGTGCTTTACAAAAGAAAATGAGCTTTAATCAATGTCCAATACATTGAATATATCCTCCGAATTCGAAGAACTATCCAGATCTGCACCAGTTTTGAAGAATTTCGGCCAAATAAGAAAAAAAGAATTATTCAAAGATACAAAGCCATGGCAAAAGGGATGAAAAAGAAAGCACAACGAGTCATGCATCACTTCCAAATTTGAGGACATAGGAGACACGAGATCTAGGTCCGGAACCTCTTTCCGAATTGATTGATAGATCCAGAGCAGGAAAGACTTCACTCATGCGTGCAATTAAAAGCAGATGGAATTATTCTGCTGCAGGTCTTTCCATACACACCAGATCACCAGAGTTCGTTATGGAGTGTGTTAGATCTTACCATCCTTCATCCAGATCAGTGCGAGATGCTACGGGAAAACAATAATTTGGTTGGACGCATAGTTCATCAATTATTGTTTGAAGATTCCGGCGCGAAAGGTGGTGACTTCCATTAGCATTCAGGATGTCGGCAGCAGGTGGGAGAAGCATAGAGTTGACTGCATGAACATAATGAACAGCAGATACATGAAGAAGCCCAAATCTCCTTCTAAGTTCCCAAGAACTCTTCCGCGGTCCAATCTGGTGCAGGAGGTTGATAATATTGTCAAATTGTTATGCAGGATAAATGGTGAGGCGAATGTTCACACTTTCCGTACATGGATGTATGCTTTCATCAAGACCATTGAAGTCAACAAGATTGATTCCATAATCAATTGGTCGGAAATCATTAGCGACAACATTGGTGAGCAACTCCGGAACGTGAAGCGTACTTTCAACTTCAAAATGACTTCCTACTTGGTATACGCTGCAGCTTCACAAGGCGTCTTCTCCAAGCTGGATAGATGTGGCGTTCTTTCTAAGGACCCCATTTTTGAGTGCTACCCACAACTTACTGTACCTGCGTGAGAAAGATTTCAAAGTGGTCAATGATGGATTCTTCTACGAATTCATTTGCAGGCTAGACAAGGATCTAAAGGCCAACAGGGTGAGCAAGGAAGCATGGGAAGTTGTATCCAAAATTGGCAGTCTATTCATTCAGTTTGCAAATTTCACATACCTCAAGGTTACTGGCTTTTCTGGAGAACCGGTTAAGTTGCCCAAATATCCGAATGATAGATTGATCACCATGGAGCTGAGCAAACAACTTGTGGAGATACACGACCTTCAGTCGAAACGGCACAAGTCTACGGGCTTCTTCCCGATCACTGTGGGACATTATAGCTGCCAGAGCATTCATAGAGCTCGAGGGATGGAGACGGAGATGTTATCCGAGTATGAGCAAGAGTTCTTCCCGGCACGGCTGAACTTCGATCCATTTGGAGTAGCCAGGAAGACGATCTCCCAGGAGTACGCACATGTGCCTTCATTAGAGGATTTCTGGATGAAGTGCAAAAGTGAGTACGAGGTTAGAAAGAAGGATTTCAGCAGGCTATCAGCACGGCAAGTGTTCGACTTTGGACTAGTGTGGATACCTGCGGATCTTAAAGATGATGGGAATGTGTTACTTGACACTTACCATCAAATGGGAGGAGATAGAGCCGTACTTCAGGATAATGTAGGGGGTTGCCATACGATTGAGGAAAGGTTTGGCGCTGTTCTGGTGAATACTTCAAACTGGTTGCTGACAAAGGGATACTGCCTTGATGAAGCATTGATGAATCAAGTCACGGGCAACTTCGGCACAGGAGATTCTCTCAAGCGGAAGCACGAAGGAGAAAGCAAAGTGAAGGTCCGAGAAGATGAAAGTGCACAGAAGATCTCAATCAAAGGAGAAGATCACTTCCACGGCTATGACTTTAGTTCCGGCTTCTCAAAGATCTAATACTTCACCGATCATTGTTGCACCTCACCTCCGGACACTTCCATGCCTCCACTGAATCTGGCCACATTCATCTTCTCTCCTCAACCACTCGTCAAAGACTGTTCCAGAAGAGACGTTGAAGCTGCAGATGGCGGAGTTCGAAAGAGCTTTGTCCTTGGATGATTCAGAAGATGGCAGCCATAACACTGTAGCACTTTCTGATGGAGAGGAAACAGAGCGGGAGATAGTAGTGCACTTAGCGACTTCTCATTCTCCGAGAAGTAACTTCTCAGAATGGTTGGCTTCGCAGTTGGTTCCAGAAGCTAGAATGGAAATGAACTTGGAGGAACACGACTTGCAGCTACTTGAAGTCTAGGCGGAAAAGACAGAAGGCCTAAAGTTGCTAAGGTAACTTCAAGGTTGATCATCGAGGAGTCGGGGCAGAAGTTTGCTGAGATGTCAGTTCCGGCGGAAGGAAAGGAGGATGAGTTCACGGCAGAAGATGTAACAGTAACTAGAGTACCACTCGGTCAAGCCACCACAAAAGGATTGAAGCAGGACACGCAGACATTCATAGATGCTCTATTCCTTAGGCTTGACAAAGAAAAGGCAGAGAAAGACGAGCTTCAGAAGCAGGTATCTCAGTTGTGCGAGATCATAGCCAAGGTTACTAAATCTTCCACTCAGCTAATTTCAGAGCAGGTGAGTGATCATCTTATCGAGGAGATGGAGGATCTGGCAATCGTGTGAAAGCTATTGACAAATGGAAGAATCTGATTATTCGTCAAGCTTCTGTACAACTTGGAGAGGTGCCAGCCCGCCTGAAGATTATGAATGATGCAATAAATCAGCTGAAGCAACTGGTGACGAGCATAGTATATATGAACACAGTTGCTGAGAGTAACCTGAGTACTTTGGCCGAAATCAACAAGTTGCCGGGAGAAGTATTGGTTGCAGAGCAGATTGTGCCGGATGGATCAGTTGAGAAGGGGAAGCAGCTGGAATTTGCAATATCTTTCCGTTTGGAGATCTGCAGAGTTTTGCTGAAGAGGATGCAGGCACTTGAGAGTAAGACGTCGTCCCTACCAGACCATATCATTGCTTTCACTGAGGAGGAAGTGGTCGGAAATGTTACTTCATACGTACGGATCGTTCCTAGCAAAGTGCCTAATTCCCTAGAAGGGTCTCTTCTGATGGTACAAGGAAGAATTGATGGAGCTACTAAGCCTTTCACGATGAATTCCATTAGCAGACTGGTGGCACTGCAGGTGGATATTGCGAGGTTCGGGCCAAGCTTGGAGGATGTGGAAGCATGTATCAAAGTGTTGAACGAAGGATTGCTGCAGTTCAGGATAGAAAAGGAAGCGGTGGCTAAAACAGATGGGAAGATGCTAAATCACATGTTTGAACGAAGGATTGCTGCGATTCGGGACGAGAAAAAAGGAAGCAGAGGCTAAAACAGATGGGAAGATCTTTGAATCACATGTTTGACAAGTATATCGATATTAGAACAAAAAGAAGACAAATGTTACAACTGGCTTGACTTCTTCTTCTATTCTTGCTTCTATTTTTCCACGTTCCCAAATGAAATTGTAAAACTTTAATGTTATTGGTTTTGAAACCATTACTTAAAGTTATGTGGAACAATTCTATTAGTTAAGTGATACATGTGTCACTTAAGGAGAAGTTAGTGGAGGATGATTGCCAAATGTCATCTTTACTTGTTTATGTTTCAGTTCAGTTGAGTTTCCCATTTGTACTTTCCCTCCTACATTCTATAAGTAGGAGAAGAACCTTCGGGTTAATGATGAGAATTTGTAAGCAACATCCTTGTGTTCCAGACTTTGTGCTGAAACCCTTGAGAGCCACTTGAAGCAAAGGAATATACAGGAGTAGATTTCCGGAGAACTTTGTGTCACGGTGTATTGTGTTTCTAGCTTTTATATCTTAGATCTTTTAGTAAACTTTGTGTTATTTCAAATCTAGATCTAGAGCTACCTTTGCTTATAATTATGTGTTTATATCTATTGGTTTCTTCTATGTGCATGCAATCAACTTTGCTATCTATTGATTGGGATGCACATCTTCCCCATTTCTTCCCTGTGTTTATATAATTCCCTTCTTCCATAAATATTTCCTTTCTTAAACAGCTGCTTACTTGCTGCAAAACTATATAGCTATGGTTCATGAGCTGAACAGTTAAAGTAAAACCCCATATAGATACTAGCATACTTTAATTGACAAATCTGACACGGGAGCCTCACCGGTAAATGAGGGAGATTTATCTCATGACTACCTAGGTTTTGTCTTGCTATGCGTAAAATCTAGCCAACAAATAGAAACAATTAATTAATACTTTAAAAAGTATTATTCTTCCTCTAGGTGGGTCACACTTTTTGCCATGGCTGATTTCTATTTTTAAAAGTCACTTTTTGATGGGAATAATCACCCTGCACTGCAGCTCCAAAAATCCCATGGTCCACTTAAGTTGTTTGACTTTCATAATGGGATTTTTTACCCTGCAAGGCAAGTAAGAAATTCCCATCAATGCCTTAAGTGATTTTATTTTATTTTATAATGAGAATTTTCACCCTGCAAGGCAGATAAGAAATTTCCGCCTGCCTACTGCCTCTAATTTTCCCATCATGACTTAAGTGACTTTGCTTCCATGGGAAAAAGTACCTGCTATCAGGCAGGTACAAAATTCCCACCTGCCTGCTGCTACCAAAAATCTCATTGCAGCTTAAATCCATCCATTCCCAAAAATGCGACTTGCCTGGGAGAGGCTTTTTGTGTATGACTTCGTCTTTTTAGAGAGAATCTGACTTCCTGTGGCAAATTCCTTTTGGCATGACGTCCGTAGATGATCTCCAGATACTCCAGGCAAGAAAACAGACTGAACTGGAAAAGGAATTGACCTAGGGGAATTTCACAGAGAAAAACATGCAAAAAAACACAAAAACGAAAAACGTTGCCAGAAGTCACAGACAAAGCCCAGGATTCATTCCTAGTGGAAACCCTACTGGTATATGGGAATATTGACATGTAAAACCTCAATAGGGTTAAACCGGAGCACAATTTACCTCAAACGGGGCTTAAAATAATTAAATAAAAATTTCCCGAGCAAACCCAAGCGACAAAATATAACGAGTTTGGGCATCTGGGTATTTGTCGAAATTGGCTTATATGACTCTCTAGGAATATCTTGACGCAATACAGACATTTTCTGCCAATAAAAACACAAAACGACCCATTATTTTAGAAGTACGAAAAATTTTAACATGGGGGTGGTCTCAAATTTCAAAGTGAAATCTGGGGACACCATATCGGAAACAAAATACATAAACAATGAGGCTCTAAAAGACCTCGAGACTCGTAGAATCCGAAAAACAATATGCTACAAGCTACTACATGTCTGATATCAATGATCAAATCATCAATCATCAAACTAGAATAAAGCCAACTAGAAAGTTGGATTTTTTTTTAAAGTGTTTTAAATGTCAAATCGCTGTTTTTGGCACAGACCAATTCAGACTGGTTTGGGGCAAAACCAACCAGTTCGGACCGGTTCGGTACGGTTTAGTCTGAGAACCAATCCCCGAGCCGGTTTTTCTACCGATTTGTTCCCTTTACTATTGAACCAGTCGAACCGGCTGGTTCCGGTTCGGCCGGTTTTAAAACATTGCATAAAGGAGCTTCTACAAGAGGTAGGGGCGAGAATTCAATCACGCCATGGAAGACACCTAATAAAGATGATACAGATTCATATATGAGATCTGGTGGGACTTGGAGAAATACTAACCAGATCAACAAAGAAATTTTAAATATGTCGTCTACAACATAGTGGCAAGACTTAAAAGACAATGTGGCTTGCAAGGCAGATCTAGATGGCTTTGATACCAGGAAGACCTAAATAAACTCCAAGAAATCATTGCACGTATGACCAAAGATGAACTGAAAGAGATGGCTAAGAAAGTGGATATAGATCAAATGGATTTAACCATGGCAGCCACCTTTGCAGCTTTGGCCAAGCTCACTTCTTCTGTGAATCGTTTGGTCATTTACAAAAGTCAGTTCAGCAGCCCCAGATTACGGAGACAAGTGATTTCCTAAGGGATCAGGGAAACAGTCCAATTTTGATTCAAATAAAGTGTCACATCAGTCCACGACTAATGCTGATTCTGGGTCTCGACACTTCATGCCGAAGTTTGACATGCATAGGTTTGATGGCAAGGATTTTTCTCAACTAGATCATCCAAACAAAGCATTTTTATCTACATCAGATTGCATGTTGGCAAACAGTTCAATGGCATCGGAACTAGATCAATTCACTTGATATCATTGGCTTTGTGATAAAAAAAAATAACTGCAAGGTCATGTGGTATGTTTTATGGAGGAGCTGACTACACACTATAGTAGCAGTCTAGTGGATAACTACTTCAATCAATTGGCCAAGCTATGACAAACTGGTACTGTCAAGGATTGTATTCAGCAATTTATGACCCTATTCTTGAGAGTGAAGAATGTTATGGAGGAGACCTTGAAGGACCTGTTTCTAAGTGGAATGAAGGAGAACATTCAACATGAGGTATGTTTGTTTGATCCTCCTCCCTTATTTGATTATATTATCAAGGCACGAGAAGTAGAGGAATATATTTTGGCCACTAGGAGACATGCACTCACTAGCATCAACGACCATAGCACATCAAAACAGTCCTTTCCTCAACCTACATGTGTGGAGAAGAAACTATTCTACATTGAAGAGGAAATAGTAGAAGAAAAAGAAGAAATTGAAGTCGGAAAGGGCCCAGAGGAATTACCCGAGGATTCACAACCAACCATCTCTTAGCATGCACTGTCAGGGATAAGTACCCCCAAACCCACAAGGTCGTGGCATTTCTAAAGAAACAAAGAGTGACAACATTAATTGATACAAGAAGCACTCACGGTTTCATCAACAAGTTGGCCACAAGTTTTAGCCAATTTATCTTTACGGCTCCAAAATTTCATGTAGTGATTGTCAATGGTCATGTTAGTTATTCAGGAAAATGTCACAATATCTAACAATGGGAGACTACCTTTTAAATAGTCCAATGCTTTCCATTCCCATACATGAAGCGAATATAGATTTTGGGAGTCCAATGACTTACTACTTTGGGTAATAGCAATGAACTTTCAAGAACTCTTCATGTGCTTTCATTACGAGGAAAAACATTTTAATTGGGAGCTGCAAGCGAAGGCTCCGCAAATGAGGAGCTCTCGTCAAATACAGAAGCTTCTCAAAAAAAAGGTATGTGGGATTTGTGTCCATTATTTTCACGAGAAATTCAATAATCATAGGAGGGTACAGCTCAAGGTCTCTAGACTATCATTGACAAAAACTTGGTAATATTTTGAGATATGCCAAAAGGACTTTAACCCTAAAGAGATCGTGGCCATGCCATTTTATCTGTACCAAGAAGCCACGCACCTAACATCATACCTTATAGATACCCGTATGCGCAAAAAAGTGAGATTGAGTGAATGGTACAAGAGATGTTAGAAGCATGTATTATTCAGCATAGTCATAGTGCTTATTGTTCTTTAGCGGTGATGATGTGTAAGAAGGATGACAATTGGTGCATGTTCCTAGACTACAAAGATCTAAACAAATTCACCATCAAAGATAAGTTTCCTATTCCTATAATTGACACTTTGCTAGATTAATTACATGGAGTTGTTTATTTTACAAAAGTAGACCTTAAATTTGGGTATCACTAAATCTAAATCATGGACGAGGATATTCCCAAAACAGCATTTTGACACGTGAGGGCTATTATGAGATTCTTGTTATGCCTTTTGGTCTTACAAATCCCTCTTCTACATTTTGAAGTTTAATGAATTCCATATTCGACCCATTTTTTCAAAAAGTTAGTCTTGGTATTCTTTGATGATATATTGATTTACAGCAAAACATGGGAAGACCATTTACACGATGTAGATCGGATTTTACAAACTCTCGACCAAAATGAGCTTTATGTGAAGCCTTCTAAGTGTGCTTTTGGAGTTAAGGAGTTGAAGTACTTGGGTTGCATTGTATCTCATGAAGGTGTCAAGGTGGATCCTAACAAGATCAAGGCCATGGTGGAGAGAATAGGACTTAACATCCTCAAGATTCAAGAACCTACGAGAATTCTTAGGACTTACAAGATACTATCGAGATTTTTCAAAAATTATGCAAGCATAGCAAAACCACTTAAGATGTTATTAAAAACGACTTATTTCAGTAGAACGAGGCAGCAACAAGAGCATTTGAGAAGCTTAAGGAGGCCGTGTGTACCACTTCAATTCTTACCACTCCAAATTTCACCAAAACTCTCGTTTTGGAAAGTGATGCTTTGGCGCATGGCATGCATGCAGTCCTCATGCAACAAGGCACACATAGTACATTTGAAATTCACCAACTCAAGGGTAAGAATTTGCTTAAGCCCATCTATGAGGAGAAAATGTTGGCTATTCTTCATGTGGTCATTAGAAGAGTCGAAGAGTAACAAAACGGGGTCACTAAGATGTTGGAGTATGACTTTGAGACCATCTACAAGAAAGGAAAGGAGAATGTAGTGGCAGACGCACTCTCTAGGAAGGATGAAAACACATAAGCATTGTTATGTGTTGTGTCCCTTCTATAGACGGATTGGGTGGATAGGGCAAGGTTAGAATGGTAGCGAGACACCAATACACGGAATCTCATTCAGCAACATCAACAAGATCAAAGCACTTCAAATAAATTTGTGTGGAAAGGAGACTCCCTCAGTACGAGGATAGGCTGTTTTTGCAAACCTCAAGCCTCGAGAATAAGGTTCTAGAGGAGCTCCATATTTATTCAATAGGGTGACATTCGGACTCCTTAAGACTTATCAAAGGCTCGATGATGAAATATAGTAATTTGTGGCAAAATGTATGATGTGCCAACGAAACAAAGGTGAGACAATTATGACCCCAAGTCTTTTGCAACCTTTATCTATCTCTAGCCAACAATTAGAGGTGGTCTCCATGGATTTCATCATGAGATTGCCAAATTCGGAAGAGAAAATGTTATCATAATAGTGGTAGATAGACTCACAAAAATGCTCATTTTTGTGCCTTACTTGCATCTTTTTGGAGCAAGTACGGTGGCAACAACATTTTTGAGATAATTCAAATGCTACTGAGTAACCCCAAAGATTATAGCAAGTGTAGACACCTAATTTTGGTACAAGGCACTTGGTAATATCAATTTTGACCTCTTAAGACACTCAAACCATTAGCAAATTCAGATCTTTTTGGCATACTTTTTCCCCTTTCAGCAAATCCCGCATCACTTTTATTGCCACCAATTTTCCCTTAGGCACTCTACGATCATTTCCTACTTGCCTAGGACACTCCATACACATCTGCAAACTCGTATCTTTCCATTCTAAGACTTTTTCATCACTTTTGCGAGAGGGACAAAATCAGCGGTGGTCGATAATGACCTAGGAAAGTATCGGCAGCCAATATTGTCCTATGTCAAACATTCATATTTCCATTTGGGCACTTTTTTGAGGTTGACCTATGTTTGAACTGTGGGGTTGGCTTGTGCAGGAAATCAACCTAGAGATGTATATGTAAATAAAACCCTAGAGGTCATTTACGCTAGGAATCACTAAGCATTCATAGGAGGATCAAACAAGCTCCTTGGAGATCATTACTCTTGTTAAGCACAAGATAATACTTTGAGAGGGGGTGAATCGGTATTATGGTATTCTTTTAAATTTAACACTTAATCTCGAGATCCATAATCACAATTAATCAATTTCACAGAGACTATATCAAAGCAATCAATGAATGCAAAGCAAACCAACACACTACAAATAGACACGCATTTACGTGAAACCCTTTCGGGAGAAAACCACGGAGAAAATTTTCTTTATTATATTTCTCAAATGAGGCACCAACCTACGGGAGACACCAATCCCCAAATTACAATTTTTGTAGGTGCTAACCTACAGGAGCACCAACCCCTTTTTGCTAAGCACCAACTCAGCAAGAGACACCTATCTCTTCAAATATGAAGGCACCAACCTTCCTCACAAAAAAACAAACTCTTTTCTATCTGTTATGTTGTTGTTACTTCAACAAGTGAGAACAAAACTGCTGCTCAGAATATCCTTTTTTATTTATTTCAGTCCCTTCACATAAATAAATCGCTGCAACTTTTCATCAAAAATAAATCTGCCCTTCACTCCTTTTTATTTCATATTCTGCTCTTCCTTTTCTCTCTTCACACAAAATATTCAATATGTATGCTTTTTTAAATCAAATGATTCTATCTCCTTATATATCCTTCTCACATCCTTTCGAAAAGACACATCATTCTAACCAACACAACCTTTCCATTATTTAATTAACACAACTTAATTAAGTACATTAGTCAGCTTAAAACCAAAAGTAATTAATGCAGCCCATAAAATTTATTAAATGCACATTAAACAATGCAATATACTCCATTAAATGCACTGGCCCTTTCTTTAATAAAATTGCTGTCATCATTAAATCGCTGCCAGCCATCATTAAATCTTCTTTTTCACAATGAAACATGGCATATGAACGCCTTAAAATGCTGATATCTTTCTCATTTGTACCACTTGTGTATATCTCACTTATACCATGTAACAATACTTCTTTTCATGTAGTTAAACTTTCGTTTTCAGCCTTTCTATACTGCTGGTTATTTCCGTTACTTTCTACTATTTCCGTCAACATCCATCAATATTTCCGTCAACATCCGTCAATAGTTCCATCAACTTCCGCTGTCAACATCCGTCAACTTCCGTTACACATTGTCATTAACCAAATACATCAATGATTAAGCCTTTGACATCAATGATAATATTTCCAACAACTACTTGATCTATACATATTTTAACACACTCCAAAGAATTGGAGATGACCTAAAGCCTCCAATCTAATCTAAAATCTAAAGTTTCCATTGCGAAGTATATTGTGTCAAGGGAAGGATCATATTGTTGCATTGATTGAGCATATAGGGAGAGTGAAGGACCGTCACTTCACTCACATGGGAAGTAGATCTAGATAGAACTATATAAGCCTTGATTCCCACCGAATATGTGGCGCAAGGCCTTCTTAAGAATCCATTGAAGGGCAGCCCAAGCCCAATCTATGTAATTTCCTTCATGTTTAATTGAGTGCTCGATTAGGGTTTGGATCTAGAAAAGCGATATTCGAGAGATTCGCACATCCTCACACAAATCGAAAACAAGTTTTGAAGAGCAGAGGCAAAGAAGAGCGTAAATCAAATTCCGCGTCACGGTACAAGATCGGAAATTGAACCTGTCCCCTCGCTGAAACTTTCCTAGGCACATTTACAAGAGGTCAAAGTTGATGACCCTAATTCTTATCTAGTTCTAAGTCTTTTCTTAGCATTCGAGGATTATGTCAATCACTTCGAGTATGCTTTTCAAGGTAGTGTCTTACTCACTCTCCTATACATTTTCCCCTTTTCAATTTCAATCAATTTTACCGTAGTTCAAATTCTTAGTTCACTGTCCACTTACCCTAATTTCATTTTATTTAAAACAAAATAACGAACCTATGTTTCTATCAATCTACGCAACCTAGAGTTTCATTTTAATCTTTTAGGGTTTGTATATTTCCCTTTTAGGACCCGGTGTATTTTTGAATTTTAATTAATATCATTAGCCCTAGCTTCTTGAATGTGCTTTGCATGTTTTCATTTTATGCCAATTAAGAAATCTCGATCAACTACACCTACTAGGCAAAGAGCTAGATTGAGCGGTTTGCAAATTGATTTGGTTCAATCTCATTTTTGTTTGAAAAAGAAAATGGTCGTTAATGATATGGATGTTGCTTCTATTGATGCAAATAATGTTAATTCTTTGATTGATTACAATTGGGATGCAAATGCTTCCAAGGAACATGTTGTGGATGATCATGCTTGTAAAAATACTAGGAGAAATTTGTTTCAAAGAATACTACCTCCATGAACATGTTATAGCTGCCTTTAAATAATATTTTAAGTTACACCCTAAAAAAATTGATGCAATTATCTAAGTGGCTAGAGAGGAACAAACTAAATTAGCTACGGAATCCATACGTGAGGAAGTACATGTAGACACTGCACCTTTGAATGTTCCTCTTTTATCTTTTAGAGGCTCACATTCCACATTAGATGACATGACTACTACTACTTTTGATTCTACTCGTGTGTAACATATTGCTTCAATAATGTTGCCTGCACCTAGTATACCTACTACAATGGCACTGCATGCTACTATACAGATTACTATGAATATTGCTTCATAGCCTATGTAATGTCCCTTTCTAGGGCTGAACTGAAAAACAATGAAATAACACAAACCCCAAACTGAAGTATTCTGATTTTTATACCAGCCAACTGAAAAATATAACAGCAGTGAATAACAGTCTGATTTTTAGGACAGCAGCAAGGAAAAACAATAATTCATCAAAATATCACCATTCACATCATCTAAAACATGTAGAGGCACTTTAGGAATATTTTAAGACAATTATCACCCAAGAAATCAACCTCTAAACACAGCTGGAAATTAATTAAATGACAACAGAGGTACAACCCGCATTAAGGGCTGGAAATGATGTTTCCAAACCCCAACAAATACCAATGTAGTGAGAAATCAGCCTTATAAATTAGGAGGAATCTGAATATCAACACAAAATGTCAATTGGTGCCCTTCTCCACCCAAGCGCCACCCGAGAGTGGGTGCCTGATCCGGAGGATTGTCCGCACAATGGAAATTCCCTAAATCTCCCAAAACCCATTGCTTACATGAGAAAAGCTCATAGTCAGTTTTCCAATGCATTTTGAACAGGTCAAAACAGACACCGTACGTGGGAGATATCGCCCACGCAGGAATAGGTGCAGCAGGCGAAAATGAGGGCACAGAGGTCACAACGCCAAGGCACATTGCAAGATCGCCAAATAAATTCGACGTGCAAAATATCAATGAAGCAAAAAAATTGGTTTTCAGTTTCGCACCTCCGATCTTCAACGATCATAAAAAAATCAACTATGAGGTCCACTCTTGTTACAAAGGGGAACTCGACCGCCGTAATGACATCATCGAGTTGGGACCAAGCTGGACAGCTCCAACTCTTCATTTTTCCAATTAGCTCGGTGAGCTACAAACCGAATCGAAGGGTGATTTATGATCGAATTGAGCATTGAGTTGGGGCAAGCTAACCGAGCTCCACATGTACATTGCCACATCACCAAGCCGAGCCGGGGACTCGCCTTTACCTTATCCCTCGCATCGAGTTGGCTGCCACATCATCACCTCTGCTCGCTAAGGATCACGAGGCAAATCAATAGAGGGCGAGCTAGGTGCTGAGCCCGATGGGCCATTCAAACCAACCGCATATGCCACCCAAGTCACACCAGCTCAACTGTCCATCCAACCTCCATTATGCCACTCATCCGTAATGAGTGTTTCAACGACCAAAAAAAGAAGCAATGCCGTGGTCGTAGCCACATTATACATGGGGCAATGAAAACCTATTAAAAGGCTTTAGATCATCCAATTCCGCTCAATGTGGGATTATCCTCACCCACCAAAAGCCAAATACAAGAAGAGCGACTCGACCCTCTTACCTTCTCGCATCAACGTGGATACCTAACCATTGGGCCATGCGGCTGCCTACAAAGAATAGCCAAAGGAGTTGGCTTTATACTTTATCTGCAAGGTCGGATTACAAGCAAAGCTAAGGTGCATAAGGGGATTCGAACTCCTCGGTACTCGGGGATCAAACTTAGGCTCGACCCGATGCAATATACGGACAAGGCTTATATTAAACCATAGCATAATATATTTATCCAATTATTTTGGGCTCACTTACACTATATAAAGGCCTCTAAGACTTTTGGTTAAGCATTCGAAGCGAGCCCGTATTCAAGGCATTTTTGTCATTTTGATCGAGAGTCGAAGACTTTGTAATCAACGAGATCGTCGAGGAGGTCCAATCAATGGCGACAATCATCAAAGGAGCCCATAAACAAGCCGGGAGAGCTTTTATCGTCTCCACCTTTGCTTTAGGAGTCGAGAGCTCATCATTTCGGCAATTTCATTACAAAGGAGGCCAATGTCTTTGTAGAGATCGTAGTTCGTCGAGATTCTCATCTCATAGGCCGGAGTGCCGTTATAGAGATATTGTGCCACCATCCGAGAGAGAGACAATGCATCCTTACCGTTGGTCGAGCCAAGGGCTCATATCACGGAGCCAAGTTGATGCCAAGACAGCATAATGTTGAGTTCGAACCAAGTCTATTGACGTTGTTGACCATAAGTAGTTAACAAGTGTAAGAAATTTTGTATTTTCTTCATTAGTTACGTATCGCTTCATCTTTTGAGCGGACATGAAGACATAGTCCATTTTGGGACAAACTTCGTTATCAATAGTGGTGTTGCATTTTGTGGTGTGTATTTTATGCCCTCGGTTTTGCAACATAATTCATTCAATTTAATCGTAAATCAAAATTGGAAAAAATTAAAGTATCTGTGGAAACGGGAAATTGAAACAGTTTAAATAACCCCGCTGAATCGATGCCAAATTGATGTAGAAGACCTTGATACTCTTTCTTCTTCAATCCCTATGTTGACTAGATTTTCTACACAACTCAAAACCTAGGCAAACATGAGATAAATCTCCTCATTTACCGGTGAGGCTCCCGTAAGATTTTGTTAGTTTATATGTCCTAATATCTATCTCATGGTATTACTTTAACTATGTAGCTCCTAACCATAGCTATACAGTTTTGCAGCAAGTAAGTAGCTGTAAAAGAAAGGAAAAATCTGCAAAGAGGAAAATAATAGGAAACGGAAGAAAGTGGAGAGGATGTGCAACCCAAGCAATAGTTTACAGAGTTGATTGCATACACATAGATTAAAACAAATAAATCATCAAGCACAGAATTCAAAGCAAAGGAAACTTTCAAATCTAGATCTATAATAACACAAAGTTTATGAATAGATCTAAAAAGAAAGTAAGAAGCAAAATGCACCGTTGACACAAAGTTCTCTGGAAATCTCTTCTCTATTCCTCTGCTTGCAAAATCAGGGGTTTCAACTCAAAGTCTGGAACACAAGAATGTTGATTACAAATTCCAATCCTTTAACCCGTAGGTTCTTCCTCTACTTATAGTGTGTAGAGGGGAAATTACAAATGGGAAACTACAACTGAACTAGAACATGAAGTAGTAAAGGGAACATTTGGCAGTTATCTTCCTAAAATTCCTCTCTAGTGACATGCATCAGGAGTCTAAGTCAAAATTGTGCACATCTGTCACCTATCTTAAAGAATCTTCCCACATAACTTAAAGTAATGGTTTTTAACCAATAACTTTAATTTTACATTTTCATTCGGGAACATAAGAAATAAGATAAGGAAGAAGAGAAGAAAGAAGATCTGCCAGCTGTAACACTTATACTTTATTTTTGTTCTGATATTGAATATACTTGTCAAACATGTAATTCAACATCTTCCCATTTGTTTTAACAATAACATCTCTTTCGGTTCTGAACTATAACAACCCTCTGGACAAAGCAACAACGTTAGCCTTCACTTTCTCTAAACCAGCCCATATCCCTCAATATCTGCCTGAAGCTTTATGAGTCTACCAATCGAATCCATCGTGAAAGGTATGGTGGCCTCATCAACTTCTTTCCGCACAACCAACATAAATTCCTCATGGGAAGCAGGTAATTCATCTGGGATGCTCCCGGCACTTCTCCCATCTTACTCTCCAAAATCGCATCCTCTTCAACATGAGCTTGAGGATCTCTACACGGAAGGAAACTGAAATCTCTAACTGCTTCCCCTTTTCCACCAATCCACCAAGCACAATCTGTTCTGCAATCAACACATCCTTTGGCAACGAGTGTATCTTAGCCAAAGTATCCAGATGACTTTCAGCCACTATGTTCTCATCTTTTATCTATGTCATCAAATCCTTTAGCTGAGACACTGCCATGTGCATGTTCTCTAATTCAACCGGTATTGGTTCGAATTGCTCTAAGGCCTGGTGAATGATTTGCTCCTTCCAGTGGGCAATAGCTTTGACTTGATCCCCTGCATCTTCCACCTCCTGCATCAGATGATTACTCACCTGCTCATGTGCTAAAATGGGCTGAGAGGAAGGTTTGGCAACCTTAGCAATGATCTCGCATACCGAATACCTACTTCAAGCTTGATCTCTCAACCTTCTCTTTGTCAAGCTTAAGGAATAAAGCATTCATTAGCGTCTCGTATCCTGCTTTAACCCTTTTGTGGTAGTTTGACCTATTGGCACTTTGGTCACTACTATATCAGCTGCCGTGAGCTCTCCCTTGTGCTTTCCTTCTGCTGGAATAGATAACTCAACGAACTTCTATCCCGATTCCTCAATAATCAACCTAGAAGTCGTTTTGGCGACTTTAGGTCTTCTATCTCTTCCTCCCAAACTCAAGAGTAGTTGAAAGTCGTGTTCTTCCGGATTGATCTCCTCTCTGGATTCTGGGATCGTCTGCAAAGCTAACCATGATGAAAAGTTGCTTCTTGGGGAATGAGAAACCGCCGAGTGCACCACCATCTCATGCTCTGACTCCGCTCTATCAGAATTTGCCACCGTGTTATGACTGCTACCCTCTGAATTATCCAAAGATAATGCCTTTTCAAACTCCGCCATCTGTGCTTTCAACTTCTCCGCATGAATAGGTGAAGACCTGAGTGGTCGAGGAGAAAATACAAATGACGTTGGATTCAAAGGAGGAACAACAAGATCTCTCTGAGGTTCCGGGGCTGCTGAAGTGCTATGAGTTGATGTTGGAGAAGCTGGAACTGGAACGATAGCCGTAGATTTGGCCTTCTCCTATATGTGAGACTTCTTGTGAACTTTAAGCTTTTCCGGCCTTCTGCTGCTTTCACCTTCATGTTTCCTCTTGTTGGAGTCTCCCGTGGTAAAGTTGTCCTGTGATCTGGTTCATCAAAGCTTCATCCAGGCAATACCCCTTTGTCAACAACTAGTTCGAAGTGTTAACCAGAATTATGGAAGATCTTTCTTCAATCGTCTGCAGCCACCAATGTTTTCCTGAAGAGCAGCTCTATCTCCTCCCATCTGATGATACGAGTCAAGTATCACATGCCCATCATCTACGAGATCTGCAGGTATCCGTGCCAAACCATAATCAGACACTTGTTGCACCGATAACCTGCTGAAGTCTTTCTTTTTGACTTCATACTCATTCCTGCACTTCATCCAGAAGTCCTCCAACGAAGGCACATGTGAGTATTCCTGGGAGATTGTCTTCCTCGCTACTCCATATGGGTCAAAGTTCAGCCGTGCTGGGAAGAACTCAAGCTCATACTCAGAAAACATTTCAGCTTTGACTCCTCTAGCTTTGTGGATGCTCTGGCAGCTGTAGTAACCCACTGTGACTGGAAAGAAACTCGTAGACTTGTGCCGCTTTGATTGTAAGTCATGCATCTCCACGAGTTGTCTGCACAACTCCATGATGACCCACTTGTCATTTGGATATCTCGACAACTTTACTAGTTCTCCTGAAAAGCCAATCACCCTGAGATAGGTGAAGTCTACAAACTGATGAAAATGCAGCCATGCTAGAGATACAACTTCCCAAGCTTCTTTACTCACCCTGTTGGTCTTCAGATCACCATTTAGTTTGCAGATGAATTCATAAAGAACCCATCGTTGACCGCTTTGTAATCTTTGTGGCACTCAGAACTGTCAACTATGGATAGCAATCAAAGATAGGATCTTTCGCCAATATGCCTCGCGTCTATCCAAACTTGGAAAATATGCCTGCGAGGTCTGCTTTGCATATACTGTATGAAGTCATTTTGAAGTCGTAAGTCCGCCTCACACTCCGAAGTTGCTCACCGATGTTGTCACTGATGATCTCTGCCCAATTGATTATCAATCAGCTCGTGATCTCGATAGTCCTCACGAAAGCATACATCCATGAGCGAAATTGTGAGTATTGGCTTCTCCACTTATCCTTGCAAAGCAATTTAGTGATATCATCCACCTCCTGCACCAAGTTGGATCGCAGAAGAGTTCTCGGGAACTTTGATGGAGACCTAGACTTCTTCATATATCGGTTGTTCATTATGCTCACGCAATCGCTTTATGTTTCTCCCATTTGTTACCCGCATCCAAATGCTGATTACAATCACCACCGCTCGTGTCGAAATCTTCAGACAAAAATTGATAAACTGTGCATCCAGCCTAATAATTGTCTTTCCCGCAAAGATCCCCGGATTGTTCTCGAAAGAGGATGATATGATCTCACACTCCATGACAAATTTGGGCAACCGAGCTGTGATCGAGAATGCCGATGCTTGGAATAATTCCACTGCTTTTCATCACCCGCATGAGAAATGTCTTTCCGGCCCTAGATCTGTTAATTATTTCAGAGATGGGTTCTGGGCCCATGTCTGTGTCATTGATATCAACAAATCTGGAAGCTATGCATGATTCTGTTGATCCTTCTCTATCATCACGCTTCATCATGGCTGGAGCAATCTTTGTCTGAGCAATCTTTGTCTATGTTCTTTTTCTTTTAATCCTAGCTGAAATTCTTTATAATTGGATCAATTCGTGCAGATCTATCAATTTCTTCATATTCGAAGATATATTCAATGTACCTAACATTGATTTGAACTTCCTTTCACCTGTATGAACACTTGTAATGAATACCTGCAATTATTTAAGACAAAGATGAAGTCCAAAGCATGAATACTTGATTTCATCACCAAAATCTGCATATGAAGCCCGCTGCCCTAAAATTTGAGGCTTTGCTTGCATGCAAAGCAAGCATAAATATTTTTAAATTCACCTGGGCACTTATAACAACATGCAAATAATTATCATAGCATAAATCAAGCCATTCCAACCCTAGGCGCCAAACCTTGAAGCTTCCCGGCAATGAAAAACACCTCCAGATGCACAAATCCTCCTTTCTTTGGCGCCAAAACTATCCGGCTGCAATCCTTAGCAAAAAGAATTAATTGCTTCTTCATTATGGCAGCCCATGCTTATATAACCCTCAACATTCTATTTCTAATAATTGTCCATCCTATTTCTGGCAATTAATTAATAAACAAACATGTTTATTCACCCAAATTGGGCACCTATTTTTGCATGTTGTTGGCTGCCATTAAATAAATTTTATTTATTTATTTTTAGCATGCTACCTTCAGTTCTCTTTGGCTTATCCTCATGCATTGACTTTTCCTCCATCCTGGGCGCCAAAATTAGGCAAAGCAACTATTAATAAATATCATTAAAAGCATTGTTTAATGCCCAAATGGGTCACACTTTTTGGCATGGGTGAATTCTAAAATTAAGAAGTCAACTTCTGGTGGGAATTTTCACCCTGCACCGCAGCTCTAAAAATCCCTTCTTCCACTTAAGTTATTTGACTTTTATAATGGGAATTTTTACCCTGCAAGGCAAGTAATAAATTCCCGCCTGCCTGCCACCTCCAATTTTCCCACTGCAACTTAAGTGACTTTCTAAAAAGTGCGACTTGTATTAAAAATAGCTTCTTTTGGAAAAGTGCGACTTGTATGGGTGAATAAAACCTTCTGATGGGAAAAGTTAGCCTGCTAGGCAGGCAGAAAATTCCCATCGGTGCTTTAAGTGATTTTTCTTTATTTTATAATGGGAATTTTCACCCTGCAAGGTAGGTAAGAAATTCCCGCCTGCCTGCCACCTCTAATTTTCCCATCACAGCTTAAGTGACTTTGACTTCATGGGAAAAAGTACCTGCAAGGCAAGTAATAAATTCCCACCTACCCAGCACTACCAAAAATCCCATTGCAACTTACACTCATTAATTCCAGAAAATGCGACTTGCCTGGGAGAGGCTTTTTGTGCATGACTTCATCATTTTTGGTTAGCAGTTTGCATTTTGAGGCTGATTCCTTCTGGTGCTGTGTCGGTAGATGATCTCCAGATGCTTCAGGCAATTAAACAAACTATACTAGCAAAGGAATTGACCTAGGGGAATTTCACAGAGAAAAAGGAGAAAACCGGAGAAAAACGCAAAAGAAATAAATAAAAGCGAAAAATGTTGCCAAAAGTTGCAGACAATGCCCTGAATTCATTCCTAGTGAAAACCCTAATGAGATGAGTGAATACTGGCATGCAAAACTTCAACAGATTCAACCGAGCACAATTTACTTCAAATGAGGCATTATTTATTCAATAAATAATTAAATAAAAATTTCCCGCAGACAAAACTTGGCGAAGGGATAAAATGAGTTTGGGCATCTGGGTATTTGTCGAAATTGGCTCATATGATACACTAGGAATATCCTAACATAATACAGACATCTTCTGGCAATAAAAACACAAAAAGACCCGCTATTTTAAAAGAACAACTTTTTTTTTTAAACAGGTAGTCTTAGATTTCAAGGTGAAATCTGGGACACCACCCTAGCTCAACAACCAAAAGATAACCTTCTTTGAAGCCCTTGGAACCACCAATTGGAGAGATTTTCATTCTCTAACTTTGAACAAGGGTTTCGTCTTTCTTGCTTGCCACACCAAAGGATTTTTGGCCTCTAGTGGAATGGAATAGAGCAATCAGCCCCAAAACCAAATAGAATAAAATTATAATATGAAAGCATACCCAAAATGAGCCTAAGCGACCCCTTTTATATCCATAGTGTGGCACTAAAAAACCCCATGGAGGGAATTCCCCATGACCAACCTCAATAAGAAGCTTGCTTTATCTTTTAATTTGCCTTTGAGTTCCTCCAACCCAACCAACCTGCTTCATAAGGGAAAATACTAAAGAAAAATGTAAATGTTAATAAAAGAAAGACTAAAACATCAACCAAAGACCTCCCTTGTTCACCTACTTCTTGTCCATGGGAAGTGGAATGGGCAAGAAGTCTTCAAATGAATTAATTCGAAAAAGGGGACATTACGACCCTACGGCTTCTTTTGTGCCTCCTAGACCTACTACTCATGCTACATCTTTTTGTGCAAGAGTCTCCTTCAAATCAATAGAGTGCCTATTACTATCCATGTTGCTAAATGTCCATCCCAAGATGCACTCGCACAAGAACTTCCGAATATTGAAGCTAAGCTCCTACAATTAGAACAAGGATCCCAAAAAGTGAGCCATACAATGAACTCTCATGAGATATTACACAATCCATTGGCTCATAAGGTCCTTAGTTACCCTTTTCCTACATGATTTATTGCTCCTAAATACAAGTAATTTAATAGCATGGGTGACCCCTCACAACACATCAAGGCTTTTTAAGCCTCGCCTATAGACTATACTAATAACAATAAATTGTTGACCAAGCTCTTCGTAAAGAAGTCTCAAAGATTATGCCTTAGATTGGTTTTACACCCTACCATCAAGCTTCATACATACTTTCAATCCTTTGGTTGATAGCTTCTTTGCTCATTTTTCAATAAACGTTAGCCAAAAGGTCACATCTCGCAAATTGCACAACTTAAATAAGTACCTAATGAAACTATCGAGTTATGTGCTTGAATACAAAACCATGCTCACCAAAGTGTCACATCCAATACATGAAAGTGAATTAGAAGAAATGTTTAATCAAAGTTTCTTTCAACTTATCAAAGACAAAATCATGTTTCAAACACATCATTCTTTTGACTTTTCGTTTAGTTAAGAAACTATGAGACTAAGATCCTTAGAGAAAATATGCTTAAATATGGAACTAACGTCGTTACATCTAGTGGAGCCGAATTTAAAAGTAAAGACACCATTCAAGTTTTCAACGCTAAAGCTAATGATGCAACTACTTTCCAAGCTAATAACGAGGCCAAAAATACAATTAATGTGATTTCCCAACCAAGTGATAGGTTTGTCCTTTCTACTCCAGAAGCAAAGGCAATTCACACAATTATATGAGAGTCCTCGCCAAATGTTTTAGTCATTGGTTGAATGCAAGATGATCGCTTTACTTCCACAAAGGTGAGCTTGAACTATCTAGAACAACACCAAAGAACTTAGATGTGAACATATATTGTGAATACCATAGATCTTCAAGACAAACTACGAACAAATGCTTTGGCTTAAGGCAAGATTCAAGATCTCATTGATAACACTATTCAAGTGAAAGGACAAAATACTATATTAAATGAATCAACAGCACAAACAAATCAACGCTTGAAAGTGTTTACGGATCCTCTTCCAAATCATACTATGTAAACAAAGAAACAAGATGAAGTTCATATGACCTATCATGCACAACCTCTCTCAACTTCATATACTCCAACAATATCCAATGATCACCCAATAGATGGTTTCATAAGTGTGGTCATGAATGCACAAAAACAACAACCTACTATTACATTTTAGTACCATTGGATACCTAACGATGATACTACCAATGGACCACTATTCATACATGTTTTCATAGGCTTACATTACATAAAGAGGATCACGGTGGACAATGGTTCAAGTGAAAACATTTACACAATGACATTCCTTTCTAGTTTTGGATACACTCATAAAGATTTTGTTTGCACAACGGTGGATGTTTCAGATTCAATGGTCAATTTCGAGCTCCTCTTGGAGGTATCACATTACCATTCATCAGAGGGCTTCGTATAATACCCACTCAATTTCTTGTCTTACCAAGCAATGGGACATAAGACAACTTACCTAGACGACCTTGGCTACATCAAATGAGAGTTATCCCATCCATCTTACACTTTGATGTGTAAAGTTATACATGTTAACAAGGTTGTCACTAGAGATTTTATGCTTTCACAATTCATACAAATAAATCTAAAACTTTTGAAAAAGATGACACTTTATTTAAGGTTGTCACTATTCAAGATACTATTTATGAGTTGTTGGCTAGATTTTCTGCATAGCATCAAACCTAGGCAGTCATGAGATAAATCTCCCTCATTTAACCGGTGAGGCTCCCGTGTCAGATTTGTCAATAAAAATGTGTTATTATCTATCAGGGGTTTTACTTTAACCACTTAGTTCATGAACCATAACTAAGAAGTTCTCGCAGCAAAGTAAGCAAATTGTTTAAGAAAGGAAAGTTATAGAAGAAAGAAGTAAAGGAAATACAGAGAAGAAATGGGGAAGATGTGCATCCCAATTAGTAGATAACAGAGCTAATTGCATGCACATAGAAGAAACTTAATAGATATGAACACACAAAATTATAAAACAAAGGAAGCTCTAGATCTAGATCTAAAATAACACAAGATCTAAAATAACACAAAGTTTATCAAGAGATCTAAGATTCAAAGCAAGAAACACGGTACACCGTGACACAAAGTTCTCCGGAAACCTGCTCCCTTGTATTCCTTTGCTCCAAGTTGCTCTCAGGAGTTCAGCACAAAGTCTAGAACTCAAGATTGCTGCTTACAAATTCTGATCGATCCTTAACCCGGAGGTTCTTCTCCTACTTATAGAATGTAGGAGGGAAAGTACAAATAGAAGACTCAAACTGAACTAAAGCATGAACAACAAGTAAAGATGACATTTGGCAATCATCCTCAACTAACTTCTTCTTAAGTGACACATGTATCACTTAACTAATAGAATGGTTCCACATGACTTCAAGTAATGGTTGTAAAACCAATAACTTAGAAGTTTTACAATTTCATCTGGGAACATAGAAAATAGAAGAAGAAAGAATAGAAGAAGTCATGTCAGCTGTAACATTTATGTCTTCTTCTTGTTCTGATATCGGATATACTTGTCGAACATGTAATTCAGCATCTTTCCATCTGTTTTAGCCACTGCTTCCTTCTCTGTCCTGAATTGCAGCAACCCTTCATTCAACACTTTGTTGCACGCTTCCACCTCTTCCAAACTCGGCCCAAACCTCGCAATGTCTGCCTGCAGCGCCACCAGTCTACTGATAGAATTCATCGTGAAAGGCTTGGTAGCTTTATCAATTCTCTTTTGTACCATCAGAAGAGAACCTTCCGCAGATTTCCAAACGAAAAGATACTGCAAAGTCTACTCTCAAGTGCTTCCCTTCTCGATCGATCCGTCTGCAAACGAAAGATACCGCAATTAATACATCTCTTCTCAACTTGTTGATCTCGGCCAAAATACTCAAGTTACTCTCTGCACTATATTCATGCCTTCTATATTTTCCATCGATTCATGCTTTAGTTGATTTGCTTTACATCGCTCATCATAACCTTTAGGCGGATCGGCACTTCCCAAGTTGCTGAAGCTTGTCGACGAATAATCAGATCCTTCCATTCGTCAATAGCCTTTACTTGATTGCTTGCGTCCTCCATTTCCTGCATAAGATGATCACTCACCTGCTCTGAAATGGGCTGAATGGAAGGTTTAGCAACCTTGGCTATGATCTCACATAATTGAGATACTTGCTTCTGCAGCTCTTCTTTCTCCGCCTTTTCACTGTCAAGCCTAAGGAATAAAGCGTCTATCAATGTCTGCGTGTCCTGCTTCAATCCTTCAGTGGTGGCTTGACCGAGTGGTACTTTGGTCACTGTCACATCTTCCGCCATGAGCTCCTCCTCTATCTTTCCTTCTGCTGGAATTGATATCTCAGCAAACTTCTCTCCCGAATTCTCAATGATCAACCTAGAAGTTGCTTTAGCAACTTTAGGCCTTCTGTCTCTTCTGCTCAGATCCTGGAGTAGCTGCAAGTCGTGCTCCTCTAAGTTCATCTCCATTCTCGCTTCTGGAACCAACTGCAAAGCCAACCATTCCGAGAAATTACTTCTCGGAGAGTGAGAAGTCGCTGAGTGCACTACCATCTCCCGCTCTGCATCCTCTTCGTCAGAAAGTGCCACAATGTTATGACTGCCATCCTCTGAATCATCCAAGGACAAAGCTCTTTCAAACTTTGCCATCTCGTGAACTTCAACATCTCCTCCTGGACGGGTGATGAATGAAGTGGCTGAGGAGAGAAGACGAACGTCGCCGGATTCAATGAAGGCATGGAAACGTCCTGCTGCTACGGTGCAATAGTTGGTGAAGTACTGGGTACTAGAGAAGCCGGAGTCAAAGCTATGGTCGTAGAAGTGATCTTCTCTTTCTCTTGAGATCTTCTGTGTACTTTCAACTTCTCGGACCTTCTGCTGCTTTCTCCTTCATGCTTTCGCTTGAGGGAATCTCCTGCGCCGAAGTTGCCCGTGATTTGATTCATCAATGCTTCATCAAGGCAATATCCCTTCGTCAGCAACCAGTTTGAAGTATTCACCAACACAGCTCTCGACCTTTCTTCAATTGTGTTGCAGCCTCCCATGTTATTCTGCAGTATGGCTTTATCTCCTCCCATTTGATGGTAAGTGTCAAGTACCACATTCCCATCATCTTTAAGATCCGCAGGTATCCGCGCTAGTCCAAAGTCGAACACTTGCTTTCTTACCGCTGAAATCTCTTTCTAACCTCGTACTCACTTCCGCACTTCATCCGTAAATCTTCTAACAAAGGCACATGTGCGTGCTTCGCTAGATATTGTCTTCCTGGCTACTCCAAATGGATCGAAGTTCAGCCGTGCAGGGAAGAACTCTTGCTCATACTCGGATAACATTTGCGCTTCCATCCCTCGAGCTCTGTGAATGCTAATGCAACTGTAATATCCCACAGTGATTGGGAAGAAGCCCGTAGACTTGTGCCGCTTTGACTGAAGGTCGTGTAACTCCACAAGTTACCTGCTCAGCTCCATGGCGATCAATCTATCATTCGGATACCTGGGCATCTTTATTGGTTCTCCAGAAAAGCCCGTAACCCTGAGGTATGTGAAATCTGCAAATTGAATGAATAGACTTCCAATCTTGGACACGGCTTCCCACGCTTCCTTGCTTACCCTGTTGGCCTTCAAGTCTTTGTCTAGCCTGCAGATGAAATCGTAGAAGAAGTCATCGTTGATCACTTTGAAGTCTTTCTCGCCTGTAGGTGCAGTAAGCTGCGGGTAGCACTCGAAAATGGGGTCCTTGGAAAGAACACCACATCTATCCAGCTTGGAAAAGACACCTTGTGAAGTTACAGCATACACCAAGTATGAAGTCATCTTGAAGCTGAAAGTACGCTTCACATTCCGAAGTTGCTCACCGATGTTGCTTTGCTAATAATTTCCGACCAATTGATTATAGAATCAACCTTATTGATTTCAATGGTCCTCGATGAAAGCATACATCCATGTACGGAAAGTATAGGCATTCGCTTCACCATTCATCCCGTATAGCAATTTGACGACATCATCTCGCCTTCCGCACCAAATTGGACCGTGGAAGAGTTCTCGGGAACTTTGAAGGGGATCTAGGCTTTTTCATGAACCGGCTATTCATGATGCTCACACAATCACTCTATGCTTCTCCCACCTACTCATCAACATCCTAAATGCTAATAGAAGTCACCACCTTTCGTACTGGAATCTTCAAACAATAATTGATGAATTCTGCGTCCAAACGAATTATTGTCTTTCACGAAGCATCACGTAATGATCTGAATAAAGGATGATAAGATCTAGCACACTCCATCACGAACTCGCAATTGGGTCAGTATATGGAAAAGCTGCGCAGCTCGGATAATTCCAACGCTTTTGACCGCACGCATGAGTGAAGTCTTTCCCACTGGATCTATTAATCAAATCGGCAAGAGGTTCCAGGCCTAGATCTGTGTCTCCTATGTCTGCAAGTTTGGAAGCAATGCATGACTCCATCGTGCTCTCTTTTTCATCTCCCTTCGCCATGGCTTTGTCTATCTTCGTCTGAATAATTCTTTTTCTTCTTACTTGGTCGGATTTCTTCAATACTGGTGCAGATCTGGACAATTCTTCAGATTCAGAGGATATTTGCAATGTATTGGACATTGATAAAAACTCCTTTTCTTTTGTAAAGCACTTGTAATGAATTCCTGCAATTTATTCAGACAAAAATAGCCACCGGAGCATGAATAGTGAATTTAAATTATAAAAATCTGCACTTTTCAAGCCTGCTGCCCCAAAAATTGGTGTTTAATTTGCACATAAAGAGAGCATGAATCCTTTTAATCAACACTTGAGCTCCTGTAACACCTGTGAAAACAATTATGCAGACAAAGATCAACCTCCTCCAAAACATGCGCCAAATCTGGAAGCTTTTAGCCTTGTTAGCACTTTGTCTGAACAAAATCCTTCCTTTAATGGGGGCGCACTTTTCCACTTGGCTACAATTCTTCACCTATGATTTGAATAATTCACCCATATGGCTGCCCATGCTTATATAACCTTCACAATTTTATAATTAATAATTGCCCTAACAATTAAAGGCAATTAATTAATTAAAAATCATGTTTTTCTCTTTTCAAAATAGCATGTTTAAGGACAGCCATCCAATAAATTAAATTAATCTAATTTAATCCTTCACACATCACTTCACTTAAGCTTCACAGTGTGCTTTGACCATAGGCACTAAAAATAGAAATTAATTTAATGTTTTAATGCTTTAAAAATATTAAATAAAACCCAAATGGGGCACACTTTTTGAGAGGAAGAGGGCAGCCATTAAATAAATTAATTTTAATGCTTTTAAACCCTTTCTTTTATTTCATCTTTGACTTGTTGACTTCCTCCAAGCTTGGGTGCACTTTTTGAGAGAATAGATTAATTAAAATAATCAATTTAAGGCTTTTATTCTCTCACCAAAGGGGGCGCACTTTTTTGCACATGTAATTCTATTTTTAAGAATTTTTTTCATAATGGGATTCTTTACCCTGCAAGGCAAGCACCAAAATCCCATGATCCACTTAAGTGATTTGACTTTGACAATGGGATTATTTACCTGCGCAGGCGGCACTAAAATCCCATGATTTCACTTAAGTCACTTTCCTTTTATTATAACATGGGAATTTTTACCCTACAGGCGTGCAAATTCCCACTGCCTCATGACCTCTATTTTTCCCACTGCAGCTTAAGTGACTTTTATAACACGGGAAAAAGTACCCTGCTAGGCAAGTATAAAATTCCCACCCTGCCTGCGGCTTATATTTTTCCCATTGCAGCTTAAATCTTTTGTTTTCCAAAAATGCGTCCATCCCCGCAGGGGCTTTTCCGTGCACGACTTCGCTTTTTCCTAGTGATCCAGACCTCCGATGACGACTTCCTCCGGGCATAATGTGCGTATATGTTTTCCAGTGCTCCGGCCAAAATCGGGCTTACCCGGTGAAGGAATTGCTCCAGAGAAATTTCACGAAAATGAAACAGACACCACAAAAACACGAAAAATTGTCAAAAGTTACAAATAAAGCCCAAAACTTAAAATAAGTTAAAACCCTTCTCAGCACAAAGGAGTAATAACATATTCGCTCATAATAGAGTTAAAAGCAGGACCATGCAAATAGCCTCATACGGGGCTCAAAATAATTAAATACAAATTTTCCGCAGACAAATCCCGACGACAGAATAAAACAATTTTGGGCATCTGGGTATTTGGCGAAAAAGGCTAATATGGCTCTTTGGGATTATCTTGACACAATACAAGAACTTTCAAGGCAATAAAAACACAAAACAACCCATTATTTTAAAAGTACGAAAAAATTTCGGATAGGGTAGTCGCAGATTTCAGGGTGAAATCTGAGTGACACCAGAGTCACATATACGAGATCCGACCTAATGCATTACCTAGTGTGCATCAAAAACAGCTAATCTTACAACCTCAAGTGAAAACAATTTGAGTGCAAGCGAAAGAACTTACGCATGCATGCCCTAAGCTAGTCTTACAACAACCTCTTACATGTATTCAAGATGAAGCACCCAAACAAATTCCAAGTATTCAACAAATACTACGTGTTTGATTACAAGAGGTTCAAAAGGCTACCACAACTTAAGTTTCTACATTCAGCAAATTTTATTCAAAAAACAAAAATTTGCCAAATACCAAATATGTTTATTGAAATTCATTGAAATTTGTTAGAATTCATTGAAATTCATTAAAATTATCAGCAATTCTATCCAATTCATTCTTTCTTTTTGAATATTTAATCTAAAAAACAAGCATAATATTTCTTTTAGTTGAATCTAATCACGAATTTTATGGCTGATTTTTTAGTTACAAAATTTATCTTCCATGAATTTGAATGCAGCAACTTTGACCACAACAATTCATCATACATTTGATCATATTACTAGTGCAGATGATTCAAGTTACCATACAACTCACGAATAGTTTTCAGATACTAGCAGTTTATCATCTGACTCTTTACATTCAGAATCCTTGAAATTAGCACATTTTGACTATGATGATATTGGAACATTGTATGGACATATAGACCAGCATATTCATTTGCATTGCTAGCCTAACCCTCATGTGGGCTTGACTACGCAGCTTATAATACACAGTTTCTTTGTTTTCCTTCTGTGTGTCATATTTACTACCCTCTTGAGTTGTTTGATTGTTTTTATATTTGCACCCCTTGATTATGACTTGTTTGTTTTCAAAAATACAATAAAATACAAATCAAGCCCTGCTTCTTTTGATACATTGAATATGTCTACGTGTTGCTAAAGATTTGTCATATCCATTTACTACGAGCATGTTTTTCACAGTAATCTTGAGTTAGATGAAAAATATACACGGTACATATGATCATGGATTCATAGATGTTTCACAGCTTCATTTTCCTACACCTGGAGCAACCTTTCCACTTTGGGGGATGTCCACACTATGGGCGCTTCCAGTCCTATCATTCCTACTTTTTCTATATTCATATTGAGCAATCTACATTGCTTATACATATCCTGCTCTAGTTTACATATAGTGTGCTTACTCACATGGATACTTTTAATTGATACATTGTGTGCTCTCTTTCTGTGTGCCATGTATTTGCCTCTATTGTCTGTGCTTGTGTGTGTTGCTTGTCATGTTGTGTCCAAAGAGGATCCTCTAGTCGACATAGGAATAATTATTTGTGTGCTTCTTGATCACGATGCTTGTTTCAATGTTTTCAGTTATTCAATATTTAGTTACATGTTTACATAGTGGTATTATATGGTTACATGACTGCGTTTGACTATACTATGTGATATCATATTGCTTGGTGCCATGATATATATCATACACACTACTACTTTGCAACCTACTATGTTTTGGTACCTACGTTGTCATGATTATTACCATGCATCTGTTGGGGCATACCATCATTTGTATGCTTCGATGTTATATTTTTGCCCTACTTGGGGCTTGCTTAATGCGAGTGGAAGAATATCACTTGTTCCCCCTCTTTGTGCTTGTTACAGTGGGGTATATCGTTTGTTCCCATTATCCATTGAGTTTTCACAATGCTATCTCTTATGTACATTCACATATTACATTACCATTGAGCCTTGATGATCATATTTTATTACATGTTACATATTGTATTACATGTTACATAATGTGCTTACATGATGAAATATTTTCTATGTTTACATATCTTATACATGTATTTATATGTGTTTTTCATGATGATTATAGCACCTACTTTATTTTCTACATGTTACACATGATGCCCATGATGCTTTTCTTTTGAGAAGAGTGACATGTGGGAACATCCCTATACAATCAGCTTATTCTTCAATTTTGGACCAATGAGGAACCTACATAATCAGATTTGGAATCACTGTCGGTTGAGAAGTACCTTCTTTAGCGACTGTGCAAAGGGTCAGTTTTGGACATGTCATGAGGCAGCAACTGGAATCTGTCTGTTAGCTTCTTTAACCAAGAATTGGCATCGATATTTCTACATTCAATAGGGTCAAATGTGACCCATCGCATTTTTCTACAATCAAAAATCGCAGTTTCAGACAATTTTCACCATTTAGGAAAACAAACCCCGTGACAATCTCCAAATAATCCTGAGGTAGCATGGTCCGCTTATTAGCAGGTGGATTCGTTCATTTACTCATTTCAAAATGTTCAATTTTCTAAGTTTTTCCAATTGGTTACTGTATTTTCACATTATCGAGACATTGATCTACTTGCATGCATTTACATTTCCTTGCAAGTACACGCAAAGCATGGATAGGGAAACATCCATGTGGAACATCTACAACATCCTCTTGTTTTCTCTCTAAGATACGCTCTCATGCAAGTTCAGCAACGTGTTTATTTGTTTTTTTCCCTTTAACGTCATACGCAGACCACATGAAAGCTATGTAGGCGGTACGCTTCCTCGAGGCAGTTGGTACGGGTGCGATGCGTCCCGGTGCGGGTATGGGTACGGTACACAAGGGGTACGGGCAAGGTACTTCCCGCAGCGTGCCGGGTACACTCGAGTACATCTCGTGGACGTGCCTGTGCATACCCGAGCACCGTAGGAAGTATCCTGCTCATACCCGGTCATACCCACAGTTAAAAATGTTTTGGTCAAAAAAAAAAGTTAACCCGACTTTTTAACATTAAATAACTCTTTTAAACCCTAAAATGTGCCCCAAACTCTATAACTACAACAATAACAACTCATTTACCTCACATTTGCATACTTGCCTCTTATTTGCATACTTGACTCTCACCTTCATTTTTCACTAATTTCAATTGCTTAGGGTTGATTTCAAGTGCCATATAGTTCAAGGAGCTTGCAATAAGTGCCAAGGAGTTCAAGGAGCTTGCATTGTTGGTGTTGGGTGTATTGAGGTAAGTATTTTGTGATTTTTTAAAAGTATTTTAGTTTGTATAATTGTATTTAATATTTTGTAATTGTTTTTTTGTTATTGTTTTAAGCTTCATTTTTCAACATTTGATTTCATTTAATTTTAAACATTCTCTCAACACTAAATTGTTTTCATTTTTTTAAATGCATTGTGCAGTTAAAATGGTTGCGAAGTTCTAGTTCTGTGGGTCAAGGTATTAAAGGTCTCCCTTACAAATTTGATCCATACTTCCCCTTTGGAGGCATGTCACACAACTAGAACAAATACCAGGTGGAGGGGCGTTATTTGGGTTTGCTCACAATGTAATATGCAATTTAAGAGCTCCTACAGTCGGGTGAAAGCCCATTTGTGTGGGGCTATTGGCCACGGAATTAGAACATGTGGAGGGTTGGATGGAAAGGGGTTGCCACGTGCAAAGACCCTTGCATACATCAAAGAGCAAGAGGAAGCGGCAACAACTGCCTTAAAATCCAAGCATCCTATGGCAAAAAAAGGAAGATCAAATAGCAAGCCACCTGTTTCTCCTTCTGTTGAGGTTGTGGCCCCAGATCACCCGTTTTTGTCTACACCTATAACTTGGAGGGGAAGAGGATTCACCTCTTTCTCACAAAAGAACAAAAGATATAGGCCCATTGGAAAGGGCAATCCAAAATGAAAGCAGGGACATAGTTGACCAAGGTATTGGGCGCTTTATTTATGCATGTGGTGTCCCATTTAATGTTATTTGATCACCATACTTGCAAAAAAATGAAGATCAAATAGCAAGCCACCTGTTTCTCCTTTTGTTGAGGTTGTGGCCCCAGATCACCCATTTTTGTCTACACCTATTGCAACTGGAGGGAAGAGGATTCACCTTTTTCTCACAAAAGAACAAAAGATACATGCCCATTGGAAAGGGCATTCCAGAATGAAAGCAGGGACATAGCTGACCAAGGTATTGGGCACTTTATTTATGCATGTGGTGTCCCATTTAATGTTGTTAGATCACCATATTAGCAAGATATGGTGAGATGTATTAATGAATCCCCTAGATGGTACATTAGCCCAGGGTATGAAAAGGTGTGCACCACCTTATTGTCAAAAGAAAGAAAAAAATTTAAAGAGGCATTGTTTCCCATCAAGAATTAGTGGCTCGAAAATAGGGGTGTCCATCATTTCTGATGGATGGAAAGATACAACAAATAGGCCATTGATCAATGTGGTTGCAGTGTGTCCTAAAGGGGCAATGTTTCTTAGGGTTATTGATTGTGAGGGGCAAGTGAAGGATGCCCAATTCATTGCCGACATCCTCATAGAATCTATTGAGGCGGTGGGGCCTCAAAATGTTGTCCAAGTTGTAACGGACAATGCAAAAAATTGTAGAGCTGCAGGGTTGTTGGTTAAGGCACAAGGTATGGACACATATTTTGGACACCTTGTGCGGTTCATTCCCTCAACTTAATGTTACAAAAATTGGGCACAAAAATTGCTTGGATCAAACAAGTCTATGAGGAGGCAAGTCCCAAGCCATCTTTTGTAGTAGATTCTCGATATCGCAGAGCCATTGAAGGTAACCCGTAACATTCTTTTTTTTTAAATAATTATTAGTTTTTAAATTTTATTTTTATAAATTCATTAAATTAATTTTATAAGTTTGTAATTTGTAGAATTTTGAATGTTTTAAATTTACTTGTCTTAATTTTATTTGTTTTGATTTCTTATTAGGTTGTTGAGACTCAATTTTCCTCGCACACGCTTGTCTTGAGACGACTTGTGAAGGTGTGAGAGGCATTTACTGGCATGGTTATCAATGACCTTTGGAGTGTATGGAGGCAAGAAGCAAAGGTGAGAGGGCCGAAATGTGAAATTGTTGACCCTTGATGACGCATGATGCGATCGTGTGGATTACTTACTCAGTTTTACTGAGCCCATCGTGAGTATGTTAAGATTTGTTGATATGGATCATGTGAGAATTATGATGGAATTGACTCGATGATTGAGTCAATTAAGACCATCATAAATGCCAAAGAGAAAGATCCTACAGATACTTTCTTCAAGGAAGTGCAATCACATCTCATTGAAAGATGGAACAAAATGACTACTCCATTGCATCTTCTTGCTTTTGCCTTGACTCCAAAATACTATAGCGTAAAGATATTTTCTTTGCCCAGGAGGGTCCCACCATATAAGGATGTTGAAGTTAGTGAGGGGTATAAGGCGGCATTTGCTAGAATCTTCCCAGATCCAGAAATAGAAGACATGGTTAGAGTAGAGCTTGTGAATTTCATATCCTCCGAGGATCACTCCATTAACACTCTTTGTGACAAATACAAGAATGCTTATTCGTGGTGGTACCTCCATGAACAAGCATACACTTACCTCATGCCACTTACTGATAAAAGTTTTATCACAAGTAAGATTTTAATTTTTTTAATTTCTTAACTCTTTCTTTTTACTTATAAAATTTAATATTTTAATTTTGCATTGACTTTGTGGCTTGCCTCAATAGGTTGTGAAGTTCTTCAGCTGAGAGGAATTGGGGTACATACTCATTTATCCACTCGGTTAACCGCAACAAGTTGGGAGCAAAAAAGGTGGAGGATTTGGTCTTCGTGCATTCTAACTTGCACCTTCTATCACATAAGAAGGATGAGTACAAGCAAGGGCCAACAAAGTGTTGGGATATAGACCCAGAGACTCCAAACTTGGATGCTTCCATTGCCCAACTTTCATTGCTAGACCCGACCTAGATAGTACTTTGCGTGACCTGCAAAGTGGGGCTAGCAGGAGCGGCATTGCTGATGGTTCGGTTGTACTCTTGATGCTTGTGGTTCTAATGAACCATGTGATGGTGGTGATGCTCTCGTTGAAGACATTGGAGAAGAGGCAGAGCCATTTGATTATGATTATAATTAGACTATTAGAATGTTGATGTATCTTCATTTTTGTGTTTACATTGTAACATTTGAACAATGTACTGCTTATAAGTTCGAACAATGAATATCATGACAAAATGCATTGAATTATCAATACGTTTTAACTTTTGTGGCTATTTCACTTATGTATATTTCACTTATTTAATAATTTGTTTACTCTATGCATGTGTAAGGCTGGAATTTTGCTTATTTGGTTATTTTTTTAAATATTTTTAATATTTTATATGTATATTGTATTGCCATACCCATTCCTCGGCCCCCAAAAAATTGTCGTATCAGCATACCGGATCCTCGTACTCATACCCATACCATACCACGTACCAGCTACCCGGCATGAAAGGGAAGCATTATGTAAACACCTAATTTTGGTACAAGGCATATGGCAACATCAATTTTGACACCTCTTAGGTCACTCGGACCATTAGGACATGTTAGGCTCCTTTTGACATACCTTTACCCCTTTCAACTAATCCCACATAGTCTATTGTCACCGATCTTCCCTTAAGACACTCTCAAGATCATTTCCAGTGTGCCTAGGACACTCAATACACCTCTTTAGACTCACATCTTTCCATTCTAAGACTTTTTCATCACTTTTGACAGAGAGATGAAATTAGTGATGACCCAAAACAATATCGTGGCTAATATTTTCCTATATCAAATGGTCATGTTTCCATTTGGGTACTTTTATGAGGTCGACCTATGTTTGAATTTTAGGGTCAGCTTATGCGAAATCAACCTAGAGATGCCTACGAAACAAAACCCTAAAGGTCATTTACACCTAAGAATCACTAAGCATTCACAAGAGGATCAAGCAAGCACCTTGCAGATCATTACTATTTGACGTATACACATTTTCACATACTTCAAAGTACATAAGAGCAGTCTTAGAGCATCCAATCAAATCTGAAGCCTAGCATTGCCATTGCCAAGTGTCTAGAGAAGATCATATAGTTGCATTGCTTGAGCATATATGGATGGTGAAGGACCACCACTTCACTCACATGGAAACTATATCTGCATAGAACTACATAAGCCTTAATTCAAACAGGATATGTAGCATAGCACCTCCTTTGGAATCCATTGAAGGGCAGTCTAGGCCTAGTCTGAGTGCTTTCCTTCATGTTTCATTGAGTGCTTGATTATAGTTTGGAGCCGGAGAAACCATATTCAGACATTAGCACATCGTCGAAAAAATCAGAAAAAGGTTTTTCCAGAGCAAATCACAAGTCAAATTCCAGCCCTACATAGTCAACACAGGACAGAATCAGTGGCACAAATACAAAATTGGCCACCAAAACTATCCCCCACTGAAACTGTCCTAGGCACATTTACAAACTGTCAAATTTGTTGACCCTGATTCTTATCCAGTTTTGAGTATGTTCTAAGCATTGTGAGTCTTCTATCAATCAATTTGGGTATGCTTTTCAATGTAGGGTCTTACACTCCCGTTGATCCGGTTTCTATCTCAGATCAGTTGATCACTCCTTCCAAAATACCAATTTTTGAAGGCAGAAAACCAACAGTTTCATACCAATATTAGCATGATCATGGAGCAAATGATGAATATGCAGAAAAATCTGTCCCATTTCGAAAGGCCCATTGTGGAAGGATTGCTCCAAGCAAAGGCAAGGTGCAACAAAGTTATGCACAATCTTCATAATCAACTTGGAGAAAAAGAGCATTTTGTGACAAAATTCAACAAGACCTAGCCATCCTACAAGATGAATTCAAAGAGATGAAAGAAAAAGAAAAGTGTTGCAGATGCACAAATAGAAACAGAGGAAAGCATGGTATGTTTTTCTTATTCCATGCATTCTGATAATTCTCTATATGTGATTGACAGTTTTGAAAAACACACAGAAGGTATTGGTTTCAAGTTGTTAAATAAAATGGGGTATAATGGACAAGGCCTTCAAAAAAGATGGTCAAGGAATTCAGAAACCTCTCAAAGCAAAAAAAGAGACCCAAGAATTTTGGTCTCAGGTACATTGGGAATCATCTCAACCCACCATGGGTCCCACATTCATTAAAGCAAGCATGCATCCAGAACACTCTGCTCAACATTAGTGTGAGCCTTTTATTCACACACATGGAAGGTATTTGTTTCATCACCTCATTTGTAGTCATTGTGGTAGAAGAGGTCACAATTTTGCTCATTGTTGGAATCTCCATCCTTGTGATATTTGTGGGAAGTGCAACCACGGCAGTTCTAAATGTTGGTTTGTTGACATACCTACACAAAGATCTTTGAAATCAATAAACAAGAATTTCAGGTGGGCCACCCCACTCAAGTGGAAGGAAATCACTTTGGCACTCAGAATTTCCTATGTTCATCAAAGATCAATCCTACAAGCAATGGGGCCATTGCTTCTCGTGAAAGAAAGAAATTATATTAATGTCCACAAATGACCAAAAGTAGGTCAATGGGACTGAAGGATACAACCATTAGCAATAGAAAGTTCTAGGAAGAGAGAATCCTAGAGGCGAACCGACGAAGTAAAGTACAAAGACAAAATAGAGCAGCGTGCCACTAACACAAGTGGCAAAGAAACCAATACAAATAGTAATGAGGGGCGAACAAAAGCCCCAAGAGCAAGTGCCAATGAAGACTGGAGGCAAATCTCATCAAATGTCTCTGTCTGTGCCTAAAGTGGAGGAATCATCTGAGCCATTATCAATCACTGTGAGAGATCTGATAATGTTGTCCAATGAGTATACAAGGTCAAAGGAGCCAGGTTGGGGGATCCTAGGAGGAAGCAAGAAACTTCCTCTAGAATCTCTCCTAACATCCAAGGCCAGTGTAACTCCTATAGTAGAAAAGAAGCTTGTAATATTAGTTTTCCCTTGTGGTCTGGGGGCAGTTGATAAGTAGTAGATCCATGTCGCCAGAGAGGGGTAGAGCCATGCCAACGGGCGGAGTACAGCCACGATGGCAAGAGATAGCAGGCTTGGAGATTTGAGTAGTCTGAGTAGTAGTGATGCACTAAGAGAAGCCGCCTAACTGATCTATCAACTCTGATGTGTGATGTATCGGTGTCCAAAGGATGCTTAGTGTTGCCAATCACTTGAATGGGCTGAAAGAAAGAGGTGATCAATATGGGAGCTCTAGAGCCTCTAGGCTCCTCCTGTAGGGGTCTCTGTGCCGTTAAGGGTGTGACCTCACGAAAATAAAGAACCAAACATCGTTGGTTTGTATATCTGAAGAAAGTAGCTAGAGTGTTGTTTGAGTCTCTGTAGAGGCAGTGATATCTTCCTTGGATCTCATAATAAATGGGGCATCTGAAAATGAAGCAATCCTCGATCTCCACCTCCTATAGGGGGAAAAAAGCGAGCAGATCCAGTCCTGACAGAGAATGTGATGATCTATTTCAAGGAAGGGCGAATGATCTGGATGAGAACTTGGAGCAGGATCGACCCCAAAGAAGGATTTTTGAAAGTCTATTTTTAAAAATTATTGATATCTATTTTTAACAGTTAATGATTCGGATGAGTATTCAAAGCAGGAACAATCCATATCAGCAATCAAAGCAGGATTTCTAAAAGTCTATTTTTAGAAAGTCTTGAAATCTATTTTTAGCAATTTTTGACAACTTTTGGTATTTTGCATTTTTAGGGTCTTTGGAGCATTTTTGGGCTTTGGACCGTATGTCGAAAGCAAAATGCATGGTCGTTGCCACTTTTTTCTAGTTTTCTTTGTCATCTTTCCAACGGTTATTGCGATTCACAAATCAATTCAATGGGCTAGAAGATAAGGCCCTCGACAGGAGCACTAAAAATAAGAATGTTCTTATTTTTAATTTTGTCCTCTTCTACCCATTCGAATTCACCCCAAAGGTGGATGCATGTCATCTCCATGTAGGATGACCTTTCGGTTCCCATTCGAACCCTTCATTTACTATTCCTAGCAACTTTCCATCTTCTCAATCTACCACTATAAAGAAGACGGTTTCAAATGAAGACACAGTTTTGCAAGTTGCATGTTTGCAAGTTTTGGGGCATACATATCTCCTATAGAGTTTTCCCATTCATATACATCTTCATTTGCAAAGAATTACGAGGCATGCATCTCTCCTACAAAGTTTTCCCATTCTACATAAATTCTCGATTAGAAAGATATGCGGCATACATCTCTCCCACAAGTTTGCCTAATTTCTATACATTGCCAATTGTAATAAAATATTTCTCTTTCTGCAATTAAAGTTCTTTCTGCAAAAGACAGTTTGTTTCTGAAATAAAATTCTTTTAATTCTGCAGTTTCGGTGATTTCATTATGAATGTATTGCCATAACACATTAAACACCACCATTAGTGTGTTGTCCACCAAATTCCAAAAATAATTTGGATCACCTATACAATTTCCCCTATTCAGTTTTAGTCACTTTTACCCTAATTTAGATTTTGTGTTTGTCATCTATTTACCATAATTTCCAAGTCTGAAATCACCCCTTCCCGTTATAACACATTTAGGCCCTTGTGCTTATTTTAGCTAAAACAATTGATGAACCCTTGTTTCTATTCATCTATGCAGCCTAGAGTTTCATTTTATCCTTTTAGGGTTTCATATATTTCCCTTTTAAGCTATGATTTTTGACAGAATTCTAATTTATATAATTAACCCTCACTTCTTGAATGATTTGTATGTTTCCATCTTGTGCCAAATAAGAAAGCTAGATCAACTACACCTACTAGAACTTCTAGATTGAGTGGTTTGTAAGTTGGTTTGGTTCAAATTCTTTTAGTTCAATCTCCTGCTTGTTTGAAAAAGAAAATGATGGCTGTTAATGATATGGATGCTCCTATTGATGCAAATAATGTAAATTCTCTTGTTTGAAGAAAATCGTTGGCCAAAGGATTCCAGCCCAAACAGAGTTTCTAGAGTTTGATGAAGAAGGGAGAATCATCTTGGGCCCTGAAGTGATTCTCAAGTCACACCCTAAGATGTTGTGAATGAGGGTGATCACAGAGTATCTCATCAAGTGGAAAAACCTACCCAAGGAAGACGCGACATGGGAAGATGAAGCTTTCGCTCAGCAGCATCCATAGATGATTCATGTTGAGGACAACACTTGTTTGAAGAGGGGCATGCTACACCCTTAGCCTATTGGGATCTCGGGATATGTGTAGTTAACTCAAGGCATACATATCCTTTGACTTAGTCATGTGATGGAGCCCTCATAGCCTAATTAGGGTACATATAGGAGGCAGTGTTTGGTATTGAATCATCATATAACGGATTTTATTTTTATTGTAAGAATCGTGGAGGTTGCCCCCTCGAAGTGGCTCAATCATTTATTTCACTAATCTGCTCTTCATTTCATTTATATTGCATGGATTTGTTCTATTCAGCTCTTATTTGTGAGTGACTGTTGTAAATTTGCCCATACAATCTATAGAATTGTGATCTATTGTTGTGAATCTGCCTTTGTGATATAATAAGTTCATTACAGAGGAGGTGTAATTGCATAGAACATAGCTAATTGGATGCAGCACAAGGAAGATGGATTGTATGTCGCAATTGGCCTTGTGAGCTTGTAACCTTGCATGCTTGGTGGCATTGGAAGCACAGCTCCGCCTACTGGAGTTTTCCCACGTTGGGTTTCAACAGAAAAAATTCTATGTTGTTTTACTTGTGAGCAAGTTGTTACATTCTCCATTGTCGTGTTTCATGTTCAGTTCTCATTTCCTTCATATAATTACTGCAATATGAATAACACTATGAATGTATGTGCATAGGCAAAGAACTAGAAGTTGCAAATAATCTGGTAACTCGGTTGTAAGATTCGTATAGCTGAATCAGACATCAGTACAATGGGGCTAATTATAGATCATCAATTGATAATATGTGAGGCAAAGCTTAAATTGTCAAAGAAAGCCTACAGGCATTGGAAAACAATTATATTCAACATATAAAATGCCAATCACAAGACTCTTGACTTAAAACTCATAAAATCCAAATTTGTACCAATCCTATACAAGATGTTTCTCGCCTGAAGATCAAGTAGGAAAATAAGTCAATCTCACTAAGTGATCATTTTCCCTTTGTAAGATATTTGTCTACTAGATCTCATCTCAAAGTTTCAAACAGTTTTCTAAAACAACTATTGATCCATTTATAGTTGCTACAAGTGGACCTCCTCTTAATTAATGTCAGGGCCAAATACCAAGATATTCAAAAATACTACAGCCAGTTCGCAAAGAGATTAATTAGCATTTTTCATTTGTCAAAATTAAGAGCTAGTTGTGGATAAACTAATGGCCTTAATGTCATTGAGCTAGAAGGAGAAAGCATAAATACTTCTTATTACTAACATATTACAATCGAACTGTTTCTAGGATATAAAGATGATATAAAATAGCTTCCCATGTCAAATGTTCTGTGTAAAGATGCTCTGGCAAGAAACCGTAACCAAAGGAATGTTTCATTAAAACTACAATACATTGATACCTACTTGGGTTTTTCTTATGCCTTCCAAAACTTCAGGTGCTAGCTTTGAGTCCAGTGTCTCTAACTCATTTGTAGATCTTAATGAGTCATTGAAGAATGTTAATGCAAGCTCACATTCCCCAAGTACAAGATAGCAACTGCAAAAATATACAATTTACACCAAGCACACACTCAGCAAGATGGAAATGCAACTAATCTTAATGAATCATAGCGCATCAAGAAGTGAAAGGTATGCAGTACAGGCAAGTAAATTCAAACTATACTTTCAAAAAGACAAAATGCTAACCAATTTTCTCGTAGAAAAAGAAAGAAAATTGGTTCCCATTTCATTAAAATTTTGCAAAACACTTAAATGGCATGCTATCCTATGACACAATTTTGTCAGCTAATCAGTATCTACAACTAAACGTCCTATAAAAACTACAGGTGACTCACACACGGATAATGAAATAGAATTGCAAGACTAGATCGTATTACTCTCATTTCATTTTTAGTTCAAATTTTATTCAACATATAAGAGAAGCATCTACCATCTTTTACTAGAATACAAAACAGTTCTCTTTGATAATTATAAAGCAAATATAAAGACTATTAAAATTATGTAGTATGCACTATTGACATGGATTGCAGCCAATGAGAAAGAGCTTTAATAGTCCTTGGATAAGGTGCTGTATAATTGCTTATGTTGCTGGGCAACTTACCCATTCAAGTTGCTATCAATTCTCCTTCACAGACAGGAGAGGACGGATCTCTTGCCACTTGTTCACCTATGGTCTCCGCTGATGAAGGCCTTAGACGAAGCAGAGATCATTATAGACCTATTTCTTGGGATCTGGGATCTTCAGTCAATATCTCACTCACTCCCTCTCGAGGTTCAAGTGGCACCACTCCTGCAAGCTGAATTGATTTTAATACAGCAGGTGCAGCACACCCTTCTCTTCTTTCACACTGACCCACAAGCGTCTCCCATGCTGCCAAAAATGCACCTTTCTTCCCTCTGTCCACAGATTACCCTAATCAGCCCAACTGTCCAAAGTTTTTTTGTATGTAGCCCCAGCTTCACCATGCACTCCTCGTTTATTTTTGTCACCATTGTCATTCTTGGGGATTGCAATCTTTGATCATTCTGAAAGTTGCCTGTAAGAAGGAATGTTATAGAGTGGCACCTTTCCTTCTTGTGTACCCAATTCAAGTTTAAGTGGGCATGTTATTAGGTGGTAACTTTTCCTTTGAGAACCCTCATCGAATCACTCTCTTCAGCATGTACTCCTCTATTGGCATTATCATTGCTATACTAGGAGATTATTACCTTTGGATCTTTGGTCCTTATGAAAGTTGTCATTAAGGGGGGATATTATGTAATGCCACTTTTCCTTCTTGTGCACCCAAATCAATTTTAAAGGGAATGTTAGTGTTAGGTGGTAACCTTAACTTAGTGCCCAATTAATTACCAAATTGTCGAATCATTGGGATACGCATCATGGTAATTAGCATCTTATAATTTGGGCATAACCTTACATCAGCAATTAATAAGCAAATAGGTTTTCCCCTTATAATATCTATCTATGAAATATTTAACAATATTTGGCAGTATAACAAACAATGCATAAGAGCACTTATTTGATTATTATATAGAAATCCTTTGTCTGAAGTAAATTGAAAAGTAGGAAATTGGCAACCATTTATCTCTTTCGTATCGCCCTTTATTTTTTGTTTTGTGTGGAGTCACGTGTTGATCCCATAATTAATTTATATTAAAATTCAACCACGCAATGAAATGGGTGTGGGTTGCAAACATGAACTACTACAAAATTGATGTTAAGTTGTTCTTTTCTGTTTATGTGTTTTGCTTGCATATTAATGACTAATGGATGTGAGAATGAGCCTCAGAAATGCTTAATTTCTTCTATCTTTGGGCTTAGAAATTAGCAAGTATGATTGTGTTAGGATTATACTAGTTGTACACATAAACAAGCATGCAATGAATAATGTGGGAAACGTAAATTAGAAATAAAATGCAATAAAACAGACATAGATTTAACGTGGTTCACCCAAAATGGGCTACATCCTCCAGAAACAGCCAATCGTTTTATTCAGTCCAGCAAAACTCTCTTACAAAGGCATCAATCAAGCCGCTGCGGTGAGCCTCATACATTCGACCCTTTAAAGATATTCAGGTTTATATCATTTCAGGACACCCGTAGATATGTGACCTAATAAGGAACGATCCAGATTTCACAAAGGCATAAATACATATTAAATGTGGCGAGGCGAAGGCGCCACCCTCGAGCCCCGCCCGGGCGCGCCTGCCCCTAGACCCCGCAAAAGGGGGTGAAGCCCCCTTTCAACTCCCATCGCTATCAGGCTCCACAACCAACAATCTCCCACTTGGAGACTAATTACTGTAACTCCACCACTACAAACCTGCTTGACTTTTCTTCTTGGCTTGTTTCTTCCACTTCAAGATCAATCTTGAAGACCCACATAAGTTGAATGCAAATCCAACTTCTCCTTTGTCATTGGCTTAGTAAACATATCAGTAGGATTATCATCTATATGAATCTTCACTAACTCAAGTTGCCCATCCTCCAACACTTGTCGTATGAAGTGATATCTTAGTTGAATGTGTTTTGTTCTTGAATGGAAGGTTGAGTTCTTTGCTAGGTGAATTGCACTTTGACTATCACTGTAACTTACAATCCCCTTGCTCCTTACCCAACTCCTCCATGAACCTTCTCATCCATAACATTTCCTTACTTGCCTCAGTCACTGCAACATATTCGCCTCTGTAGTAGATAGGGCAACTACCTTCTGCAACTTTGAGATCCAACTCACTACCGCACCACCAACTGTAAACACGTATCTAGTAGTGCTCCTCCTGCTATCCATATCTCCTGCCATATCTGAATCCACAAATCCCTGTAAAGTATAATCTGACCCTCCGAAGCACAAGTGCCTACTAGTGGTCCCTCTCAAGTACCTGAGAATCCACTGGACTGCCTTCCAGTGTGCTTTACCCGGATTTTCCATATACCTGCTAACAACTCCCACTGCTTGGGCAATGTCTGGCCTAGTACAAACCATGGCATACATAAGGCTCCCAACTACTGAAGAATAAGGAACCCATGCCATATAATCTTTTTCCTCTTGTGTTGTTGGGCATTGCTCTTTACTTAGTCTAAAATGCCCAGCCAAAGGTGTACTAACTGGTTTCGCATTCTGCATCTGAAACCTTTCTAACACCTTTTCTACATAGTCCTCTTGAGACAACACCAATTTCTTATTTATTTTGTCCCTCTTGATTTGCATACCAAGGATTTTCTTTGTTGCACCCAAATCCTTCATTTCAAATGTTTGTGCAAGCTTTTCCTTAAGCTTTGCAATTTCCTGCATATTAGACCCTGCTACAAGCATATCGTCTACATATAACAGAAGAATAATGTAGCTCCCACTATCCAACCATTTAAAGTATACACAATGATCTGATTGACATCTAGTAAAACCATGCTCATGCATAAAACTATCAAACTTTAGATACCATTGTCGGGAGCTTGCTTGAGCCCATATAGGCTCTTCTTCAACCTGCAAACCAATTTCTCCTTACCCTTCACCTCAAATCCAAGTGGTTCTTTGCATATAAATCTCCTCCTCCAAGTCACCATGGAGAAATGTCGTCTTGACATCAAGTTGCTCTAAGTGTAAATCTTCAACAACAACTAAACTTAATACAATACGAATGGAAGACATCTTTACAACAGGGGAGAAAATTTCATCAAAATCGATACCTTTCTTTTGTTCATACCCCTTCACTACAAGCCTTGTTTTGTACCTTTTCCGTCCACCTTCTTCTTCTTTCACACGGTAGACCCATTTGTTTTGTAGTACTCTCTTCCCAAGCCATGACAATTTGACTAAATCCCATGTTTGGTTCTTCTCCAGGAGTCCATTCCTCCTTCATGCCATGCTCCCACTCCTTAGTGGACTCCACCTGCATTGCCTCATCAAAGCTCTCTGGCTCACCACTATCTGTTAGTAACAAATAATACAAAGCAGGGGAAAATCTTTCTGGAGGTCTACTAATACATTGTGACCTTCTTACCAAAGATGGGGATGTCACGGGATCATTATTTTCTTGCTGCTCATTTTCTTGAATTTTTGACAGAGGTGCCGATGCGGACTGGGTTGTCGTGCTCGGCCTACAAAATTATCAACCTCGGTACCTGTAGGTGGATATTTTCCATCCGAGAGTTCATTTTTAGGAGCTATATCCTCAACCAAATCTTCCTTGGGCTTTTTGTCATCCTATACCTGATCCCTGTACATTCTATTTTCACGCCAAACAACATCACAACTCCTAATTATCTTAGATTCATCTAGATCCCAAAACCGAAATCCATAATCACCATTGGAGCCATAGCCTATGAATGTGCAACGTTTGGATTTTGAATCCAATTTCTTCCTGTTTTCTTTATTAACATGCACAAATGCCTCTGAACCAAATACTCTTAAAAATGAAAGGTCTACCTCTTTCCCGGTCCAGGATTCTTCAGGAATTCCTCCATCTAATGCACTCGAAGGCCCACGGTTGATTAAGTACACAGCAGTATCTACGGCCTCTGCCCAAAACTGAAGAGGCAGCCCCGCATGCAATCTCATTGACCATGCACGCTCCATTATTGTTCTATTCATCCTCTCACTAACACCATTTTGTTGCGGAGTCCTGGGAACTATTTTCTCTCTACGAATCCCGTTCAAGGAACAATAATCATCAAATTTCTTACTACAATACTCACCGCCATTATCAGATCTCAAACATTTCAATTTAAAACCACATTCATTCTCAACAAGTGCTTTCCATTTCTTAAATGTATCAAAGACATCAAACTTACGCTTAATGCAATATACCCATACCTTCCTTGTGGCATCATCTATGAATGTGACATAGTATAGAGAACCACCATGAGATGCAACATGGGCCGGCCCCCACACATCTATATGAACTAGCTCCAACTTTTGCTCTTTCTTGGTATTCCCTGCCTTGAGAAATCTAACTCTTTTCTGTTTCCCAAAAATGCAATGCTCACAAAACTCTAAGTCCAATTGCTTCAAACTTGAAAGCTTACCTTTTTCCTGTAGAATTTTCATGCCCTTCTCACTCATATGTCCCAATCTACTGTGCCACATGCTGGCATCCTTATCTGAAGTAGACAATATGGTAGAAGAATTAGATATACAAGTAGATAAATAAAGAGTGCCTACTTTCTTACCCCGTGCCACTACTAGGGCACCCTTGGAAACCTTCCAAGCATCTGAAGTGAATGTGATTGTGCAACCTTCACCACCCAACTGTCCTAGCAGAGATGAGATTTCTCCTGAGACTAGGTACATGCCTCACGTCTCTCAATATCCATGTAGTTCCGTTATGTAATTTCAGGTGTACATTGCCCTTCCCGACAATGTTACACGGCTCATCATCGCCTAAATAAACTTGTCCAAAATTTCCCTAGACATACTCTTTAAAATAGCCCTTATCAGGGGTTGCATGGAAAGAGGCACCTGAATCTATTACCCAAGATTCTACTCTAGTATCAAGAGAAAGTATAAGAGCATCCTGAACAATATTACCTGTCGGATTTTCCTCTTTAATACCTTCAAGCTAGTTTTCTTTGTTTCCTTTGAGCCAACAATCCTTTTTAGCATGTCCTCTCTTTCCACAGTTCCAACAAATAATGCCTCTACTCCTAGATTTGGATCTGCCCATATTCGATTTAGATCTCCCACGAGCTTTACTCTTTGATTTCTCCTTGCTCCTCCCTCTACTCTCCATATTCAACGCATTTCCAAAAGAAGAATTTTCCCTGTACTTTTCCTGCGCATTTCCTCATTTAAGATGACACTTACTACATCTTCAAATTTAAGAGAAGTAGATGATGTATTACTAATTGCCATTACTAAGTTGTCCCAACTTTCTAGCAAAGAACATAGGAATAATAATGCTCTAACCTCCTCATCAAATGGGATATTAACTTGAATCTAATTGATTTACAATAGTGTGGAAATCATTAAGATGGTTAGATACAGATCCACCTTCTTGCATTTGTAGATTAAACAATCTTTTCATCAAATAAACTTTATTGGATGCACTAGGTGTTTCATATAAATTAGCTAGAGTTTTCATCAACTCTACCGTACTCTTCACCTGTGAGATATTTGAAGCTACGGACGATGCCAGACTCAATCGAATCACACCGAGAGCCTTCCTGTCCAAAACCTTCCACTCCTCATCAAACATGAATGGGGGCTTCGCTCCTACACCTCCCAATGGTAGGTATAGATCCTTTTGATACAGGTAATCTTCCACCTGCATTTTCCTATGGTGGTAATTTCGCCGTCAAACTTCTCAACTCTAAACTTACTCTCCTCTGCCATTGTTGCTTCTCCCACTCAAACAAAAATCCCTCTATGAGTATACTGCCAACAAATAAATCTCAAATGCGCTCTGATACCAGTTGTTAGGATTATACCAGTTGTATAGATAAACAAGCATGCAATGAATAATGCAGGAAACGTAAATTAGAAATAAAATGCAATAAAACAGACACAGATTTAACGTGGTTCACCCAAAATGGGCTATGTCCACCAAAACAGCCAATCTGGTGTCACCCATTTCACCCTAAAATCTGCCACTACCCTATCCGAAAAATTTCGTACTTTTAAAATAATGGGTCATTTTGTGTTTTTATTGCCTGAAAGTTCTTGTATTGCGTCAAGATAATCCTAAAGAGCCATATTAGCCTTTTTCGCCAAATACCCAGATGCCCAAAATTGTTTTATTCTCATCGTCGGGATTTGTCTGCGGGAAATTTGTATTTAATTATTTTGAGCCCGTATGAGGCTATTTCGCTCTCCGTTTAACTCTATTATGAGCGAATATGTTATTATTCCTATGTACCATAAGGGTTTTAACTTGGAATAAGTTTTGGGCTTTATTTGTAACTTTTGGCAATTTTTCGTGTTTTTGTGGTGTCCCGTTTCGCTTTTACGTGAAATTTCTTTGGAACAATTCCTTTGTCGGGTAAGCCCGATTTTGGCCCAGCAGCTAGAAAACATATACGCACATTATGCCCGGAGGAAGTTCTTATCGGAGGTCCGGATCACTGGAAAAAGCGAAGTCGTACACGAAAAAGCCCTGCGGGGGTGGGCGCATTTTGGAAAACAAATGATTTAAGCTGCAATGGGAAAATAGAGGCCGCGTGCGGGGTGGGAATTTTATACACACTGTAAGAGGTAATTTTTCCCGTGTTATAAAAATCATTTAAGCCTGCAGTGGGAAAGTTAGAAGCCGCGGTGGCGGGAATTTATTACACCTTGCAGGTGAAAATTCCCATGATAAAATAAAAGGAAAGTGACTTAAGTGAAATCATGGGATTTTAGTGCATGCCTCACAGGGATAAATAATCCCATTGTCAAAGTCAAATCACTTAAGTGGATCATGGGATTTCCAAGGCTGCCTTGCAGGGTAAAAAATCCCATTGTCAGAAATTCTTAAAAATAGAATTCTATTATGCAAAAAAGTGCGACCCACCTTGGGTGAATAATAATGCATTAAATAAATATTTGTTAATATTTATTCACCCAATTTTGGCACCCAGGCTTGTGGAAAAGTCAACAAAAGCAAAGGGGAATAAATCAATTGGAAATAGAATTCCAAAATTAAATAAATTTAATTTATTTAATGCAGCCCCTTTTGAGAAGGAATTAATACTTTTTAAAGTATTAAATGATTATATTAATTCCTATTTTCAGTGGCTATGGTCAAAGCACACTGTGAAGCTTAAGTGAAGTGAAGTGTGGATGATTAAATTGAATTAATTTAATTGATTGGATGGTTGTCCTTAAACATGCTATATTTAAAAGAGAAGAGCTTGATTTTTAATTAATTAATTGCCTTTAATTGTTAGGGCAATTATTAATTATAGAATTGTGAGGGTTATATAAGCATGGGCAACCATATGGGTGAATTATTTAATTCACAGGTAAAGAATTGTAGCCAAGAGGAAAAGTGCGCCCCATTTGAATAAGGATTTTGCTCAGGCAAGGTGGAAACAAGGCTAAAAGCTTCCAAATTTGGTGCATGCTTTGAAGGAGGTTGATCTTTGTCTGCATAATTGTTTGCACAGGTGTTACAAGAGCTCAGGTGTTGTTGAAAGGATTCATGCTCTCTTTATGTGCAAATTAAACACCATTTTTTGGGGCAGCAGGCTTGAAAAGTGCAGATTTTTATAATTAAAATTCACTATTCATGCTCCGGTGGCCATTTTTGTCTGAATAAATTGCAGGAATTCATTACAGGTGCTTTACAAAGGAAAAGGAGTTTTTATCAATGTCCAATACATTGCATATATCCTCCGAATCTGAAGAATTGTCCAGATCTGCACCAGTTTTGAAGAATTCCAGTTAAATAAGAAGAAAAAGAATTATTCAAACAAAGATAGACAAAGCTATGGCGAAGAAAGATGAAAAAGAAAGCACAACGGAGTCATGCATCACTTCTAAATTTACATATTGAAGACACAGATTTAGGCTCAAAACCTCTTCTTGAATTGATAGACAGATCCATAAGCGGAAAGACTTCACTCATGCGTGCGGGAAAAATTTCACTCATGCGTGCGGATTAAAAGCGAAGAATTATTCGAGCGGCATCTTTTCCATCCACGGCCCGATTGCGAGTTTGTTATGCGGAGTGCAGATCCATATCCAGATGCGAGATGCGGTCTGCAAATGCAAATCCATATGCAGATCCGAGATCTCATAGTTGCAAAAGCTTACGCACAAAGGCTTCATCCTCTTGTTTTTTGAATGCAGCCCGTGAAAAAGTTAGTGCATGGAAAATTCCTTCCAAGATCTTGTCTGAAATGCTCCCATCTTCCAAATTGAAGCCTTCATTGAATTTTCATTCATCCGAGTGCTTTCGAATTTTTAATTGCTAGTATGCATTGAAAATAAGGATGATGAGTTATCTATGGACAACCTTGCACTTGATGCATGTACAATGTGAGAAAAAACTGCGCAAAAGCTTCAAGGATAAAAGAGAAGACAATGCGAAGGCAAAATTCTAGCTTGCTTCCAATTCCAACTACTTGCAATTCCAGCTTGTTTCCAGATCTAGCTGCTTCTGATCTAGTTGCTTCCAGATCTAGTTTGAATCAGCTGCATGCAGACATGAAAAAGGACAAAATCAGCTTTCCTCTTCCTTCTTATTTCCTCCGACAAAGTCAGCTTTCCTCTTCCTTCTTCTTTCCTCCGACAAACTAATTGAGCGATCAATTAAATTATACAACTTAAGTGATTGGTTTAAAAGTCATTACTTGAAGAAGTCAACTACTTGGAGATAGGTGGCGCACGTGCAAAATAGAAGGTTCTATTTTCGATTCTGAAATCATACATATCATGCAAAGAGAAATTCCGGAGGGAGATTGTCAGTTGTTTCTTTTCCAACTTCCACATGTGTCAGTTCAACTAAAGCTTCCGATTTGTAATTGCCCCTCTACATTCTATAAGTAGAGGAAGAACCTTCGGGTTAATCGATCAAAATTTGTAAGCAGCAATCTTGTGTTCTAGACTTTGTGTTGAACCCCTGAGAGCAACTTGGAGCAAAGGAATACAAAGGAGCAGGTTTCCGGAGAACTTTGTGTCACGGTGTACTTTGTTTCTTGCTTTTAATCTTAGATCTCTTAGTAAACTTTGTGTTATTATAGATCTGGATCTAGAGTTGCCTTTGTTTTATAATTTTGTGTGTTCATATCTATTAAGTTTCTTCTATGTGCATGCAATTAGCTCTGCTATCTACTAATTGGGATGCACATCTTCCCCATTTCTTCTTTGTATTTCCTTTACTTCCTTCTTCTATAATTTTCCTTTCTTAAACAGCTGCTTACTTGCTGCAGAACTTCTTAGTTATGGTTCATGAACTAAGTGGTTAAAGTAAAACCCCTGATAGGTAATAACACATTTTTATTGACAAATCTGACACGGGAGCCTCACTTTGGTTAAATGAGGGAGATTTATCTCATGATGCCTAGGTTTGATGCTATGCGAGAAAATCTAGCCAACACAATCATTTTATTCGATCAAAAAACTCTCTTACAAAGGTTGCATCAATCTGCTGCAAATAAGCCTCATACATTCGACCCTTTAAAGATATTCGTGTTTATATCATTTTGGGGAAACATAGAAAGACACTGTTAGATCGCGTGACCTAATAAGGAACGGTCCAGATTTCACAATGCATAAATACATATTAAATGTGGAAGACGGGGCGCTGCCCTTGAGCCCCCCCTTTGGCGCGCGGCCTGGACCCCGGATGCAGGGCAAAGCCCCCTTTGAACTCCCGTCACTATCAGGCTCCATAACCAACAAATTGTGACAATGGGCCTCTATAAGATACATTTAATGCACGTACGCACCTTCCTAAATGGGCCCAAGAGTAATCGTTTTGGTGCCAAAATAGCATAATTCTCTTCATGAGTGGGTAAAAAGTTTCTCATCTTTGTTGTTTCCTTTTCCATTAATGCGTGTGATTGTGTGTCTCTCATATTGGTGGTTGCCCAAACACCAATCCCAAGGTTAACTCTATCTTCCCAATACTTTAAGGTGGATATCTCTTCATTCCTATTGATGGTATGATCTCGGTTAACTCTGTAGTCCCAATCGATAAGGTAGTTTCATTCTAATGCTCTTCTATAGTTTAATACCCTTAATGATGAATTGATTTTTTCTTCCATGAGTTTGAAGATGCAAGTGGTTCTTCCTTGTTTATGATATGCCATTCTCGGGCCGCATGACATGTATCCCGCTTGGGAAGAAAAATGCTCAAGATGAGTGATGATACTCTTACAAAAATTGTGGACTTGGAAGCATATTCTCCAATTCTTTTGTTTGTCTATTCAATCAAGGTATTCATTTATTTCTCTATTTCTACATCTTGTTCTTTTTTAAAGTATTCTTAGAGGGTCATGTGCTTCTTGTTACACTTATTCGATATTTATATAACTTAAGAGGAAATTGTCAAATCTCATTAGTGCATTCTTAAGGAAGCTGGTGTGGAGAACTGCTTGCATTTTGACATGGGAACATAGCTTTAATCTGTGAGCTACTTCATTTGCTTTTCCAAGTATTATGGAGTGCATAATAGCTTGGCCAAAACAAGTGTGTTTTTCTAAGGTAGATTGTTATTTGGTTTTACTCTTAATTGAACTTTTATTTCCAGTTCAAATCATAGTGTGTGATGTGTTATGATAGTTTTGCTCTTGTGATGCGGATCCTAGGAGTATCTGAGGAAGAACGCTCTAAATTGCTAAAAGTTAGATGAGTTATAAGTGAAAGCATATGATAGTGACAATTTCAGGATAAAGTTAATTGCCGACTGAATAGTGAATGAATAGAAAGCAGACTATTGTAAAGGGGTACATAATATTACGACTTGGCATAAAGAGGTGTGTGGTGTATGCTGCCTCAAATGAACGTAGAAAATGTATGGAACATAAAGCTTTGTGGCTGCCAAGAATTGTTCACCAACTCCCTCTACTCAAACATTGAGGTGCTCCTCAAAATATGTATTTATAATTCTGCAAATATTATTCCTTTGGTAGTGTAGCTTTCCATGGCAAACAGTGTGAAGGCTATAATGCAACTTGTATTTTGATATCTCTACTTGTGGAGGAATGACTGCAGAATACCTTAATTGTATAATGTAAGGAACATCAGCTGTAGAGAAACCATCGAACAAGTGTCTCATCCAAAGCTAATAATTAACTGACATGATGTCGCAGGCTGTGATAAAACTACTGACTGCGTGTTTTGAAAAATATGATTGGCTCTACTGTCAATGGGGCACCGCACAGCACAACGTCAAAGAGAGTTATATCAGGGACAGCACGGAAGAGAAAGCTCTAGTGTTGAATCACCACCTAGATCACTTGCTTGAGCCCCTTTTTTATCTTTTGTGTTCTCGTAATCTTCTTGCATTTACTATAAATTTTGTCAGACCTTTAATAGTGCCTTGCAATTTTGGAGATTCATATTTAACGGTGTGAGTGGATTGGCACCATACATAACTTTGTAAAAGCTTCTTCTGGTGGTTAAACATGTTGAAACCAATCATACAATGTCTAGTAGAGCTATAGCATCATGGAACCCTCATTAACCTCCAGGGAAATGCTCAATATATAGTCAACATATGGCTTCTGACAACTATGGAGAAAGTGGCAATGATAAGGCTAAAGGCAAGCAAAAAAAACCACGGAGCGGCAGCCAAGCATTTCAGAAGCAATGAAATATGACCTGTCTTTCACTCTTGTTGTTCCCCACATGGTGAAAACAGAAAAGATGATTATATCGTCGCTAATGGAATGGAAAATCCTGATTTTCTCACTAGAACCTTCTTCCACCCTAGATGAAGTGAAAAGATGACGACCATGATCACCAAGGCTCTCCTATAATGGTTTAGGCTGCACAACTTTACTTTTTGCAATTTCCTTATAATGGAATGGAAAATCCTGATTGTCTCACTAGAACCTTCTTCCACCATAGATGAAGTGAAAAGATAACGACCATGATCACCAAGGTTCTCCTATAATGGTTTAGGCTGCATAACTTTAGTTTTTGCAATTTCCTTAAAAGGGGTATGTAGAATTTGGTATTGAAGGTAGGCCTATAAACTCCCCAGATTTTATCATATTCGAACTTAACTTTTACTATTTAAGGTAGCCTTAATAGATAGACAAATAGAAAGGAAGGTCGATTATGCAACAAGCAATTATTATCTGTACCAGTTTTGCTACAATCAATTCAAAAGTTTTTTTAAAACTAAGTGTCCCTTGGAAGCTCATCATATACTTGTGCATTGAAGCATACATACAACCAACACAAACTAGCAAAACAAAAATTCTGAGTTCATAAAGTGACTCTTAACAGGACAAACTATTACCAAACAAAATGCTAGTTAGTTTAGTGCCTTTACTGAAAACAACATGCATCACAATTTCATTTACTAATTTACCTAGAATACTCTTAGATAGGCTTAGATGACAAAATTGTTTACAATCTCTGCTCAGAAGCATACTTGCTTTTTCCTCGATGTCACTTCTTAAAGAACTAAGCAAATGTATTGGGGATTTGATCATTGTAGAAAACCAGCATAATCAATGCCAAAAAATGCAGTGGAAACAAATGTGAAGGCAGCTGTCTCACCTTGCAGCTCTAATTCGAGCTTTCAAGAAGTTAGGATCTCGGTGCAGAGCTTGCATGCAATCTGACAGTGCTTCTCTGACTCTACTAATAGCCATCCGAGTGGCTGCACGGTTGCCATAGCATAGCACTAATGCTTTGACAGAACCTTCAGATGATTCACTCGGAGAGACGCAGCTTATCCCACGAGTATAATACTCCTCAGCTTTTAAAAAAATCCCCTTCAGTGTATGCTTGATTTCCCCTGTTTGAATGATGAATGCACCCACTAACTTTATTAGTTTTCAATAACTTGGAAGAAGTAACACATCATTGTGAACACACTACGAACCTACAGATATTTTAGAATCATGAATATCGTGTGGTTATAGTAGACAAGAACTAATTCAGAGATTTACATTTGGAACTCGGAAACACGCAGAAAAGTAAATAAAGTTAATGAAAATAGGATGCTGATGTAAACCCGTTCCACTCTAGTACAGTAGTGAATAAACATTATACTTCAAGCCTAGAAAAATCTTCCACTTTAAATCTAACATATAAAAAGGAGAAAGCCATATACCTGTGCCGCCAACTTTCACATGCCTGCTCTAATGCTGCATTCTTCACGACCATGGGAATAGCTGGTAGATCACTCTTTGCACTTTGATTACCTGACACTGACTCTGGAAGTACAGTTGTATGTCTGTCACAAGCTCCAAACATATTTTTTTCTTCATCAGCTATCTGAGTTGAATCAAACATATCTCCTTTTGAACTCGATGCATACCTTTGTACAGCATCTGTTTGAAAAACAAGACGTCTTAAAGCAAATGGAGATGATTCAAATTTCTCAATAGAAGTTCTCGATTTCGTATTTCCTTCAACTAGTGTCCGATGACTTTTTCGTGCATGTCCAGATGTCGGAAAACCTTGCCCAGAAGATGGCTTGGAGGTAAGGCGCCTTCTCTGGATGCTTCCACCCACTACGGCAGTGGTATTATCACTGCTGCTTTCACTATTGTCAGTTTTAACCTTCTCAAGTGGACGATTTAACCAGTCAGTTGAAGAGCTTGAAACAGGCACCCGCTGATTAAAGGGCGAAGATGTCCCTTTGGAACTTCCAGCAGGATCACTACATTCTCTCCCATCTTTGATGCCGAACCTGAACTGTTGCTCTCCTCCAGTAGGTGACTCTCGCTTGTAAATAAGTTCAGCATTTGTTTGTGTATCAATATCAGTTTGCAAGTTTGCATTTCTGGCCATTGCCTCTTTGGCATTTGTTCCCATATCAGATAGGTGCAAGTTGTGCTGATTTGGGTCTCCAGATTGAAAAAGACTAGCACAGGACATAGATGACTGTTCTAAGTCTGTAATGTTATCATATTTAAATGGAGCATTTTCCCTCGACTCCCCTCGAAACGAGGGGATTGATATTCCATTGGAGCACTACTAGAACTTAGCAAATTGTTTGTCTCCATTTTTCTCGTTCCATGGTGACCCTTATTTGCTCCCTTTTCACTCCGAACTGAAATGTGTGATTCAAATTCGAAGGCAAACTCTCCATGGAATGCAAGGACTCGCCACTTTGCAATGGCGAATTCTCAAACAAGGAGGAACCAAGAGGTGAAGGTATCCAACTAGCTCCTCCTCTAACCTGTTGTCCATCCGTTGCAGCTTGATTGTTAATATTCTCTACAGACACCCCAAGTCTTGTGGGGGATGTGGCAGCACGGTGGTACCAAAGGAATCCGACCGTCCAAGTGAATAATCCCTCGTTACACTTTCTTTCTCGCTAGCCTCAGAACCAGACCTCCCTCCTACACTAGAACTGTACATTGAGGGAAGCTGTCTGTTACTGATCGGATTCAAACTCCCGGACGCTACACTTCGACGCCCGAAAGCAGGCCTTCCAGTACACGCATAATCACCATCAAGCTCCCCAAATTTTCCATTAACCCTCTCACTTATTAATTCCCCAGAGTTCTCAGCACTAACAGTAGATTTCACTTCCGATGCACCGAATACGAATGCCTTGTGTTTAAAAGAACCAAAATCTCCTACCTCTGATGCATCTCCGCCAACATTCTCTCGACCATTACAACTCTTGGATCCAATGCCACTAGTTCCACTCACAATATCATCCAAATTTGTCGTCTCGACTCTTAACCCTCGATCCTTACGTAATGAATACTCCATATCAACATCTTCAACATGCCTGCTATTGCTTACAAAACTATCATCTCCATCAATCTTAGCACGAAAAGGCTCTAAATTACGGAGCTGATCAAAGACGACGTCGTCATCATTGTGGAAGCTCTGTTTGTGAGAAGAAGATTTCGAGCGATCAAAAAGAAATTCATCAAAATTTGCGCGGTGATCCACCGGCTGAAATGAATAACTGTGGACAAGATCTTTAGCTGGGACTCTGCCGGATGACAATTTCCTTCCACTCTTAGCATGCCTCGTCTTTGAAACTTTACTGCTACCATTAATAGTATTGCCGCCGTTGTTATTGCTGTTGTTTTTTTCCATGGCTTCAAACATTAACGCATCAAATGACACAGGGGTTGAACTTGAGGGCTCCGTCGATTTTCTTGCGTTTAAAGACGATAAAGAAAAAGGAAGAGAATAAAGGGGCAAGTTGTTTGTACCAGTAATCTGATCGGTGGTGAAAGTCGCTTTGCCGGCGGCGCCAAATTCAAATCGGGCAGAAGAAGCTTTTGTATTTATGTTATTATTAGGAGTGCCGGTGCTACTGCTGGGATTTGAAACCGCAACCTATTCGTTGCACTTGGAGCAGAGTGAGAACGGGAATGGGAATCCATGGAGCTGTTAAGCCCAAAAGGCACTCACTATTTTGGCTACCTGTATTCGTAGTTTTGTGTACGTGTAAGCTGGTAAAGAAGAAGAATTGCATTCGGTAAGCAAATTCAGGTATAAAATGCATTTACACTTTTTCGTCTCCATTTCATTTTTGGGTTCATAATTAAAGTGGAAGATAAAGGGATGGAAGGAAAGAATATGTTTTTGGAGTGAATGATGGTGTTGGTTCCTTTCTTTAGATGAGGTACCACTTCATGGTAGGGCCATGGTGGAAAACATGTTTCTATTGATTCCTTTCTTAGCCTTCCCTCCTTATTGATATGAGAGACATTGGTTGTTTGTGCAACAAACAACCAATGCCTCTAAAGTATCTTTTTTTTATGTTAGAAATTAAAAGATAATATAGGTTTTAAATGAAGGAAGATTTTTAGAGCTTTAAAAGTAATTTTAATTAAAATAAAATGTTTGTAGTGTTGGTCTTTGTTTTGAATTGTTAGATGTTAGATTTGTTTTTATTGTATTTAAATTGTTGTAATTTGTTATAAATAGTTTGTTTAGTCAATTATAAAATTGTGGTATTCAATCAATTGTAAGTGGTAACTAAGACAAAAACTATAACTCAATTTGTAATAACAATGGAAAAGTCCAAATATCATAAATTGTATGGTCCAATTGGAATTGGATAAGATCAAGAATTATCATTATAATCATAGTCATATCTTGCAGTGTCAATTACAATGAATAGAATATATCAAACATGTTTATATTATTATGTATTCCATAATTTTCTCTTTTAGGAGACACGTGTTAATTGTTCAAGTAAGTAGACTATAGGATTTATATAACTTAGATCAATGGTGGTTGTTAAATGTGATAATTGTATGAGTGGTTGTAAATACAAAATTGAAAATAGGTTATTGACTAAAATAAAATGAATAATTGTTTTCCTAGTATGTATTCCTTCCACTAGTGTGTTGATAATCTTCATGAACGTCCACTAGCATACATATGTTGATGATGTGTCCTAGAGACCAAATATTGTCCTATCTCAAGTTTCTCATATAGACAAGGTTTTGCTCTATCATTGTTTGCTGGATGCATTTTTGATATAATTTTCAATTCTATGGTTTGAAAATTGTAAAATGTGAAGTGTTGCATTTTGAAGCTTTTTTATCTTGATAGTCTGAGTAAAAAGTAGGGGTCATGAAGCCATCGAAAGAGAACTTGATTGAGTATATATATACCCACTCCAAGATCATCAAATTTCCAAAATGATACCAGGAATCTATATATTTACTATGGAGAGAGTTTTTAAGCAAAAGTGTACATTGAATCTGAAAACATGTACAACCTTACTATTACATCAACATTAATCTATTGTAACATTTCAACAATTCTACTACTTAGATAATTCCGTCAAATATTTTGAGATTGAATTTAACAAATTTTATCATTGTGCCTTGACAATTTTTTAGAATAAACTTAATAGAAATTGTATCATGATGTCTGATTAACAAAAATGAAATAAATATTTATTCGTTGTTAGAAAATATTCGAGCGACTTTGGGTCCGTTGCACCATCGTCATTTGTAGGGAAGAACGGTATTTACGCAAGCCCTTATAGATTCACTCAATATAGTTTACAATCTCTCTTGGAATTCCCGAAGGAGATGATACTCGTTTTCCTCGAGTAGGTCGTGAGAAATTAGATGTATAAGCATTAGATTGAAAAAGTTGTCAATTGTTATAGATATTCATATTCAAAAATTCAATGATCCAATACCTACCACTAAACCAATTCAAATTCAACATATTCAACAATACGGTACCTATCATTAAACCAGAATTCAAATTCGACAAATACAATGACCAAGTATCGCCACTAAAATAACTCAAAATTTAAAAACCATCCAAAGAATAGGCAAGGAAACAATGTCTAACACATGTGCGCGCACACATGCACTTGATTGACAATACAAAAATATATTTTAATGGTATTCCTTTAAAATGTCATACCTATTCACCATTCATTTCCCAGTTGAACTAACAATTTAATCATAGAATTAGATAGGTCTTGTAAACTCAATTCCCAAAGAGAAGAACAACATTTTTCAAAAATGGACTGAGAAGGGCTATACTTTAATAGGTTTTTGGTATTGGTCTTAAAGACAAAATACCAACAACTTTAGGAAAAACTACTCCCAAAAAAAATTTATGCGATTGCTAGAACAATTCACTATAATAAAAATAATGTAATAGGTAAGAGTAAAACCTAGATGATCTGTGTGTAGGAAGGGTAAAAACTAAAATTTGATGACAAAAAACATTTATGGAGGGATGGTGTAATAAGTAAAGCTTATATAATGCTGCAACGAAGAAATGGAATCGTACTTTCTCTTACTTTTGCTAAAAGCACTCTTAATTATTTCAATCTAGTAAAATCAAGTGTTGTGCAAACAACCTAGATCTATCTCCTTCTCCAAATTTATCTTGCTCTCGTAAGTATGCATCAAACCCATGACAAATTATAACAAAGCATTGAAATCTAAACATAAATTTGTAGAGAAATTTTGCTTCAATTTTTAAAGAGCGTTGCCTGAAGCTTGTGATAATTGCGAGACTCGCCATAAGATGGAAGCATTGAAGAATGGAATTGTCATTTTGGTTTTGGTAGAAAATATTATTTAATTGGATAAATAGTATTAACATGAATTTTTTAATTGAGTTGTTTGTACAAAAATCTAGAAAAATCGGAAGCATTTTAATTGCTCTTAAAAAATTGAAAAAATTGATTATAAAACATAAGAAATCATCGATAGTTGAAAGTTGTCTTTTCATATATCTAAATGAAATCTTAGTAATAAATGCAAGTTCTTCTCCATGTGTAATGTCAATAAATATGGTGCCAAATGTCACCTTCTTAATATTTGTTTGAAAAATATAAAAATGTACTAAAATAAGGTTTCAAATAGTCAAATCATTATAAAGTCACCAATGGACATAGACCACTTGTGGTTGAGGGAGTCTTCAAGTGACAATGGGGGTTGAATCAAGTGATACAAAATTCTTGGTGTGACAGTGTTGATGGCAGCCAAGGTTGGCCAACACCAATCTTTCCAAAGAGTTGAAGGATTATCCGTGACTTTGAGAAGGACCTCAGGCGAGATCAATGATAAAATTGTGGAATAAACATTTTCAAGTTTAATGGGCAGGTTGAACTTTTGGCACAACAGTGGCCAAGAGAGCTAATTGCCAGTGTTCTTGTCCCAAATGTCTTTAAATGTAATGATGTCTTTTTTTGCTAAGTATTTTGCTTTGAAATCAAGCTGGACAACAAGTGGAAGGTTGTTGGATTGAATAACTCGATTCCACCAGAGGTTGGATGAAGGAATACTTAATCCATGTCGGAGCGATTGGTGGTGCCATTGAAGAAATGGGGACATAACCTATCACGCCGTCTAATTGCACCTAAGTGGAAAAGAACCAGAAATATCAAAATAGGTTGCATTTAAGAGTTTATCTTCCCACGAGGTATGAATCCACGTGACTTTGTAAGAGGCTTTCCAGTTCGTTCCCTCACAAGAATCTTCCAAGGCTCAGAACCTTGAGTGGCTCTTGCCACCCATTTCGTTGCAAAGGCATTTCCCTTCTTATATCGGATCAATAATTACGAGTCCACAAACAAACTTAGGTTGAGTGAAAAGTGTCCAAGAGATGACAACCATCCCCTTCTTTCCAAAATTGTTACTCCAAAGGAAGCTACAAACCAACTTTGTGAGCTTGTCATATGTAGATTTGGAGGGAAGCCAATAAGAGGAATAATATGCATGACTAGCCGAAAAAAATTCAATTAATAATTAGCAACTTGGCAGCAAGAGAGATAAATTTACACAACCAATTGTCAATCTTCTTTTGAATTTTATTAAGCACCCAATCCCACATATCTCGAGAAGATAAGTGAATGCCAAAAGGGATACCCAGGTAACGGGTGATCTTCCCATGGGGAATGATAGCCCAAGTTGGAGGAATCCATGATTTATTTGGATCACTTTTAATGTATATCACTTTTGTTTTATGGTTGCTTAGCTTGGAGCTGGACATATCACAATAAATATCAAGAATTTCCTAAGCATTATCAATCTCTACTTCATCATTTTGCAAAAAAAGAGAGACATCAACAAAATGAGAGTTAAGAGCATAAGAATCTTGAGGAAGAGAAATTCCTTTTAAATCTCCTTGATGGTGTGCTCGTTAGAGCATATACCCAAGAGCATCGGGGAGCCAGGTGCATATAAGAAAGGAGTAAGTGGACAAGCTTGCTAAATGGATTGTTGGAGGTTAAAGGGCGTTGTGAGGCTGCCATTAACCATAACCTAAGCACATGCTTCAGAAAAAAGCATTTGAATACGGTGTCTAAAGCGGGGCCCAAATCCTAGCCACTCAATCATTTTGAGGATAAACCGCCATCGAATGCGGTCATAAGCTTTGTCAAAATCAATTTTGACCAAAAGTGCATCCTGATCCGTATCTTCAGCCCATTGAGCAATTTTTGAAGCATAAAGGATATTATCCAATATATACTTGCCTTGTAAGAAACTAGTTTTCTCCAGTCGAACAATGTCTTGGGCAATCAATTTAAATTTCATAGCAATGGCCTTTGTAATGATTTTATATGAAACATTGAGAAGAGTAATAGGGCACCAACCGTAGATCTGATTTTTATTTCCAACTTTAGGAATAAATTTAATAAGACCATGGTTAATGATATCCCCTAACGATCCATTGGCCTCCACTTCCTTGTAAACATGAAATAAGTCCATCTTGAGAGTGGGCCATAGAGCATGAAAAAATTCAGCTAGCAGACCATCCATGTCAGGAGCCTTCTCCAACTCCATTTCCCAAAGTGTTGTCTCTAAATCAACAACATTGATTTGTCACTTAAGGAGTCCACTATATTCCTAATTTACTTTACATGGGATACATCCACACATCCATTCTTCAAGAAAAGATTCATACTCTTCAAGGTTATGTTCTTCTCGAAATGATTTATTGTAACGTTGAAAAAAACTCCCTCGGTGTCATCAAGTGAGTGAGCCTCCATCCCATCTTTGGAAATGATATGTGGGATATGTTCATGTCTTTGTTTATGATGTAAGTATTTGAAAAAATACTTAGAGTTGTGGTCACCATGTTGAATCCAAAACAAGTGAGCCCTCATGCGAGCACCTTGACACCTATAACTTTCAAATTTTCTTAAGTCATTTTCAATTTTAGCAACAACAGTTTAGATGTCATTGTCGAGGGGATGTGCCTCAAGAGAAAGACGTTGATGACTAAGCTCATGCTTGAGGCCGTTTTCTTTTTCCATCTCTCCTTGGACATAATTTTGCCATATCCACGAAGAAACTTCATAGTTCTAAAGAACAATTGCTTCCCACCATAAAATCTAGCCTATGGAAGCATTAGGATGAGGTTGCAACTCCCAAACAACTGAGATTTGAGCAATGCACTGAGGTGAAGAGAGATGAGAAATATTAAGTTTGAAGGGAAGATGGGTGCGGGGAGAAGAGGAAGGATTCAGACTGAAAGTGCAAGAAATGGGGGAGTGATCAGAGAGAACAATGTCATTGAGCTTGGAAACAAAAGGTGAGGATAGAAGTGATTTGATAAAGGAGCTGACATAGAACCGGTCAAGCTTGTTGAGCCTCCTTTGAAATCCCATCTGATTATTAGACAACATGAACCCGACTCATTGAAGCGCAAATTAGGGTATCTAAAAAGAGGATCAAAACTCCCAAGGAGTTACAACACTAAAGCCAAGCATAAAATTCTTCAGAAGTGAGAGGAGAGGAATGAGACCAACTACGATCTCTCTTGTGTTCCACCATATTAAAATCACCTCCTAAAATCCACTCAGTTGGGGTAGATTTGAACACATCTAGTTCTAAAGATTGACATGCTCTTTGTAAAATTTGGGGCATAGATGGAGCATAGACCAATGATTAGCTCTCCAACATAAAGTGTGACCCAAACACACCTATGTTCAGGATCTTTTCATGTTGCAATAATCTTAGAAGCAAGAGATGACAAAAGGAGGATAACTGCACCACCTTTTCCATCCTCGTGAGAAGTAAAAATGGCAACAATGTCTAGCGATGCAATAAAGATTGAACAATAAAGCACTACCACTAACTTTAACTTCTTGGAGAAAAACAACATCATAAGATTGTTCTTGAAGGACCCTTCTGACGTGGAATTTCCATTCAGGGAGGGTGAGCCCCGAAAACATTCCATGAGAGTATAGAAAGCTTCATTGACCACCTTTGGAGGAGGTTGCTCGACCTCATTGTTAGCAAGCAAGGAAAAGTGATTGGAGGCAAGATTAGGAAGAGGGGAAAGAGAAGAAGTTTTTCCAATTTTTTTCCTCCGAACGAGCCTTCCCTCCAGTATCAAGAGAAGCTTTAGACACCTTTTGGGGCACCTCAACAATAGACTTAGATGTCACATTATTTTTGCAAGATGAAGTTCCACCTCATGAGGAGGACCAAGATCTTTTGCGAAATGCCTTCCAATTGTCAGCGAAAGAAGAAGAAGAAGATATTTTAATGTCCATGAGGCTACCAAAGACAACCTATGGGACAATAGATCTTGCTAAAGATCTTTCTAGCATTCAAATCTCTTGTTGGTGAGTTTGATGATCAACTCCCTTGTTTTTTCAACCATATTCTCATTGAAAATATCTTGAAAGGAGGCAAGCCACCGTGCTAGCAAACTAGGCCCTAATGTTGTTATAAGCATTACATTCCAACATGAAATGTTTCTCTGATTCTTTTGTACCAAACATGCAAAAGAAACAAATTCTCTCTTCCCATACCTCTTTAGGTATTTTGTAGTTGAATATCATTAACATGTGTTTCGGGGACAAAATCAAGAGTGGAGCTAGCAAAAGGGAGTTGAGTGTCGTTAGTTTTCTGACTGTTAATATCGGGGGTTAATTTTGTGCTCCTCGTGTGAGCAACACTTACCAATGTTGACTAAACAAGGTTTGTCTTTTGTACCAATATCAACTTGCTCATAGTCGTTGAAGAATTTGCATGTCCTGCATATTCTTTCTCTTTGATAAACATGTCATGCTTATCAAAAAGTTCTTTAAGTGAAAACAATCTCTTCGTATTCGTCTTCTTCTTTTTAACGATACTAAAATAAATGATTATTAATTTCTCCTTCAGCTCTTCGATTTCAGGTTCGGATGTCCCATTCTCGCTCTTCTTCATTAACCTCGACAATCTCAACTTCATCATCACTTTCCTCAACGACATCACACTTTGAGTTAGTTGTGGGAGCTGCTTCAATAGCAAGCCTCGTCGGAGCGCATGCACTTCTGGATTTGTTGGGAACGTAGCCTTTTCTTGGGATGTCTTAGTAACAGTAGGTTTATTGCTTTGAGCAACTTGTTTTTTGAAGCTAACATATCATTAGCCAACTTGGTGAGTATGGTTTTAGAAGCATCGGGGTTTTCTCAAATCTTCCCCGAGGGAAGTTTTCTTAAATTTTCTTGCCATGATTAGGTCATCCTCAATTTCTATTGCCAAGGATTGAGCAAGTTCTAAAGTAGCCACTATAGCTCTTCTCAGTTGATAGCACACTTCTGGTTGTTGTGCATTAATGAAGAAACATTTTTGTCTGTCAGGGTTCGGGTGAATTTCGACAGGAACTTTGTTCACCATTTTGTTGAACTTAGCCACAAAATTCCTCATGGGTTCTGTTGGTTCTTTCTTCGCTTGAGATAGTTGGGAAAGAAGGGCATGTTCATCTTTTCTCATTTTGAACCTGTCTTCAAACTTACTCTTTATAGTATCCATGTTTGTAATGCATCCATTCAAAAGACGATGAAACCAATATGCAACAATGTCCTGCAATGTTTCAATGAAGAGGTGAACAACAACATCTTCATATTCCACCTGCAAAATTACACATGCAGAAAGAAAGTGGAAATGTGGTCATCGGGTGAAGTCATGTTGATCTCGGTAAGGCCAATGGGCCTATGGCATTTCCCCAAGGTACGTTAATTGCCATCTTGGGAAAGGTGGTATGTGAAGGTAAAACAACATGAGCAAGAACAAGTGCTTGACTTGTAGTGATTCCTCCCTTACTTTCTCTTTCAGGACTTGATGCAAGGCTTACAAATTTATGGGGAGTGTTCCTCCTTGGAGGAGATAACTTGAAACCAAACTTTCCTTGAAAATAAAAATTGGATTAGATCGACCTTTAGCTTTTTCTCCTCGCGTAAACCTCTTTCCTGCCAGTTTGAAATCTTTACTATGAAAGGATCACTGGCACGTTCTGATCAGCTCTAGCCTTTTCTATTTGCTCTCTTTCTTGATCTCTTTGCACCTGAATGACTCTAGTAACTCTCGTAGCTTGATTTTCTTCATTATCCAATATTGATGCGACGAGATGAAAATGATAGTCATTCATGCACTTTTCCCAAATAACTTGCCTCAAATATGATGATATGTCTTCTTGAGTATCTGCAAAAAGAAGATTTGGTTGCAAGATAGGTGAGTTACCTGTAATAGTCATACAGATTATTGCCTTGGTGGAAGAGGGCCGTGTCGGTGAACAATGATCAACACGTGTCTAGGAGGTCTTCTAGCCACAAGTGTGGGTGCTCTTCTTCTAAGGTCTTCAATATATATTTCTTTGTCAATGACACTATCAACAACCAAAAATTGTTGCAAAATTTCACATTTCTCCCAAGCTACTATTCGAAGGTTGGCAACAATATATCCTTGAAAATCTTTGTCGGACACAAGATTCGGTTAAAGAATTGGAGCTTGTGCAAAGGGGATAATCATAAATATTTAACCAAACATTGGTTAATGACTCCTGAATCCCCAGTAGAGTCACCAAAAACGGCTAGCATATGAATTTGCATGCATGCAAATGACATGCAATAGTAAGGGAACAAAGTCCCTCCTCAATGAAGGTGAGGTTGCCTTTATTGAAAACCAAAACAATATTTACATTTGTACATTCAAAATTGTATGTGGGGGTGTTTTGGAACATCAAATGGAAAGAAATGTGAATGAGGGAGATGGAATGGAATGAAGGAAAGAAATGGAAAGGAATGAATGGAAGGAACATGCAATAATTAGGTAAAAGCAGAGCCTAATATCACATAGAGGAGAACAATGAATAACTAACTCAAATAAAACAGAGTTCGAATCAACTAAACAAGAATAAGTAAAAGGGAACACACATGAGCAAGTAAATATCATAGCTTGATCACTGTGAACAAGAACAACAGATTAATAACATTGACAATAAGATCCAAGACAATATTCACATGCAAGATATTTAAACACTAACATCTAATGAACATAAGAACATCAAATGTTACAAGAGATAATGAATGGGACACAAAGTTCATATTTCATTAACTCCAAAATGTCTTCACAAAAGAACACAAAGTTTCTTTCTTGAAACAAAGCTTGCACACAAAAGTATTTTCTTCTCCTCTCTCAAAGTCACCCTTACAAATGAGCCCCTAACTTCCTTTTATAACCCAAAAGTTGGTTGCAAAAGTAGTTAGGATTGACATGAACATTAAATAGGGCACCTTAAGTGACTTTGAATTTTTCAACTAACTTGAATAAGTCAACATCATTTTATAACAATTTGAAAGTCACTTTAGGAAAAGTACATAAATAAAGGGAAATGGGTACATGTGGACCCCACTTAGATGACTTGGACACACACATAGACATCCTAGTCAGCAACGCGCCACCTAGATAAAAAAACCTAGGATCAATGCCTTATCCATTGGGCCAAGAGTCTTCTTATCCCGGTCATATGGGAATGAAATCATTGACCGTGCTCAAAATCCTCCAAATGACAAGAGAGTCGAGCTTGAAGCTTGGCAGCTTCATCCACCTCTTCGTTTGAGCGATATCCGATGTGAGCAATTTTGTCTTCATTCACATTCGCATTCATAATTACACACGATTCTCCACATCCTCTCGAATACCTTTCATTTGTTTGAAGATGACATGATTATGACAGAAGCGTGATTTTGGGCTATTACTTCCTTACTTCAAAACTGAACAAATCGCCTCTGAAATTGCCCTGGGAAAAATAACAAATCTTGTTATGAGAAACTATCATTGACGAGGGAGTCTATTAAGGTACCACAAGTTTGTGGATCATAGAATTTTTTTCAAATCAAATTCTTTAGTGAACTATTGAAAGTTAAAGACAACTCTTTTCAAAGCATTAGGAAAATACAGTGTGGAATTGCGAAAATTCTGTTTTAATTTTAGCTTGGGAAAAATATCAAGTGTCACCCTAGGAATCTACAACTTAGCAAGGGAGCATATGAATGTAGGGAGAATCCAAAGAACCATTTCTTTTCTCTTGACGATCACCCAAGTTCAAAATATTGACTCTCAAAGTGAGTCCCCTTGACAGGTTGAAAACTACATGCACAACAAAATCAAATAAATTGTCTTTTATTTGGGTTTGCGAAAAATACCAAATGAGGTGTTGTGAATTTGCAACTTGGCAAAGGAGTACATGAAGATGGATAAAATCCAAAGAACTAAACCGTTCTTCTCGTGCAATCACTCGGCTCGAATACAGATGTTCAAAGTAGGCCTTCGACAATCAAAATCAAGCGCAAAGTGAAATCCGACTAACTGTCTTTGTTTTGGGTCCGTGAAAAATATCAAACGAGGTGTTGGGGCTCTGAGAATAAGTATTAAAGCACCTTAACATGAGTAAAATTGTGGCAATGATTGGTTTTTCACGAAAATCATCTTGCTTCGAGATATTAAGCTCTAAAGTTGACTACTTTGACAGATACAAACAACAACAGTCTTCGTTCCACATCAATTATTTTCTTGCACTGGGATAGCCTTCACTAAATTTGTTGGTTGTAATTGATTCTTCCTTGCGTGGACGGTGGTCTCTTTCAAATAATTTGTGAGAATGCTTGCAAAAAACATTTTGATGCATGTCTTGCAGATCCAACATGAGATCAAATTTATTTGAGGCATTTTGTCAAACAACTCGCACACCATGTGTATATTTCCATATTTTGAACAAATATCCACCACGACGCTTGCAAACAAATCCTCCTTAAAATTCAGGACTGCTTGTGGAAATTTAAAACTAATTTCAGGAGGCCAAAATTGAATGACATCAAGAAGCTCAAGCACCTTCATTTTACTAATGCTTTCATTTGTACCATTTATATGTTGTTGGATACCAAAGTTTCGAAAAGCCAAATTATTTTGATCCACGTGAAGACTATCTTGCAAAAACAATCGTGAAATTAGATGACGGCAACTTTCACGATGCGTAATGACATCCATGTCACTTGTGTGTAACTCCAGTGCGTAAAGCTTCAAAGAACCATGCTTTATTAAAGATTGCTAATGCGAATAAGCTAGTTATTATTACATTTTGGGAGTGACAAACATGCAAATGTATTGGAAGTGGCAAACATGCAAATGTATCCAAATGCTTCATAAAGAACTCATACTTCTCACTGCTAAGTAAATCAATCATAGGACCACCAATCAATCTACAAGAGATGAATCTCTTTCCAAAGCAAGAAGAATAAGCTCAAGACAAAGATGCACAAATTCCTTGACTTGAGTGGGTTATGTTGACAATTGATGCAGGAAATGAATTTTGAGATGATGCAAATGTGGACAACCTTCCTTCTTCATGCAGGCATGAGATATAGCTTTTCTTGCTATTTCCTTGGGTTGCATAGACTTATCTCTATACCGCATGTGCATGTGTTTAAATTACTTTCTCCTGCTTGACAATTGGAGTGGGCTTTCTTCCGATCATGCGGGCGATCTTGTCTCTAACTTGCATTTTTATTACTTTCGGTGCTTGTGCATGCGTGGCTTCCTTCTTTTGGACTATGAATGCATGGATAATGATCTTGTCTTCTTTGGTTGCGTGGATCTCATGCTCTTCTTTGATTAGTTTATTACCTCCTATGCGTGGACAACTCCCTCTTCTCCATGAAGGTGTTTGGATTATATCTCCTTTGTTGCGTGTTATTTCTTCTTCCTGTGCTGACGTTGGATTATGCTTGGGCCGTGTGTTTGGGTGGTCTTTCTTTGAATGCGTGGCGGTGCTTTTAACTCCTTATCAATGCGTGGATCTCTATTGTTGTTGGCTATATTTTCTGCATAGCACAAAACCTAGGCAGTCATGAGATAAATCTCCCTCATTTAACCGGTGAGGCTCCCGTGTCAGATTTGTCAATTTAAGTATGCTAATATCTAAATGGGGTTTTACTTTAACTACTCAGTTCATGAACCATAACTGAACAATTTTGCAGCAAGTAAGCAGTTGTTTAAAGAAGGGAAAAGTTATAGAAGAAGGTAATTACATAAACATATAGAAGAAACAGGGAAGATGTGCATCCCAATCAGTAGATGGCAGAGATGATTGCATGCACATAGAAGAATCCAATAGATATAAACATTGAATTCTAAAACAAGGGTAGCTCTAGATCCAGATCTAAAATAACACAAAGTTTATTAAGAGATCTAAGATTAAAAGTAAGAAACACAGTACATCGTGACACAAAGTTCTCCGGAAACCTGCTCCTTTGTATTCCTTTGCTCCAAGTGGCTCTCAGGGGTTCAACACAAAGTCTAGAACACAAGATTGCTGCTTACAAATTCACCTTTTTAACCCGGAGGTTCTTCTCCTACTTATAGAATGTAGGAGGGAAAGTACAAATGGGAAGTTTAACTGAACTAAAACACAAACAACAAGTAAAGATGACATTTGACAATCATCCTCCACTAACTTCTCGTTAAGTGACACATATAACACTTAACTAATAGAATGATTCCACATGACTTTAAGTAATGATTGCAAACCAATAACTTAAAGTTTTACAATTTCATCAGGAACATAAAAAATAGAAGAAGAAAGAATAAAAGAAGAAGTCATGCCACCTGTAACATTTATGTCTTCTTTTTGTTCTTATATCGGATATACTTTTCGAACATGTGATTCAACATTTTCCTATCTGCTTTAGCCATCGCTTCCTTCTCTCTCGTCCTAAACTGCAACAATCCTTCATTCAACACTTTGATGCATGCCTCCACATCTTCTAAGCTCAGCCCAAACCTCGCAATATCTGCCTGCAGCGCCACCAATCTACTAATAGAATTCATTGTGAAAGGCTTAGTAGCTTTATCAATTCTCTTTTGTACCATCAGAAGAGACCCTTCCAGGGAATTAGGCACCTTGCTAGGAACGATCCGTACGTATGAAGTAACACCTCCGACCACGTCCTCCTCAGTGAAAGAAATGATATTGTCTGGTAAGGATGATGTCCTACTCTCAAGTGCCTACATCCTCTTCAGCAAAACTCTGCAAATCTCCAAACAGAAAGATACTGCAAACTCCAGTCTGCTTCCCCTTCTCGACTGATCCGTCTGGTACAATTTGCTCTGTAACCAATACATCTCCCGGCAGCTTGTTGATCTCTCCCAAAGTACTCTCAAGAATCGTTTTCATGTCTACTATGCTCATCACCATTCTTTGCACTGATTTATCGCATCATTCATAACCTTTAGGCGGGTGACACTTCTCCAAGTTATCGTAAGTTGACGAATAACCAAATCCTTCCATTCATCGATAACTTTTACTTGATTGCTTGCATCCTCCATTTCCTGCATAAGATGATTACTCACCTGCTTTGAAATGGGCTGAATGGAAGGCTTAGCAACCTTGGCTATGATCTCGCACAATTGAGATACCTGCTTCTGAAGTTCTTCTTTCTCCACCTTTTCACTGTCAAGCCTAAGGAATAGAGCATCTATCAATGTCTGCGTGTCCTGCTTCAATCCTTTAGTGGTGGCTTGACCGAGGGGTACTTTGGTTACTATCACATCTTCTACCATGAGCTCATCCTCCTTCTTTCCTTCTGCCGAATTGACATCTCAGCAAACTTCTCTCCCGAATCCTCGATGATCAACCTTGAAGTTACCTTAGCAACTTTAGGCCTTCTATCTCTTCCACCCAGATTTTGGAGTAGCTGCAAGTCGTGCTCCTCTAAGTTCATCTCCATTCTCGCTTCAAACCAACTGCGAAGCCAACCATTTTGAGAAGTTACTTCTCAGAGAATGAGAAGTCGTTGAATGCACTACCATCTCCCACTCTGCCTCCTCTCCATTAAAAAGTGCCACAGTGTTATGGCTATCATCCTCTAAATCATCCAAGGACAAAGCTCTTTCAAACTCCGCCATCTGCAGCTTCAACATCTCCTCTGGAACAGGTGCTGAATGGAGTGGCTGAGGAGAGAAGATGAATGTCGTTGGATTCAGTAGAGGCATGGAAGTATCCTGCTGCGGTGCAATAGTTGGTGAAGTACTGGGTGCTGGAGAAGTCGGAGCTAAAGCCATGGTCGTAGAAGTGATCTTCTCCTTTGATTGAGATCTTCTGTGTACTTTCAACTTCTTGGACCTTCTGTTGCTTTCTCCTTCGTGCTTCCGCCGAGGGAATCTCTATTGCTGAAGTTTCCGTGACTTGATTCATCAATGCTTCATCAAGGCAATATCCCTTCGTCAGCAACCAGTTTGAAGTATTCACCAAAACAGCTCCAGATCTTTCTTCAAGTGTATGGCAGCCTCCTACGTTATCCTGAAGTATGGCTTTATCTCCTCCCATTTGATGGTAAGTGTCAAGTACCACATTCCCATCATCTTTAAGATCCGCAGGTATCCGCGCTAGTCCAAAGTTGAACACTTGCTTTGCTGATAGTCTGCTGAAATATCTCTTTCTAACCTTGTACTCACTTTTGCACTTCATCCATAAATTTTCTAATGAAGGCACATGTGCGTACTCTGAGGGAGATCATCTTCTTGGCTACTCCAAATGGATCGAAGTTCAGCCATGTAGGGAAGAACTATTGCTCATACTCGGATAACATCTGCGTCTCCATCCCTCGAGCTCTATGAATGCTATGGCAGTTGTAATGTCCCACAGTGATTGGGAAGAAGCCCATAGACTTGTGCCGCTTCGATCAAGGTCGTGTAACTCCACAAGTTGCACTGTAAACATCCCCATTTTAAAATACCAGAACAAGGGAATTTTTTTTTTTTTTTGATAACATTCTCTGTTATGAATTACAAAATTCAAACACACGTTCAAGTTTTAATAATTGTTCTCTGCCCAAACAACACAGTTTGGATCACACAATTTCTTTTTAAAACGAATGTTCCCTGTTCGCATATTTACAATATGGAACACACATTCAATGCCATTCAATCTTATAACAGATTCTATATGCTGCTGTAAATGACTCGAGGAACTACCGATCTTCCATTTTCATGGCTTGGAGTTTCAACGATCCTTCATTTCATGACTCGGCAACAACCGATCCTTCATGTTCATGACTCGGCAACAACCGATCCTTCATGTTTGTTTATGCATGGTATATTATATATACCTATTCTCATAACCGTTTCCGGTTATTGAAGTGATCCATTTAAGAAGCCTATCTGAATATCTGTTACTGATATTCATCTGACATCCTGCATCTTAAATTAAGTGATAAGGACAACGCAACCAGCAATTGCGATACTTTGGCCAAAGATTTTCACATGCTTTGCATGATCATATTCCTGGATGTTATACACATCAACGGAATACGTCCTTCACTTCACTTCACCTGTTATCTAGAATGGTCTTTCCTGGTTCCTACCAGTCCTCTTCATTTAAGGTTAGTTTAACTCCCAATTACAGTTAGTAATATGAACGAGTATAGGAAGGCACTCCCGGTAACTAAAGATACGCAGACATACAGTGTCGTTTCCCCACGACCCCGTGTGTCTAGTTATCTTTAGTATTCCGGAGTCACTCCGTATACCAGATCATACTCCTATCCCCTGTCCACAATTACACCTTCAGCCTATGTATTCTTGATGTTTTAATTCAGGAGGGCATTGCAATATGTCACCGCAATGTGTGTCGTCATGAAGACCCCGTCTTCATGGAGACACCTTGCTGTAGCTGGCGTATGCCAATGTCCTACGGAATTCTCCCATCGAGAATACACATCCTGCTCAAGTGCTTCGGATATGATTTTAATAATTAAAATCAACTTTCAGCATCCACGCTGATCTCTTGATCCTCGTTTCCGTTACAGTTGTATAGGGCTAAGAGGGACTAAATCCGTCCATTGTCTTGCAATGCATCTTCTCCTTCGTGTCGAAGGGCTGCATTTCCTTACTTGGTTCACTTCTTAATCATTGGATTAAGCAGTCCGTTCCGACGGACGTGATAAGTTTAACCTATTAAACTTAACCAAGATTTTCTCAACTGCAACTAAATTCAGAATTTTAACTTATTAGACGTCATTTAAACGAGGTCTAATTCCCAAGAACAATATTCATTTGTTCTCCTTAACGTTATATGGTTAAGGTCCATTAGTTATGGATATACTTATCCTATATCCTTTATTCTGAATTTAGCACACGAGATCATTAATGAAGCTCGAAAGCGAAGTTCGATTACTCCGAAGTTTAATTGGTATTCCTTAGCTCCTAAGCTAATCCCGAATACCTTCCAATTATGGAATCATATTCTTCTTAATCCTTTTAATGTCAATTAAAAATTCATCTTTACCCAAGTATGAATTAATTGCATTTTTCAACTTAAAAGTTGCATTTAGGTAAGAATAGATATCAGTTTCCATTTAACATCCATCCAAGGACAATTAAACAAATCCAATCAAGAAATAACATTATATTTCCAATTTAGACAACAATTCAAACTGATATAAACATTAAAATATCACACATGTAATTGTATTCAATATTTCATGTCATAATCCGTACAATTGCCAATCCAAATGATTGGGCATGGTTTACATAAAACATCAATACAACTCATAGATAGAAGAATATATTTTCTTCTTTTCACAATTCCTCGAAGAGGAATAAAAGCAACAATTACAATTCATCTTTCAGCTAATCAAGAAGCATCGAAAACAACCATGTCTTCATTCTAATCAAATTCCATCTCGCAAAATGATTTGCACGGTCGGCCTCATGAATCGAGCATATTAAGCACTTATCCTTAAAATAGGGTGCTTGAACTAACTGCCTCAAATAAAAGAACCTCGCTTTTATGAAACGGCAGCTTAAACATCAATTACGAAATAGGCACAAAAGAAAGATCAGTAAAACAACTGAACTATCAAAACATCATCACAATCAGCCAAAGAACTGCTGTCCCGTTTCCCACATAACTGTTACAAGTCTCAATTTACAATATTTGTAAAGTTAGGAATACAAATAGCTTACTGCTGATATAACACACTGTTATCTTTTCCACGCCTTTCATTAATAATAAATGCAAGAATGAAACCAACTGAAATGTAAACCCCCTTACTTTCCTTTCAGTTCTTGCATCATATTAGAATCCAAGCAATCAAGCACAGACAAGAAAGCGAACAGCAATGCATATAGTTGCTCCCATCTAAGCATTATAAAATTCATTTTTCACGAATTACAGATTTCCAACTGAATGAAAGTAGAAAAGCTTATTTTTCCCAAGTCATTCATTCATATCTCTATTTCTTTCCACATGACTGTCCTAACAGTGGAATCCAAACGAAAGACAAATCAAGATAACAGTTCAGAGTGAAACTTACAAAATCCATTCAGAATTCACTTTCCGGCAGCAAGAATAATTTCATTTATAATCAACTTTAAATGAAAACAGGGAAGAATTCATGATAGAACAAGCAATATCAAGATGCAGACCATGTAATTGCTGTCCTAGAAGATCCCATACTTCTTTCACCGTATTGTTAACCAAACAAACAGCTTATACAATCACGCAATCACTTACTCATATGACCTTTTATATCCATGAACGCATACAATTCATAATAACCAATTACACATTGCTTTTACCTACAAATAAACCAAATTCTTATGCACCGTAAAGTTCCAATATTATTTTTCGAGTCAAAATAGCAAAAAGATAAGAATTCATTTCTCTAAAATTTCATTAAGAACAATCTTTTTGATCAAAATGAACTCAAACACCCAAATCGTGTTCATCTAAGCAAGACAACTCAAATTATAAAGATAGCGAATGTCGTTCTTATTGAAAAGCAAACTCACATAGCCTGTACAATTTTAAATCCAGTATACCACAACAATGGATATCCAATTCGAGTTCTATCTCGGTCAACTGTTAATTTCAAATACAACATTCTCCATTCTCTTAAAGAACGCAAATATAATAAGCATATTTCAATACCTTAATAAAGGCAAACCCGCGTAGGGCGCCAATTGCGTAATCTTGGTACAGTTGGGACAGACTCAGAAAACAAGCTGATTTCCACATTTTCCATTTATTTAAAACAGAAATCCAAGTCAAGTTCGCATTCACCAGACAGTTCCAAACAGGAGGACAAACCTCAACTATAGGACGCAATGAAATCAATTTTCCATTACAGCATAAGGAAATATAATCATTCTTTGCACAAAATACAACCAATTGTAATTTTGTCAATCAGTCCGAACAGGAAGACCAAACAACATCTATAAAACACAATAAAACCACCCTATTCTCTCAACAAGGAGAAACGAAATCCATTAATAACTTCAGGAGGAAAACAATCAACTTTTTCCTACTTTCACGAATACCCAGTACGTATTCGTTTAGTTCCTACTCAAGAAAAAGGTACAGCAATAAAAATAATGCTAATACTTCGTTCAATTCGAGTTCAATTACTCAAAGGAAACCCGAATGCCACTTCCATCCAAAATCCAAAACAATACAAGGAAAAGGATTTACTTTCTTAAAGAAATTTTCAATAAGAACTACTTCAACAACTATTATTTCCTTCCTTCCAGTTCGTTAGCAATAAACAATTGTTTCAATAGTGAAAACAACTCATAATAAGTGTACAGTCCCAAGATACACATAACGAATTTCCCGTTACTGTCAAACGACCAGCACACAGGAAGGTACCTCATTCGAGGAATACAAAAACAATTAAACTCAGCAGTCAGAGGCAATATTTCTTATTATTTCCAAAATGACAGCCAGATTCAATGAAACCCAATTCATAGCAATATACACGGCTGTATCTTCACTTCCCTTTTTCTTTTACATACAAGGACAGTTCCCAACACAATAGCAAAGAAAAGATTACATTTAAGGAAACAATTTCACTATAAGGAACGATTACACGGCCTGTACCAATTTCAACAACACGAACAGTGAAAGAAATATCTATTTCAAACCTCCATACAGTCAATAACCAATACAATAATTCATCTCCAATTTGATTCGAGCAAATACAAATCAAAACCGAGCAACCAGAACGATTCATCATATCATTTTCCAAACAAAAAGAAGCAAGAATCGATGAAACCCAATTCGAATCGACTCGACAACAGTCACAGAATCAAAACCCAAGAGCAGGGTTGTTTTAATGAGACACTTAAACAAAGCAAGAGTTTTTAAAGAGAAGGGCTTAACATGCCTGTAATCTCTTCTCCTGAACTCGAAGAAAACTTCGTTTGCCACGTTTTTCCTTCCACAGCGACAGCACAAACTCCCCAACACTTCTTTCTTCTTCAGGCTTAGCAACAGCCTCGAAATCTCCAAGAAAATGTCAAATTCCAAGAGCTGGTTCAACTGAACCAAGTCTGAAAAACCAAATGCAGAGCAACTTTGCAAAAGCCAAACCGAAACAATGAAAAATCAAATTCCCTCATACACTTTCCAAGGCGAACTGGTCGCGGGGACCGAAAACAATTAATGCAATTAAGGCTCTGCCCTTTTCCTTACTTTCCACGCCACCGCCACTTGGGTTGGCGAACTCAATCTTTCAAAATTCCCATGCAAAACCGAATTTGGCTCTATCTCCAAATAGATGCCTCTATTTCTTACCTGCCCCGCCAAAACTGGCGCTGTCCACGTATGGACTGTGTATTAAATGCCAATGAATGCCTTCCTTCATCCTTATCCCTTCCCTCCAAGGGTCTGCGCACCTTTTAGATTAGGATTAGTTTAGGTTGCATAAAGTGTTCCACCTAGGTCTTAGTTTAGCCTTAGGTTATTAGGGCTTAGGTTATTCCCCCTCTTTTTTTTTATAATTTAAAAATCCACTTAGGATAGTAGTGTAGGATGCATGTTAGGACTTAGGATTAGTTTAGGGTTTAATTCATACTAACCACTAACACTAACAACTTCCATCCAGCCTCCCTACTAACATTCACGTTAATGCAGAGCAGGACGTTCCGTCCTTTGGATCGCGTGCTGCCGGCCACCGTGTCCAGCGTTTCTTGCCTCACGAGGTCTCAAGTTCGATACAAGACAGGTTAAAGAATCGAATCCTCGCCGTTGGCATTTACGTGCAAATTGCTCATACCGCAAACAGCCTCGCATGCTCATAACAATCTCGGTTCGGTTCAAGTGTGAATCGACACAGAAATCACAAGAGGACCTCAGCATACTTGGATCAATGGAATTGATTCAAGGTATGTTGTCAATCAGCAACAAGAGTTTAGCAAGTATACGACAATTTGTCGTCACATCAGCAAACACACAAATACAATAAATGTTGTCCTAACCATAAATCACAAAGATGCAAGACTCTAAGTTAGCAATACATTCTCTTAAGATCGAACATATCTTAACATGTTTGCCTTCATTTCGAAGTTATAACAAAGATGTAAAACATTCATCAAGATAGTTTGCAAAATCGAAGTGTTACTGACTGCTTTCGGCTCCATGGTGATCAATCTATCATTCGGATATCGGCGGCTTAACCGGCTCACCGAGAAAAGCCAAGAACCCCGAGGTATGTGAAATCTCATAGCAAACCGAATGAATAGATCATGCGAACCTTGATACAGACTCCCCACACTTCCTCGCTACTTACCTATTGGCCTTCAAGTCTTTGTCAGCTGCAAATGAAATTGTAGAAGAATTCATCATTGACCACTTTGAAATCTTTCTCGCACGCAGGTACAATAAGCTGTGGGTAGCACTCGAAAATGGGGTCCTTAGAAAGAACACCACATCTATTCAACTTGGAAAAGACGCCTTGTAAAGCTGCAATATACACCAAGTAGGAAGTCATTTTGAAGTGAAAGTACGCTTCACGCTTCGAGTGCTCACCAATGTTGTCGCTAATAATTTCCGATTAATTGATTATGGAATCAACCTTGTTAACTTCAATGGACCTGATGAAAGCATACATCTATGTACGAAAAGTGTAAGCATTCACCTCGCCATTAATCCTGCATAGCAATTTGACAACATCATCTACCTCCTGCACCAAATGGGATCGTGGAAGAGTTCTTAGGAACTTAGAAGGAGATCTAGGCTTCTTCATGTATCTCATTATTCATTATGCTCACGCAATCAGCTCTATGCTTCTCCCACCTGCTGCCGGCATCCTGAATGCTAATGGAAGTCACCACCTTTCGGACTGGGATCTTCAAACAACAATTGATGAACTCAACGTCCAAATGAATTATTGTCTTTCCCGTAGCATCACGCACTAACCTAGATGAAGGATGGTAAGATCTAGCGCACTCCATAACAAACTCGCAATCAAGTTATGATGGAAAGGTTGCAGCTCGGATGATTCCGCTGCTTTTAACCACACGCATGAGTGAAGTCTTTCCAGCTTTGGATCTATCAATCAATTCGGAAAGAGGTTTCGGACCTAGATCTGTGTCTCCTATGTCTGCAAGTTTGGAAGTGATGCATGACTTCGTTGTGCTTTATTTTTCATCTCCCTTCGTCATGGCTTTGTCTATCTTTGTCTAAATAATTCTTTTTCTTCTTATTTGGCCGGATTTCTTCAAAACTAGTGCAGATCTGGATAATTCTTCAAATTCGGAGGATATACTCAATGTATTGGACATTGATTAGAGCTCCTTTTCTTATGTAAAGCACCCGTAATGAATTTCGTAATTAATTCGAGACAAAACTGCCACCGGAGCATGAATAGTGAATTTTAATTGTAAAATCTATGTTTTCAAGCCTCTTTCCCCAAAATTGATGTTTAATTTACACATAAAGAGAGCATGAATCTTTTCAACAACACCTGAGCACCTGTAACACCTATGCAAACAATTATGCAGACAAAGATCAACCTCCTTCAAAGCATGCACCAAATTTGGAAGCTTTTAGCCTTGTTTTCACCTTTGTTTGAGCAAAATCCTTCTTCAAATGGGACACGCTTTTTCTCTTGGCTGCAATTCTTTACCTATGAATTAAATAATTCACCTTTATGGCAATCCATGCTTATATAACCCTCACAGTTCTATAATTAATAATTGCCCTTCCTATTCTGACAATTAATTAATTAAAAATCATGCTTCTCTCTTTAAAAAAACATGTTTAAGGACAACCATCCAATAAATTAAATTAATCCAATTTAATCATTCACACTTCACTTAAGTTTCACAAAGGTGTGCCTTGACCATACCACGAAAATAGAATTTAATTTAATGATTTAATGCTTTTAAAATCATTAAATCTATCCTAAATGGGGCACACTTTTTGACATGAAGGGGTAACCTTTAAATAAATTAAATTTAATCAATTTAATTCATTTAATTATATTTCTTTTATTCCCCTTTGCTTTGTTGACTTTCTTCCAAGCTTGGGCGCCTATTTTAGAAGGAGAAATAATTAATTTAATCCACTTAAAGGCTGCCTTCTTCTCTCTAAAGGGGGCGCACTTTTTTGCACAATATAATTCTATTTTTAAGAATTTATAACAGTGGGATTCTTTACCCTGTAAGGCAGCCCCAAAATCCCATGATCCACTTAAGTGATTTGACTTTGACAATGGGATTATTTACCCTGCAAGGCAGACAATAAAATCCCATGATTTCACTTAAGTCACTTTCCTTTTATTTCATCATGGGAATTTTTACCCTGCAAGGCAGGCAATAAATCCCCGCCTGCTTGCGGCCTTTAACTTTCCCACTGCAGCTTAAGTGAATTTTATATCACGGGAAAAAGTACCCTGTTAGGCAGGTATAAAATTCCCACCTTCCCTGCTGCTTCTATTTTTCCCATTGCAGCTTGAATCATTTGTTTTCCAAAATGCGCCCAACCTACGAGGCCTTTTCCGCACGACTTCACTTTTTCCCAGTGATCCAAACCTCCAATGGCAACTTCCTCCGGGCATAACGTGCGTATATGTTCTCCAAATTTGCTCTAGGCAAAAATCGAGCTTACTCTCCAGTAAAGGAATTGTTCTAGAGAAATTTCACAGAAAACGAAACGGGACAACACAAAAACACGAAAAATTGTCAAAAGTCACAAATAAAGCCCAAAACTTATTCCAAGTTAAAACCCTTCTGGTACATAGGAATAGTGACATGTTCGATCATAACAAAGTTAAAACGGAGCGCAAATAGCTTCATACGGGGCTCAAAATAATTAAATACAAATTTCTCGCAGACAAATCCCGACGACAGAATATAACAATTTTGGGCATCTGAGTATTTGGCGAAAAGGCTAATATGGCTCCTTGGGAATATCTTGACGTAATAGAAGAACTTTTAGGCAATAAAAACACAAAACGACCCATTATTTTAAAAGTATGAAATTTTTCGGATAGGGTAGTTGCAGATTTCAGGATGAAATTTGGGTGACACCAGTTGCTTTAATCACATTGCGTGGGTAGCTTCTCAAACTAAATGTGCATGAGCTTCTTGTCTTCTTCTTTGAGAACGTGGATATGTGACCTTGAGCAATGCGTGGCCTCTACCTCCTTTCCCCGCATCGCCGGGGCGTTTCACCTTTCCTTAGCGCGTGCGGCACTAGATTTTTACAAATTCTCCTTCTCACATTCCAACGTTGACTGGTTTTCGGTATGTGTGCTTAATCTAGCACAATACAACAAAAGAAATAATTTAAATAAAAATATACGGATAGTAGAGAAGATAAAGCCTCTTAAACCTGAGTTTTTTTTTTAATATTTTGAGCTCGGGTGTAATGTCCCTCTTTCTCTAATAGTTTGATCGAAGACCTTTGGCCCGCTTTTGTCTACCCGACACCCAAAGGGTGATTTCAAGGGTGACTTCGGTTTATTAATTTTATTATATTGTGCTTAAAATAAAATAAAGTATCACTAAAGCACATATAATGAATTAATAGACTTATTAAGTGACTTCGACTAAGGAAAGTACATGGAAATAAATGAATAAATTATTTAATGTTCTTTCCTAGGCAAAAAGTGCGACTTGCTTTGGGGAGAAATTAAATAAGCCAAAAATGCGACTTGCTTTGGAGAGGGAATAAATTAATTAAAAATTAATTATGCTCTTTTGGAAAAAGTGTGACTTGCATTTTGGAAGGGTTTTTTGGCTATAAGGGAAAAGTGCGACTTGTGTCGGCATTATGCAGATTATTATTATTTTTCTTCCCGGTAGTTAGCTCTGAGCTTTTGCAGACAAAATCCAAGGACGGAAACCCTTTGGATTATTCCTCTTATGGATGGAAACCCCAGGAGCAGTGAGAGGAATTCCTATACAGGGAGCTTCATTGCATTCACATGTTATTTATCATTCCAGTAATTCAGAAAGAGAGAAAAATTGTAGCAATGGGCATTCAGACATATTATAGAGTGGGGCCTTGCAGACTTATTCTATAGTTGTTTTATGCAGTGACTGAGTTCAGATCCAAGCTTGAGCAATATATATGTTCTTGTTAGATAGGAGCCTAGTTTGCCTAGTTGTATAGCAAGTTGCGAGATTGATTGACAACCATCTTGCTTCATTTAACATGTCCAAAGGGCCCAAGTTCGAATCCTTGTGCCATGCTTATGCCTCTTGACAAAATGCCAACTCGTGTATTATTTATTGAAACGTAATCTTCTAAATTGTTCGAGTCATTGCTATTATTATTAACACACACACACACACACACACAGAGAGGAAAACATGTAACTTTTAAACTTAAGCGTCAATATGACAGTAAAAAAAAAAAATCACCCATCATGTAATGCGGTGAAAATATATTTTGATTATATATATATATATATATATATATATATATATATATATATGGGAAAACATGTAACTTTTAAACTTAAGCGTCAATATGACAGGCAAAAAAATCACCCATCATGTAGTACGGGTGAAAATATAATTTGACTATATTTTACGTGTAAAAACCTAAAACATGTCTAAACGGGTGTCAAATTTAACCCCTATTTGATACAATTAGATGAAGGGTTGACTCGCAAAACGTTAAGAAAACGAGTAAAGTGACTAGGTACTTAGGTAAGTACGTACCCATGAAGATTTTTATTTCTTTTGGTTGTCCTAATAATTTCCTTAACACGCTCCTTATCGGGGAAAGGTAAATCCCACCTCGTTAAACGCCGAGTCGAACAATAAATAACACCTCAAAACAAATACAAATACCCCAATCAAGTTAAAACGTTCGAAAGATCTGCACAAAGCCCGAGTCAAGTATTACCCCACGCTAATAAGTAAAATGCACATTTTTTCCTTGCGGTAACGAACTGTGTTCACACCCGTCCCTCATTTCAAATGAAAAAGTTTTATCATTCCCGCCCGAGGTGGGGTTTGGAGTTGAACTAGGATATTCTTCCTCCCGTTACGAAGCCCTCTGCATCCTTTTTTCTACGAAAATCGATTATTTTTTCTTGGCAGGTAGGGGTTTCGAATCACTGGGAGGTCGTTTGTAATGTAGTTGGATCGATGGATCTTACAGGCAAAGTGGACGACCTCATCGATGTGTCTGCGGAGGATGACTGCCTCTTAACGTCTCCCACAACAAAAGACACTGGCAAATTTGAATTCTCTCAGTCCCCAGCGACCTCGGTTCGAGCCTCCAAGCCCAGGGCTTCACTGGGTGATTTTATTCACTACCCACATTTTGCTTTCATTCTTTAACACGGTCTTAATTCAATTGTTCCTGGAATTTATGTGGTTATAATTTTTTTCCTCCCTTTTCAATTGTTTTTGGACTGGTTTTGGGTTTCTTTATGTTTTTTTCTGGAGTGAGGCGTGCATAGGCCTTAATAGGTTTCTAAGGGATTGGAGTGGTTTTGGGTTTCTTTATGTTTCTTCTGGAGTGGGGCGTGCATATGGCTTAATAGGTTTCCTAAGGGATTTGCATTATTCCATGTTGGATTTGTGCAATATTTCCACTTACAGCAAATCGGCATAATTGACTGTGCGTGTGCCAGATCAATAAGGTTTACAGTACACAGGCAGGTACAGAGCATCCAAAATTAAATACCCACGTAACTAAACCGATCTCATTTTCAATGGTCGAAATTTAGGGTTTCAGTCTAAGATTCTTGCAATTTCTGGAGTTGTTTTTTCCACTATTTTTTCCTAATTTTATTTTTAATGTAATGCAGGGTTAGACTTTCTTCATATTTTGATGGGGGTGGTGTGTTTAAAGCATATTGAGTGCTCTGTTTTTGAGGAATTTTCTCTGTATGGATTTATGGTATTTTTATGAGATTTTCGCGTTTATGGTTCATGCTCGAAAACACACAAAGGCAGTGTTTGAGTACTTTTTCTTGTGCTGAAATAGAGTTTTATTATATTGCCATGTACATCGCTACCAAAATTCATAACGTCTCCTGCAATTGGTGTGTATAGAGCTCCTTCCTAAGAGGAATTTTGATTGTTCCTTGATTAATCTATGCACAGCTTTCTAAGTTCAATCCTCTATTTTTTTGAGGGATTTGCAGTCTTTGTCGATGTCTTTGAGGTGTGTTATAGACGCTACAACATTTAGGTGCTCCCACTTTTGAGGGATTTTTGTTCTTCCTTGACGAATTCGTCCACTTTGTTTTAAAAGATTTTCCCTTTATTGTTGATCCTTAGAAAGCCATAAGTCAGTTATTGAGTACCTTTTTATTTTTTGGATAAGCGTGAGCTATCTTGTATTTGCATAAACTCAGCTTTCAAAGTCTAAAGGCTCCCATAACATGCAAAACAATTTATTGATTTGGGTTGCATAATTATTTAAGGGTAACCCTGCTTTCTTTTTGGAGGATTTTGAGTATGGAGCGCAGGCTGTGTTTGTTTTTGGAGGAGTTCATATTCTTCCTTTATGGGTTGTCTATAGTTTTCTGAGTTTCATCCTATTATGGTCAATTCTTCAAGAACCACGAGTCAGGGTTTGAATACAGTTTTTTTGACAAACAAGACCTATATTATACAATCACATACAGAGCATCCAACATTCAAAGAGCCTCATAACTTGCAGATCCCATTTTCACAGGTTTGATTATAGAGTTTTGTTTAAATGTTTCTGCAATTTATGGGGTTGTAAATTTTATTAAAGGGCTTATGTGTCTCTAATTTTATGGGAAGGGTGTGTGTATGGGACATGGAGTGCTTTGTCTTGGTTTTCATATATTTTACTTATACGGTTGATTTTTGAGGAAGAATAAGTCAGGATTTTTATAGCTTATTGTTCATAAATAAAAGTTATATTACATTTATTGGTACGAAGCATCCAAAATTAAAGACTCGCATAGCTTGTACAAATACACAGATCCCATTTGTAAAGGTCCAAATTTAGGTTTTCAGTTAAAATTTCCTGCAGTTTTTGGAGTCGATTCTTTCTCCCCTCCTTGTTTTTAAATACAGGGTTAGGTTTTCTCCATAATGTTTTACCCGGAGAGGTTTGTACATAGCATGGATTTGAGATTCTCCCACTTTTTCCAAGTCCTGAGCAGATTCAGGAGCAGTGAGTTTTTCTGTCTTGATTCGAACAACTTGCAGAGCCTGACAGTCTCACAAATTCGGTTATTTTTCAAGGTTTGCTGCAGACTCACGAGTCTGGAAAATAAAAATTAAGTAAATGTGTGAGAAACTAATTTTCAAAACAGATTAATAATTAACTAAAAATATAGTAGAAACCCATATTTGGCTGTTTGGCCAGTTTCTCCAATCTATTATTGTTAAGCAGAAAACACCAGCCATGCTATGACAAGATGATATAATTATAGAAAATTATGCTTTGTTTTGAAAGATTTCGTAGTGTATAATGTCAGCAACATGGTTGATTTCTTTTGTCATTGTTTTTATTCTATGTTGCTGGGAAATGGGAATGGGTATGGGTACGGCACGGGTATGTCTGAACAATTTATTATTAAAAATTAAAAATATAAATATATAGAGAAAATGCATTCTGCTCATTGTAAGTTCATAAAAGATAAAATATTCTGTATTCATGAAAGTTTAAAACATTGTATTTGCTTCAATTTTTATATGTATGCGTGATTACAATCTAGATTCTAGAATATATCATCTAGATTTTCCTCAAAATCAACTCCATAAATGCCAAGTAGCTGATACCTTTTGGATAGTGTACGGGTACGGAGTATCCAATACGTGGATACGGCAAAAAAATTGGCCCCAGATTTGGCATTGGATACAGCTGTACAAACTGTATATAAAAATTGGCCCCGGATACAGCATTGGATATGGCCGTCTGTACAAAATATATATAAAAATTGGCTCCAGATATGGCTATTGCTGCTGCTGGGATTTAGTCTAGTCTAAGCCACATTTTCTGTTTTGTTTGAATGAATCTCAGAAAAGACAGTGCCTTTTGCTTCTCTGCCTGAATGACAATTAAAACAACAAAGAAAACCGACACAGCTTTTCCTGAATAAGCATTGAAACAGAAAGTGTAATGCAGGTGTAGATAAGAGAGTTTGAGATCATCAAAGATTACCCAGGCAGATGAGTCTGTGGTCAGAATGAATGCATCAAGATTCCATGGGGGTGGGGCTCTTAACCCTTTTGTGTAAGGCCCTGCGCTAAAAGGACATTATGAATGTTAACTGCCAAGGGTCAACTTCAAGAAGGCAGGAGACTACAAGTCTAGAACTAAGTTTTCTTGCCAGAGTTCAATGTATGTCTAGCTGACTTTTATGGCTCATTAAGTTCTGCCTTAGCTTTATCCACGATGCCTAATGAAGAATACACGCTTGCAGAACCTAGGGACGCTTACCTTTTGCATAAGGCCCTGCAGTAAAAGGACATTATGAACGTTGCCACCAAGGGTTAACTACAAGAAAACAGAAGACCAGAAATCAAGAACTAAGTTTTCATGGCAGAGTTCAATGTATGTCTAGCTGCTTTTAATGGCTGATTAAGTTCTGCCTTAGCTTTATCCAAGTTGCCTAATCAAGAATAGAAGCTTGCAGAACCTAGGGATGCTTCCTTTTTGTGTAATGCCCTGCACTACAAGGACATTACGGATGTTGCTGCCAAGGGTCAACTACAAGAAGACAGAAGACCAGAAATCAAGTACTTAGTTTTCATGTCATAGTTCAATGCATGTCTTGCTGCCTTTTATGGGTCATTAAGTGTTGCCTTAGCTTTATCCAAGTTGCCTAATGAAGAATATAAGCTTGTCGGACCTATAGGCCATTACTTTTGTATTCAATTATTTCGACCAATGATATGATTGGTTCCCAACAACTTAAATGTGCACAACATTGAAATCCATCATGACTGGTGCTAGCCCAGCAGCAGGATATCAGATATCTGCCTTGTTGTTTTTGACTAGATGTCTCAATGGTTTATGTAATAATGTGTTATGGGGTCTGGAAGTTACTGACTTATTTATGAACTTTGGAACAAATGCTTTTAGTTATTTTGTAAGTAGCCAAATAATGAAGAGAAATGTGACAATCCTTACCATTTGCTTCAGCAATATTGTTGGTCAAGAATATTATGTTGAATTGTTGAAAACTTTGAAATGGCAGAGTCAATAGAGAGATGTGGGGAAAACAAGGAACAATTTGTGTTGCACAAGGATGCTGGTAATTGTCAGGCAGACAAACCGAGCATAATTACAAATCCTGCCATAGAGGGGGAACAACCACCTCTTTGTGAGGAAGATTTTCAACCAAAAAAGAAAAAAAAGGCAGCCCAATTTAACTTGAGGAAAAGTCTAGCGTGGGACCAAGCCTTCTTTACTAATGAAGGTACAACATGAGATGTTGCTATAATTAACATTATACTCTTGCTAATTATTTATTTTTTCATTTTCATTTTCATTTTTTTGCTGTCTTTTCATTTCCATTTGACATTATAGTGTTCTATATAGGTGAGTAAATATCGTTTTTCTGCAGGAGTTCTTAATCCTGTAGAATTGTCACTTCTAAACAAGACTTTCAAGAAGTCAAATGATGCTTTTTTGCCTAGTATTGAGGAAGAGGAGTCTGTAAGATCTTCATTGGATTCAAATTCCACCCTTAGTGGAGATATTCTGGCTTTAGAGACGCTTGAAGAAAACCTATTCGCGAGCCACATACATCAAATGGTTTATCTTTCGAGATGGCACCTGCTCAATCAGGGTTGCCTCCACTGCCCAATGTGAGATTTATTGAATGAAGTTTTTTAATGTTCTGTCTATTCCTGCTGCTTTAGATTTCTGTTGATACCCAATGATTTGATTCTAATTCTGATTTTGATGTGTTTCAGGCAAAGCTGTTGGCTACTGAAAAGAGGAATACCGTCACAAATGTCCCTAAGAGTCCTGAGAACAAGGCTTCTTATGGAGCTCAAGATTCCTTTACATATCCCTTTCTAATGTTTCAGGAACTTTTAAGCCTAATTTACAAACTTGTTCCAAAATTAATTCATGATGTTCTTATTTTTTGATGTCTATCACATAAATGGTATTGGTGGTTCCTTGACTTAAACAAACATTTAGAAGGTCTAGCAGTAATGGTACTGAGGACCTCCATAAACCAAGTCAATTAAATGAGGCATCTGGAAAGATTTGTGCTTCTACCCCAACAGTAGCCTCTAAGAAGGTTCCTACAGGTCATAAACGCATGAAATATACACATGGAAATGCTGTGCCAGGTTTGCTATTTAATTTGGTATTTCCATAGACTACAATGTTATTTGATGACTGATGTAGCATTCATTCTGGATGCGAATGCATAGGAGTATTATTAATTGCATTGAGTTTCTTTGTCAACAAATAAAATGGGATTTCTTTATTGCGTGTTTTGATGGCCTGAAATGGTGACTACTAATATTGTATAATCAACTCAGTGTTAAATATTTGTCATTACAGACAAGTGAATTCCTTGCTTATGTTTCTTTGTTATGTAAGATCTAAATTGACATCTTAGACTAAAAATGCTATTGTAAATATTTGCTTCAATGTGGTGGTCATGGTCCATGCAGTTAATGGGACCAGGGCTACTATGCACAGAAACACACCATCAAAGGCTAAAGAAAATTCTGGCATCAGTGGTAGATCTGCTACATCCGAGCATTGGGATTCTGCTAAACATTCAGCTTCTTCTCGTGCAATCTTTGAAATACCGAAGTGTGTGGCTTCTGGGACAACAGATTTGAGCAACAACAAAATTCTTCCTCACAGTGTTTTGATGGGACTTCTGAACTTGTTTCTTCTAGAGTTTCTAATGACTTGCCTATTCACAACTCAGAGTCTGTGGTAACCGGTCATAATATTTATGAACAGCCTATACCCAAAACAGGTGCAGGTATATCTACAGATTCAGCATTTCCACAATATGGCAAGCAAAACCGTGGACTGGAAAAGGCAAATGCAGTGGACTTACATACAAAGTCTGGTTCCTCCGCAACTACTTGCAATGCTATGATGTCTAATGCCAAGGTTCCTACAAATCGCAAACAAAACCATGGATTTGAAAAGGGAATAGCAGTGGGCCTACCTACAAAATCTAGTTCCACAACTGTGGCTCGTAATAGTATGATTTTTACAGCCAAAGATCCTCCAAGTAAATCTGGCTGTGCTCGGCCTGTAAATTTACAATCAAAGCCCACAGGATTGAGAATGCCTGCCCGAAACATGGTTTTTTCGATACGGTTAGCTTTCACATCTCCCTTAGCTCTGTTTTGTTGACATCTTGTTTTATATGAAACAAGAAAACTGTACAGGTTCCTTTGTTTTCTAATTTAGTACTTCCAGAGACTGACTGCATTTTTGGCATTGCAGGAAAAAGTCATCCGTCCTCCACATCCTGCTTTACAAAAGCGATCTAATTGTACTCGCATTTTGCCACCTAAGTCTATGCCTGGAGTGCCGAGTGGTATCCCTCAAGGTAGTAGACTAAAACCCCCAGGTGTTCCTCTGCCTCATGACCATCCTGGTTATAGGGGCACTGTACCATCTGGCATTTCTATGGCTTCACATTTGAGTTTGAGGCCTGAATCTGCATTGACAAGCTCTATTGCATCCATTCCAGCTCCTCCTCTTCAGTCACAGCTTAAGGCAAACCTTGAGGGTTCAGGTTCGGGCTTGCTAGCACATCAAAAGTTTGGCTTTTCTCCTAAAGCTCAATTAAGTTCCCATGACCGAAAAAGTGATCAGAGACAGGTTTCTTCAGATGCATGTAATGCAGTTGCACAGTCAAGTTTCTCTCAGGTTAATCTGTATAATCATAAGGGCACCTGTAATGTTGTGCCAGAAGATCAGTCCCAGTCATCCTTAACACATCAAAAGTGTAAGTTACAAGATGTATCACAAATGTCCGTGGAACAAAAAATTCAAATGCAAATGATATAGAGACATTGCCAGGAATAGATACAGGTAAAGCTTCTAACATGATTGAGATTAGTTGTCTTCAATCTCATTATCAGCATGGAATTGCAGTTGTTGCTGATGCAACTCTGAATTCTGTCTCCGAGCTTTCACATTCTGAACATTTGTCACACTCAACGCACGGAAACACTTTAGCTGAAGAGCTTGAGTTCAAAGGCACAACTAAAGAAATTAGTTTGAATGGAAACACTTTAGCTGTCAATTCCAGTCTGCTGAATTCTCTTAATCATGGAACAGCCCAGAAACACGTCAATGGACAGAAGAGTGAAGTGGATATCAAGACACTCACATCCTCACCCGTCTCATCTCCTGTTTTTGATGATTTAGCAGAGAAAGAGAACATCTTGTTAGGATATGAAGGACAAGATATTGATTCTCATCAATGTATGAGCTCTAGAAGAAATTCAGTGGATGACGTGAATGAGCAGATACATAATAATAAGAATCCTGATGCTCTTCCATTTTCAGAAGAGTGGCTACGCGCTCTGGAACAAGCAGGAGAGGTTAGAGGTCTTGACCATGAATAATCAGTGCTGACTGCATGCTATCTATGATTTGGTTATATTAGCTTGCTTTAATATACCTTTGTTAATGCTGACAGAAACCTATTTCCAGGAATTGCTTCAAATGAAAAGTGGACCAGTGCAAAATTCACCGCCAGACAAAATTGTTCCTCAACCAGGTCCATGGTCGCCGGTATTTTCTCCTTCCTTTGGTAGCATAGTAACAGGGCATATGGAAACAGACATTGGAAACATTTACAACATCTTGTTTGTTGCTGATTTGTCTCTTTTTGTAGGTACGACGCTATAGTCAGCAAATAGGTCCATTTGATTGTACTAAGTACACAAATGCACCGGGCACCAATGGCGATTGTCAGGATCAATGAGATGCTTGTGATACAAATGCTTTGTGCATGTGGCACGACCATGTTTGTCTTGTTGAAAGTTTCCAGTACATGCAAAATAAATCCTGGTTAAAGTAATGGCAGGTTTAGTGCATCTGACTCACAGTGAAAACTCAGTTCATGCTATGTTGTCTATATTTTTCAAGGGCTGTTCCAGTGGAATTGCTCATGTTTGTGTGTTACTAGATCAATTGTCAGCAGCCATGAATTGGTATGGCAAAAGTGCGAGAGAGCAAGTTCTACTGATAAATAATTAATTTTATGTGATCTTACCCTGACCCTTGCGTCATATCTTATGTTTGTTCTACAGCTTTGTTTCTAATGGAACCCATTTGAGGGATTTTGTGATTTGTTTTAACTAAGTTTTCTTTGTTTGCTTAGCAGCAGAGAAGGATCCTGTTTTGTTAACATTTCAGAAACATTTCTGGGTTCCAGCTTGGCAAAACAATTGTAATTACACTAGGAACTTAGTGTAATAGTCATACATGCCCTCTTTCATTCTTGGAATATGTTTTACATAAGCATGTATAATCATTGTTGCAATGAATACCCATGAAAACTAAGACCTTCGATTTTGACAAATTGTATTATGGATGTCTTTACATCTTAGAATGTGTAAAGTTCTATTCAAAGGCATTAGTAGTGATGCAAGAGCATTGGGGTAAATTGTGTTAAGGTCTTAGCATTTAAATATACATAACAAAGTTTATTTAAATAATACAAAATAAACCATAATAAATAAATATAATAAACACATTACAGAAGATACCAATTTTACGTGGTAAATCTTGAAGGGTGAAAAATGACATTAGAAATAAATTTCCATTATAGTGAGAAACTTTTTTTGTAAAACACACTCCTTCACTTCTTGCATAAACAATTTTGATGTTTTCCATAAATTAAATTCACCAAACTGTGAGAGTCATTTCAATTATTTTTACATGTGTCTTTTTGTGAAGCACCCCATTACATTTCTAAATTGATTTAAATAAATGACTAGATCTTATAAATTATAATTTATATTAAATAAAAAAATAATACATATTTTTATTTATTTAATTATAAATTAAAAATTATAACGTAAGAACATTTAAGAGAGGTTAAATCTTATGTAAGATTAATGTTCTAACACTCCCCTTTAATATTAAGTGGAGTATATATGCTAACATTATTTGTTTAAATAATCTTTACAATCTTTAAACCATAATGATTGTTTAAGGTAGCATATCACATTTGAAAGATTTATATACCATTATGTTAAATTTATTTTTTGGTGCAAAAGTATTTGGAATCCATAAATTAGAAGTGATATGGAATCCAAATATTTTTGCATCAAAAATACTTTTTTGGTGCAAAAGTATTTGGAATCCATAAAAGACTCTTAAAAGAAGATACCACATCATGTTTTTGTAAAGAGTAGGATTAACTTTTTACATGCAAGTTTAGGATCAAGTTTACAACCAACTTCAATAAGAATAACAAATGGTTTATATTCTACCATATTAAACCTTTTAAGTATATTAACATGATTGAGATACAACAATAAAATGTTTATCTTGAAAAATTGTCATACCTAAAAATGTTGTTATAATATTAAATCAGCTTATTTCAAAGTATTGTTTCAATTTAATTTTAATTTTAAACATTAAACTATTTGAATTACTAATAATAAACAAATCAACATACAATATGATAAATATAATTTGATTACTTTCAAAATTTTACACCGAAAGACATTGTTCCAATTGATTTAATTAAATCAAAATTTGAATTACTAATAATAAACAAATCAACATACAATATGATAAATATAATTTGATTACTTTCAAAATTTTACACCGAAAGACGTTGTTCCAATTGATTTAATTAAATCAAAATTAAATATGATTTCGAGTAATTAATATGATAAAATACAATGAAATACGAATACCAAACACTCAAGTAATGCAAGACTATAAACAAATAGGAGGGATATGTGACTTAGTTGATTCTCGAGCGATGTGTAGATAGCAATGACCGCATATATGCTAAATCTAACAAGAAATGATGTAACACGAGTTTGTTGAGGACTCAAACTCGCACTAAGGTTGAACAAGGGCATCCACATTAGGGCAAGGGCGCTGGGTGCCGATGATTGGATTTGGGCGTTGGTGACTTGTGTAGATCTTCGTGATCTGCTTTCTTCCGTGTCGTTAGGGTTTCACTTGCTAATTCCCGTTGGTCCCTCGATATTTACACTTTGATTGTTGAAGGTACATGTAACCTACAAAACAAACCCTAGCTATTTGCACAAGCTCACAAACACGTCAAATCTAAATAAAATATGCAATATGTAAAGTTCTGACTGATCTGATCTTGGCCACCGAAAGAGTGAACTTATGATCGAACACTGCACTACATTCCAGACTCCATGTAGTTTTGTGTGCTTGTGTGTGAAATAGTGTCCTTAGGTTGCCCTCGCGCCAATGATGCCAAGATAACATGTTGTAGTTAGAATTAGATGCAAATATGTGGTATGTAATTAAACATTTCCCTTTCTATGCGCAGTGTATGCAACCCAAAAATGCAGTCCCTTTGATGGTAGTGATAGTATGTAGATGTGATTGCCCCTTAGAATTGTCACCATAATAATAGTGTGTATGTTGTGTATATATATGGATCTCTTGTTTGAATTTTGACACTAGTGACACGAAAGACCGACTATGAGCTTGGGATAAAGATAAAAAAATTAAAAAGACCGACCACAAATGTCAAAATAAGTGAAAAGAATAAACAAGATAAGAGTTGCGTTTAATGGACACAGGTGCTTGGGCATTAGTGTCCTGAAATAAATGATGATAGATTTGAAAGGATAGACAAAGAGGGATCCTTGTGACCTGACCATAAGTGGGTACAACAATGACAAATGTAGGATAACAATACAATAGAAATAAATCAAATCAAGTAGATGAACAAGGGATTGTGTCACTAGTGAATATTTTTCTTATTTAAGATCCATGCATATAACAACATACCGATTTACATAGTAAAATAGTAATATGTGTGTGATTTTGTGTCTACATTTGCCCCTCCTTTATGCTATTTGAATGAAATTCAAGTAGTGTAAAGGAAGTAAGGAACATACCTATATAGAGTTTGAAGAAGCCATGTTGCAAAGTGCGTGTAGAATGTAGAAACTTGTAGCGTGGTGAACCATGGATCAACGCTTTGACCCATGTGGCGTAAGTGGAGATAACAAACCATCGTAAGGAGCACTTGGAGAAATAGTTGAAATGATTTGGAGACTTTGGAGATTTTGAATTGTTATTGGAGGTGATAAAAGAGGTAGGGAGTGATCAATTCCCAACCCGATTTTGTTTGAAAATGGGAGGATTTGGGCGTCCTTCCGCCAGAGGAAGAGTGTTGGGGAGAGAGGTCTAGTTTTACTCTTCATCAATGATTGCATCCCCAAAAGGTCCAACTGTTGCAGATGGATAGAGACCAAATTTAGTTCCGATTGAATAACACACATATGAGTAGTATAGGAAAGGCAATGGCGTCTCATTACCCCCACTCATACAAAGAACAACTGCTCCAATTTTAATAGTGCTATATAGCTTCCAAGTTAGGTCATCTGGAAGCCATAGTAATGTAATGTAGCTCCCAAGTTAGGTCATCTAAAGATATAGTAAATGTGCTTATTGATCTTGATTGATTTGATTTGAGTGATAGAAGATTGTTTTGAAATAATATGTACTTAGAAGATTACTCACGGAGAGGTTTTTGCTTTGCCCCGCATTAGGTCATTTGGGGGAATAGATTTGAAATAGTAGAAAGTATTGATTGTCATATAGAATGATTGTACCTTTGTTTGAATGAGATCAGAGAAAAATGTGATAGTAATGTATTTGGAATGTTGATTGATCATTTTGTATACTGAGAGGGATTATAAAATGATCTCGATTATATGCCCCCACTTTCGACGAAAGGGTGAAGGGCGAAAAATGAGCATTGAGCCGAAAGCAAGATATATAAGATGTTGTAATAGTAAATGAGAAATAGTATGAGATAGTATTGTCAAAGTATGAGTAGATATGGAGTAGTACATGTGCTAGATTTGAATATGAGATATTGAAATTTGTATGGTACGGTGATATAGAGATTATAATGTCTAAGTAGAGCATGGCGTGGAGTTACAATGATACAACACACCATGTGGTTAGAGGATCATTTCCTAGGGACAACTAAGTTGTTCCAGGGTGAGCAAGTATTAAGGTAGTTTGACATGGCCCAGGATGTGCCCCCTGAGCCATTCATGATGTCTATATACTAGGGCAATGAGATGACTAGGGGTGAGGTGGGACCCGATAGAGTACAACTAGTGCATCCAGTCCAGATGAGGTGGATGCGGCCATAGAGCCTATGCGAGATGGATGACGCAGGTGCACTTAGATGTATAGCTAGTGGTGGGCGACACACCTATGGGTGTTGCTATTTCCAAAGAGTGGTGGATGCAATCGTGTTGGTTGTCAAATTAGGACTTTAATGAAAACAACAGTTAGGGGACAGAAAGTCCCTCCTCTTTAATGGGAGAGGTGCCCTTATTGAAAGCAAGCAACAAAACTATTTACAAATGTACAACTTTCTACTTTAATGAGGAACTCTGATATCATGAAAGTGTTTTAATGCAAAGGTATATCATCAATACAAAAGAACAGAAGAGCAAAGGGAGGGAAAAAGTAGAACATAACAACATTCTCGGAAATATAGATAGCAAAATAGTTCCTTATAAATGTTGAGCAAGGATGATATATAGAACAAAATCATTCATATTAAACCACTAGATATTATTTCATAGACACAAAGTTCTAGAAATGACATCCATAAGAATACAAAGCTTCTTAATGCAATAGATTAATGATTCACAAACTTTAGAAAAGCAAGAGAGAATAAATAGATGCAGATAGAAACAGAAGGGAAATCTTCTGTATTGATAGCTTTAAGTTCTTTTACACTTTCAAAAATTATCAGAGTTCTAGCCCTTTGGAATGGTGTGGAGAGCCCAATATATAGTTTACAAAGTGGTTACATTTAGTAACCGTTTCTTTTAACCAAAAGATTAATTAAGGAAATACACAATATAAAGTCCTTAATTAAATTACAAGGAGATCAAAACTAAAAATAGAAGAAGAAAGTCAAGAGCCAGAAGTAGAGACATCCGGTTGTGGCTGAGAAGGGCCCACTATTTTGAGGATCTGGTGCCTGAATCTCTTCAATGCTTCCACTATCTCCAATATCGGGCACAAAAGTCTCTAAAGGGGACAGATGCTCGTGCCCTTGAAATTTGATCTTCATTTTGATAGTGAATAGAGGAATGGCCTTCAAAGAATAGACTCACGACAATTATTGCAAGGAGATACAGGAAGGTGGACAAACGACTCAATTTTGTAAAAATGCGGGCAAGAGATAATGAGCAAGCAATGTGACAAGTGCATAGACGGTTTCCCCTTTAAATAGCCGTTCAGAGAGAGAAGATCATAAATGCGTATTAAATATACCTTGCGCCGACTCAAAAAGGTGAAATGTGGGAAAGCGGAAAAAAGCGCCTGGACGGTCCATGGAACATTGGGACATGAAGGACACAAAGAGACGATTCGGTCGATGCAGGAGATGCAGGGAATCGGTGAATAGGAGGCCCCGTACTTGGGACATGAGGAACAAAAATGTTCGACAGACCCACAAGTCACTAAAATGACCCCAAGGAACAAAATTTTCACCATCTCTTGAATTTCTTACTTCACTAAAACACTACTGAAGGGTGCTAACTCAAAATTTTCAAATTTTTTGACTTTCAAAAGAGGGGAATTTTGAGGGGAACAACAACTGGCTCTTTCTTGGGGATGACTTGACTAGATCACAGGAACGAGGCAAGACAAGAATTCAAGAAAAACTCTGGGGAAGAAGACCAATGCCTTATCCATTGGGCAAACAGAGTCAAAGGCAAATCAATACAGAAGGCAACACACGAGAAAAAACAACAAAACAAAGGCAAGGAAAGGCAAACACACACTGTACATAATATACAAAGGACTTCCTATTCACCTAGGATTTGAACAATTTCAGGTACTTGCCCACTATAAGGAAGTGGGAGAGAAGATCCATCCATGTAATCAAGATAGAAAGAATTTTCACCAGCAAAGTGCTTGATTCTGAAAGGACCAAGCCAAAGAGAGTCAAACTTACCATGGCTTCCTTGAGGTTCATGCCTTTTGTCCCATAGTAAAACAATGTCTCCAACTTTGAAATCTCTAGATCTGGTTTTCTTGTCAAATAAATATTTCACCTTCTGCTGATGGGCAGAGATCCTATCGAAAACCTGCAGCCTGTCTTCATCTAGCTTATGGAGATACATGATCCTCTTATCCAAAGAATCACTGAAACTGGGTCCTCAATAGCTTTCATCAAATGCAAAGCTGGTAGTTCCACTGTCACTGGTAGTTGAGCTTCCACACCATACACCACTTGAAAAGGGGACATCCCAATTGCTCTTTTGGGTGTAATCCTATCTGCCCAGAGAGCATCATAAAGCTTCTTGTGCCAGTTTCTCTAAGATTCATTGACAAGATTTCTTACAATGGTCACCAAATTCTTGTTTGTTGATTCTTCCTATCCATTCCCTTGAGGGTAGTAATATGAAGAATGAGCAAGGGAAATTCCATATAAACTAATGCTAAATGTGAATAAAAGACTAACACCTAAATAGTCTTAATTAGCAAGAATTAAACAACATACTAAGCACCATCATGATAAGAATTAAACAAGGGTTAGATGCTAAACATTCATTAATACAAAACTTTGAACCTAACAATGTTTAAACATCTAAAAATCCTCTATTCTCTAACAACATATAAATGAAGGAACCTAGGTAGGCTCCATGGCTATCAAAAATGGTTGTCCTTAATGTTCCAAGAACCTAGGAATGAGGGCTAGTCAAAGTTGGGCTACAAGACCCTTTTGACACCTCCCATATGACCTAAGCACTTTAAGAAAGAGGCTTAACTCTTCAAGATGATGAACTCTCAAGAAGACAAAATGCAAGCTCTTAGTCTCTTTTTTATATGCTTTGCATTTGCTCTCTTAAGAAGTTTAGGTGTAGGTATAAAGGTAGAAGGAGGGCTCCTTATATAGCCCAATGGATAAAGGAAACACTTCATCCCTTTGCATGTGGGATAAAGGTAAAACATGATTAGGAATGGATAAGGTTGCTTTATTAAAGGTAACCTTACTTTAGAAGGGTTTAATTTATGCTTAGCAAGTCATGGGAGTTGGGGGTGTTTTAATTAATCAAAGGTGATTAACTAATAGGTAGATGTAAGCTTATAGAAGCTAATTAGAGGAATATTAGTATGATTTAGGCTATTAGAAGGGGATTAAATCAATTAAATATTGATTTATTAGTTAAATGAAGTGAAAGGCTAATTAATTAATAATAATTAATTAGTCTAGATAGAAGGGGTGAATAATTAATGGAAGGTCATTAATTAGGTTGTTAGTTGGATAGGTGACTTAATCAATTAGCGTATTGTAATTAATTAATGACAATAAGAGGGAATATGAGTGCTTTTGATGATATGTCATCGATTTGTGAGAAAGGGGATAATTAGCGCAATTTAAGTATTTAAATTGCTTGGGCATAATTATGGGTGTCTACATTTGCCCCTCTTTGGGGTGGCGTAAGTGACGCCACTTCAAAGATAGTAGACAAAGAAAATTTTGAAGGGATAGAAGAAAAATTAGTAGGAGGGAGAGATGCCCCCTCGAGTGTCGATGGGGTGATGAAAGAAGCCGATCGACGATCGAAAAAGAGAGAGATAGATAGAAGAATGGGAAGGGGCAGGATGCCCCGGTGAGAGAGAAGATTAGGGGTGAGAAGAAGGTGATGTAGAAGAAATATGGAGGAGGGAGAGAAAGAGCTTAGCCTCTAGCTGCGGTGTATTGGAACAATTTTGATGTCATCATATTACCATAGGAGCTACGTCATCGGTCCTTATGAAAAATATAAGCATACGACAAAGGTAGAATGACATGAAAAGCCATACTATGAACAATTGCCCATTGCTGAAAATACCAACTCCACACAACATACAACAATGCAATGCAATACGAGAAGGAAACAAGCTCATCTAATAGGGAAAACAAGTACGAACACATACCCAACCCAACAACGGTCAAGACAGTTGTACAAATGTTTTGTTATCAGTGTTGAAGAGATCCACAAGTTCGTGATTGATGAAAAGGGTTAAAAATGATGCCCCGAGAAAGATTACATGCAAGGGGGAATGATAATGGACACGGGTCAAAAAGTGTTTGTGCGCAATGAAAACAACACACGGGTAACAAACGTGCCCCAGAGTACAGACGAAGCAAAGCTAGCTTTGTGAATGGTTGTAAATCTAGTGATCCACGAGTCATATTAATCGGGGAAGATGTGAGACAAACCAATAGGATATGGAGAAAATACCATGCAAGACACAAGTTTCAGCCGTAATAAGCAAGTTACCATTTTTGTAGGTTTTTTTACTTTTTAGGATTTTGTGAAAAAAATTTGCCTTGTTTTTTTTTATTTTTGACATATATATTGTTTTTATTTTCTTTTTTCCAAAATGTGATGGATAGTAGAAGAAAATAGAAGAAATAGAACGAAGGGCCTAGGGGCAACAAAAAGTGCCCTAGGTGGAAGAAAGAAGAAACAAGTGACAAAAATGTCCTTGTTTAGTGGAAAAAATAAAAAATAATTATTTTAAAAATAATTATTTACGAGAGTGTGGATAAGAAGAAAAATCACCTAGGAGCAATAAAATTGTCCGAGGGAGAAGAAAGGGGTATCGATAGCAAAAAAAAATTCCCTAATACGGTGAAAAATAAGAGAAAAATAATTATTTAATAAAAATAATTATTCCACGGTGAACAGAGGAGAAAATGTGATCGAAACGGGCCTCCAGCCATCACGGCGGTGAAAAATGGGTTAATATACCCCACCCGGGGGGGTAAAAACATCATGACCAATTCATTTTAACCGAGCCATTTAGAATTTTTACTTGTGAGGCTCTAATAGTGACGAGAACCAATGGTGATCGCACGAGACCGATTGAGGCACGCAGATGCGTGGTCGAGGGTACCAGTGGCGCATGTGAAATGATGGCCCCTTTGTGAGTATCGAACCCTAGCTCATTAATTTTCAGTCATTAATGCTTTAAATTTGGCATTTATCCCTAGGAAGTCACGTCGTGCACCTGCACACGGGTGTAGCATGTCGGAGTCGGGGCGCAGGTCCCTTTGGGGGCACATGCCTATCTGAAACACACGCACGCACACAGGCACAAGTGCACACACCCACGTGCACACACACACACACTCACATATGCACACATGCACACACACACAAAAAGAGGCACATATGTGAAAAACATGGTGCACACACAAAGGGGGCACACACACCCATGGGTATACGCGCATAAGCAGCGTAGCACCAATTATGTGGCACACATGCCAAAAAGGGCACGTAGGCACCCGAAATGAGGGCAAAGTGCCAAAGATAGATGCACGCATGCACACACACCCAAAAGGGGGTGCAAGTATCCAAAAGGGCACGCAGCGGGCACCCCAAACCGGGTAGAAAAGATAAGAAAATGTCAAAAAGATGACACTTAGAAGAATTTTTAGGATTTTTGGGTTAACCCTAAAATATTAAATAGTTTTTTAGAAGAAATGTTAGTAACTGATGAGTGATTTGGTATTTTGTAGAGATGATTGCCAGTTTTACAGACATGGGAGCGCACACCCAGATAGTAGAGCTAGAGGGGAGTATGCGCCGCATGACTACCGGCGAGCCATGGCGATGATACTTCTCGAGGCGGTGGGGCTAGGCCCCATGTCTCGGATGCCCTCCATTACACTAGATCATGGTTTATTATTCATAGCTACGCTAGAGAGTGATGGCATAGCGAGAGTCGATGCTTTTAGGCATTACCTATGAGGATGACTGACCCGAGGATGTATGGCGGATCCTTCACGTGCTGATCCTAGGCACCTTGATTGAGTACATCTCGATGCGGGGCTGATTAGAGCACACTGTGTGTGATCCTTTTGATGTGGATGATATACCACATGACCAGATGGATGACTATAGCTCTTCACGAGTGCATTTCGACCCCACATTGCATCGGGGCCTCTCTACATCATGTCTCTTATCAGTGGGTTGGGTTCTTACTCACATTAATTTCGATAGGGACCAGACGAGGGACCTTTCGAGAGGACTATTACCTTTGGTTCATGGCATCTTCAGGAAGAGATACTTTGGGGGTGTGCATTTTGGCCCACCTATACTTGGGATTTACATTTGATCACATACCATGGTCAAAAGACCATGGGTCTAGCTTCTTTATTCAGATATGGTCATGGGACCATATTGCCATTGGACATGCCCTGTGGGCACTTTACGTGTCCGAGACCCAGAGGAGCCATCATACATGGCATGGGTAGTAGCAGGTGGTGATATACACGGCCACCTTGGCAGCCTATTCAGATATAGGTGAGAGTTTGATGAGTACTATAATGATAGATGTTATCTGGCAGCCATACAGACATTTCCAGTGGCCAGAGGATGCCACAGAGCTCAGTGTGTGCTTAGTAGAGCACTATATCATTGGTAGTCATATCATGATACATCATAGTCATGTCAGTTGGCCAGTGCTACAAGATCGGTGAGATAACCCATTAGAGTAGGGGGACCCCATCTCAACCATTTGGTATGCACGTAGAGATTCGAGAGAGTAGACTGGGGCCTGCATAGCAGTGGCTTAGCTCGAGTGAGTTTTACATAGGTGGTCCCCTAGGCATGGGACCCAACATGACAGGCAGTGTTGAGATCCTTGATATTTGGGACCATGGCCTAATGAGTACAGGCATAGCTTGGTATGCCACTGTATTACCCGACGTCTCACCATTCCAGAGGAGGCTTAGGCAGCAGGTGCTCATCCACCTATAGAGATATGGCATGGTTCGAGCGCGAGCTTTGAGAGAGGTGGGGGGCTAGATCCAAGAGGATCCTTTTGATGGCATTCCTCATGATGGGTAGGGTGCCATAGATGCACAGGGACACACCATAGGTATATAGGCCCTACTTTTGGCGAGGCCACATGATTATGAGATGATGCACTTTAATGTTTTGTGTCTTGAGCAGGACACGTCTAGTGGGCCGAGTCCTCCATGTAAAACCTTTACCCAGAAATCCTAGGCACATAGCAACCTCCCAGCCAAGTGCATATAGCCAAGCGTGCCATAGTACAATAGACAACAGTAGGCCCTAGATCCGAGAGAGATCTGAGTGAGTAGAGAGGATGAGGCCAGGCTGTGTGTGACCACCACAATGGAGCGTGATGAGGCCCGGGCCCATATTGTTACATTACTTTCGAGAGATCGAGCTCGGGCCCAGGTGGCCTAGGATGATGAGTGGCATGGTGAGGTTGCTGATATTTTCGAGAGACGGATGCATGACCCGGAGGGCTCAGATATTGAGCCTTCTTCATCAGTCCTTCAACCCACTGTGGATGGTTTTGCACAGAGAGATCATGGGACACGGTCACAGGCACTTCATGCGTGGACAGGGACCCAGCAGATCTGAGAGGATCAAGCAGGAGTTGCAGGCCTCTAGAGAGAGAGACCGAGAGGCTTCCTCTGATATGGGCCGAGGCCTTTAGGTTGAGTGATAGGTGGGTGATGTGATTGTGTTATATAGCCCTCACCTCCGGAGATGCTGATTTGATACATGATGCTACGAGGCTTGGTGGCGAGGCTCTATTTTACAGGACTACCTATTACAGGGTAGTCCCCCAGTCCTTGAGTTAAAATCCAGTGAGTGGTACTACCTCGATAGTTAGGGTCAAGCATGATAGGCTCTCGATCACGGAGATCAGGCCAATCTACGAGATCGTGAGATAGCCCATTCTAGAGCAGCCGGCCGGACCAAGACCATCTCAAAGTCCATTGTTTCCATCGGCCGGGTGTGAGACCTGGAGCCCTGTGAGGGGGAGAGAGCTACGCGGTTGAGCTCCACATTTTTGTTGTATAGATTATTTGTATTCATGCCTCTTATGAAGGCCAATTTTGATGTATAGCCTTGTATACTTGTATTTTGATGATGCCTCGTGATGAAGGCTTGATTCTTTTTGATGCATGCCCCTTTTTTATGGCACTTTGTATCTATGATGTATCATTTTGAGTACTGATCTGGATAGTTTATACTTGTATAGATATGTGGACATTTTTGATGTATCATCTTTGTACGCCTCAACTGAAGGCATTTTTGATATAGAGTACCGATGTATATCCATTTTTGTTGATATAGATGTATATGACACACATGTATATAGAGGATTACTTTTTGGGCTCAGATACACATGTTTATGAGATGATGCACTTTATTGTTTTGTGTCTTGATGCATGTGACACGAGTGGGCATAATTCTATGATGTAAAATACCCTTTATCAAAAATTACTCTATGTTGAATCCCATTGCATATTGCATGTTTTGATTCAGCACTTATGGATGTGTTATGATGTTGTCTGATTTTGTACTTGCATGTATGTTATCTTGATGTTTGATGTATACATGTGCTTTTATGTTAGATGATAGATCCTTAGATGATATCAAATGCATTTCTCATGTGTTACTGTAGATGTATATGGATGGGATGATATGATGATATTGGTGCGGGGGGATAGATTTTTGATCATGCGCAACCCCTCTTGCCCCCATTGATGATACGATATGTGATGATTAGCTTAGCATACATGCATGATGTAAAACTTAGCATTTTGTTTATATATGATGTATAGATGATGTTAGATGTGATGATAATGATGGTAATGATAACAAAACAATGCACATGTAATAAACACAATCAAATGCTTAACAAAGAACACAAGGAAACAACATAATACACCATGATTCCCTATGATTCACTAGCATGCAATAAACACAACCAAATGCTAAGAAAGAACACAATGAATTAACACATTACATCATGATCCACATGCATAAGCAAGAATAAATCTAATCTAAGCAAGAAGAGATGAATCCTAACAAAGTACGCCTAAGCAACAAACAACCCAAAAATAAAAACACAAAACAACTATACAAGCAACAAGCAAAACCAGAAACAAAACAATGCAAGTAAATGTAAGTAAATGTTTTTGTAAGATTTGTTTTTATGCAAACAATTTTCTATTGTTTTTGGTGTTTGAAACAATTTTCTATTGTTTTTGTTTTTGTGAAACAATTTTCTATTGTTTAGGTTTTGTGAAACAATTTTCTATTGTTTTTGTGTTTTCTAACAATTTTCTATTGGTTTTTGTGAAACAATTTTCTATTGTTTTTGCATTGTTTTCTAACGGTTTTCTAGAGTTATGCATAGTAACCAAGAAAGCGTGGATGCCCCCAGCGTTAGATGGGGAATATACAAGGGTAGAAGCCACGCGCTTATGAACAAGAAGGTGAAGTCATTGAATTGCCCCAGCGTAAGATGGGAAATAGTGAAAGACCATACCCCTCACAGATGAATAAAAGAAGACAAAGCCGGATCAAGGCTTGATAGGATGGGGCTCACAGGGAATCTCGAAGGTAGAACTAGGGCTAGGCCAAGGAAAACTACCCTCCAGATGTAAGATGCTTGTGAACAATGAATCCTCCCGAGGTGCCGAAAACCGGTTTTCACCCAAGGACTTGTCCAAAGTGCCACAATTGCATGGTTTTCACTAGTGGATGACCTATTTTCTCTTTTTCTTTTTCTCTTTTTTTTTTTTTTTATTTTTATTTTTGATCATTTTACCATTTTTTTTTTTTTTTTACTTTTTGACCTTCTGCACCATGTTTAAGCATAGAACCACTTAAGATGCATGGCATTCATGGGCTCCCGAGCTCATCACCATTGGGGTGAGAAAGTTTGTATGCCCCTGTGCCATACTTGGCGACTATAACATAGGGTCCCAACCAATGTGGTTCAAACTTCCCTTTCTTTTCTCATTCCACTCTGGTGTTGAACTGGTTCTCCTTCATGACTAAATCACCAACCTCAAACTGACGAGGGATGATTCTCTTGTTGTAGTTTCTGAGACTCTGTTTGATACACTTTTAGGTGATTAAGAGCGTGAATGCCTCTCATCTAGGAGCTCTAATTCAGCCAATCTTGCCACCCGATAATCCTCATCTTTATCCAAATAGTCCCTAAGAGAAATTCTCAAGGAAGGAAGTTCGATCTCTAAGGGGATGATAGATTCTATCCCAAACACTAGAGAATATGGCGTTGCACCCATAGGAGTATGAATGGAGGTTCTGTAAGCCCAGAGGGCTGGATGGATTTGTAAGTGCCAATTATGACCTATTTTGCTTGACCATCTTCTCCATTATCCTTACCAAAGTCTTGTTTGTGGCTTCAACCTGTCCATTACCTTGAGGGTAATATGGCGTGGACCATTTTAACCTGATTTGGAACCATTGACAAAGACCTTTTATAGTTTTGTTCTTAAATGACTTCCCATTATCTGTAACGATGGCTGCGGGAATGCCATATCGACAAATGATATGATTCATGATAAATTTAGAAATCTGGGCTCCGGTTACATAGGTTAAAGGGACAACCTCCACCCATTTTGTAAAGTATTCTGTGGCCATGATGATGTGTGTATGACCATCAGATGAAGTAGGAGTAAGTTTTCCTATCAAGTCAAGTCCCCACTTGGAGAATGGCCATGGGGTAGTGATAGGTTGCAATGGTTGCGATGGAGCATGAATGAAGTTTCCATACTTTTGGCAAAGTACACATTTCCTGACATAATTGCAACAATCGGTTTCCATGGTAGGCCAATAGTAGCCTACTCTTAACAATTTCTTAGCTAAGACCATTCCATTTGTATGTGCTCCACACACCCCTTCGTGTACTTCTTTGATTGCTTGGATTGACTCCGTCACATCCAGACAACGTAACAGATTCCCATCGTAGCCACGATGATAAAGTGTACCTCCTAAAAGGGTGTAATGGGCTATTTGGTGAATCAAGATTTTCTTTTCAGAATGGGAGATATCGGGAGGGAACATGTTGTCCTTAAGATAGGTAAAGATGGGTTCATACCACGGGGAATTGGGACCAACAACATCACAAGCCAGGAAAGATTTTGGCATGTCATACGCGGGCTGGCATAGATTTTCTACAAAGAATGGCATGTCATTATTCCTGGTGGAATACAAGCATAGAACCCACTTGTCGCCACCATGGCATCTACCGATTTGTTCTACGCTCTAGGGATTTGTTCAAATGTAATGCACACAAAGTACTCCTTTAGAGTTTCCACTAGCTTTTTGTAAGGTATGAGCTTGTCATCCTTGACCTTATATTCATCATTAACCTATTTGATAATTAACTGCGAATCACCCACAACCTTGACATGATGAATATTCCACTTGATAGCTAGCTTCATTCCTACAATAAGTGCCTCATACTCCAATATTGTTTGTGCAAGGGAAGCCCAGGTGAAAAAATCCTACGGTATAGGATCACTAGAAGGAGTAATAAGGACTACTCCTGCACCTGAACCATGAAATGTAAAGGATCCATCAAAATGTATCTTCCATATACGATAGATTCTTCAATGTAGAGCAAGGAGGCATCTGGAAAATCTAGATTCAAAGGTTCCGTGCCTTGCAAAGGTGCTTCCACTAGCTGGTCAACAAGTACTTGTCCTTTAACTATTTTTGATGTACAAATTCTATGTCAAACTCACTGAGTAGAATGATCCAATTAGCCATTCTACCTATGAGGGTGGGTTTAGACAATAAATACTTGAGTGGGTCAACCTTGGATATTAGCTTGGTTTTAGTATTCAATAGGTAATGGTGAAGTTTTTGAAAAGTAAAAACAACAGCCAAGCAAGCTTTCTCAATTTGAGGATAATTGAGCTCATAGGTGATGAGGGTGTGACTCAGATAATACACCACTTTTTCCTTATGACCAAGGTCATATTGGGTGAGCAGCGCTCCAATAGAAAATTACGTAGTGGAAATATAGAGCAAGAGTGGTTCTCCAGGAGTTGGTGGCATGAGGACAAGCGGATTAGCCAAGTATTGTTTAAGCAAAGCAAAGGCTTGTTGTTGCTCAGGTCCCCAGATGAAAGTGACATCCTTTTTAAGCAAGTGGGTGAATGAGTGACACTTATCTACAAGTTGGGAGATGAAGCGGCGAATGGCTTGAATTTTCCCTGTAAAGCTATGCATAATTGCTTGATATTCTTAGGTGGAGGCATTTCAGTAATAGCAGACACTTTAGCAGGGTCTACCTCAATACCTCATCTTGATACAATGAAGCCTAATAGTTTTCCTGATAGCACACCAAAGACACACTTCTTTGGATTCACTTGACTTTGTATTCACGTAGGCATTCAAAGATATGCCGCAAAATGATAGGGTGATCCTCTCTTGTTTTAGACTTTCCCAGGATGTCATCCACGTAGTCCTCCATGATATCATGAATCATATCATGAAAAATTACTATCATGGCCCGCTTGATAAGTAGCTCCTACATTTTTGAGACCAAATGACATCACTTGATAATAGAAGGTGCCCCAAGGAGTCGTAAAAGTTGTTTTGTGTTGGTCTTCTTCAGCTATCTTGATTTGGTTGTATCCTAAAAAACCATCCATGAGATAGCATTTCGTACCCTGTTTTGTTGAGTCAAAAATCATGTCAATATTTGGCAGTGGAAAATCATCTTTAGGAAAAGCCTTATTAATGTCCCTAAAATCCATGCAGATTTGGATACCGACAGGATTTTTTTGGACAGAACAATGTTCGATATCCATTCAAGAATAATCAATAGGCTCGATGATGAATCCTGCCACAATCTTTCCAACTCTTCTTTAACTAGTAAGGCCACTCTTGGGTGCATCTTTCGAGTTTCTATTTGATAGGCTTAGCGTCTGCGTGCACAACTAGGTTGTGCACGACCAAAGTTGGATCTAAGTCGGGCATGTCTTTGTAAGACCATGCGAACACATCTATAAACTCTCGCAAACATAGTGAATGTCTTTTGTTCTCTAGCCGAGAGTGATGCTCCCAATTTTACTATCTTGGGATCTTCTTCTTGTACCAATATTCACATCAATGGTTTCTTTGACTAGTAATTTTGATAAGTCCTCCATACACGTAGGATCAGGAGGTAGGTTGAGATCTTCATCCAAGGATGTCTCCATGAGATTTTCATCCTTGGCATGGTCACTTTGTTTGTCCTTTGATTTTTTTATTTGTTTGTCGGCCAGTGCCTCAAAGAGGTTTTCACTATGTGACTTGGACTTTGATTTTTGCGAGGCTTTACATTGGAACTTTTTCCCTCGCTTTTCTTTAAGTTTTTTGACCACAAGTTCAGCCTCCTCGCTAAAGTAGGCGCAGGTATCTAAGTCGATAAAGAAACCTTTCTTGTGATCTCCAATGGGAATTGTATCCCTTATGCCCATGAACTCTATGATAGCTTCATCATTCTCAAATAAATCTAGTGACATGTGATGTTGTTGGTCCCATTCAACAAGGGAAGGGTACACAAGGTCAAGGGTTGGTTCCGTGGGGGTTATGGTTAGGACAACGTTGTTCATGAAAAGGTTTGTGGAGGCCAGATCCTCATATTGGCTACAATGGGAATCCATATCACTTGTCTAGATAGTCAGAGCTATCCTCACATTCGAGAACAAGTAGCATCTTGATCATTGGGGTGTGCTCCATAAGGGTGAATCCCAATGCCATATCTTTCTATTTTGAAATGCGGAAGAGGCACTGGCTCCCTCTATCCTTGTTCATTTCTTCCACATCCTAGGCCCTTGTAGCCCATGGAGTACATCATTTTACTAGATTTTTCATATTCCGGGGTTCGATAATAGGATGGTTGAGTATCCTCTGGGACCCAAGTTGTAGGTGGATCAAGCAATTTTTCCTCAGCTAACAAGCCTCTAGGTAAGAATGACCCAATAGTGTGTTCCTTTCTAGGTCTTTTGAAGTGGTAGTTGGGTCGACCTCTAGTCTTGGGTGACAATGAGAGGTCTAAAACCAAGAGCGCTTGTTGTACATTATACTCCCCATAGCCATATTCAAGGATTTTCATCTCCCATGAATCAAATGGAGATGTTGAAGTAGACGCACCATGAGCACAAGAACGAGAGAATCCGAATCCACCCGGGATTCCATGGCCTCAGATTGGAGAGGGACAACTATATCTCATGGAGGGACATGCATATGTACCCTTTCGTGTAAAGCTATTGAGAGCTCTACAATGAGCGAAGGGCTCAAATCTCCTTGTATTGTAATGGTGTGTCCCTCATGCTTCAATTTAATGCATTGATGAAATGTTGATGGTACAGGCCTACATGGCATGAATCCATGGTCGGCCTAGAAGCATATTATACGGAAGTTCCAAGTCTAGGACATGAAACTTTGTCTGATGGCAAGTGGGACCCACCTCCATAGGCAGCGTGATTGTGCCTGCTTGACTCCCTTTCCGTGTTGTCGTATGTGGTGATAGTGATGATATTAGACTCAAGATCTGTCTCAGTATGTCCTAGCTTGTTTAACCAACTTGAGTGTACAAATGTTCAACCCAAATCCGTTATCCACAAGCACCCATTTGATCTTCCTGCGGGTGACAACTACCTCAATATATAAAGGAAGATTATGTGTTGGATTCTCAGTAGGGATCTCCCTATGGTTGAAGGCAATATGTTCATTTGGTATGATGTTTGCCACTGTGGCTTGAAGGTGTGTAGGATCAACTTCTAAAGGCACTCCCGACCCCTGAAGAGTTTGGTATAGAATGTCTTTATGCACATTGGATATCTTGAGAAGATCTAAGATCAAAATCTTAGCAGACGTCTTCTCAAGTTGTTCTAAAAGGTTATATTTACCGGTTTGTGGGGTTGAGAGAAGGTTCTGGAATTACGAGGTGGGCACGCCTTGTTACCGTAGCATGCAGTCCTTTCCCTTAATTTGGATGGTGTTGACATGGTCAATAGGAGAGCGAATACATCCAATAAGTGAATCATAATGATTGTTGTCTCTTTTGGTGTACAAATAATTCACTACTTTATAACCTTGGGATGACTCTCCCTGATCCGGCTTTGACTTCTCTGATTTATCATGATTGGGGAATGGCTCTTTATATATCCCCATTTTCTCATTAGGTGTTTGTGTTTTTCCTGGGTTATCCACCTCTATCTCCCCATTGTCAATGAGGTCCTGAATATAATGACGAAAGTCACAGACATTTGTCTATCTTATGTCCTTTGACACGATGCATTTCACAATATTCATGCTCCTTATACCATGAAGGTTTTGGAGCGTTGTCATCAAATGGTTGCATTGTAGGATAGGTCATCATGTGGGCCGCATCCAATTGTTTTAGTATAACTGACAAAGGTTCATTAAGAGAGGTGAATGTTCTTCATTTTGGTGGTGGTTGAATTGGTCCTTTGGTCAGTTTAAAAGGTTGACCAATTTGGACCATTTGAACATGTTTGGAATCAGTGATTCCATCTCCCACCACATTTTTGTTTTTGTTAAAGATCTTTGGCTTTTCCATGGGTTTGACATTTTGATTGTCTCTAGATTGGGTTTTGAGGGTGCCTTTGGCAATGAGAGATTTCTCTATCTGAACCCCTTTTTCGATAACCTCCTCAAAAGTGTGAACACAATGCATTTGGAGGTGGAAAGCTATATCCGGGTTGAGGTTGGGAACAAAAATACTAACCAACTATTTTTCAGGGAAAGCGCAAGGGAAGTGACTAGCTATCCCTCTCCACCATTGGAGGAAGCTGGTGAAAGTCTCATTAGGGCATTTTTGGTGCCACATAAATCTTCCATGGTGACATCACTCTCTATGTTGTATGAGAAGTGACGTATGAACCTTTCTGCCAATTCTAGCCAGGTGAAAATTGATCCTCGTGGTAAGCGTGTAAACCACTCCAAGGCTTGGCCTCCGAGACTCTTGGGAAAAGTCTGATGAGATAATTGTCACTATAAGACACCTCTTGACATGCCATATAGAAATATTTAACATGATCCCATGGATCTCCTTTCCCTTTATATTTGTCAAACTTTGGCATATCAAATTTCTTTGGAAAGGGTTGAAGGGTCATTGTCTTGTCAAAAGGATAGGGGCATAATTCTTCATATTGATATTTCCTAATGCTCCCTATATTGCTCTCTTGTAGGCTCGAGTGTCACTTTCATAGACTGTACCTCTTGTGTGAGAAATTTTTCTCTAGTGGGAGAAGCGGGGATGTATACGTGATGATACCCTATGTCTTCTTCTCCTTGGTTTTCTCTATGGAGTTCATTGATCTTAACCTTAGGCTTGACTTTTGAACATTCTTGTTTGCTTCCTTTTGTACATGGGAGGTAAGCAAAGCTAGTTGTCGGCTTAGGTTACTAATCTGTTGTTGAATTGTGGTTTCTTCTTCTAAAGGTTCTTCCTCCTCATATTGTGGAGGTTCTTCACCCATCCATGTTCTGTCTTGTTTCTACATGGCACTTTGATAAAGGGTATTCTATGCCCCACCACTTTATCATTCCCTGTATTAGAGGTAGAAGCATGTCCATGCATCAAAATATCCTCCATATTGATAAGGGGTTCTTCCTCAGTAGCATTATTCGTAGGTGGGATTGTTTCATTTTCAGTGGGTAGTTTGGCCCCTAATTCTACGACCCATGCTAACACTCTATCTTTGTTTCTAAAAGAAACTCATCTAATAAAGTAGGGTCAAAATTGAATTCTTCACGTGGGGATTCTAATTCATTTCCACTATGATCAACCATATCTTCTATCTCTTTTTGCCAAAAAATAGAGGTCCTAGATCATGTCCAATGAAGGGGTTTGACCCTTGTCTATTAGAGGCTTCCCAAGCTTGCACTTGTTGTTCCTCATATGTTTGTTTCTTGAGTCCTAATCATGTTTTAGGAGCCATGTTTTTGTGGTAGTTTCACTAGGGTAAGTTGTAAATGTGTTCAAAACTTTGTGACCACCCCTAAGTGAAATGCAAGATGTACTGTTAAGAATATGAGTGAATCAACAATGTGAGAATACCAATGTGATAGAGTGATAAATCACCAGTGACACAAGTGTTTGGTATCTAAACCTGTTAAATGAAGTACCTCCTAGACTACGCTTCAAAAAGTAGTTTCACGTCACAAGATGATTAACAAGATGTTTTCACTTATGCCAAGTTCAAGGGAATGAACAAAACGTAAGTAAATACAAGAAGTCAATGTGACTTCCTAACAAGATATACTAAGAGTGAGCTCAAACTCGATTAAGACCTATATCTCAAAAAGTGCCAATTACAATTCGTGAGTGACACAACAATATCACCAAGATATGTTAACCAACTTTGCGAGAAAGTAAGGTATTGATATCAAGGTGCTATTGATATAACACACACAAATGGTAACACCCAACACTCTTCAAAATCGAGGTAATAATAGAACCGAACTAAAAATCTCAAAGTATAGCTAGGAATAGTTAAAAATGTGTGCAGCGTAACCTTACAATATAGATATTTATGTCGAGTTTACAAGAAACAAGACGTAAATATCAAAATTGTAGTGATATGATACAAACAAGCTAACTCTTCTAAGGAAGTCCAAGATGATGAACCACACCTAACTACAATGATGATCTTGACATGGGTATCAAGATCACAATGGCCACCAATGATATGAATACGTCTCTGCACGTACTTTAGACATTTAACTTACCCAGACCGGAAACATGGATGGGCGTAAATGGACAAAAAAGTGGTAGACACAATCGATTGGTAACACAAAGGTAGTCACTCTCCTTCTGATCAACAAAGTGTCAAAAGAATGTGAAGGAAGCAAATCAAAAATGGGATGAAAAATGTTGGCTTCACTTCGGTAGAGTTTCACCTCGCCCTAAGGCAAGTAAAAACTAAGTGAAAGTAACACATCACACGTTTCGCAATGAAAATACGGTTCACAACTCAACACTATTTTACAATAGTCAATAGTGGGCTCCTGGCCAAAGTATATCTTCCTAGGTGGTTCTCTCATCCTAGGTGTTACAAAGATTATCCACGAGTGGGATGATTTACCCAAATAGTCCCAACTATCTTGGGAGTATCTCGACTTTGCCCCCTTCAAGCATAGTGGGCATTAAATGCATCCATCGTGTACTTAAAAGGGTCACATAGGGACAACTTGTAACTCTATCTCACAAAGGAATCACTAGTCAGATAGGTAGTGTGGAGCACTTCCCATTTCATCCACAAGGTTCCCTCTTGCGTGGACTACTTTGGGGTTCTTGGAACCACCCCCATTGTTGTAGCTTAAGGCGTTATGCCAAAGGGGTTATGTTCCAGTTGAGCGGAGAGGGATGTACCCTTTTCGAAACCTGCAATACAATGTTTTGAATATGTTGTTCATTTTATCTTTTTAATTAGATGTGGTTTGGTCAAACACCATTTGGCAACCTGTATAACAACTGTATTAGTAGTTTTTTTGAATTTTGTTTTGATTCCTCGTTCTTTGACAAGCGATGGCATTTTGGTCCTATATGATGATTTTTAGTAGTTTTCCATCAAAAGAGAAAGGCACCATTTCTGATTCTCCAGATCACCCAAGGATGCAAGAGAAGAGCATACGTGATATCTTCAAAATCTAAAAAGATAGAAATGGAAAAACACTTTAATTCAACTACGCCAAGTTAACCAATTCCCACTCAAATATTCCTAACAACCTCAAAGCATCAAAAGGACTTAAGAATCATTTATGATTCCCAAGATCACCCCAAGGGATGTGAGGGAAGAGCATACGTGATCTTATTCCTATAAGTAAACAATGCAAAATATTATCTAATCAAGTACAAACATGTAAAAATAGCCTGCAAAGACAAATATATGATTAGATAAACTTGTAAGAATGTTAGAACCTCAACACACTAATTTCAAAAATATGAAAGGACACATACGCCCTTTTTTAGCACACATGCGTGGGTTAGGCGTATACGCCACTCTGCATTTTTTTTCAAATCACAGTGCACCTGCGCCACCCGAGAGCGTGTGTGCATGTGCACGAAAATAATGTGCATGTGCCACTCTGTGTATTTTTTACTTACCATGCACTGCCACCACTAGAGAGGCATGTGCACCACAAAAACAATGTATGCACCACCTTCGAGAAAAATAGATAGAAAATAGACAGAACACTGTGTCATCAAAAAACGTGTGCGCCACCGGAAAAGCGTGTGCTACTACTAGGAAAACATGTGCGCCATCACTTTTTGAAACAGCTCCAGATTATGACAACGTCCACATCACCAAAAATGTGTCTACGCCACTAAAACAACATGTGTGCTCTAGTTAGGGTGTGTGCACCGATCTGATAGGTTTCAAAATGTAGTGAAGGTACAATATGAAACTATGCTACATAGGCGCACAGGTTAGTGTATCTGCACGTTGGTTAGTGTGTGTGCGTCGGGGTTAGTGCGCATGCATGTGCGGGGGTCTATAAATAGAGTAACAAGTTTTGACAGTGCACTGCGCCAGAGAGGGTGTGTGCACCACAAAAACCATGCCTGCGCTCCTAAAAATGTGCCATGCTAGACCTGCAACCAAAATACGGCAAAAAACACAAGAAAACTCACAATATCTCAAATTTTGACAAGTTAGCTTAAGAATGGAAATAACCCATTAAAATGATGGCTATGAACATGAGGTTACACATATCAAATTAGCAAAAATTCCAAGAAAATGGACATTAATTACTACATGTGCATATCAAAAATTAGCCAAAATAATGAAACTTAAACTAAAATGCCATGGGACTAAGTGTCCCACCGGGCATGCCAAATGTGTGCATGTGTTGTTTTTAAACTAATGCTAAATGTGAATAAAATACTAACACCTAAATAGTCTTAATTAGCAAGAATTAAACAACATACTAAGCACCATCATGATAAGAATTAATCAAGGGTTAGATGCTAAACATTCATTAATACAAAACTTTGAACCTAACAATGTTTAAACATCTAAAATCCTCTATTCTCTAACAACATATAAATGAAGGAACCTAGGTAGGCTCCATGGCTATCAAAAATGGTTGTCCTTAATGTTCCAAGAACCTAGGAATGAGGGCTAGTCAAAGTTGGGCTACAAGACCCTTTTGACACCTCCCATATGACCTAAGCACTTTAAGAAAGAGGCTTAACTCTTCAAGATGATGAACTCTCAAGAAGACAAAATGCAAGCTCTTAGTCTCTTTGCTATATGCTTTGCATTTGCTCTCTTAAGAAGTTTAGGTGTAGGTATAAAGGTAGAAGGAGGGCTCCTTATATAGCCCAATGGATAAAGGAAACACTTCATCCCTTTGCATGTGGGATAAAGGTAAAACATGATTAGGAATGGATAAGGTTACTTTATTAAAGGTAACCTTACTTTAGAAGGGTTTAATTTATGCTTAGCAAGTCATGGGAGTTGGGGGTGTTTTAATTAATCAAAGGTGATTAACTAATAGGTAGATGTAAGCTTATAGAAGCTAATTAGAGGAATATTAGTATGATTTAGGCTATTAGAAGGGATTAAATCAATTAAATATTGATTTATTAGTTAAATGAAGTGAAAGGATAATTAATTAATAATAATTAATTAGTCTAGATAGAAGGGGTGAATAATTAACGAAAGGTCGTTAATTAGGTTGTTAGCTAGATAGGTGACTTAATCAATTAGCGTATTGTAATTAATTAATGACAATAAGAGGGAATAGTTCACACAGGCCTTTACCCTAAACTAGCTTCATTGGTCTGATGTCGAGATCATACTCCTGAACCTTTGCTACCCAATTTCCTCTCTTGGTTCCAAACTCCTGTTGTGTAAGAATAAACTTGATAGTTGTATCGGGCACAAGCACAACAGAGTGAGAGTTAAGAATGTATAATCGAAATTGCTTAACAACTTAAACTACTGCAAAAGCATGTTTCTCCATCATAGTGTACTTCAACTCATGAGTTTTCAGAATATAACTCATGAATGTAATTAAGAGCTCATGGTCTTCAGAATATTTTTGAGTCAACATAGCGGCCAAGGTACTCTCTATGGCATAGCAATAGATAATAAAATATTTGCTAAATTCGGACATGCTAAGATAGGAGTCTTAGCAATAGCTTTCTTAATGCCTTCAAATGCTTCCTTTCCTTTAGAGGACCAACCAAACATCTGCTTTCCTTTCATCATTTGGGAAATGTTCAAAGTCAGCTCTGCAAAATTGGGGATGAATCTTCTCAGGAAGTTGATCTTACCAAAGAAAGAGTGCACTCCCTTTTTTCTTGTGGGAAGAGGAATCTAATGACTTGGAATTGTTCAGATCAATCTTGATTCCTTCTTTGGAGACAACATGTCCCAACAACTTTCCCTCCGTGACACAAAAGACATATTTCTTGGGATTTAGAGAGACTCCATGTTCTTTGCATTTCAAGAGGATTGTTTCAAGATGCTTTGAAAGTGATCTGCTCTAGTTTTGGAAAACACAGTTAAATCATCTAGATACACAACAATACATTTTCCTTTCAAACTTCCGAAAGCCAATCCATTTCTCTCTGAAAGGTGGCACCAACATTAATGAGGCCAAAGGGCATCCTCTTGTAGGAAAAAGTACCCCAAGGAGTGGTAAAGGAAGTCTTGTGCTGATCTACAGTATTGACTTCCACTTGGTTATATCCGAGAAACCGTCAAGCATGGACAACATTTCCACACTGTGACAACTTGTAACACCTGGTCCATCATGGGTAGGGGATAGTTGTCCTTCAAAGAAGCCTGATTTAGATTCCTGAAATCAACATAAATCTAAATCTCACTATTTTTCTTCCTGACAGGTACAATATTAGCAATCCATGTTGAATGATGAATGGGGAAGATGATCTTGGCTTTCAACAACTTCTGTATCTCTTGGAAAATGGTGTTGGAAATCTTTGGATTATACTGCCTTTGCTTCTTCTTGAAAGGTTTAATCCCAGGTTTGAGGGGAATGAAGTGTTGCATTTATTTTGGCTGGAAAGCTTTCAGATCATCATAAGAATAAGCAAGGACATCGACGTACCTCTTCAAAATGATTTACCACCTTCTTCTTCTCCTCTTGGGTGTAGCACTTTCCAACGTTCACCATTTTGGGTTCGGCAGGGCTCCCAATGTTAATCTTTTCACATTCAGCAGACTTGCTGAGCTCCTTTAGAAGCCTTAGACTTGACATATCTGTCATGTTTATCAAACAATTCCTCCAGACTTATCAGCCCTTTAGGGATCTTGTTACCTTTTAGTTTGATGCAACCATCTTGATCCATCTCCTCCTTGACACCTTCCTCATTGGAAGAGACACTCTCTTGAGGTAGATTGTCACTTCCCTCAAAATACAATTGATCAAAGTTATCCCTAAGCTCTAGGAAAGAGAGAAAATGCTGGTCGTCATTGAAAACTTGCCAGTTGTTTGCATTATCCGGTACGCTTGGTCTATGGATCATTTCAATGGTGAATTTGTCCTGAGAGAAATCGGGATGAGGTATCAGCAAAGACCCTGAAACAACTAGGGAATCAACTCTAGTGTTCTTCTCCCTTGGCACCGCTTCGATGGAGAAGGCATCAAAGAATTCAATAGAATCCCAGACTAGATTCCTATAGTGCTTCAACCTTCTATTCTTCACTTGGAAAAGGTCTCTAACTTGTTTGAAAACTAGTTCCGCATCTCCACGAGCCAAGAGGTTCCTCACACCTCTTTCTTTTTCCACGTTCAGTCCAAAGATGAGAGCTTCATATTCTGCTGTGTTATTTGTATTTTCAAACTACATCTTGAAGGAGAAAGGATGAATCTTTCCTTCTGGAGATATCAATACCACACAAGCCCCGAACCAACTTGAAGAAAAACTTCCATCAAATTCCAAATTCCAAATGCTATTAGGATCATGGAGCACTTCTTTGGGATGTTCCACCTCATCCTGAGACATGATCATGTAGTTGCCATGCCCAATATCTTCATAAAGTATTTGTGCCTTGGGATCATCTATCTTTTACACAATATATTTAGTTTTCTTCTTGGGCAGCAACTTCTTCATCTTTCCATTGACTGGTATAAGGGCATGTGACCAATCCATTTGAATTTCTCCTCCTACATCCTTATAGAAATTTCTACTCAACAGCATGTCATATGAAGGAGGAATATCAGCTACCAAAATAGTAGCTAAGACCTTTTTCTCTGGCAAAGTAGCAAAAGTTACTTGTGCATGGTCACTTACCTCTTCGACCAAAGGCCGGGGATAATTTTAGCGGCGAATATTCATAATATGGCGAAAATTTCATTTTAGGAAAATTTGAAAAGGCGAATTATTCGGAGTGGGTCGGTGTCCTGTTCGCCTAAAATATAAAGTATATTTTTTTTGGGGGGTCGGCTTCGCCTTCATTTGAAAACATCTCCTATAAAAACCTATTTGATTCGCCGGGTAGTATACCTCAAGTAGCTTACCAAATTACCAATACTGTGAAATTTGAACTCGCATACCCTTTGCACCAGAGATTCGTATTACTGTTATCCTGTGATTGTTGACGCGCGACAAATGCATTATTGACGCGCGACAAGAGAAATACTGACGCGCGACTTGGGCTAAGGCTTGACGCGCGACAGAGGAAGGCTTGACGCGCGACAGAGGAAGGCTTGACGCGCGACAGAGGAAGGCTTGACGCGCGACAGAGGAAGGCTTGACGCGCGACAGAGGAAGGCCTGACGCTTGACAGAGGAAGGCTTGACGCGCGACAGATGAAGGCTTGACGCGCGACCTGGGCAGTATTGACGCGCGACATCTGACAGTTCACGCGCGACAAGACCTCAGAGACTGTACAGAGTCGCTTCTTGGTTCTTTTGCTGACGCAGGACTCTTTTCAGAATAATGGAAGGTGCCACCTCAAAGAATACGAATAACCTAAAAGTAAGTAAGAAATCTCAGAAATCACTCTTCAAGTATTTTGGAAACTCTGCGGATACAGATAATGTAAATACCAATCATATAGATGCCACCAAAAAGAATCAGAATACTGACTGTGTGGAAGGCATTATTGAGGTGGACATGCATTCTGCACAGTATCACAGTCAAACAAATGAAACCTACGATAATATGCCGAGATCTTGAAGATATTGTTCTGTTGGGGTGCAACTGATGCAAATAGATATCACGAGATACAAACACTGAGCAAAATGGAAGACAGAAATCAATATCAAACTCTGGTCCAAGAAAGAGGAAACCAGGTGATTGCGATATTGCTCAAAATTCGACTCAAAAAAGTAAAGCATTGAAAACAAACAAGAATATGTGGACCATTGGCAGGACATACAAGTTTGATTGGGCAGCTAAATTTCCATTTATTGAACCTGTACAATCATCAAATTCTGAAGAAATCCCATGTGAATGTACATGTACAATATGTACGTGGAAATTGGGAAAGCAACAAAAAATGCAACTGAAGCTGGACACAATAGAAAAACATTGTGGAAAACAATATTTAATAACAGGGGCGGATGGCCAGAAAATCAAAACACATAGGTGGAAAACCAAAAGGAGTGCATGCATGTCAGATACGCAGCGGAATATGAGGCAGAGCAGAAAAAACACAGACATCTGTTGGAAAAGGGAGGAACAATCACATCACATATTGGTAAGATGAAAGAAACAAATCTACATGCAAAATTCATACAATTCTCTACTCTTTTTCAAATACTTAAAAAAGGAAGGGCGATGTCAGATTTCCTTGATTTCAAAGTTTTGTATCAATTTAACGGAATGCTGAATGTACCTCAGTCTCATTGGTCTGAGAGTAGTGGATGGGAAATGGCAAAATGCCTCTCGATGATAGAGAAGGAAGATTTGAAAGAGAATGTAAAAAAAGCAAACTTTATCTCTGTTTCAATTGATGAAGTGACAACAGTCGACAACACCGCATGGGTATGTATCCACATCTATACATTAGAAAATCATATAAGGACACCTCATCTGTTGGGTGTTATGAAAATGGTTGAAAACTGCAATGCTGAAAACCTATACAAAATAGTTGTTTCTCATTTGAAAGATGTTCTTTGGTATGACTGATTATGAAATTGCTACGAAGTTGGTATGCGTTGGAGCGAGATGGTGCATCAATCATGCGGGTCACGAACAGGGCTCTGTGTTAGATTACAAACAACAGTGGCCCCATATATGCTACCAATTCACTGCATGGCTCACAGAATGAATTTAGCGTATAAAATGGTAAGCAACCATGAAAATGTTGCTAAATTAGAAGACATAATAAGAGAACTCCATGCCTATATGTCAAGCAGCCCAAAACGTTTTCTGGAGTTCCAAAAATTTGCAATTGGAATTACAGACGGCAAAAAACTTCTGAAGGATGTGGAGACTAGATGGATCTCTTTGTATGAACCAGCATGCAGAGTTCGTGAGGAGTATCCTTCATTGGTTGGTTTCATGCACAAATACCGTCATGAAGTTGATAGGGCAAGGGACCTGTTGTTCCGCTTAACTGATTTGGAGACTTTGCTTACATTGCTTGGTATTCTTCCAATGTTAAAGGAGATCAATACACTGATGAAGCATGCACAGGGCAGATTGATCTATATTGTGGATTTTATAAGGATGAGGAAAATGGTATGTCAAAGTCTTGATATATTGTATTGTTCGCAGGATAGTTTTGATGCACCTGTTTTTAAAAATTGGAGAGATTTATTAGATCTTAAAAATCCTAACACCTATTTGAGATTTAATATTCACGATCACCTATGCATCTCTGTTAATGGGAAGGAAATACCTATGCACATTTTGCAAAGACGTCAAGATATTACAGGTTCGGAGCGAGAAGATGTTCCTGTAACACGTAATTTGTTTGAGTCTGTGATAGTTGAAACCAGAATAAAGCTTAAAAAAATTTCAGAAACCTTGTCGTCAGAAATTAGGGAACGTTTCTGTAAAGATAAAATTCTGGAAGCCATGGGTGTGATGAATCCGAATTTTTGGAATACAGAAGGTGGCCGTGCAGACTTTGTCAGTAAGCATTTCCATAAATCAATGGGTACAATAATGGAACAATTTACTAAGACGTCAGAGCTCAAGGGTACGGAAATCAAAGGTATACTGAATGCCGATTTATTAAAGTTTCAGTCAACCAATTTTGCAACAACAATGAGGAACCAATATAAGAATTTAGATCAACCTTCTGAAAGTGGTGCTATTACAAGGCTGTGGAGAGGAATCTATCAAAGTTCTATCTTACAAGAAGATATCAGTGAGTATTTCAGACTATATGAATTATGCCAGACAATGATTTTGGGGTCTGTGGAGGATGAAAGAGTTTTCAGTGCATTGTCATTTATAAAATCAAAACTGAGAAACAGGTTGGATAAAAATCTGGAAAGTTGCATGAGGTGTTACGTTTCACGATACTCCCTCGAAACCTTTCCGTTTGACAGAATTGCAAGGCACCGGAATTCCCTTTGCGAAAGAAGAGGTGTAAATAATACAGCTACAAGTACAAATATACCCAACCTTGAGAGTGTAATTGGCTCTTCGTCACATTCTACAGAAGACAACATCGACTTTGACGAAGCTATTGATAATGGATTGTTTCAACTTTAAGTAGGTATCTTCTTTATCTATCTTTTATCTTTATCATTTAAGATGTTACAGGTCTATATACTAAAAATATCAGGCGATTCACCCATCTATCTACTAATCCATTTCACGTGTTGGATTCTTTTAAATCACAGATCTAGCTCATTACCAATGGCAGTGATGATTTCAACTTTAAGCAAGTATCTTTTTCCCCTTAACCTTGAGAGTGTAGTTGGCTCTTCGTCACATTCTACAGAAGACAACATCGACTTTGATGAAGCTACTGATAATGGATTGTTTCAACTTTAAGTAGGTATCTTCTTTATCTATCTTTTATCTTTATCATTAAAGATGTTACAGGTCTATATACTAAAAATGTCAGGCAATTCACCCATCTATCTACTAATCCATTTCTCGTGTTGGATTTTTTTAAAACAAAGATCTATATTGTTACCAGTGGCAGTGATGATTTCAACTTTAAGCAGGTATCTTTTTCCCCTTAATCTTATTGTTTATTCTTATTCATTTTTTCAACTCTGGTTATAATTAAAAATGTTACAGGTGTATGTATTTACATTTAGTTAAATACAAAATTTTTATTTTTTGAAAACGTGGGTTGACATCCGTCCGAGGAAGTTTTTACTTCTCGGGACTGACAACGTCAGGCAACTCACCCATCTATCTACTAATCAATTTTTGTGTTGAATTTTTTAAGACAAAGATCTAGCACATTACCGTTGATGATTTCAATTTTAAATAGGTATCTTCTTCAACATAATATTTATATTTACTTGACCTTTAAAGATATTGTTGGTCTATATATTTAAAGATGTTGCTGGCACTTCTCAGGACTGACAATGTCAAGCAACTCACCCCTCCATCTACAATGTCATGTGAAACAAAGATCTAGCACGTTACCCTTGATGATTTCACAGCAATCTAATACGCAAGAGGTAAGCTAAATCCTAGCATATTTGCAATTATGTTTAATTTCTTACCAGTGATGATTCTTTCTTGATTTCTTAGAATTATATTTTATTTATTTTTAATATATTTTATCTTCCTGTAGACCAAGGATTTTTTTTCTATTTACTATCTCTTTATTCTCCATTTGTTGGTGAGTGGTAGCTTCCCAAAAAATAGATATTCCTGCCACCTGATAGGATAAGGATACCTAAAATAACAAAAAATTAAATTGGAAAGTGATGTCGAAACATGTCACAATACTACCAAATTCAATATTCACATTTCCCTGATTCAAACCACAAGAGCCTTGGCTGAGTCACCCTCCGTTAATATTAAAGTACATTGATCAGAATTCTTCCCTCCTGCTTGATTTGCATCAAGTTTGGGAACATCAATTAATTTCCCCTTCTTGGTTCCATCAGTTTTCTTAAGATCTTTTTTTTGTTTAAACTTTTCCACTGCACTCCTCAGGTCAAACAAAGTTACAAAGCTCATCTTAGATAACCTGACCATACACCATGAATCTTCTTGTCTTGGAAGAAAGCTGTTTCCAATTACCACTTATACCACTTTTAGAGAATTTTCATCACCAACTAGGACTGAGTCAGCTTGAAGCACTGACAGAGTAACTTGCATTTGATTGAGCTTTACCAACTAGATAACAGGACAGATTGCTAGACCTTAGCATCATTGACTTGGCTATCTTTATTTTAGACTGATAAAGGTCATTCATAAAATCCAAACACACTTTGAAGTCCTCAACACGTTGAAAAATCATAGTACAACACAGATTCTTAACCTATCAACCTTAAGTCTACTTTCATAGACAGTATAACCCCACAGATACAATTAAAGTCCCACAAGATATTCAGGCACTAAATTTTACATTATACACATTAAATCGATCATCGTCTTTCATCATCATCTATCATTGATTATCAATTGTCATCATTCATCATCTACGTCCACATACTATTCATGACAATGCAAGTAAACAAGAAACATACATATAATTCATGATAATCACCATCTAATCACCATATAATTAAATTCAAATAGCATAGTACAAACTCAATAGTTGAAGTTTTCAAATTCAATATTAAAAGTTTAGTCAATAATAAAAGTTTCTAATTTTCACAACCATCTAATGCAATCAAAATTAAAGATTGTATATAATTAAATTCAAATACCATACTCAATATTAGAAGTTTTCAAACTCAATATTTATAGTTTCCCCAATAATAATAAAAGTTTCTAGTTTTCAACCCTCTTTTTCTTTATCCAGTTGTACAACTCTGCTCCCTTCCCCAACGGCTTCTTCCACTATGGTTGTAACCCTTTCCCCAACAGCAGAAATAACCCCTGAACTTATAAGATCTTCTGCAGCACTGTCCAGATTTTTTATAATTCTTTCTTCTTGATTTGTTGCATCTCCATGAGACAGCAAATTTGGATCAGCAACTGCTTTGGCTTTGAACAAGATGTCAGGGTCGAGACCGTGCTCTTTAATGATCCGCTTTAGTGTATTGTTTTGTTTGTTAACCAAAACAATATTTTGCTTCAAATTTTTTGCGGATAAGTTTGTTCTTTCTTTGTTTCCAAGTGAACTTGCAAAACCTTCGCCTTTGACTCTTCAAATTTTCATATTTCAACTGCACAAAAAGAGTAACGTCAATTCAAAGTATTAATGTAAATTCAAAATTTCAAATTAACAAAAATGATTGTTAGAATGTAATAGTACTTACAACCACTCTATCTCTTTCGGCATTTGCGATTGATACCAAATCCTTGTCCTTTGACCATTTGTTAAAATATGCAGGCCTCGGCACTAATATTTTCCAATGTTTAGTGCTTTATCTAAAATGCCATCTTTATAGTCGTTGTTAAAAGTGACAGTCCCACATTTTACTTGGGTAAGTAGGAATCCATCTTTGCAGTTGATTACGATCGCAGCGTATAAACTATCCCTTTGCCAATAATTTTCATAACGACTAATAATCTCATTGATAAGAATTTTAGCCCTTTTTTCCCATTCTATAAGCTGTTGCATTTGAGGAATTATAAACTCACTGACATGGGATTGACAATCATTACCAATTAGGTTCTCCAAAGGAAAATGTGGAAACTCTTCACTTTCTGAATCTGATGCAGAAGATCTTGCTGGAGAAGAGTGGGGGCTTTCACCATGACCAAGATCAACTGCTCCTTGTTTCTGTCTTTGGGTGGGCTGATCCTGTTGTTGAAAAAATAAATCAAGATTTAGATAAATAAATTTGAAAACTGAATATTTAGATTTAGATAAATCAGAATGTAATTAAAAATTGTAAAGAATATTAAAATTGAAATTTGAAGACTGAAGTATACCTGCTGGCCTTGAATCATCTCGCGGGTATCGAAAAAACCAGTTGGGTCATTGCTATCAATGCCCAAATAATCTTCATCTAAATTTATATTGTTCAAAACAGATATGCCCGTTGCACTGGGCAAGCCACCAAGTGAGAGAGATGGAATTCGAAACGAGGAGTCAAGGTTCAGTGTCCCACTAGGGGCCGGAGCAAAAGGCATTCGTTTACCAATGGTCTTTTTCACTGTTCCTCTGGTTGGCATTTTAAAAATTAATGGTTGAGTGGGTGTCGGTGCCGTGGCTTGCTCATGACTGACATGTGCTGAAAAGTACAAGAAAAAATTAAAAATATTAAAACATTTCATAAACTAAAAACTACGAAATTAAACGTTCTATACAAAAATTGTACCTTGTTGTCGAGGGGTTGTTTTTTTCGGTGCTACGGGTGGCCTTGTAGGAGTTGTACTCAGTGGCTGTTCTGAAGATATCAATGCATGGGACTGTATTGAGTGAGTTGGGGAAGAAGGTTCCATAGTCCCTGCTATTCATCAATATTAAGTGTTGTCAATTCAGTTTGATAAAATTTAAATTGAAAAATAAATCTGCAACTTTGGAATTTGTAATTAATATATGAGAATGTATTACTTCTCTGGCGTTTAACGAGTTCAAATTGTTGAGGGTCTGGAGAGGAGTGAGCTTCCATTTCGAATGGGAGTCCCCCGAAGCCTCCGCGTGTAGTTGGCCTCTTCCTCTCGACATCTTTTTTTTTTTGGGAATGGCTTCAAGATATCTTCTCTGCAAAACATTAAAATTTAAGTTTTAATAACTTCGCACTGTAATGAAGAAAATTGTAATACAATTTACAAACTAAAAAGTTTATACCTGTTGTTCTGCAAATGGAATTGAGAATTTCATCAAAGCCTCATCAGAGCAAGTAGGAATTTCTTTAGCTTTTAAATTTAAAAGTGCCTCATAGTAGGAGCCGAGGAGATAGTTGGTTGAATAAATGAAAGGTTTTTCTGACATTTTCGAATTTGATATGTCAGCTCTAATTTTTTTTGATATAAATGTGCACCAATCGAATTGTTGTTTTGAGATAGTGGCACAAATGTATCTGAATGGCCCAATTTGGGATATCTGTTTGGCGACCACCGCATAACAATATCTTGAAAAAATGCAATAAGTGCAGCGAAAGTGGTGTGCAAATTGTGTATCTACACCACGCCTGGATTTATTGACATGGGCTGCAAATGCGAAACAGTGAAAATTAGCATCAATTTATAACAGCAAATTGTATCAGAATAAAAAACAGAATAAAAAACAGAATAAAAAACAGAATAAATTACTTACAATCAACATGGAAACCGTACTTTGATTCGAGAAATTTCTTGTTTTCTTCCACGAGTGTTGCTTTGGTTGTAACATTTGGTAAGTTTCTGATAGGAAGGCCGGTAAACCGATGTATGTCATTCGGATCGATAGAGAATTGGAACATGTGGCCATCGTTCAGAGTCACATAAAATATACCGTCCTCTGAATTGTAGCATGACAGAAGGTAATTCAAAATATCGGGATCTGTTTCGAAATGGGGCATATTAACTAACCCGGTAAATCCACACTCTTCTATTATACCTTGATATTCTGGAGACATCCTTAAAGCCGTATGGATGTGAGGGCATAAGGGATTCCTGTAGGTTATCTTGGAAATCGATTGACTTGGATTCTCTTCATTTTCTTGCTGAACTTGCAATTGGGAGGCATGTGAAGTCGACATTGTAGCTGAAATTGCGTCTTTGAAGAAGATTTCGACCTGCAAAAATTCAAGAATAGGAAAACGTAAACGAGAAAATGAGCGGAATAAGGGTATTTATAACCTAGATATAGGCGTCACTGCCCCTATTGACGCGCGTCATTTGCTTCAAATGACGCGCGTCAATAGGAAGCAGTGTCGTGCGTCATTTGATTATAGTGTCGCGCGTCAATAGATTGCTTTGGCGCGCGTCAATAGGTTGCTATGTCGTGCGTCATTTCTTCATAGTGTCGCGCGTCAATTGGTTATAGTGTCGCGCGTCATTTGTCTAGAGTGTCGCGCGTCATTTGATTACAGTGTCGCGCGTCATTTGATTACAATGTCGCGCGTCAATTGTTTACAATGTCGCGCGTCAATTGTTTACAATGTCGCGCGTCATTTGTTTACAATGTCGCGCGTCATTTGTTTACAATGTCGCGCGTCATTTGTTTACAATGTCGCGCGTCATTTGTTTACAATGTCGCGCGTCATTTTGTGACTGTGTCGCGCGTCATTTGTTTACAATGTCGCGCGTCATTACGATCTAGTGTCGCTCCAGTGTCGCACGTCATTAGGAGCTATTGTCGCGCCTGTGACGTGCGTCTTTAAGGATTCTGATTTAGCCTTGAAAAACCAGGCGAAAATTTTGTTTTTAATCTTCAAATTTCGCCTTTTGAAAAAGTGGTTACGGGATATTCGCGGTATTTTCCACCTTCAATTTTATAGGGGTGTCTTAAAATGAACCTGCCAAAGGCACCTCCTACTCTCCATGGAATAACAAGAACCAAAAGTGTGTGTGAGGGTAAGACCCAAAGCATGAGCCACTTTGGTAGGCATCACATTGTCTGATGCTCCTGAGTCTATGACACAATTGCTAAGTCTATGGCCAACTATGAGGAGGGTCACATAGAATGGTTTGATTTTCTCATTAGGTGAGGTGACTGCAGCCACAAGATTTGGTTGGGATGTGGAAGATGGAGTGGGAAAAATACCTTTAGAAGTGTTGGATGAAGTTTTGGAATGGGAATTGACAAAGTGGACCATTTTGGCAAAGGATTTTGGATGGGTTTGATAAAACTCAGCCTCTGAAATCTGGATTTTTGTCTTCTTGAGGTGGTCAATGATATCAAAAGATCTAGAGGTGGATGGGGTATCATCACTAGGAATCCTAGGCTTATCAGGTTTTGGAGCTAGAGAATAAGAAGTTTTAGAAGTAGGAGTAGAAGAAGAAGAATTATCGAACTCACCTTTTGCGTGGATGCAGTGGGAATAGGATATCCTCTTCTTGCAATCACTGGAATAGTTGTGGGATGCTCCTTAGATTTTTTAGCGGGCTGCATCACTTTTTCTCTCTTGTTTTTCTACTCTCGAGTCATAACAACATATGACTCACCGTTCATCTCTGCCACTACTTCATCATAATCATCTTCCTCATCAATTCCCTCAGTAGTGAGGAAATTAACTCGAGATCCATCAAGTTCTTCCTCAACCTCTTCTCCAGGTTCTTCAAAGTCTTCATTAACCTCTTCGTCATCAGGTTCTTCAACTTCACAAGTTGCATTAACAGGGACCTTGATGGGTGGTCCTTCGATTTCCAACCTTGTCTGAGAAGAAGGCAAATGGTTTCTAGGCTAAAAGTTCTTCCTTGGAACGTCTTGATAAGGAGCATGTTGAGCCAATTGTTTCTTGATAATGAGGTCATTGGAAAGCTTCTATACTAACTGATCTACATTAGCTCTAGGAGTAGAGGAAGAGGAAGAAGAATTTTTGATTTAGAAGAGTCTCTTTTCAATTTTCTAGACATGATCAGGTTATCTTTAACATTGACGGCTAATCTCTGATCATCATCAAAAGTTGCAAGATTGGCTCTTCTCAGTGCATAGCTTACTTTAGGCAATTGAGCATTTAGGAAGAATTTTTTTGAATTTTATCCACAGGCTGGGTGTTTTGTGGGATCTTGTTAATCAACTTGTTGAACTTGGCCACAAATTCTCTCATGGGCTCTTGTGGTTCTTTCTTGATTTGAGAAATCTGGGCTAGCAAAGCATGCACATCTTCTATAGGTTTGAAACGGTTCTCAAATTCAGTTCTCATGGTAGTCCAATTGGTGATGGTCCTAGTGGGGAGATGGTAAAACCAATCTACCGCATTGTCCTGTAAATTCTCCACAAAAAGCCTCATAGAGACATCCTCATGTTCAACTCCAAGGACTCCACATGCAACTATGAAGGCTACAATGTGTTCATCAGGATGTACCTTGCCATCACCTCTGAACTTGGGAAAGTTCTTTCTGTTACCCCTGGGTAACTCATGCAAAGGTTGAGGGAGGGAAAGAGGCCCAACTCGTTGGCCCCAAGGTAATGGAGCTGCCATCCTTGGAAAAATTGCTTGAAGTGGAACTGAAACACCAACAAGAATTAAAGCATGAAGATTAGGGCTGAGTTGTTCTTGAGGGATACCACTCCCAAAAGCTCTGTCTTCAATAGGGGGTGTGCTTGTAGAATGATCTCTTCTATTTCTCCTTGTTGAAGGAAGGGGAAAGCCTTGTTGCTCCAGGAGTTGAAACTGAGAATATTCAATTCCAAGATCCCTTCTTTCATGAGTAAATCTCGAGTCGCCATATCAGAAATGATCAAGAAATTGTTCTTTAAAACTGGAATTTGTTGAAACAAATCCCCAGTAGAGTCACCAAAAACTGTTGGTTGTCAAATTAGGACTTTAATGAAAACAACAGTCAAGGGATAGAAAGTCCCTCCTCTTTAATGGGAGAGGTGCCCTTATTGAAAGCAAGCAACAAAACTATTTACAAATGTACAACTTTCTACTTTAATGAGGAACTCTGATATCATGAAAGTGTTTTAATGCAAAGGTAGATCATCAATACAAAAGAATAGAAGAACTAAGGGAGGGAAAAGGTAGAACATAACAACATTCTCAGGAAATATAGATAGCAAAATAGTTCCTTATAAATGCTGAGCAAGGATGATATATAGAACATAATCATTCATATTAAACCACCAGATATTATTTCATAGACACAAAGTTCCAGAAATGACATCCATAAGAATACAAAGCTTCTTAATGCAATAGATTAATGATTCACAAACTTTAGACAAGCAAGAGAGAATAAATAGATGCAGATAGAAACAGAAGGAAATCTTCTGTATTGATAGCTTTTAGTTCTTTTACACTTTCAAAAATTATTAGAGTTCCAGCCCTTTGGAATGGCGTGGAGAGCCCAATATATAGTTTACAAAGTGGTTACATTTAGTAACCGTTTCTTTTAACCAAAAGATTAATTAAGGAAATACACAATATAAAGTCCTTAATTAAATTACAAGGAGATCAAAACTAAAAATAGAAGAAGAAAGTCAAGAGCTAGAAGTAGAGACATCCAGTTGTGGCTGAGGAGGGCCCACTATTTTGAGGATCTAGTGCCTGAATCTCTTCAATGCTTCCACTATCTCCAATATCGGGCACAAAAGTCTCCAAAGGGGATAGATGCTCATGCCCTTGAAATTTGATCTTCATTTTGATAGTGAATAGAGGAATGGCCTTCAAAGAATAGACTCATGACAATTATTGCAAGGAGATACAGGAAGGTGGACAAATGACTCAATTTTGCAAAAATTGGGCAAGAGATAATGAGCAAGCAATGTGACAAGTGCATAGATGGTTTCCCCTTTAAATAGCCGTTTAGGAGAGAGAAGATCATAAATGCGTATTAAATATACCTTATGCCGACTCAAAAAGGTGAAATGCGGGAAAAGTGAAAAATTTGGTGTAGACGGTCCATGGAACATTGGGACATGAAGGACGTGAAGAGATGATTTGGCCAATGTGGGGAATCGGTGAATAGGAGGCCCGAAGCGTACTTGGGATAAATGGGTTGAAAAAGTCCAAAAAGCTGACAGACAAGGACTTGTGGGGAAATCGCCAATCGACGAACAAGAGGCCCACTGGTACTTGGGACATGAGGGACAAAAATGTCCGACAGACCCGCAAGTCACTAAAATGACCCCAAGAAATGGAATTTTCACCATCTCTTCGAATTTCTTACTTCACTAAAACACTACTGAAGGGTGCCAACTCAAAATTTTCAATTTTTTTGACTTTCAAAAGAGGGGAATTTTGAGGGGAACAACAAATCGATGGGCCAAAAATTGGAGGAGCAGAGGGACAGGCACTTGCCCCCAAGGTAGATGATGTAAACAACAACGAGAGTGGAGCGTAAGTATTGTTTAGTGTTGTGTGTTATTTGTTGATTGTTGCTTGATTACAAATATGTATAATAACTAATGTATGTTGTGGTATTGTAGGGGATGCGTATTGGTCATCGATTATGGATAGATCCATATGCACGCTTGACTCGAAACGTGTCACTAGATGTGCTCGCGGGAGGAGGTATGCTAGAGCGGGTCGATGCTATTATGGGTCAAAGCATGCCCATTTATTTGAGCCAGTGGATATAGCAGCGACAACGTGTATGGGTTTGTTGAGCAAGTGCAATGAGGCTAACACAAAGGAAAATGAGTGAGAAAGACCATAGGAGGATGCGTAACACATGATATATTTGCATGATATGTGGAGCTACATGGTCGATATGCATAGCAGACAGAAAGAGCTTGATGTGTTACAAAGTCAACTTGATAGATATAGAGGCCAAGAACAATGGTGTAGAGTGAGTGGTGAAGCCTCTAGTTCTAGACTACCTATGATTGTAGATACCAATAGTGAGGATGACGGATGATGCACACACACACACACACACACACACACACACACATATAGTGACTTGTGTTGATATGGAATTCTTTGTTGATGTGCATTGTATACTATGTGATGATGATGATATGTTCTTGGTAGTGTTTATTTAGTTTGATAGATTCTATATGCATTGTTGGGATGGTTGATTTGATATATATTGTTAATGGTTGTAATGTGCTATGATGTGGAAAGAATAACCAAGTAATGTACTAGATAAAGAATGTGTGTATAGTATAACATGTGATAAGTAGAAATGTATGGATGTGATGTAATTTGGTAGATAAATAAAAGTAGCAATAATGATGTGTTGATAATTGAATAATGATGAGATGTAAAATAATGTTCATAATTATGTGTGATGAGAATGAAGGGGAAGAAGATCATTTGCCCCCCAATGTGAGAATGAGGTTCATTTATAAATGCCCCCTCAAAGATCAAAAATGATCCATAAAAAAAGTGCATCATTGGGAAATGGTTTTTTCGGTATACGAGTAGATGCTAGGAAATATATGACATGAAGCACAAAACGTGAGGTGTGAAAGGAGAGGTTCATTAATGTAGTATGCCCTCAACAGTCAAGTGTGAACCATAGCACGAGAGTGCGTCATAAGGTAATGAAATGGAAAATGGATGTCATCTACCATAGATGAAGAGGCCTACGAGGCATGGAGGGAACATGTGAAGCAACAACCATGTGAGGATAAGTGCCAAATTGGATGTCAGAGGGAATAGTGCCAATAATGGGAGGTGTAGTTGGAGGAAGTGCAGATGCAGACGACTTAGGAATCCAATGGATGTAGTAGCAATGTGAGGGGGGTGGGATGATGTGGCAATAGGTGGTCCAGTTGGAGGATGTGGATGGATGATGACCTTAGGAGGTGGGAAAATGATAACCTTAGGAGGAGGTGAAGGAGACAAGTGAACAATGATAAAATCTCACTTATGTGGAATAGGAGAAAGGGAGTGCTCACAAGAGCGAGAGCTGAAGGAAATGACACCTTTGTCTTCTAATTGTTGTAATTTGTCATGTAGAGAAAATATGTCATTATCATGGTGGCCATTGATGTAGTGGAAATTACAGAAAGGGCGGTCACGCTGATGATTCAAGTGGTGAGGTGGATGATGCTGGTTAGAAGTTAAATGGATGATCTATCTATCAAGTAAGGTTCGTAAGACATCATGTGGTTTAACATTATGTGAAAAGTGAAATGGTTCACGAGTGGGAGATGAAGAAGACTTAGGTGAATGTTGATGTGGTGGTGGGGAAGGAAGATGCTTATGCAGAGGAGGAGATGGTGACCATGGAGGGAGCTCAATGGATGGAAGAGGAGAAGAAGTAGTAGGTAATGAAGTACAAGGGGTGGTAAAATATGTCCCGCAATTAAATCTCGTTCTAAATCAATAACTTTGTAGCATAAAAGAGTAAAAGATTCACATGTATCATATAATAGTTTTGCCTTTAAGGAAGAGCCATGACAAAAAATAAATTGCATTTGTAAATCAATAGGATAAAATAATAACCGATGCATGTAAGAATTGAAGTGTAAAATGTAATCTACAATTGGTTCATTCTTTCCTTGATGCAGAGAAGGCAATCGTTCATATGTAACTTGAGGACCATTGTTAGAAATAAAACACATAAGAAAAGCATCCTCCATATCATAATAAGTACTAATGGATCCACAAGGCAAATGAGTATACCATTGGAGAACATGATGAACAAGGCTATGACGAAAAGATTTTAGTAGCAATCAATTATTGAAATGAGAGGACATGGCTAAACGGTAATGGTTGTGTAGAAACCTAAATTCCACTTTTGCAATCTTATTGCCAAAATGCACACAAATCACTTTCATTATTATCAATTCCATTCTAATTAGTGATTTTCACTAATTAAGTAATGTTTCTTACCACTTTGTTCAATTAACAAGTGCTTTGTTGATCACCATGACGAATCGTAAGCCAAAATCCTCTTCAAAACAAATAATTAGTGTTTATTAGCTAATTATGCCTATTTTACCCTTGTTTTGGTCAATATACCCTACTATTGGCTCAAACCCCTCTTCCAACCGCTCAAAATCACCCCACTTTCCTCCACAACGTCTTAACAAGCTTCAAAAGCTTATCCTATCCTCCTAGTTGACCCTAAACAATTGATTACAGCTCCACACATCTTAATCACTAGGAAATTCACTAATTGTGATTAACAAAGCTTAATCATGATTAATAATTCTAATCTAATTTGGGATTTTAGTCCCACATGCACCAAAATACAAGTGTTCCCCAAAAAGAAAACTATAAAAAAGGGTTCACCTCATACCTTAATACTTTACACCATGCTTTGATTTGCATCTCATATAATAAATATGATTTATAGCCAAGCTCAATCCTTGCCTAAAGCCTTCGACAAGGTTAGTATATGGATATCTAAAGTGATTTGATAATTCATTTGGAGAGGTCATTTCACCTTGTTTAGAGTAGCAACCATCCCAATTTGATTGCCCTCATAGGTCTATTTAGGCCCATGTTAGGTAAATGAGCATATTCGTAGGCATGTTTAGTTAGATTTTGAATTATATTCATGTTAGTTAAGCATTCCTTTAAGCTTCTATCTTAATGTTACATTCCTAGACTTAGAACCTTGACTAGAGGTGGCAATGGTGTTATCCTTCCTTAGTTAGTCATGCAAATTTCTTTATAAATTTTAGGGTGATTTCATTTGGTATTCCCAATGGGAAAATACCCCATTTCATTCAATTTTTAAAGCTTTTAAACTTAGTTTCAAAGTTTTTCATTTCAAGTTTTCTAGCTTAGTTTCAAGTTTTCTAGATTAATTTCAAGTTTTCTAGTTTAATTTCAAGCTTTCTAGAGTAATTTCAAGCTTTTTAGATTAGTTTCTCAATATTTTTAGATTAATTTCAAATTTTTAGAGTAATTTTCAAAGTTTTGTAGATCAATTTTCAAGCTAGGTAGTTGTTTTAATTATATTAGTAGTAGAAGTTGTGTTTTCATGTTATTTGTAGGATATAAGGAGGCGAAGCCCTGTCAAAATTTCCCAAAGTGCCAAATTTTTGATCTTTTTCAAGAAATTCTTTTCAAAACTTGGATTTTGAGCATCTACAGAAATGGTGACCACCCAGAGGTGCACACGTGTAACAAAAGGTGCATCTCATGCAACACTGGATTTTGGCCTCTGAGTGTAACTTGCACTTGTGCACTTCGGGTGTGCCTACGCCTCACTGGACGTGCATGTGCAACACTGACTATGTAAAAGTGACAGAGGGGGTGCTTATGCAATACTACTTTTTGTGCACATTACCGAGTGCGCCCATGCTCTACGGGGTGTGCCCATGCACTAAGGTAAAATTTCCTCAAACTTCAAAATTTCAATTTCTGTGTTTTTAAGATTGCTGTCATTTTTAGGGGTTTTTAGTTATTGTTTTTGTCAATTTATTGATTTTAGAGAAATATTCCTAACAAAATTGCCTTAGGGTTTGATAAGGGGTTTTTGGTTAAATTGGCTTAGGGTTTGATGAGTGATTATGTTTTCATACTTTGTTTGAGTTTGGAATAGGGTTGTGTATGCTCTTCTCTTGCACCTAGTGTGATCTTGAGAATCAAAAACACCCCTAAACCACTTTTGCTTCTTGGGAGTAAGTAGGAACAATCATCATTCATTTTGTGCTTAAGGGAACAAACTTGCATTTTTGGCATGTACTTGATCTTTTAGTTTAAGAGCTTTTTCACTTGATAAATAACCAAGGCTAAAATTTGTGTATGCTCTTCCCTTGCACCTAGTGTGATCTTGGGAACCAAAAGCAATTTTAGTCTTTCATTAAGAAGCACTTGGATTAATCGGGAATAAACCTTGTTTTTGTAAAAATTGATAGTAGTTAGTTGATTTACAAACATTTTCATTGCTATATTTCGTGATATTGTGAATCTTGTTGAACTACTAACCATTTGTGTGAAGGACCTAAAACACTTTTCAAAGAAATAAGGGCTCTCTTCAAACCAAATTCTAAAATTCACATGTGATTGTAGGTTGCAAAAGGAGTGCGACAAAAACCGCATTAAATCTAAAATATAAAAACACACCAACACACAAATTCAAAACATCATATTGTAGGTTTCGGTTAAGAGTTATGGCTCATCCACTTTAAACTAGGACATAACCCCTTTGGCATAAGCCTTAAGCTATAACAATGGGGGTGGTCCTAGGAACCCTAAATTAGTTCACGCAAGAGGGAACCTTGTGAATGAAACAAGAAAGTGCTCCACACTACCAAATTGACTAGTACTCCTTGAAATTTTAGAGTCAAAGTTATTTCCATTGCGACCCCAATGATAATACAACTGAACACACTAGTTTCTCATTATATTAGAAGGGGGTAAAGTAAAGCCAAGATACTCCTTGGGAAACCTTGGTAAATCAAGCTCGCAGAAGTAAACTTGTGACACATAGAGAGAGAACCCCTAGGAAAGCTTGTCGGCTTAGAGCCAATTTTTGTCTTAGTTGTTATACTTGAGAGCTCTCACAAAGTGAAAACTTTGTTAGATTCAAACTCTTGTTTTTCAAACAAGGAAAGAATCTCTTAAATTTGAAACTCGCATGATATTTCATCACGAAATCTATTTAGTGTTACTTTGACCTAGTTTTTCACTTGTCCTAAGACAAGGCAAAACTTTGCCAAAGTTACACTAAGTATTTTTCAACACCACTTGGTTTACACCTTTGTTTTCTTGTTGCCCATTTTGGGGAAAAAGGAAACAACATATACAAATACCTCTTGATCATATTACGTGTCCACCACTTTTGTATTCTACTTGCACGACTAGGTTGTAATGCCGGAGCGCAAAGTGAAAAACTATCCATGGTACATACTCATGATCTAGTAGGCCCTCATTGTCTCAAAAACCCATATTTGAGACTCATTATCATTTGTAGTTAGGTGATATCATCATTGTCTTATTTTGAGTTGTTACACTTTTGCCCGCATTATAACCATACAATTGAGATATTTACATCTTGTTTCCATTGTGAAACTGGGCCTAAATCTCTATATTGTATTGTTATGTTGCTCGCATGCATAACAATTTCTTGTTATACTTAGATGTAGTTTTTACATCCTAGCCTTGTCTTGAGTTTTGTAAGTGTTGAGGTTACTTTGTTAGCATCGCTATAACACCATTTTGATACTAAAATATTGCTTTCTCATAAAGTTGGATTACGTGTCCAAATAGCATTGTTACGTTGCTCACATTTGTATCGTCCATGTTACAACACTTAGACTTTGTTAGTATTTAGAAACTAGTTTTTAGTATACCTTGTTAGAAGGTCGCGTCAACACTTTCTTAGCATTTAGGTCTTGTTTGTTACAAACTTGACCTAACAGTGATATTGTGTTGTCACTATTTGGTTTCAAACCTATCTAGGAAAATCTTAGGGAGTAAACTATTTGTTGTGACTAAATTTTGAGCATTGTATGTCATTGTATTATTCTAGAAAAACTTGTGTCATATATTACCTTGCTAGGGTAGCTTGTTCTTTATTATTTGGTTCGTATGTTCACATTGACCTATTGATTTTGTGGCTATTCTATAGTCACCTTATTTTGACGATTTAGTGTTGTTACGTTGCAAAAATTTGACTAAGGTCCCTTTTTAGTAAACCTTAGTGGAAATATTTCGTGTTGTATCTCCTATCTCGAGTATGCCTACTACGAGAATGGGATCTCAAAGATTAGGAGCCGATATATTTGGAGGTGAAAACCCTCTTTTAGAGGATAATCTCATGGTTGACCATAGTGGTGGAGAGGAAGATTCTCCTCGTATGAATATAGAGCATCCTCCCACCAATTTTGATGATTACATTTTTCAAAACAAACATGAGGTTATTATGCATGTTATGGAACTAGGAGCTAAGTTACCTTCCACAGTGGACCCTTCTCTCATTGCCGCAATGGTTTAAGGAGAAGAAGTAGACCGAGCTCATTGTATTATTAATGAAATATTAAACCCAGTCATGCCTCTACTTCTGCACTACAAAATAATGAGGAAATACCATTTGAAAATGATAAATATTATTGAGTACCTGTTATAGTACGTTCAAGATAATGAGGAACATGTTCATCATGCACACCTCTTGTTAATGAAGATTGTCACAAAATACCTATTCAAGAAGTGACGTTAGAACAACAGGTCCAAGCCCTCACTCGCCAATTGGAAAGTTTGGCTTCGCATATACAAAAAGAACAACCAAAAGTTGTGAAACAAGCTATACCAAAGGCAAAACCAAAAACTTCATTTCACGAGTTCCCAATAAACACTCCTCAACGGAGACATGAAAAGTCCCTTACGAAGAATTTATCACAAAGAATAGAGGTGGGTATACACGTAGGTTTAACCCTTCATACAGGCCTACGCTACTCACACAATATCCCCTCTTCAATTAAGAGTGGTCCACTATGAAGAACACCCTTCTAACATTACAAGAAGGCAAAATTGGTAACAATAAGAAATACCAGTTCGATGAGTTGTTCCCTTATCCATTTGATAGGGCCATGCTATAAGTACCTTTCCCACGACACTTTGATTTTCCAAAATTTGACAAGTATAAGGGAAAAGGTGACCCGCATGACCATATTAAATATTTTTATATGTCATGCCAAGAGGTTGCGTTCAGTAGAAATTATGTTATACGCCTCTTCCCATGGAGTTTAGGAGGGCAGGCATTAGAATGGTTTATACGCATCCCCAAGGGATCTATATCCACATGGCTGGAATTAGCTGAACATTTTGTACGTCACTTTTCTTTTAATATAGAGAGTGACATTACCATGCTAGATATTTGTAATGCCAAACAATGAAACAAAGAAAACTTCGCTGTGTTTTTACAATGATGGAGAGGATTAGCTAGCCACTTTCCTTGCTCCATACCCAAAAAATAATTGATAAGCATATTTGTTCCCAACCTCCATCCATGACATTATGTTCCACTTACAAATGCATTGTGGCAACACGTTTGAAGAGGTAATAAAAAAGGGATTCAAATTGAAAAAGAATTGTTAGCTAGGGGGACTCTAAAACCTTTCTCCCAGCGATCATAACAATTTCAAATCTAACGACAAACCAATTTTTTTCATAATAAGAAAAAAACATCATTGGTGATGGGATAGTAGACTCCAAGCGAGTGCAAGCCATTCAAAACCACACGCCTTTAAAGCTTACAAAGGGAAATCCACCTACGGAGTATAAACTCCATAATTTCACACCTCTATCTGAATCAATATAGTCCATACTAAAGTAGTTAGAGGCCGTAAACATGGTAAAATAACCTGAAATGCAAACCTATGAGGACGACACACCTAAACCATCATGGTTTAGAGATAATGAATTTTGTGGATTTCACTACATAAAGGGTCACAAAATTGATAAGTGTTTAAGATTAAAACACTACATTCAAGACCTAGTCGACAATGGTGATATAGAAGTAGACTCCGTTGCCGCTACCAAATCTCCAAACACAAACTTAGGGATCTTCAAAGAACCTTTTCCCAATCACGAAGAAAAGAAAAATATGGATTACGGAAAATCGTCTTAGAATAAGAATGCTAACTATGTGTCAAACAAAGACCATTTTGATGCCTTGATAGGTTATGTTGATCCGCTCGTTGAGAAAATAAATACAATTCGAATTAAAACAAGAGAGTGCACCAGTAAAGCAACACAATGGGCTCGACTTGTTATCTCGAACTTACCCCCTCATCCTAAAGAGAGTCATTATGATGTGTTAGATCAAAAAGAGAAGACTACAACTAATATTTCAATCTTAGACCTTCTAAAGATTTCTAACATCCATAGGGATATACTTTATAAAACCCTACAGGGATCAGGAGTATCTATTGATGTTGACCCTATGCATTTACATGCCATGGTAGTGTAAATCTCTCTTGCAAGACACATAACCTTCAGTCCCACATAAGCCTTAAATGAAAATCCCTCCCACAACATACCCTTACATATTGAGGTAATAATCAAGCGTAAGAAGGTCCAGAGAGTGCTTGTGGATGACGGATCGGGTTTTAACATTTATACTCTTAAACTAGTTCATCAACTAGGCTGCATAGAAACTGATTTGGAGACAAAGGTCATCACCATAAAGGCATATGACAATGAAGAAAGACAATCAACTGGAATGATCACTTTCTCATTGGAAGTTGGTCCTATAACCCATGATACGAATTTCCATGTCTTGGACCTAGAACTCCCTTACAACATCTTGGTTGGTCACCTGTGGATTCACGCCATGTAGGCCGTTGCAATAACATATCATCAATTTTTAAAAGTGTAACATGAAGGAAAGACACTTACTATACAAGGGGATCACCAACCATTTTATCATTGTAGAGCATTGCCGGGCTATTTTCCTACCATCTACGAGTGTCCCTCTACAGAGATTGTTGTCCCTATTCAGTCGAGGCCCTCACTTCATGAGTGGATCTAGACACCCTGACTCCTAGTGACAATAGTGCATCTACATCAGAATCTCCTTTTTCTATGTGGGAGATGAAAGTCATAAAAATGGTTGTGGAGAATATAATCTTTAACAAGCCCTTATGGTTTAAAACATTTTGCTATCAGCCCAAGCATGTGGTAGACTATGTTATAAATTCCAGAGATCAAGGGAGAATTACCCCTTCGACAATTTCACTTTAGGTGGCTTACTAGAAGATGAAATAATCCTCAACGATATTATATTTCATCCTCAAGATGATGAAATGACTTTGTGTTACAAGTCATCTAGGTATGTTATTCCTAACAAAATCATGCTTACTATGAGATATCAAGGATGTGGTAATGGTCACCAAAAATAAGGTCTGTTAGAAGCTCTTCCAATACCTCGTCATATAATGGGTAAATTAGGTATTGGTATCCATTTGTATGAGTCTCACCCTTCAGATAATGAGTATGCTTCTTTTGAGAGTGAGGATAATTTTTCGAAAATGAAAGTGAAATAGATTCTGGTGTAGTCTTTACGAATACTTCACCTCTACGAACCTATTCTCTAACATGGCTATCCTTACCATAACCCCTATAACTCAAACATTAAACCTCATCTACCCATCGTTCGTGAATTGGGATCTACAACAACACATACCTATTGACTTGTTTCAACGATGAGGCTATTGGTGAGTTCTTGTGCATCATAGATAACATTCCAAGAAATGATCACAAGAAAGGTTTCTCCATTCAACTCAATGCATGCATGTACTTCGAGAAGAGGTATAATTATGTGGACACTTTAGTAAAAAAGTGAGAAAGGGCAAGAGTCCTACGAAAAGCCTTGCGGAAAGAAAAAGGGAATTCTTATAGTGAAAACCTCTTTGAGCTGGTTGTGGACAAACAAACAAAACAACCTATGGAAAAGATAGTGTACCTATATAAAGATGAGGATCTCCCTGAACCACCTTTGGTAGAGGAGGATCTCAATCTTCCTCCTAATCCTACATGTATGGAGGATGAGTCAAAGCTACTAGTGGAAGATACAATAGATGTTAACATCGGTACAAAGGAGTTTCCTAGAATAGTTAAGTTGGGATCTTCACTCTCAACTTAAGAGCAAAAAAAATTTAAAGGAATTTTGAGAGAGTATGCAGACATCTTCACTTGGTATTATGGCGACATGCCAGACTTGATCTTGCATTAGTGATGCACAATCTTGTTGTGCACCTGAATTCTAAGCCCATCAAACAAAAGCTCCAGAAGATGCATCCTTTTGTTGCCTTACTTGGTAAAAGCGGCGAGCTAGAAATGTTATTAGGCTTCATCGCCTATCGACAACTCAAAATGAATTTCTAATGTGATACCAGTTTAGAAAAAGCTAGTCGGTATCAGAGTGTGTACTGATTTCAGATATATTAACAAATCTTGTCCCAAGGATGAATTTCCTCTCCCTAACATCGACATGATTGTTGATTCTAATTTTGGTTATGAGATGTTATCACTCATGGATGGATTTTTAGGTTATAATCAGATAAAGATTATGGGAGGAAGATCAACACAAGATAACTTTCACAACCCCATGGGGACATTCTACTACCAAGTCATGCCCTTCGGCCTTAAGAATATAGGTGCTACATATCAATGGGCGATGACTGTAATATTTCATGACATGATAAGTGACATCATGGAAGATTACGTAGATGATATACTAGCTAAATCTAGAACTTGGGAGGAGCACCTAGAGATTTTGTGGCGTATATTTCAACGCTTAAGAGACTACAAATTCTGCCTTAACCCAAAGAAGTGTGTCTTCTGTGTTATATGGGAAATTAATAGGATTCATTGTGTTAAGGAGAGGAATAGAAGTGGACCCTGCAAAGGTCATTGCTATCACAGAAATGCCTCCTCCTAAAAATATTAGGCAACTACGTAGCTTACAAGGAAAATTTAGGCCATCAGAAGGTTTATTTCACAGCTAGAAGACAAGTGTCATACATTCACACATCTTCTTAAGAAAGATGTTAATTTCACTGGGGCCAGAACAACAACAAGCATTTGCTTTGCTAAAAGAATACTTGGCTAAAATCCTATTCTCATACCCCCATGACGACAGAGAACCCTTGTTGCTTTACATTTCTGCTACACATTTTGTAATTGGGGCACTATTGGCCCAGTATGATAAAGAGAAAAGAGAAAAATCTGTATACTTCTTGAGCATAACATTGCTAGCATATGAGCTCAACTATTTGTAGATAAAAAGGCCTGACTAGCCATAGTGTTTGCTTTCCAGAAGCTACCCCACTATTTTATCAACAATAAAGTCAAGCTTATTTTGAAGGTCAATCCACTAAAATACTTACTGTCAAAACCTGCACTCACAGACAAGATGGATCATCTTGTTAAGTGAATTCAACATTGAGTATGTACATCAAAAGTTAGTAAAATGGCAAGTCTTAGCAGATCAACTAGCATAAGCTCCATTACCAGGTACCAAACCCTTGAGTCTGGAACTACCATATGCATCTATCATGTACCTTGAGGAATCTATCATTTGGCAACTATACTTTGATGGTTCCTTTACCTTTCATGGTTCAGGTGCTAGAGTTGTGTTAATCACTCCTATGGGAGACTTGATTCCCCAAGCATTCCGGCTCAGGTTCCCATGCATGAATAATATAGTGGAGTATGAAGCTCTCATCGTAGGGATGAAGCTAGCCATCAAGTGGGATATCGACGGTCAATTGCATTGGTGATTCAATGCTCATTATCAAACAAGTCACAGATGAATACAAGGTCAAGGATGAAAAGCTACTTCCATATAAAATAATGGTCGATTCCTTGAAGGAGTTCTTCAAGTAGATAAAATTTGAGAAAATACCAAGAGCACATAACAGAGTAGCTGATGCTATGGCTACAGTAGGATCCATGTTGATTATTCTTCCAAGGAACAATGATATGCCTTTCTTTGTAGAAAATCTAAGAACACCGACATATGACATACTAGATTCCTGTATGGTGTGTGATGTTGTTGGTCCCTTTTCCCTCGTGGTATGCTGAAATATTTAATTACCTCCATGATGGAACCTTTCCCACTACATTTCCCATGCTGAAAAACACACCCTCATCTAGTGTATAGCTTGCTATACCCTACTTGGGGGCACGCTCTTCTGTCGACGCTACGACAGGAATTTGTTTCGATGTTTAAGTTTAGATGAATCTATCCAAGCAATAAAAGAGGTGTACAAAGGTATCTTTGGGGCTCATACTAATGGGATCGTACTTGCAAAGAAAATTCTTAGAGTAGGCTACTATTGGCCTACCATGGATCATGATCTGTTTTAACCATGTGAAGAAATGCATGGATTGTTAACAATATGACAACTTGATACATGCGCAGATGCAATCTTTGTAGCCTATCACAACCCCTTGGCTGTTCTCAAAGTGGGGTCTCAATATAATAGGGAAACTTAACCCTGTCTCTTCAGATGGTCATAAATTCATCATTACTACAATTGAATACTTTACAAAATGGGTAGAGGATGTTCCTCTCACCTATGTTGAAGGTGCCCAAATCTCTAAATTTATCATGAACCATATCATCTATCGATATGGTATCCCTTATACTATTATCACTAATAATGGTAAGCCATTTAAGAATAAAACAATGAAATCACTCTACAAACACTTTCAAATATCCCTTAAGTTCTCGACCCCTATTACCCTCAAGGTAATGGGCAAGCCGAGGCTTCCAATAAAACCCTAATTCACATTATGGAGAAGATGGTGAAAAATATAGGCCATGACTGGCATCTACAAATTCACCCTGCCCTTTGGGCATTCGAACTTCTATCCACACCCCCACAGTGCCACTCCATACTCAATATTCGACATGGAAGCCGTACTTTACCTTTAGAGATCAAGATCCCTTCTTTGCGTATTGAGCTAAGGGACTACTTGAATGAAGAGGACTACAGAGTAGCTCAAATGGAAAAGTTGGAGCTATTAGATGAGAAAAGACTTCACACTCTCAATCACCTTAAAGTGTATCAGGATTGAGTGTAGAAAAGCTACAATAAAAGAGTCATACCTCGTCAATTTGAGGTAGGGGACTTGGTGTTAAAAGAGAATCAGAAGAACACCAATAAGGACCATGAAAAGAAAGGGAAATTTGAACCCAATTGGCTAGGACCATATGTTATGGTTACCAAGTTTGGTTCAAGTGCCTATAAGCTATCCCATTCAGATGGCCAAGAGCTTCGAGAACCCATGAACACAATGCATCTTAAGTGCTTCTATGCTTAAGTATGGGGTCTCTAAAATATCGAAAAGCAAAAAAGTATAAAAACAAAAAAATAAAAATAGAAATAAACAGGTGTGTCCAATAGTGAAAACCACACAATGGTGGCACTTTGGACAAGTCCTTTGGTGAAAATTGGTTTCGGTGCCAAGGAGGGTCCGTTGTTCACAAGCATTTTAGGTTTAGGAGTATGAAAAATTTGTCCTAAGCTAATCTTTACCTTTGTTTGGGTCTCTTGTGAGCCTATCCCTGTTTTCCTTGATCCGAATGATCCAACCTTTTGAATGCAAAAAATTTAACTTTGAATGAACCCATCTCACACTGGGGGAAACTTTGCAACGTCACTTCTGACATATACCACATGGCATTATACCCTTGTACATCCCATCTAATGCTGGGGGCATCCACGTTTCTTCATTTCTTTGCACGTTCGCTTTGGAAAACTATTTAGAAAATGTCAAAAACATTCGTATAAATTTTAAAAACTCCAAAACATATATATATGTTCCTTGGAAAAATCAAAACATTCAAATACATTTTGTAGAAAACTCCAAAACAATAGAAAATTGTCTTAGAGATAAAACCAAAAACAATGAAAAATGTCCCAAAACTGTCCCACAAAAACAAAGTAGTGGTTTGCTTACTTTTAGTTGTTGGTTTGTATGTTATTTTAATCTATGGTGCATTACATTAAGTTCACTTTATCTTGCATACTTGTAAATAAATGTGTTGTTTTGATTAGATTTGTTTAAACTTGTGCTTGTTAATTTTTACTTGTACATTGTGTTATCACTTCATCATCATATCACATATAACCATCACATCTATACATCATATATCAATAAATGCTAAGTTTACATCATACATGTATGCTAAAGATAATCATCAATGGGGCAAGAGGGGTTGCGCATGATCAAAAATCTATCCCCCACACCAATATCAAAAATAAAAACATGTTTTACTCAAAGTATCTCATCAACATACAATATGACATCAGCTAAGGCTATCTCATAATCTAACATGTGATACAAACATAAACATACAGATTAAGCATGATATCTCATAAACAACATGTGGTACATCGATAATCCATCAAATCATCATAAATATAAATGTCCATGTACAAAACAATGAGCCATCATGGGAATCTATACAAAAAATGTCTTCATCACGAGGCATGATAAAAACACTATATAAACGTACACTGTACAAAAACGTGCCTTCATCATGAGGCATGATAAAAATAATATGTATACATCCATACAAAAGTATGCCTTCATATATAGGTGATACACCAAAAAAGTACATCTAGTACATCGATAAGAGAGTTAACCTCAACTCTCATCCTCATTGAGACTTGCATGGTCTGGTCCACCACTAGGTGGGGCAATATGAGGCACTAGGTAGGTAGAAGGTGCTTTGCCATGCTATGTTGACCCATGCTACTTTGAAGCTTGCTATCTTGAAGGATCCCAGTATAGATTGCACCGATCGCGACGGGCTTTGGGATCTAGATCGGATGTACGACTTGTTATCTAACTATACTCAAGAGCTCTCTCGCTTAGCTAAAATGGCTGCGTAGTACTACATCATGTAATATGTGGCCTCACTTGCTACAAGAGCCACTATGCCCAATCATCAGGTGTACCCCTGAAGACATGCCTTCCTGTTGAAGCGTATCATGCTCCACTCTCATGCTAGCTAACTCTATCCACAATTGGGCTCTGTTTGCTATAGTATGGTCCCTCTCTCGCCTTCAATCGTAGACTATATGCTATCACACAATCTTTCCAAGTCATGGCCTCAGTAATCTCTCTTTCCGGGTTTGATCTCATTCTATCACGAGCTAATCCCCATTTGTGATGGCCTGGTCTCTCTCTCAGTAACAACTTGATCCCTCTCACTGCCATTTGGGTCTGTCACCTACTATAAGTGTTGCTGCAAGTAAGCCACTTACCCATTAGCCTATGTATCCTGTGTTGGTATCCAAATTAATTCTCCTGCAAGGGCTGAGCAACATCATGAAACTAACAGGATGCTTAGAGATAGATGAATCATGATATGAGTCATTTTATATCTGGGGAGGGGATTTAATTGACTCTTTATCACTCAAGCATTGGAGAAATGGATAGCACCTCACTAAGGGTTTGATCTACCCTCACTACTTTAGGTTGTGCCTTAAACCAGGGTGAGAGGACCCATTTTGTAACCCATGTTGGTGAAGGATATCAAGAGATCCTTCTTTGCACAATCTTAATGAGAACCTTGAGGCAATATGATCAATACAACACAGTCTAAGTCTCATGAGTTGTCACACTAGAGAGTGGAGATGTTTCTTGGATAAGGTTTGGGTTATTAAAGACAATAATTGAATCCTAATTGTCTCTGCATATATTGGTAGTGGAATTTGTTCATTTGTGGATACACAATACAAACAAGGGTAGTTCATGTACGATTCATTGTTTGAGAATTTTTTGGTGGGAAGTTAAGCAAGATAAAGTTGATTATACCAAATCTTTGAGAGCCTTTACAAATATTAAAAATCATAGACAAAACGATTCAAAATAGCCAAAATGTTCCTTCAACCAGAAGGTGTGTATCAATGGAGGCTCAGAGATGCACGATTTCATACACTCTTCAAGAATTCAACACAAAGGCTCATGCTAAAGACTCAATTAAATGTTGAAAGTCCTTGATTCTTCATGCCTAAGATACACTCATAGGCTTACAAACAATCTTTATCAACATAGTGAAAGTAAAGTGATTTTAAATTGTTTATTTCATTACTAGATGAAAGCTCTTCTCACAATGAAATTGAAAATGCCACAATACTAACACATAGATGAGATCTTGTGTGATTCAGAGGGATTTCAACATAAGATTGCAATAGGAACAAGAAAAACTATTTGAAAACATTATGAAATGAGAAAAACACAATAATGCTCATGATCAACACAAATTCATTTCAAGGTTCATTAGATTCATCAACAGGGGAGAGTTTCTTGAAAAATCTTAGAGCTTATTAATGGCTGTACACTTGCAGCCATCTTGACATGATTAAATCTAAAACACAGGAAAATAAACAGGTTTCTTAGGAAAATGGCTTTTTCTCAAACTTTCTCAGAAAAATTAACGCCCCCTCTTGCAAGAGTATTCTCCTTGCATTTATACAATTTTACTCACCCACTTATCCCAAATTTCCCCCTTAAAGAAGAATATTTGAGGAATACTTTGTTTGTTACAAATTTGTTCCAGAAAGTGACATTTAAAAAATTTACACCCAAAACCGCTAGGTGTACAAAAGATAAGTTTTTTCAATTATTTCCACCAGTTGTTTTAACTGGGGCATTTGGTCATCTCCTATGGTAGCATGTCCATCCTCTTTTGAGCCTGTAGCTTCCTTCTCTTCATTATTTTCCTTTGCATCTTGCTCTACTGATAATTCATTTTCTGTAGGTGCCCGAGTAACTCTGTTTCAAAACTTCAACTTTTGCACTTCTCAGATTTACAAATCAAGCTCCACAATCAATTTGATTGCACTTCACTAAAAAAATGACGAGAGACCATGGAATTAACCAAAAAGGATGAAAGAAATTGAATCCCTTAAGGTCCCTGGTTTGTGTAGGAGAAATAATGGCGGCAAAACCAAATGCATTGTATCACAACCGTTAACTCTGTCTTTCACAACTTCAAATTTGAGCCGTCCATGTGGAAAAGATTTGAGTTGAAGCGGGTCTAGGGGTGCTTTTCACATTTTGTATCACTTAAAGAAAATGAGTACTTTTAGACAATTTGGCCCGCCCACCTGCTTTTAATATAGGCCCTACACATGGCTTTCTTGGGCGTCAATGGGGCTACGACTTACTTTATGAATTTTATTCTTTTTCAAAACAAAGTTGAGAATCTCAAAATGCCCCAAAGACCCACCTCTCCGCTTTTAACTTTTGATGTGGGCCGCAACAAAGTCATGGCTCACTTTTATACTTTTTCTTCTTTTCAAAATAGAGCTTAAAAACTCCAAAGTGCTCTAGCGACCCGCCTCCCCGATTTTGATGTAGACTCAACACGTGGATTTACTTGGGCATTAGCGGGGCCACGCTTCACTTTTATACTTTATTCCTCTTTCACAAAAAAAAGATAAAGAACTTCAAAGTGCTCTGATAGCCCGCCTTCCCACTTTTGACATAGAAGTGGCCACATGTCCTCTTGCATCCCTTCGGCATTTCTTTTACCTTTTTAGTCTTTTTTTCCATAACACCTTAAGACATAAAAGGCCCGCTTTCCTAATCGCTCAACTTACGAAACATGTACACCTTCGGGAAAAAATAAGAAATTTTCTCTGCCACTTCATAATTTTGACCAGCCAATTAGAAATCAATGGAGCCACGGGGCCAATTTGACATTTTTGCAAAAGTGAAAAAAGTGACAAGTTCACCAAATAAACCCGCCATGCCTTGTCCAATTAGAGATGAACACGTATCTGCAGACGTTGAGATAAAATTTGATAGGGAAAACATGACCGTGGAAAAATAAAATGCAGGGGAAACTTCACCATTCGCACCCAGAATTCAAAATGTTCCTCATGGATAGAGAAATTACAAATAATACATGGCTAAACATGATCCACGACCATAGAGAAGGATTAACAATGACATACAAATGAAGGAGAAATTTTTCACGTGTCTATACAAGGAGACAAAAATACTTCAAACCAAGTAGACTGAATTTTTTTAAACAAACGGGTGAGATTAAATTGAGCACAAACATCCTGTATATCTAGAATATCCTCCTCCATGTCCTCACCACCCATGCCATCTCCTCCATCTCTTGGTGGACTATGTCATGGAATTGTGTGAGGGGGTGATGGGGGTACCTATAATGGTGCCTATAATGGAACCACCTATGGCTACACCACTACCTGCTACTGTACTAAGACCAGTTGTTATACTAGCACCTACTACATTGGTACCTCTATATGCAGTCCTCTATGTGGACCTATTTTTGCATGTGCATGTGGATCTCGGGACCTTTCCTCCCTGTGCTACTACATCCAATACCTCATGAGGTATGGTCAATCTCCGTGGTAGCACTGTCGCATACCACACTCTATAATCTTGGGTCATCCCTAGATCCACTATCTATGCCCACTATACCCAATGTTTGTGGAACCACTCAGTAAAAACTAGTGCACGCTCGACCCACCCCGATCTCGAGGCCCCATATGAAAGACCTCTCTCGAATCGCATGCGTACCACATCTCATCACTAGGAATCCCTTGGATGAGACCAAACGTGTTGGACCCTGTCGTCCACTCTGTACCACTCCAAGATGTAGTTCTTGATCCCAAGAATGAAATGATCCATGATAGCAATACTCAACTCAACAACATCTTGAGGCCACTGGTACAACCTGTAGGGCCACCATGTGATCATGTGAGGTTATACCTCGTCAAAATATCACCTATAATAATATGTGTCTCCCTGGTGGCCATGAATATCATCCCTAATCGGAACCTAGCTCATGACAGATGGCTCTCCAAGAACCCAAGCTCTCAATGCTCCTAAAGGTCATCCAATCGCAATATGATCCCAAGCCCATATCTATAATAAAGTGGCAAGACCCACTTTGTCTATCCATGATAGGCTATCAAGTGCAAATCAGAGTATAAGTGAACCAAGATACACTCGACCCCATTAGTACATCTCTCCCCCTGAAGCGTGCCATGAATCACTCCAATGAGGCCAAAAGGGAATCAGGGAACCATTCTTGTCGACAACAATATGCCACCGACAAGAGCTAATAAAACAAAGGTATCCATCCCATGCGATCGGCCATGCACCTCCTAATGAATACTTGTCATACCCTGATGAGGTATGTCTTCCATTCTAAACAATCGAACTATCCATCGCTGAAAGCACTCACAGCGACCATCATAGGTAATCAAATGACCCAGATCAGAACTTGTAAGATCTCGCCATATGTGCTTCAATGTAATACTCATCTCGCCAGAGGCGGTCGGAAAGGTTTGTCTCTCGCTCCACCACCTCTCGGGTGATGCCATGAGCGAGCCATGATCTAAGGTAATCCGTGGCATGTGAGCCACGTAAGATAAGCCAGTCACCTCTAGGGTGATCTCCAAGAAAATATGGTCGTGTCGGCTAAAATTCACCTCGTAGGCACGAAATCACTCTTGCCCCTCCCGCATCTCTAACACGTCTAAATCTACTTGTGGAACCAATTAGGTCATTTATTATCATCTAATTTTCTATTCTATCATCAAATTCTTCTATTTTTCTTATAATTCATCTATTTTTACCATCCGGGGTTCCTAAAAATATTCATTTTCTTCTAAAGGCATTTTAAAATTGTCTTTTGTGCATAGGCGCACCCCTGAGTGCACCAGTGCACCCCTTTGTGCATAGGTGCACCCATTGCGCCAACACACTCTTCATTGCACCAACACACTCCTCAATGCGTAGGCACATTCTCCTTTCTCCTCAAAACCTTTGGTGCATAGGCACAAACAATCTTGCGTAGGTGCACCCCTTTGTGTCAAAGACAAATGTGTTGATGCTCCACCGAAAAACCAAAAAGGCAAAAATTTTGTGCTTGCGCAAACCCTAGCAAATGGTGCATAGGTGCACCCCTATGTGCACCAACACATATGCGCCCCTGCAAAAAGCAAAATTAAAAAAAAAGAAAGAAAAAATAATTACGTAGGTGCACTCATTATTGCGGCGGTGCAGATGCACTCATGCAACCACTTGCGTAGGCGCACCCCCCCAATTTTGCCCTATTTTTACCCAAAAAAATAAATTTTAACCAAAAATTAAATGCTTTAAAAAATCAGGGTAAAAAGAGGAGCTTTGTGTACATGTGGTCCATCTCATTGGGAGCCTCATGTAGTCTCTCACGTGATCCACATGGTGTCTTTGGTTTTGCACCCTCGCCATTTCCTCCCGTAGGTCAGAGCTCCAATTGGTGATAAAATGGTAAGTGAATGTGGTAAATAAACTTGTTGTGATGGCTTATATACTCATTTTTACCCCCATGATGTGTTTCTCACCCTCGAAGTTCCCTAGAGCCATCATGGTTCTTCTACATTCTTCTACAAACTCATCGTGATGATTATTTTAAATAAATAATTATTTTCGCATCTTTTCGCTACTGGGCATATTTTTGCCTTACGATCACTTTTAACATTGTCTTATGACTTCGTTATTTCTTCCATAATATTTTCTTCTATAAAAATAATTTTTTTTAAAAAAACCCAATTTTTTCCAAAAAAATTAGTAAAAATCATTAAAAATCCAAAAAATTATAAAAATTGAAAATTTCACAAAAATCGGTAAACAATGGCCATGTAGTTGAAGCCCGTATCACTGACATTATCCTCAAACATTGAAATATATCCTATAAAAACATCTTTCTAATGTTCTTGCTTGTTCTGGTCTCAAATGACTTGCAGATCATTGTGATCTACCTCCATTAACAAAAGCTAGGTCTGTATGCTATGTTGGTACTCCCATGTAATAGTGAGTTTCTGAGGCCTTGTCATAGTGCACGAAATATTTTTCATGGGACTACTTATGTCCTCCGTTATTCCCCTCGCATGTATCCTTGCTTGGGGCACCATTTTTAACCCTTGTCGTTACAACACGAACATTTGGGAACTAAAACTTGATAACAAAAACATTGGTGCAACTGTCTTGAATGTTGTTTGTTTGAGTATATGTGATTGTATTGGTTTCTCTATTAGGTTATCTAGTTTACTTTCTCATATTTCATTACATTATGTATGTTGCATTGAGTTAAGCATTGTTTTACTTTCTCGTATTGCATTGCATTATGTATGTTACATGGAGTTATGTATTTTTAGGCAATGAACAAATGTTAATAATTTAGCTTTTCATGTTATCTTACACTTTTGTTTATTTCAATAAAGGCTGATGATGTAGACATAGGGGAAAAATGATACAAAAAGTTTCTTATTGAAAGGTTGGATGCAAAGATTGAGCTTGTCTTATATTCTCCATTAATCATTTCTTCTCCATTATCATCTATTACCATTACTAATCTTCTTCCTAATCATGTGGGGCAATAAACAACCATGTTTATCCCTATCCTTTTTCCTTCTAAATAACCAAGGGTTTTGTGCCCGTTCTATCCTATTTCTTCTATCCATTTCAATCATATTTTTGATCATCGATTGAATTCTTCTATCACCCCATCGACAATTGAGGGGGCATCCTTCATTCTACTAATTTTTCTTCAAAAATTTACCTATTTATGCTTGTCTACTATATTTGAAGAGAAGTCACTTACTTCACCTCAAACAGGGGTAATCAGACACCTAAATTCTACTTTTGCAATCTTATTGCCAAAACACACACAAATCACTCTCATTCTTATCAATTTCGTTATAATTAGTGATTTTCACTAATTAACTAACATTTCTTGCCACTTTGGTCAATTAACAAGCACTTTGTTGATCACAAAATCACTTTTGCATTCATGATGCCACTTTATGACAAATTGTAAGCCAAAATCCTCTTCAAAACAAACAATTAACATTTATTACCCTTGTTTTGGTCAATATACCCTACTATTGGCTCAAATCCATCTTCCAGCCACTCAAAATCACCCCACTTTCCTCCACAACATCTCATTAAGCTTTAAAAGCTTATCATAGCCTCCTAGTTGACCCTAAGCAATTGATTAAGACTCCACACATCTTAATCACTAGGTAATTCACTAATTGTGATTAACAAAGATTAATCATGATTAAAAATTCTAATCTAATTTGGGATTTTAGTCCCACATGCACCAAAATACAAGTTTTCCCCAAAAGGAAAACTATAAAAAGGGTTCACCTCATACCTTAATACTTTACACCATGCTTTGATTTGCATCTCATATAATAAATATGATTTATAGCCAAGCTCAATCCTTGCCTAAAGCCTTCAACAAGGTTAGTAGATGGATATCTAAAGTGACTTTATAATTCATTTGGAGAGGCCATTTCACCTTGTTTGGAGTAGCAACCATCCCAATTTGATTTCCCTCTTAGGTCTATTTAGGCCCATGTTAGGTAATTGAGCATATTAGTAGGCATGTTTAGTTAGATTTTGAATTAGATTCATGTTAGTTAAGCATTCCTTTAAGCTTCTATCTTAATGTTACATTCCTAGACTTATAACCTTGACTAGAGGTGGAAATGGTGTTAGCCTTCCTTATTTAGTCATGTAATTTGCTTTGTAAAGTTTAGGGTGCTTTTAGCTTGAGATGTAAATAAGGATTGCCAGTACCATCAAAACAGGAGAAAGTAGGCATGATGAAGTCCTTAGGGAAAGCATAATTGTGAATATTTTTAGGGATGGGGTTTCCGTGAAGGAAATTATTATCAATGGAAGCATAATAGGATTTAATTTCGAGGGCAAGATAATGAGCTTGAAATTACAAATTACCAACAACATGCATGAGGGATAGGATATCATGGGAAGGGATGGTAGGAGAAATGAGAGGCACATTGAGAGGTTGAACCTTTCCATTGTGAGTGATCATGGGAACTTGAGAAGGAGGAGGAGGTGTGAGAGGAGGAGAAAAACATGGGGTCTATATGGAAATGCTAGATGTAGGCTCAGAAGACACAATAAGAGGTGCACTAGTGGTAGGAGTAGAATCATCATGGGAAACATTGGAAACAACTTCAGAAGTAGAAGAAATAGGAGTGGTAAATTCACATTCAATAGTCATAAGAGAAGTAACATCATCACTAACATGTTCATGATCAAAAGCATAATCAACATCACTATCAGACATATTTTCACAAGCAAGTATTTCATCAAGATTATCATCAACATACAAGGAAGTTGTAGGGGTACTAGCATCGATTTATCATTGCAATCATTGGAAATAATTTCAAAAGTAGGAAGAGTAGGAGATATAGCTTTACATTCATCTTGACTACTAATAGAAGCATCATCATTCACATTTACATTGTCATCATTAGAAGTAGAATTATTAGCATCCATATTATCACAAACAAGAACCTCATCATGCAAAGAATCTATATTAATTGTATCATTTGTTATAAGAGAAGGAGAGGAAAATGGGGCAACATTCGTGGCTATAGGAGGTGAGGGAGAACATGATGTAAAACTTTGGTCAGGGGAGAATATGTAAATATCATGAGTGTCGAGACCAACAAGAAGTGTTTTTTGGAAGTCAAGGAGTTTTGGAGGACTGTGAAATCATATTGAAGATTGTGGAAGAGATCAAAAATTCGAATCTGTAGAGGTATTGTCAAAAACAAGTTGCATGCATGTATAAGCCATATTATGCTTGGGAGATGAGGACCTCTTTTTAGCCATGAGGGTTTTTGGGATCCTAGGGCAAGGGGTTCGAATAAGAGTGGGGTTCACAAAATTATTTAATTAAATCGAGAATTAAATATGATTTCAAAGTAACTAATATTATAAAATATAGATACTTGAACACTCGTATAATAGAAGACTATAAGAAAATAAGAGAGATATGTGACTTAGTTGATTCATGAGAAATCTATAGATATTCGGGATTATATATATATGTTGGATTTATTAGGAAATGATGTAACAAGAGCTCGCCGAGGATTTTGGAACTCTGCACCGAGGTTTGGATTGGGGCGCCCACAATGTAGTGTAGGGGCTCTGGGTGTTGGTGACTTTGGATCTCGGCACCGTGGTGACCGTGTAGATATTCTTTCTTTTGTGTCGCTTGATATTTGCACTTTGATCGCCAAAGTTACCTATAACCTGCAAAAAACCCTTCGCTACCTTCACAAGCTCATAAACACATCAAATTGAAATAAAATATGCAATATGTGAAGTCATACTGACCCGGGTGGTCACCCGAAGAGTGAACTTATGACCAAGTGCTTTGCACTACATTCCAAAATCCATGTAGTTCTATGTGTATGTTTGTGAAATAGTGTCCTTAGGTTTCCCTTGCGCAAATGACACCAAGATAACAGGATGTAGCTAGATTAGATGAAAATGTGTGGTATGAATTCAACACTTCCCCTTCCTATGTAGTGTATGCAGCCCAAAAATGTAGTCCCTTTGATGGTAGTGATAGTATGTAGATGTGATTTCCCCTTAGAATTGCCAACCAAAATAATAGTGTGTATGTTGTGTATATATATGGATCTCTTGTTTGAATTTCAACACTAGTGACATGAAAGGCCAACTATGAGCTTGGGATAAGGATAAGAAAAATAAAAAGGCCGACCAAAAATGTCAAAATAAGTAAAAATAATAAACAGAACAAGAGCGCTCGGAATGGACACAGTACAGGTGTTAGTGTCTAGAAGGGCGCCGGTGTCATGGAATAAATGATGACAGATGTGAAAGGACAAACAAACATGGATCTTTGTGACTCGACTGACAGGAAGTGGGTACATAAATGACAGATGTAAAAGAGCAATACAATAGAAATCAATCAAAGTAAGTAAATGGACAAGGGATTATGTCACTAGTGAGTACTTTTTCTTACTTAAGATCCATACATATAACAACATATTGATGACGTATTAAAATAGTAATATGTGTGTTATTTTGTGTCTACACCACCATTGGGCGGGGAGTGGGGGCTTCGACACAAGTCGAAGTGTAGATGAAATAGATGAAGCAACAAAGGACGTCGAGTACAAAGTGACATGAGTCATAGGATGGAGAGCGGATGGTGCAAATTTCAAGAAACCCTAACACGTTGAAACCACATGAAAACTTAAAACAAATGAAGAAAAAGACCTAAATGAGAGAAAATAAAGGGAAGAAAGATGTGGCGGCCTTGCAAAGTGTGAAACGAGGAAGAAATGGTAGAGGAGAGAGTGGATGCCGATGATAGTGAAGAAGAGGGACGAATGAAAGAAAAAAGGTAGAATTGACCATACTTTGAAATGACGAAGAGAAGAATATGGTTAGACACAAGAGATTTGAAGAGTGCTCTTTGTGGTAGCTTGAGGTTAGAAAGTTATAGATCTCGTGTCCACTTTGTTCTTGTTAATTTTTGGTGTCAAAATCAAACATAATTAGCTGGAATAAGAGCGTTTGGGGATTTTCACCTTTTTTATTTATTGCAATCAACCAAAAACCATGTTTATTAAGGGTTTGTTGTTTTTGTTACTGAGATTTGTTTGAACGAAGGGGGCTGCAAATGGAATGTGCTGCGAGAGAGTTGTAGTAAGGTTGAAGGGTCAAAAATGTCAAGGCTTGAGAGTGCAGATGTGGATTTCAAGTTTGGTTGCATATGCAGAGGTCATAAGTATGGACAAGTCTTATCATATAATAGACATGTCCTAGAAATGATTTTGTAAAGAGGGTTATGAAGAATCATGCTATTTGTAATGTGTCTTGTCGGAACCCATAATGTATTGTCTCTTTTGTAATAAATTTTGTGCTAAAGCAAAGGAAGTTTTGAGTTGTTGACGGTGGTTGCGTGTAGGGCTTTGACAATAGGGTAGTGCTTGGTGAAAAAAATGGTAAATATATGTTCTTCAAAGATGTTGCGATTATGATTTGGGTGTGTATTTTTTTGTGTGCGAAGGTCAAACCATGGCAGGGAAAAATATGTATTTAATGAAAGAAAACTTGCAGCTTAAGTTTTTGATACCCGTTGATGAAGCGAGAAATATATAAAACAAAACTTTTTTTGTAGATTGTGCAAAAATTTGTAGTCCTGTCTTGAAGCGAAAGTTGTTGTTTGTTACCCTAGATTCATAAATATGCTTGTGCAAATGTTTGGGGTTGTTTTTAAGTGTTTTTTTATTATAACATTTAGGAAATATTAGTGAAAGAATGCTTATGATATTATAGGTTTTTTCCTGTTGGTATTACAAATTTTACCCGTATGGATACAAATGAAAAAAATGTTTGTGGATTTGTTTGGAAAATATTTAGAAATAATTGAGTACCGTAGTCTCCATGAAGAGGAAAAAAAGGAGACAAAAGATAAATTTTAACGAATATCTTAGTATAATGAAGATGCGTAAGTTGTTGATACACCGTGGTCATGGAATATATTTGATTCATGTATGCTTGGTAATAATATTTTATTATTTCTTGATGTTGCTCAACAATATAAATATAATTACGTTTTGATGGATGTCCACACCTTCTTTGTAAACTCCCATCTTGGATTTGGTTGGCAGGATGTCTTTGAAAAAAGTTGATAGGTTTTGTTTTGAACTTGAAATTGCATATTTTTAATAACTTCAAAGGTGTTTCCAAAAATGTGTTTTGTACATACCCTGCAGCCATGACAATCAACAAGATGACATTAGGTGGAGGAATTTCTTTGAAAATCCTTAAAACCTTGTCAAGAACACCATTTTGTGTCTAACAAGTAATTATACCATTTTTGGAAACCATATTCTTTGAGGCATTTTGTTAAAAGTTTACATGCCTTGTTTAGCAAGACACTAGGAAATTCAATAACGAATAAAAATCCCCTTTCCATTATGTTTTGGTGGCTATGTAAACATTGTTTCAAAGGTTTTATTTTGGCACAAGAAGGAAGTTTACGATTAATGTGCCTTGTCTAACAAGACACTTGCACATACAATAACCGATAAAAACCCCTTTCCATTATGTTTTCGTGGGTGTGCATACCATGTTACAAACCTTTTATTTTGGCACAATCTAGAAGTTTTTGAGTTATTTTTACTTAATAAGTTGTTTATTGTTAGATAGAAACAATAAAGATTTATTTGGTTAATGTTGCAACTTGCAATTGATACAAATGTGACGTTGAAATGAGATAAATATTTATATTCTACTTGAATTAAAATGGTTACAAAAAATTAAGTGTAATCGCTTGAAAACTTATTTCGTACAATTATGTAGGGAAATTGTTATGTTAATTTATTGGAACATTAAGATATTTGAGTTTTGTATGTAGATAGAAATGTATTCTTTTCTAAATTCTTATGTTGGAATGTAAAAAAATCTTAGGATTTAAGACTTAACATGTTTTGCTTTAATATTATTATTTTTTCCAACAAAGATGATATGAAAAATTTGTTTTGATGACACCATAAGAAAAAAAAACCTCTTCATTACTCAATATTTCTATCTTGTTCCTTGGCAATTTCTTGCATCCAAAAGCGTGTTTTGTTATTGATGTAGAGAATTTTGACATAATGTGTCAAATATTTTCTTATGGCTTGTTACCTTCTACTTTTTGACATAATAAAAAAACTAATATTTGTTAGTGAAGATGAAATTATAGCCACCCTTTTTAATACCGACATGTAGGGGCATGTTCCTTTGACATTGGAAGGATTTGTTGTGTGTTGAGGTAGTTAGCTCCTATGAGGCCACTTCAAAGCATCCCAAGTTAGATGTTAGACTGCTCAATGACAAGGTTTTTGAATCTTCCCGCCAATTGAAAGCCTTCATTTATCTTATGTTTTACATTGTTGGGAAAATAATTTTTTGTGTTACAAATTATGTTTTTCCACCAACGCTCACGGGGCTATGCCCCTCCTTCTCGTGTATGGGGAGCCTCCCATTATTGAATGTAAACTATCCTAATCCTATAAAATGCTATGTGGGTGGAAAATAAGATGAGGATCACACATGAACACTTCACCGAACCTCAGTGGTAAAGTGCTTGTACAGTGGTACAAGGGAGGAATTTACAACGATGAGGAGTGAAGGAGAGAAATTAGGAAAGAGAGGGTTATTATTGTGAGTGGGAAATAACAGATTTCACATACAATAATAGGAATAGTTGAACATTAAATTTTAGGAAAACAACAATGTAAGCCATTAGTGAGAATAAAAACTAGAGGCACACAATTCTTTAGATTCATCAATCAAGGATGTAAAATTCCTTCTTGATCACTATACTTGTAAAGTGAAAGAAAGAGAGAATATGAACACATGAGAAAGGGAAATAGAAGAAATGTAGCTTTTATTTCTTGTGTTGGTGATACAAAGTTCAACATCTAAACCTTAATCCAAATTTTTACGGAAGAGTAAATCAGAAACATCCTTTGAAATGGAGGATCCATTTCAATTTATAACATTGTGAATTACCTCTTCACCTAGCCCCCAAATGACTCTTCATTTTATCATTCAACTTGTGACTTTACATCTTCCTAGGAAATGAGAAATAAGTTCCCTTTTTATAAATCAAAGGGACTTTTACAATTCAAATTTAGAAAGTCACTTAAGTGAATGAGACAAATTATCATGATTGCGTACAATGAAGAATTAGAAAAGGGGAGAGAATTTTTTTGAGTGTGGAGCTTAATTGCTTCATAGAAAGCTTGTTTTTACATTTCTTTGGATTTGTGATGAAAGGAACGACATTGGTCGTGAAGTGACCAACATCGGTCAAACAAAGGATCGACATCGGTTAGGCAAAGACCTACATCGTTAGTTATCAACCAACATGGGTCAGGAAGTGATTGGCATCGGTCGTGCAAAGGACCGACATCGTCAGTAAGAATCGACATCGTCAACCTGTGCGACGGTGCTTTGTTTTTGGCCAAGAATTAGAATAAATATTTTGCTTTAAAGATTATTTCTTGATTGTAAAAGCATAGTTAGTTTCCAAAATAGATATATATGCATGTATGCATTGTATGAGGGTATGAGAGAAGAAAATAGAAATTGTTTGCATGTTAGTTTTCTTGGTGAGAAAGAAAGAGTAGTTGAGTGAGGGAAAAATATTGAACATCTTGTGAGGTGTTGGAAGACAACAAATCTTCATTGTATTTCCTCTGTAAAGCACTAAATAATAATTTTGGCCATTTCTTGGTGGATGTAGCCCACATTGGGTGAACCACATTAAATTTGGTGTTATCTTTCTCTTGTTTATTTTATCTTCTAGTTTATTTCCGCATTCATTGCTTGTATGCTTTATCTGATTTTAGATATGTGCAACACTATTATATGGTTAAACCCCAACAACTGGTATCAGATATTTGTTTGGAGGTTTTGTGTGTTGACAGGATTTACTCACAGAGGGTTTTTGATTGAGTGGGAGCACAACAATGTCAAGACAATAAATACTTGAGTAGAGAAATTTGACGGTCGTAATTATCAACTATGGAAGATGTAGGTGGAGGATTATTTGTATTAGAAGGATCTATACTTACCGTTGGATGAGCATGCATAGTCGGTCATGATTACTGATGAAGTATGTAAGGTTCTTGACATAAAGGCTCTGGGATCTATAAGATTGAGCTTGGAAGCATCGGTGGCTTCAAATTTTACATATGTAAAAACCACAGAGAGTTGATGAAATCTTTAGAAAATTTGTATAAAACTCCTAGTGCTTCAATAAGGTTTATTTGATGAAAAATTGTTTAATTCTAAGATGTAAGAAGGTGGATATGTATCTAATCATTTAAATGATTTCTGGTCTATTGTAAATCAACTAAAATCAGTAGAAATTCTGTTTGATGATGAAGTGAAAGCACTTTTATTCTTATGCTCTTTTCCAGATAGTTGGGATAACTTGGTAATGGTTAGTAATACAATGTCTACTTCTAAAGGTTTGAAATTTGATGATGTGGTTAGTGTAATCCTTAATGAGGAAATATATAGGAAAAGCTTAGGAGAAGCATCATCTGGAAACACTTTAAATGTAGAAAGCAGGGGAAGATCTAAGGAGAGATCATCAAAGAGCAAGAAGAATGGGAGATCAAAGTCAAGAAATGGCAGATCTAGATCCAAGTACAAAGATTTACTTTTTGGAATTGTGGAAAGAGAGGACATGTAAAGGAGTGTTGGTCCAAGGAAAACAAAGAGAATACATCAAAAAAGGTAAAGAGGAAAATGTTGCAAGTGAGGTAAATAAATATGCCCTTATTCTCTCCTTGGATAATAAATTAGAATCTTGGGTTTTAGATTCGGAGCTTCTTTCCATGCTACCCCTAATAAGGGTTATTTTAGAAATTATGTTCAAGGTGATTTTGGACAAGTTTATTTAGGAGATGATGAGCCATGTAATATTACTTGGAAAAGGTGATATTCATCTAAAATTGTAGAATGGAAATCTATGGGTATTGAAAGATGTGAGGCATGTGCCAAGCCTCAAGAGAAATCTAACATCTATAGGGAAACTAGGTGAATCTGGATGCATGGTTACATTCATAGCTAATTCTTGGAAGGTGACCAAGGGATCTCTTATTGTGGTAAGAGGTAAGAAGGTATGAACTTTATATCTGTCTACCTATGTTACTAATTTATTTTCTATGCTATCTATTATATATTTAGATGTAACCATGTGGCATAATTGACCGTGCCATATGAGTGAGAAAGGAATGCAGATCCTAAAGACTAAGGGTAAGTTATCGATTTGAAACAATTAGATATTGAATTTTGTGAGAATTTATTTTTTTAAAAGCAGAAGAGAGTGAGATTTCTCAAGGTTGTGTCAACAAAAAGGAGCAAAAATTGGAGCTTGTACACTCGGATGTGTGGGGACCATCTCGTAGCTTCTATTGGAGGATCCCTTGATTTTATGTGACTTTTATTAATGATACCACACCTTTGAAGGTATGGATTTATTGTATTAAGCGTAAATATGATGTTTTTGAGACTTTTAAAAGGTGGAAATCCCTTGTGGAAAATGAAAAAAACTTAAAATTAAAGTGCCTTAGATCTGACAATGGTGGTGAGTACTACAACAAGGATTTCAATGATTATTGTTCAGTGAATGGAATACGAAGAGAAATAACGGTTCCTATAACTCCATAGGAGAATGGATTTGCAGAAAGAATGAACAAAATAATCATGGAACGTGTTAGAAGCATGAAGATACATGTCGATTTTCCTTTGAAGTTTTGGGCAGAAGCAATGGATACAACAATGTACTTGATCAATCGTGGGCCTTCAACAACACTGGATGGTGGAATACCAGAAGAAGCTTGGTCTGGAAAAGAGGTAGATTTTTCTTTTCTTAGAGTTTTTGGCTCAGAATATTTTGTGCATGTTGATAGGGAAAATAGGAAGAAGTTGGATGCTAAATCTAAGAGATGTACTTTCATTGGTTATGGCTCTGGTGATTTCAGATATCGTTTTTGGGATTTAGAAGATTCTAAGATTATTAGGAGTTGTGATGTTGATTGGAATGAAAAAATAATGTACATGGATCAGGTTTTGGTGCCTAAACATGAACATGTTGATGATATTTTGAAGGAAAATCAACTTTTGGATCTAAAATAGACATCCACAGACACCAGTGTCAATTCTACAAAAGTTGGTGCCAGTTAGGCTAACCAATAGTGGAGGACATAATCGGGTTCGAATGCAAAAACTACTGGAACCGGTGTCAACACTCCTTGAACTGGTGGTAGTGAGGTAACCACAATCGGTCAACAGATAGAGGAACCATGATTGGTTACAAAACTACGGTTGGTATCATAAGACCGGCGTTGGTCATTGACAGAGATTGACACTAACGTGTAACAGTATATAGAATGAGCCCTAGACACCCCAGATCTCAGTGAGAAGGTCACAAAGAGTAAGTAGACCTCCAAAGAGATTTTCACCTTCCTTTTCTTATTTATTATTGATTGATAGTGGTGAACTAGAAATATTTGAAGAAGCAATGTAGGTAGATACCCACGTGTAGTGGGAGCATGACATGGATGAGGAGATGGAATCCTTGGAACAAAATCAGACATGTGATTTGGTCAAGTTGCCAGTAGAGTAAGAAAACACTACAAAAAAATGGGTTTACAAGATCAAGGAAGAAGAGGGGGACTAAAAGATACAAGGTGAGGCTTATGGTAAAGGGATTTGCACAAAAAAGGAGGTATTGAATTTGATGATATTTTTTTCTTGTAGTTAGGATAACTTTTATTCATACTTGTTCTAAGTTTGGTTGCAATAAAATATCTGCATTTAGAACAACTTTATGTTAAGGTGACTTTTCTTCATGGTGATTTGGAGGAAGAGATTTATATGCAACAACCACTTGGTCACGAAGTAAAGGATAAGGAGAAACTTGTGTGTAGATTGAAAAAGAGCCTATATGGGCTCAAAAAATCTCCAAGGAAATGGTATTTGAAATTTGATAGTTTTATGCATGAGCATGGTTATATGAGATGTGAATCTGACCATTGTGTTTATTTTAAGAAGCTTGAAAATGGGAGTTATGTTATTTTGTTACTTTATGTGGATGATATGCTGATTGTAGGATCTAGTATGCAAGACATTGGTAAACTTAAAGAAAGGCTAGCTCACACAATTGTAATGAAGGATTTCGGAGTTGCAAAAGAAAATCCTTGGCATGTAAATTCACCAAGATAGGAAAACAAGAAGTTGTATTTGTCTCGGAGGCTTATATCAATAAGAATGTTGGAAAGGTTTAATATGAAACATTTAAAACCTATTAGTACACATATGGCTAGACACTTCAAATTGAGAAATGATCAGTGTCCTTCATCACACGAGGAGGTTGAGTACATGGTACATGTTCCCTATGCTTCAATAATAGGAAGTCTTATGTATGCCATGGTTTTTACTAGACCAGACATTGCATAGACAAAGAGAGTTATGAGCAGGTTTATGGCTAATCCAGGTAAATAACATTAGAAAGAAGTCCAATGGATTCTCAGGTATTTGAGAGGGACATCTGACATGGAGTTATGCTATAGAGGGTCAAATACTTCTTTACGTAGCTATGTTGATTCAGATATGGCTAGAGATTTGGATGACAGAGGAGCACCAAAGGATATATTTTTCACAAAGAGGTGGAATGACTATTAGCTGGATTTCGAGATTGCATAAGGTTGTGGCTTTGTCTACTACGAGGCCGTAGTATGTTACTACGAAGCTAGTAAGGATATGATATGGATGAGGAGGTTCATGGAAGAGTTGGGTAAGGAGCAAGAGGATTGTAGATTATACAGTGATAGTAAGAGTGCGATCCATTTGGAAAAGAACTCAACATTTCATTCAAGAACAAAACACATTCAGTTAAGGTATCACTTCAGACGATAGGTGTTGGAGGATGGGAAACTGTAGTTAGATAAAATCCACATGGATGAGAACCCTGCAGATATGCTAACTAAGACATTGGTAAAGGAGAAGTTGGAGCTTCACTCTACTTCTATTGGTCTTCGAGTTTGATACTTGAAGAGGAATAAATAGGAAAAGGAAAAGGATCCAAGGATGGTGATGTATAGTACAATGCAACAATTGATCTCCAAGTGGGAGATTGTTGAGTGTGGAGCTTAATTACTTCACAGAAATCTTGTTTTTACATGTTTCTGGATTTGATAGTGACTAGCATCACCGTAGAAAGTGATCAAAATTGGTCGAGAGTGACCAAAATTGGTCAATTATCAACCAACATGGGTTAGAAGTGACCAACATTGGTCAGGTAGTGATCGACATCGGTCAGGAAGTAACCGACATCGGTCAACCTGTGCGACGGTGCTTTGTTTTTTGGCCGAGAATTAGAATAAATATTTTTCTTTAAAGATGATTTCTTGATTGTAAAAGCATAGTTAGTTACCCAGAATAGATATATATGCATGTATGCATTGTATGAGGGTATGAGAGAAGAAAATAACAATTGTTTGCATGTTAGTTTTCTTGGTGAGTAAGAAAGAGTAACTGAGTGAGGGAAAAATATTGAACATCCTGTGAGGTGTTGGAAGACAACAGATATTCATTGTATTTCCTCTGTAAAGCACTGAATAATAATTTTGGTCATTTCTTGGTGGACGTATCCCACACTGGGTGAACCACGTTAAATATGGTGTTATCTTTCTCTTGTTTATTTTATATTTAGTTTTATTTCCGCATTCATTATTTGTATGCTTTATCTCATTTTAGATCTATGCAACACTGTTATACAGTTAAACCCCAATAGAAAGAGGGAAAAAGAGAGGAGGAAGAAGGAGTTGAGATATCTGATGAAGAATATCCTTATGATGAAGAATTTTTTGATTCATGATCCCTGATGAAAAGTTTATGGAATGAGATCCTGTCCTCTAAATTCTTTACTGAATTGAGCTACCACAAGTGTTAACTTTTTGCCTCTAAAATGCAAATGCGGACCAAATTCTTGATCCATGCTCTAAGAACTTCATCAATCTTCTTGCATTGATTGAGCTATATTTCGCAATCTTTTGCAATTTCCAAAATGGAGTTTCTGATGTTGGCAAGGGCCTCTAAGGTATCTTCATTGAAGGAGAGAGAGTCTCTTGATTCTTTCTTCACTAACTCTTGGAAGGAAACAATGAGTTATTCTAATGATGAATTCTTAGTGAGTGGAGTAGACAAAAATTTCTAAACACAATTTCAAACTTCATTTAAAACCTCAAAAGCTTCTTATTCGCTAGAGTCAAGTTCAAAGATGGTATCTCATGCTATCATACTGTATATTTTATCAATGATGTGGACCAAAACCGGAGACAAGTTCTCAGTAGTTGATGCAAACACATTCTTACTCACAAGGGTGTGAGATTCAAGGAGATCATCTTAGACAAAAGTGGGAACACCTCATCCTAGTGGATCTTCTCTTTCACAATCTCCTCCCTCACTTTCTTCACTTCAAAAGATGACAAGAATGAACTTGATTAGAGAGATGACCTCTGACAACACTGTCTTACCTCTCTTGATGATCTTCTCAATCCACTTCTTGTTAGCCTTCCCCTGCATTATGTAACCTTGTGATTTCTTGATCACCTTAGGATCAACACTGCTAATTAGAGGAATGTATTCTATAGGAAGAGAAGATGTTGAATCATGCTCTAAGAAGGGTTGAATGTAAGCACTGAGAGTTTTTTTACATGTTCATCCATTTCTCAATTGTTCACTTGTACTCTTCATTCCAAGTAAGGAGGTGAGAAGAAGATTCCTTGAACATATGAGAATCACCCTTGTGTGAATCTTGACCCAATGAGATGTAGATCAACTCATAATTTGATAGAGTCATCTCCTCAATAGTATTTTCATTCTTAGGCCTAACAACTTCTACATACTGGTTACCTAAGGTGCCACTGAAGAAGTGGGAAGTTATCTGGGCCTTCTTCCTTTGCTTGGATTTCAAGGTTCTTGATAGCTTCAAGGTCGGGCATGATAGCGTGCTACGTTTTCTTGGCTCACTTTTGAGCATTTCTTGATCCATGGGAAAAAATATTCGAGGATTCGACATGATATTGTTTTCCACAACACTTTCAAGAACTTGATGCAAGATCACTTCTTTGCATCTGATCTAACCACATTCTAGGATGGCTATTGTTTCTTAACAATCAAGCACAAGTTAGTTGTTAGCATTTTGGTTTCTTGTATGAAAGTTAAATCAGGATGATTCAAATGTAGTTGGAGTTTCACCAACCTTTTTTTGTTAGGGGTGTTGAGGACCCTAACATTCCATGAAAGACATCTCATTTACTTAAAGGAGGGCTCCTCCCCTAAGATGTAATTCATGTTTCTTCCATGTGAGATTTATAGTTTGAGAGGTTGGATCGAGATGCCTATTGATCTTATGTTGTGATAAATGATTGGTGAACAAACTATAGAGCTAGGATTTTGAAGGATGTTAAGGTAGGCGGGGAAGGGTGAGAGGAAAGGGGAGGTGTAAGTTAGAGAGGAAGGATGATCTCGTATCAACATCCATATCAATAATGCATGTTACCAAGATGGGGAATGGGGAGAAGTGGATGGTGGGAGAATGTTGTTGTGATTTAGTGGACAAAGGGATGTGTGGAAGCAAAGTGATCTACCCTTTTAGAGTAGGAGCGAGGGAAGAAATGTGAGAAGCAAGTGCAACAAAGGAGTTAGTGTGAATATGATGGTTTCTAGCAGAGTCTACAACACACCATATGGAAGAGTAAGAGGGTTAGAAGGAGAGGTGGGGAACATGGAAGGATAATTTTTGGATCCATTGACATAAGGGAGATTTGAAAACCAATATGGTGTGAATAGGGGTACCCAATTGAGTAGAAACATATATTACATAAGATCTTAACTTTGGGTTGGCAACTTTCGAAGAGATGAAGGTACCGCCCAATGTAAAAAGGGAATCAAATACTCGATGCCTTTTGAAAATTGAGTGAGAGATTAAGGAGACACATAAGTACTTGATTTAGGATGGAGGCCTCATTAGCTCAAATAAATCCTTTTTACCAAGGATAAAGGAATAGGGGAGTATTACCAAAGAACCATGGGCCATCCAAATCCTCTTTGTTGTAGTATTGACTGTAGAGAATGTTACTTTGAAAAATCCTTCACCCAAGATATTGAAATTAGAAACTTCTGGAGAGGTCCATATTCCCATAATCCATAAGTGAAGGTAGGATATTGAGATGATTGCGCCATCAAATCAGCCAATGAGGGCTAAGTTGGAATTTTAGATTCACCAGGATGTGTATGGAATCATTGATGTTTAGGAAAACAAAAACCTTATCTAAAGGGGAGTCTAGGTAATTTGAGGCATTCACAACAAGGAAATTATATGGACTTTGAAATACTAT